>JAJMKB010000002.1:0-600000 GCA_030569155.1 Nakazawaea molendinolei
TTTCTACCAGCAATCGGGGAATGACGACTTGTATCTCAATCTCGTATTAGATTTCTTAGATTCAACTTTGGCTGAAGCCTTGGATTTGGAAGCAGTCTTAGGAGCCATAGTGTTTTACTTGTACAAAGCTTGTTTTAAAGGTACAATTTGTTATTTGACCAGTGCAAGAGTTTCTAATATAGGGGGAAAAAGTAAACAAGTTGCAGTCGATTTGTTTTTTTTTTATACGGTTTGTTTTGCTTTTCTTGTTTACTTTCCAAGCGCGACTTTGGCGTTTTCAAAGTGACAAAAGTAATCAAATTTTAAACCGATTCTGGGGATGTGGCGCTGGGAACGTTGCAATTATTGCGGGTTTTTTAAAGGGTTTTCCTCGCTTGTCAGTGTTTAAACTGTCTTAACAATTCACTGTATCGATTGTTATATTACACACTCCAAGCTTCAAGTCCTTCACCTGTCTGTTTTCTCTCCAACTTCTTTCTATTTTTTACTTACCTTTTTATCACCTTCGACCATCTTGAACCACTTGATCTCCAAATTAGATTCCCACACACACTCTCTCTCTCTTTTCACTGGCTTCGTTTCACTTACACCCCGTCAGCTTTCCACTTTACCTGCCTTCAACTCCCCCCACCAGCCACACGCTCAATCTACACAATCTCATCTCAGTCACGTGACTTCTGTGCTGACATTTACGCAGGCATAGAAAATTTTCTTTTAGGATTGTAAAGTGTTTACTTTTCTAGTCCAGGATAGGGGTTCAATACATCACCATGGAGACTCAGCAGCATCCAGAGACCTTGGTGTCTCCTCATGTGACACCCAGTGTGTCACTGGTACCTGTTGTTACAACGGATCAGCAACTGATACCTGAGATGGATACTAACAAGAGACCTCAATCTGATAAAGATGTCTCTGTGAACCCCATCACTAAGAAGATCAAGCTATTCGCTGGTAACATCGATGATCTCAGTGATGATGGTAGTGATGAGGAAATAATTGAGAAGAAATCGGACTCGCAAGATCAAGTACGAACTCCCACTGCAACGAATACCAACGATACAGCCATCAGCAATAACAGTAATAACAACAATAACAATGTATCTGAAGTGCTGCACAAAGATGGGTTCTCTGTACCAACAGATTCAGAACTCTTGAAGGATAACGAAGCTCATAAGGCATACAACAGTTATATATTGGACGGGTCCAGATTACTTCAGACTTCTCTCCAGAACCAGTTGGCCAGCATCCCACTTAACATCCCAGCTCCAGTACATCTCCCTCCTCATATCCAATTGTTGATCAACACCATCCCTGCATTGGACAACGTAGCCACCCAGATCTTGAGAATGGTCGTTCAAACACCGTACCAAGGTATTTTGCAGTACCTGTCCACGGCAGATTCCAGTATTCCGGGGCTGGCGTATCAGAGTTTGCTCGAGCTCTTCAAATATATCAAGCTGGTTTACTCTACAGAGGATCCTTTTCTTTCCGTGGGTCATTTGACCTTGGGGATCTGGAAGGAAGGTGCTGCAGCTCCACCGTTCTTAAGAGGTAAGGAAGATGCAATTCACAGCACCATAAGAAAAGTAAATTTGGTGACGTTTTTGAACGCTGTATTGGGTGTCATAGATACAGGTTTTTTCTACTTGAACGAGTCCTTCTTGGACGTTTTCTGTCCAGATCAAGCCTTAAACCCAAAGCAAACCGTTAGTAACTTATCCAGCTTGTCGGCACCAATTTTCGACGTTGCAACTTTGAGCTCTCACTCCAACTCTTCAGGTCTGGGTAAATTGTTAAAACCTCAGAGCACATTGTATTTAGAATTGAAAACTCAGGCCTATATATCAGGTTTGGAAGCTCAGAACAGATCTAGGGAAAACATACTGGATGATATTTTCCCTGAAGATCTCGGTGATATCTTGTTGAGAAGAAAAATTGCAATCCTGGGGAATCAAAAGGAGGAACCAACATTAACTCCAGCGGAAATGGATTTTGTCAACAGATGTCAAAAGAGAAAGGAAAATCTTTTACAGGCAAGTCTAGACGAAGATTTGAGTGAAAAATACGACTGGTTGACTTTCTTGAAGGATTTCCTCGATTTCTCCAAAAAGAACATCAGTTACCTCATCTGGGGCACAAAAGTTGTGGTAGATACATCTGTCAAGGGATCCTCTCTGGTTGGGTCTGGTAATGCAACCATAGATCAGGAGACTGAAATTGACAGTAAAACTGGCTCTCCGTTCAAATTTGATCCAGATTCACTTCCTTCGGATATCGAGCTGCATCATCGTGAGATCAAATACTCGAACAGCAGCGTGAAGAACCTCAGTAGAAGATTGTGGACTAAAGCAGAGGAGCTTGCATTAAAGCAAGCGTTGCAGGAAAAGGGTCCGCAATGGTCTCTTATCTCGGAGCTTTACGGTGCAGGAGGTGCCATCTCCGAGCTGTTGAAAAATAGAACTCAAGTTCAACTCAAAGATAAGGCAAGAAATTGGAAACTTTTCTTCCTCAAGAACCAGTTGCCTTTGCCTTCGTATTTACAGAGTGTCACCGGTGACGTTGATAGTAGAACTGGACAAAGGCGATCAAAAGCTTCACATGACAGTAGGAACAAAAGTAAACCACCAAAGATTCAACAGAAACATCTAGATGCTGCAGCTAAGGAAGCCGCAAATGATAAATCTAAAGTTGAGCAAGACACAAAGGAGTCGTCAGCTGAAGCCAAGACTGCAGATGCCTCGAATAACGAGATTACTGATGAATCGAATGTTTTCGCCCAATCGGACAAGAGAGAGCCTAGTAAGAAAGATGAAGAGCCAAAGGAGTCAGCTAAATCCGACGTGGATTCGGGCATTGAAGGCGACAACAAACCAAGCGGTGAAACCGTTGCAGACAAGGATACCAATCAAGAGCTGCAAGTGGATGAAGAAGTTCCAGATTACCATTTCATATTGAAAGATTTACTCGAGGCCAACAACAGCAGTAACACGGATAATTCTGCAAATGTGGATCATGCACAGGATAGCACTGATGCATCTGGTGAACACAACGATGTCGACGTTGAAAAGTTGATGGACGAGGTGATAAATGCAAATAAACCCGAGGAGAAGAAGCCGGACCAAAAGGAGAAAAGTGTGGATTAGTTAGGAGTTTTCTTATGTAACTGTAATCTTATTTAAAGTTAGGTTTTTTAAGACCGTGCAGATTCGTGCAGCTCTCTTAAAACAAGGTAATTGAGATCTCGGGAAAAGAAAAAACAAAAACAGAGATGCGGCTCATACAAAAAAGGGATGTTTTCAATTGGAAACAAGATAGTTGTAAGAGGTCTCTGTTTGATGCAGTTGAAAAGGGCCCAGAATTGCCTCAAGTTGAAGCAGATAGCGAAGCTAATGTCAACTGGGCATGCATAAAAGATGCGAGATTACAACGATTAATCTTGATAAGCCCACGAAAGCATACTTTTTGAGGCAACGTTTGATTTTTTCTCACACTATCAGTACGTTTGAAATCTCGCCCAACGATGGGGGAGGACTTCTCTACTTGAAGGAGGACCCTCATCTCGAGGAGGCTGAGATGTACAAGTTTTTTACTTCAATATCGAGATAAATTTATCTCAATTGAGTGTTCTTTTAACAAAAAGGTATTGTTAATCACAGGTATTTGGCTATATGAAACATGGACAAATCACAGATACCAGAGCAAGTAGCTTTGCTTGAACATCAGATCCTGTCTGTCAAGAAGGAAGCTGAGATCTTGAAAAATCAGATTGAAAAGACTCGTATCCGAATGAGGGATGAAGATTTGATACAAACCTCGATCAACGTTGTAGAGCTCCCCAAAAACAATAGCTCTTTAAAACGGTATCAAAAATTGAAAGGACACCAGGACAAAGTAGCCGCTGTTAGATGGAACAAAGACTCATCTCATCTCATGAGTGTTTCTCAAGACGGTTTCATGATCATTTGGAACAGTATCACCGGGTTAAAAGAAAATGCTATTATTTTGGACTCTGAGTGGGTTCTCACCGGCGCTTATTCTCCAAATGGCAGGCTTGCCCTGTCAGCAGGTTTGAATAACAGTTGTGTCATTTACAACATCTCAAAGGCTCAATTACGACCACCACCACAGAGAACTAAGAACTACGTCTCAAATACTTACGAGATGATTTCACCAATGACGCAGAATCCTATAAGAACCATATTGAAAGGGCACCGTGGATACATATCCGATTGTGATTTTTACACCGACGAGAGTATCTTGACCTCATCAGGTGATTTGACATGTGCACTCTGGGATATCGAGAAGGGTACAAAGGCAAGAGAGTTCACACAGCATTTTGGAGATGTCTTGTGTCTCTCGATTCAGAGAGAATGTACTGGTGAACCCCTTTTTGTGAGCGGTTCCGCAGATGGGTATGTGAGATTGTGGGATAGGAGAAACCCGGTACCGGTGCAACAATTCCAAGTGTCGCAAAGCGATGTCACAGCGGTGAAATTTTTCCCCGATAACGGCTCTTTTGCAGTAGGTTCTGATGATGGTGTCGTAAGGTTGTTTGATATAAGGGCTGACTGCCAATTGAGCCAGTACTCTTTACCTAGAAATCTACATCTGAAACAATACAAATCCCAGCACAAGCTGTACCATACCTTGGGATCCAATTCCCCAATGTCCAAAAATGCAGATTATGGGTACGGTACCGACTCGCTATCGCTTTATTCTGATATCGACAATTTGGGGGTGTCATCTTTGGATTTCTCGAGATCGGGCCGTATTTTATTTGTATGTTACTCTGATATGGGTTGTTTGGTGTGGGACGTCTTGAAGAACGAAGTAGTGGAAGAACTACAGGGTCATCGAGGACGTATAAATCAGGTTTGTACAAATCCCGATGGTACGCTGGTAGCCACTGCGTCCTGGGATTCTACCATAAACATATGGTCTGCGCCATAGCCAGAGTGAGATATATTAAATATATATAATCTGTAACGGCTGAAATAAGTAATTGAGTTTAGATATATTCAAAGATGGAACCGTAATATTCAAGTACAGGATTGCTGATGTCTGAAAGGAACTAATAAGGGAAATTGTCTGTTTCCCTACCCTGAATCTGTAAGAGATAAAACCTCGAGATCTGTCAAAAGGTAGTCAACGGAAGATCAAAAGCCTAAAGGGGAAACGTGTAAAGGAGAACCGCCATACTCTAAGATGATGTGAAACATCTCTCGCTTGAGTGTCAAGAGAACAAATTGAAGCCAGAGTACATTGAATGACAGTGGAAATACTCAGAGAAACACTAGCCACAGTTAAATAATACAAAAATAATGGAGTGATTAATAACTATTTCACAGATATATCAAATACGTTTCTTGACATACTCATCTAAACTTCTCAACAAGGCATCAGGAAGCGTGTAGAGATCCATTGTGAACTCTCCCTCATCGGCATTATTCTTGATGTTCATCTCCGGGGTTCTGTTGTCGGTGACCATTTGGACCACACCTAACAAGTCGTCCTCGTTCAAATGGGTCAAACCTTCGGCCAATTTCTCCAAATCCACGTTTCCCTTAACAGCCGCTGTCTTGGATTTCTTGTTCTTAGCGGCAGCCCCAGTGGCGATGTACGACTGGTCGTTCTTTCTCTTCAAAGAAAGAGAGTCGTCTACAGGGCCCGATTCAGCCAACACTTTATTCAATTTCGGTTTTGTCAATGGGATCGAGATCTCGTGATCGTTCACGTACTTCTCGCTGAGGAAGTTCAAATCATGGCTCACTTTACGGTCTCCCAGTTTTTCAAGAAGGGTCAAAGTGATCCCAATGTCGAACTCTCCCCAACCTTGTTCCTCGATACGGAATGGAGCCTTCTTGATAGATCTAACAGGGTTCTCAAAAGTAGGGTGCAAATGATAGGTGACTTTGTCGAAGATGTTGGCTGGTACTTCTTTACCAGTGGCATCCAACAAGGTGATTTGAATTGACCATCTTCTCATGGGGAACCCTTCCTCGACTGGAGGAATCTCCTTCATGATATGTTGCTCAGTGGTGATTCTCACCGTACGTTTGACCTGAATTGCATGTTAGTAACGCGCCACAATACCAGCACTGCACTTCAGCTACCCGATACTCACCTCAGCCATCTTTGTTCGCTATCGATTCAAGTCTCGCTTAATTAATAATTAGCACCTTTTTTCCAATTGTCCAACACGCAATCTAGGGCTCTTTTTTATTACTAGGGCTCTTTTGTAGATGTTTTTTTTTAGTTTTTTTTTTCACACAGCGTTTAAGAGAGCTTTTTTCTTAAAGCTTTATATAGAGATCGGGGGCTTTATTGGAGATCATTTCTTTCTATAGTTGGGTCCTTCGATGAGCGTGCAAATTCAATTTGTGGGCGCTAAACAAAGGCAAGCAAGAGTGAGAAGAATATACACACCATTGGATGCTTCACTTCAACAGGTCCATTACCATGGTTCTCCCAAGTCTGTACACCTATTGTAGCATTTGTAGTGTTTGTAATAGTATTTTTGAACAGTAATGATCTCGGATCAGCTTTGCTATCAATTGAGTGTCTCTCAATAGGGCCTATTCCTACTGAATCTCTTACAATTGGCTTAGTGAATTGTATAGAATTATCCCACGTTTTCGACACCTTTTTAGGGCTCACATTGACCACAGTAGACTTATTCCCACCACTAGACTGTGAATTAGGCATCTTTCGAGGTGACTGGACAACAGAATTTTGCCATTCAACGGATGCAATATGGAATGATGCAGTCGGTTCGGGAGAGGGCTGAGACACAGTAATAAATTGTGTGGCAGTAGTGGTGACGAAAACAGTTTCCAGAACTGGTCTTCTTTCTAAAACGAGTCTCACTCCATTCTCATCGATATGTTCAAATTGATAATTTGGATCCAAGAAGGCAACCTCATTGGATCCGTATCCATACTGAAGCATGCTTAGTACCAGTATCCAAATCAAAATCATCTTCTTCTCAGTGTTCAAGAACAAGTTGAATTTAGTGAAAAAGGGGGTGTTTGTGCTCCCAGCTGAATAATATTTGTTCTTATTTTTTAACCACCGTTTGCAGAAATTTGAAATCAAGATGCTCGAGTCACTTTCAATGTCACATTTCAATTGTTGAGTTTAGCAATGGTCTCTGGTTATTTGTAATTCCATCAATGACTTTGCGTAAACTCCTCTATCATATTTTAGCCATATTGTTCCATATGGGCTTTTCAAATTAGAACGAGAATCGTCTCGAAACCACTGTTTAGAGTCCAAATTCGATGTGAATTCTCAAAATTAGGCTTCTTGTTTAATCATCTCTATATCCTGCTGGAGTAAAGGATGGTATGTAGGTTTCATCAATTCTCAATCCACAGAAACCCTCACCTGTTTTATCAACAAACGATTCATTCAAATCATCACGTTGGGAATAACACCAGGGCAATTACCAACTTCTGAAAAGCCTTTACTAGACAAGTTAAGCGTTTATATTTCTCTCTTTGCTTCCAAAAATGGTGTAATCACTTTGTCCTTGACACGAGTCCAATCGAGGAGGGTGCTTTTTGGCAAGAAATCACCAGGGACTTTCTTATAGTAATCTTGAGGATACCTTGGAAACAACACAAGCTTCGAGCAATTGGAAAGGAACGTCATACAAATTCTTCTCTTATCACGTTCCCACCTCTCGATGAATCCATCTGTGGCCCAGCGTTGCAAGTCAATTCTCAAATATGAAAAAGTTTTCAAACAGATCACAAGAATCTCTGGGTCCGAGACAGAAAGCACCACGGCACATTTTGAGATTTGATCAACTATAGGAGGGGAATCGATATGAACTCTGAATCCAAGAATCTTTCCTTGATGACCAAATTTATTCTCAATTGCTAATCTGTCCTGATGAAAATTGTACGAAATGATTGTGGTGAACGATGAATTGGGGGCGATTTCTGGCTCAAAGGTCCCGATAAAGTATACATTTTCGTTCGAAAGATCGTGAAAAACACCCATTCTGTAAAGCATTGGATCACGGTATTCTAACCCCAAGATTTGCTTTATCCGAGAGAATCTATCATGATTTACTAGCGAAAACAAATACTCATTTGAGCAAGAATAAAGACAGTCCGGGAAAAAAGTTCTTGACCAATCTGTGATCAGCCGGTAATTGACATGATACACGTTCTCATGCCTTCCTTTCATCAAGAGAGAAACGTCTGGCCAGGACCATATTAAACGCCTTTGGCCAAAAACACCTCTCATGGCATCACAAAGAAAGGTTTTAGGCAAGTCGCTTCTTGGTATACCACACCACCATGCACGTCGACGCGAACCACGAAATTTGAGATACGATTCATACTTTCCCATCCTATCGAATTCCTGGAACATACCAATGTGATCATTCCATGTTTTGCGAATATCCCTCCTACATATCACATCTCCTGAATCATTGAGTCGAAATAAAACTTCCAGTGGCATCACCTTTTTATCCTCAATTCCTGATACAATGATCGAGTCACTAGAGTCGACATAGAGTTTCATGTAACGTTTTTTATCATCGGGTTTCCTTTTACCTCGAATTGTCTTAAAGTACATCTCATTTCCATCAACAGTTGCATAACAAGCTAAAAAATAGTCTTTCGCAGGGAAGATGAAATCACGTGCTCCTGCATCCCGACGGGCAAGTGTCTTTTTTTCATCGTTCGAGCTCATCTCGATACCAGTGGTACTCTATGGTTTGAGCGTAATTTTGGAAGTCAAGATCTATTCAGGAAAGTTGGAGTGTCGGTGTATATCAAAGATAAAGCTCCAACCGTTGGTAAATGAGATTATTCTGTCAAAAAAGTCAATTGATATGCAGTTTTGACGTGACGTGCGCAGCCGATTTATTTGTGAATAAACTGTGCTATGCTAAGGTAAATTCGACCCCTATCAACTAAGAACTATTTTTGAAGATATAAAGATTATCAGCAACGCAACATTGGAAAATTTACACTCAGGTTGTAAGAGCTCTCGAAAACCCGAACTTGCTATACTGAAAATCTAGTGTTTTGTTTGTTGGTTGGTCTCAACGATATGGACAAAAAGAGAGCCATAATAATGTTTGAATTCTTCTGAGCATGTGAAGATCACTCTGGACACTTTACCCGCGAGCTGACCCACCTGATGATCATCAAAACATACGTCCCTCCATTTACATACACCCCATACTAAACAACAAACATGGATTGAATAGTTTCACACAAGGCATCGACTTGGAGTGTAGCGAGGCGTGGGAGAAAGAAGGGCCATAGCGAACAGTTCTTGAGCTCCCCACAGGTATTCCTCCAGCCTGCTTTGTCACAGTTAAAATATATGGTGCTAGTTGATAGTCTTGCAGAATTTCCCGATATGGCTGAACATCCATATAGAATATACGTGTAAACTATTTTATTAAGCCCTATACAATTCAAGCTCAAACTAGAACACAACATAATAGTTGAGCAGCACCCACAAAGTATAGGGGAAGGCTCAAATGAGAACATTTTTTCTCATTATCTGGGCTAATTTACCAGCGTGCATTCAGAGTATGAAGATTACTTGAGCAGTTTGGTGGATTATGAAACCTCATAAATCCATTAGTTTGCAGCAATGTAAAATGACAGAAACATTTAGCAATTCAAATGACAACTCATAATTTCATATCGAGAAGAGGAAAAATTGGTTATCATTGCCTTTATATACAAGAAGAATCAACACTATCGGTCCTAGTCTGCCATAGCACTCGTTTTCATTTAATTGCTTTTCAGCAGAGACTTCATCTTTGCAGCTTTCGCGAAAGTGACTATCCTGTACATCTATCCTGTACAAAAGCTAGAGACCTACTTCAGTGTATTCAAAGAGAAGAGACATAAGAATTGTTCTCTTGTCACATTGGCATCTCTAGGTGAAGCAACTCGCGCCTAAAGTGTTCAGAGTGATCTTCACAAGCTCAAAAGAGTTCAAACTGATCCCCAGAGATTCAAACTTTGCACAAGATGGTACCACTGCAAACCTTCAAGTGGTGAAATGGCAGAGTAGAATGGATTTTCAGATTGAAGCCCGCAAGATATCGTAATTTGAATAAAGACCAATGTGCTAAAATTTTGAATAGACCGGGGGTATACTCTTGAAAAATCGGTGCTTGTTTTCGCAGCTAAATAAAAGATTTAATGAGAGAGTATTTTTATCTTCTATTTTCTTCAAAACACATCTGACCTTTGAGATCTAGGGGTTGTCTTTCAAGGTTCTGAGGAGATCCAAGATTCAAAACAATCAAAAAAGGGCAGGCCATATGCACCTTCTTGTTTTTTTTTCTTCTTAAGTCTGCCCTCATCTCGAGATAAAGCGCAAAAAGGGGATACACTTTCCTTATACAATCCTATATCTGAATCACATTATAAGAATCCAACTCATCTTCATCTTTCTTACTGAAAGTGAATTGAAATGATCATATTAAGAGGTTGACGATTTTGATATTTGGAGAAAGAGTAGTTTCACGACCTCCCCGGTAGTTCATAGGGGCCTAGTTTTTTAAGCGCCCTGCCAACCGTCGATACCCACTCATTAAGGCAACAAATTATATTGAGCTTTACACAATAAGCCTTGAAAGCATATGTTAGGCTTGGAGGATATCGACACATCAGTAAATCCTGATATTTACTGTGCTAAAGGTGATGTCACTGATCTTCAAGTTTTGGGATGGGTTTTCCGAGGACAAAATCAAAACGCGGTAGATGAAAATCTAGTCGCTGCAGCCGATAGTCCTGAGCTAATATCAGCTAATATACAGAGAGATGCGGCCGACGTTATGAGAGATGAAGCTGACAAGAGAAGGACAAAAGCCGACGATACAAGAATCAAAAATGCAATTTCTTCTGCAAACAAAACAGGTAAAGCCAAAGCCAAAGCGGCTACAAAGGAAGCCAAAATAGCCAAAATGCAAGCAAACGCAGCTATACTCCAAGAAAAAATGGCGGCAAGACAGTTGGCCGCGACCGTGAATAAACGTCGAGCTGTCGACATTCAAAGAGAGGTTGCCGAATACGAAGAACGAACCGCCATCAACGCAAGAGCAGCTGTCAACGCAAGAGCAGCTGTCAACGCAGGAGCAGCTGACAATGCAGCAGCAGATGTTAACAGGAGAGAAGCTGACAACGCAGGAGCAGCTGACAATGCAGCAGCAGATGTTAACAGAAGAGAAGCTGACAACGCAAGAGCAGCTGTCAACGCAAGAGCGGCTGACAATGCAGCAGCAGATATTAACAACAGAATACAAGCTGCTGAAAACGAAATGAACGAGGCTGATACTCGAAGAGATTTAGCTGATACTCAAAGAACTTTCGTTGATACTCGAAGGAGAGCAATTGAACAACAAAGAGAGGTCGAAATCAGAACAAGGGTCCCAAGTGAAAAACTTATAATCAATGTGAATGAATCAAAAGGAGTCAGTGATGGAATTAATCAAAAAGGACATGGAGATGATCCAAATTTTATTGCTTTGATTCAACGTAATCCTACTTACAGAAACGCACTGACTAGGATGAGCACATATTTCGAATCCAGTGTCGAGCGACTGACTCCTGTATTGCTGGCTAAAGGGTCTCTTCAACTTGTCATCAAAGCCTTCAATGATTCAAGAAGACCAGGCCCAGCTACTAAGAGGCATATCACTTTCTTAACTAGTCAAAAATTGTCTCCGGGAGATAGGCTATTGGACCTTCTTTACAGAGATGTAGTTGCAAAGGCAACTGATTATCTGCATTGGGTATTTATCCTTCATCGTTTCACCAATTCCACTGTGGGATATTTTCCAAAATTCGAATTAGCATCGGCAGAGGTTCTCGATCATTTCATTTACGATGACGATGGTTGCATCTGTGCAATAAATGAAGAAGTATTGTTACAAAACTTCTACCGCATAGAGAAAATCTACGAATATCTTGTTGGAGCAAGTAATAACCTATGCAACCATTTAAAATCAAAGAGATCATTGTGTGAATGGACTCGGTGGCATGTGTCCAAGGCGGTACCTTATTGCTCTACAGCTATCTCAGCAGCCACAATAGGGTTAACAGTTATGACACTGGTCTTCCTCAACAACAGCCAGAACCACCAAACATTCTACGGGAGAATGAGATATATAGCCCCGCTGCTTTTTGGTGCATTCTTGGTTGTTTCTGCGATCAATGAGTCCGATAGAAATTTTATCGAAGGCTGGAATAAGCGGATGAGATATTTGCCAAAGGAAATAGGACTGTCTTCTCCCGTATTGACACATCATCCAGCTCACCTGGAAAATAGAGAAGATAAAATACAACTTTTGTCGATGGAAGAATTATTCAGACCAAGTCAAGGCGAGGAAAGAAACGATAAGCAGTACGATGTTATGCCTTACGAGAAGAATAAATTGGGTGAATCTGATGCTGGCAGACCAATTGCCATAAAAATAGGTCTTCTTGGAAATCCTTTGACCGCCTTGAGATATGGATCCATTGACCCTTCGAGCAATTTATGTCAATTATTTGTGGGTACTTTACTTTTGACATTGGTGTTTGCCGCAGCAATGGCAAATTACTCGAATGATTCTTCAGCTAGCTGATTTAAGTCACGTGAAAATGTGTATGAGCAGCCGGTATCTTTTTATCTCTTTTGAGATGTTATATTGAATTCCTCTGTAAAAAACGATTTTGTGCTTTAACATTGTTCACAGGATCATGAAAGATTGTCATGAACGCAAATTTGCTTCAGACAAACAGCTCTTTCGAAAAGTTTGAAGTTTGTCAACTCAGTGGTTAACCAATAGCTTATCTAGACAAATCCCCCAAAGTTTACACAATACTGTCTTCAAGGCTTATCTGCAACTTCAAAAAAACCTTGTTTTCAACACAATGTAACATGAATGTTTACGGTTGCCTTTCCTCTTCCAAAAATGGTGCAATAACCTTGTCTTTCATGCGAGTCCAATCTAAAACTATGCTTTGTGGCAGAAAATCACTAGAGACTTTCTTATAATAATTTTGGGGATACCGTGGAAATAAAACAAGTTTTGTATAACTAGAAAGAAATGTCATACAAATTCTTCTCTTATCGTGTTCCCATCTTCTGAGAAAACTATCGGTTGCCCAGTTTTGCAAATCAATTCTCAAATGTGAAAAAGTTTCCAAACAGATCACAAGAATCTCTGGGTCCGAGACAGAAAGCACCACGGCACATTTTGAGATTTGATCAACTATAGGAGGGGAATCGATATGAACTCTGAATCCAAGAATCTTTCCTTGATGACCAAATTTATTCTCAATTGCTAATCTGTCCTGATGAAAATTGTACGAAATGATTGTGGTGAATGATGAATTGGGGGCGATTTCCGGCTCAAAGGTCCCGATGAAGTATAAAGTTTTATCTGAGAGATCTTGAAATTCAGCCATTCTGTAAAGCATTGGCTCTTCTTTGATTAATCCAAGTGCTTTCTTTATCAAAGAGAAATTATCAGGCATTAGTTGCGTAAGAAGCCTATTTGTATTGCGTGGGACGACATAAAGATAGTCAGGGAAAAGAGTTCCTGAATCGCACATAATTAACTTCTCACTGAAGTAAATCATTCTCTGTAAATATCTGGTCTTTAAATATCTAATATCGGGCCAGGACCATATCACTGCATCTTGGTCCACAAAATCTCTCATTGCGTCGCAGAGAAAGGTTTCAGGCCAGTCCCTTTTTGATTTACGGTACCACAGAGTTTTCCCACGATACTGACAAATTTTGAGATATGACTTATACTTTTCAATCCTGTCAAACTCGTTGAACAAACCAATGTTTTCGTGAGGATTGCTTTCAAGACAATCATTGCGTATATATTCTGCTTCACAGTTGAGTTGAAGTAAAACATTCCGTGGAACCTCATTTTTATTTTCAAATTCTACCTCACTAATGGAACCTTCAGAGCTCAGATAGATTTTTCTGTATCGCAATTCAATATAGGGCTTCTTTTTAGTTCGAATTGTCGTGACTGTCTTGAAGTACATCTCATCTCCGTTAACGGTTGCATAACAAGCTAAAAAATAGTCTTTCGCAGGGAATATGAAATCACGTGCTTTTGCATCCCGACGGGCAAGTGTCTTTTTCTCATCGTTCAAATTCATCTCGAAATCAGTAGTAAGATTCGGAAGCCAATGTCAAAGCTAAGACCTAATCAGGAATATTGGACGTTTCTTGCAAACTAAAATTTGGGCTCCAATAGTTCGTGATTAAAACATTTACTTTCTGTTAAAAAGGTCAAATTCATATGCACGTTTGACATGATCTGCACAGCTGCTTCAGTCGTGAAAAAAATTGTACTATGCTTAGGCAATCCCATCACTCGTGTAGCGAGAACCATATTCAAAGGTGTTTATTTCATATCATCAGCAACTGCTAAATGAAACCATTTGATTTTGAGTTGCATTTGTGGTCGCGAATCAAAATCTTGATACCTGAATTGTGTCTTTTGTTGGTCTTAATACCATTTGAAACCCTCACCCCCCTCCAAAGTAGTGTTTTGATTTGTAGGTTAGATCCAGATCTCGGAAGTGTAGTTGTATGGCATTGAAAAGGTTAGAACCGGAGCCAAATTATGACACTTATTTCATCGGTTGGGAAATCAGGTCTGACGCTTGTTTAGAGCAAAGAGGAGGCAAAATGTCAAAACACGGACCGTCTTCAATTCGATTAGTTTACAATAAATATCCTTTATAAAAGCTCCCTCAAATTTAAACGAACTGTCATAATTTCATAAAAAGATTAGGTACTTTCTAAGTAATATTGCCCTCTTGTAAGAAGTAGGATGTAGCTGCTTTTCTCGAATTGTTCCAGTCTACTGTTATGCTCTTTGGAGTGAAATTTTTATTAGAGTCAAGAATGAGGGCTATCTTTTTTTCGTATTTTGCTCAAAGGTCGAGATGAGCTCTCTGCCGGTCAAAAAAAAGGGATACCACACTTATAAAATGTGATTACGATATCGATAGGTCATCTTTTCACAATTGTTTACTTTTTAAAAGTTATTAGTATATTTGGAAAAAACCTATTGCACTACAAACTATATTGAAAATTGGTGAGTTCAGCAAATATATTATCGACGGTGTGCTTGGTTTCTCAATTCGCAATTCAATACTAATAAACGATCTTGTCACCCAACCTCTTTGAAATAGTCGAGTACCAATTTCCAGCCTATCATAACTGTACTCTCTCCAGATTCAAAAAGCAGAACCTTTCATTTGGCGGAATGGATTCCAATAAGATCTGTTCCAGCTTTGATTACCATCTCTACTTCGGGTACGAAGACAATTTAGGTACGTTGACAAGATTGGGATTACCCTCATTGCATTTAACGAATTGCAACGGTGCTCATCATGGTGGGCATAACGAATTGCATAACGAATTGCATAACGAATTGCATAACGAATTGCATAACAAATTGCATAAAGATTTGAAGTTTGTTCGTCGCATTAAGGCAGATGCCGATTATAGCGATGCCCTAGTGACACTGGTATTGTATTTTCCCTTAAGCTTGCAGAGACTGGATTATATGTCTAGGGTGAAAAGTGTTCCCGGTTGCGTATCGAGAAAATACAAATACTTCCACAACATTGTTTCACAGCGACCACAGCGAGTTTCATTTTTAGTCACTCAGGATTTGACCCCACAGGAGAGAATTCTAGATCTCTTGTACAAAGAGTCAGCTTCGAGATATGAGGAATGCCGTATTTTTACATTTTCAACAGTCGAATTCGCCAAAGAAACCATGGGTTTTGGAGAGAAGATAGAATTTTCTCCTGTAACGGTACATGATCACTTCTTCCGAAGCAAAGACGGGCAAACCATAGGCTTGAATGAGGTCAAATTGAGAGAAAATTTCAAAGAATTGGTAGCAGGGTACAAACATCTTAATGAGATTCAACAAGAAGTTTATGCATTTTTACAATTTACAGCCACACTGCAAGAGCAGGTTATTGCCTATTGCAACGAGTTAAGCTCGTTCATTTCTTTCAAAGTGAGAATTGTGATTCTTTCTTCATTTGCCCTCTTGGCATTTACAGGACTTTCAGATGATCTCCGGAAGCTAGGTGTCTTACTCCTCAGTGCAGTTAGTTTACTCTTCTCTCTTTTGAAATATTTAGATTTTCAGACCGCAAAACACAACAGGTTTAGCCTAGCTATCCAAAGGCAAAGAGATTTACAGACAAGAGAGGGGGCAAAAACTTGCCTTCAAGGTTGTCCTGCTTTCCGCTCATTGGAAATCGAGCCGATTGATTCACAAAGTTCCGGTCTGAATTAGAATTTCTAGATTTTGCCATAAATCTGCAATCAAGACTAAGTGAGCTAAAAATTATATTATATCGGTAGATTCGTGTGATATGATGGGTACAAAATAACAACTGGTTTTCTTCGGAGATGAGAATGCTATGCTTTTCTCATGGTTCATCTATCGACATCTAGTAAAAATTTGTGGCAGAAACACGAGTGATGTTTCTCATGTATTGGAAATTACAAACACGGCTTTTTCAAAGAATAGCATTGTGAAAACAAAAAAAAGTTGTGATTTGATATCAAGTTGGCCTTTTTATTAAATAGACACGTCAAGGATGTTCTGGTTTGGCAGGGTCTCG
Source organism: Nakazawaea molendinolei (assembly GCA_030569155.1). Taxonomy (NCBI): domain Eukaryota; kingdom Fungi; phylum Ascomycota; class Pichiomycetes; order Alaninales; family Pachysolenaceae; genus Nakazawaea; species Nakazawaea molendinolei. The sequence goes on from JAJMKB010000002.1 coordinate 16,656, forward strand.
CTTCGAAAGGACCTGGAGACTATCAATTTCATGACTCAATCGAAGATACTCAGAGGTTCATTGGGAGGAGATTTGTGACCCTGTGCTCCTGTTTTCACTGGAAAATGAAGAGATATTATCATTTGTTCCAGCTCTCATTACTACAGAAATGTACCCTTGCCTACAGCTCTGGTAAGCAGAAGCTTTCTTTTTGTTATTGTTTCAAAAGACGATGATTTAGTGCACGCTTTCGTAGATTTGAGAGAAGTGTAAAATGATTTCTTTTCTCACAGGGTTTCCATGTGTCTGTATAACCGACTTTGCTTGTCAAATGGCGGAGATACAATGAAATATCTGTTCTCAAGTTATTGCTCCTTAGAAATCTACCAGAGCACGAGGTTTCTCTCAAATCGCTACCGATGCAAAGCTACCCCATATCATAAGGTGACCATCGGCTATTGGTTAGTGAGTGGAGTTGCAAACTCTGAACAATGAGTATTTACATCTACCATTACTTGATCGATCACAAGACCTTTTCTTGCATGTGTGAAGTTTTGAATTTGAATAATAAGAAGCTTTGAAATCTTGTGACTTGTCAGCATATTCTCTTAGTCATTTGCAACAAAGAATCCTACAACGGCATTCTGGCGGCACATGAAAGTAGCTCTCAGATGCATGTTTTACCAGATCTCCATTGCAAATTACACATTTCTTCACTACAAGATATTGAAAGTGATATGAGAACTCTTCGAAACAAGAGATGCAGGTGACTATTGTGTGACTATTGTGTGACTGTTGTGTGACTATTGTGTTCAATGCGTGTGCCTCATCAACTTAAGCGTTTGATTGAATAATCTCAGATTTTGCCAAATGCGTCCGAACAATAAGATCTTTTACATTATGCATTATAAGGTGCATAATCAAGATGAAAAGCCCCCCTTTTCGTCTTTGGTTCTAGAATTTCAAATTCTAGGAAATTAATTAATTATAAATTGGTAATTAATTGAGAAGTCATTCAAAGATTTTTTGTCCACCAGGAAGACAAATCAATAGAGCCCACTTCAAATAATCGAGCAATTGGCGACTTCACCTCCAATTGCACGTCCTTATATTCCACTGTTCCGCCGCCCAGAAACCCAAAAGTATTGGATTTCATCCCGTTCCCCTTTCTTGACGAAGCGCTCGCATCAAATAAATTTACGCACTCGACTTCATCTATTGATTGTGTTATAGCCCATTGATCACTTATTGAGTCATTGCTGAGCTGTTGTGACCATGATTCCAAAGGTGTCTTCATCAAGGGCCAGGTCTCTTGAGCATGATAATATTCACCACATCAAAGATGATGATCTGAGAATTCGGCAATCTATAGAAACGACCGATCACCCGTTTCGTGTTAATGTTCAAAGTAACTTCCAGAGATTTGTCGATTTTATTTTGAGGCGTCCCAAGTTTTCACCATTTATTGAAGCGAAAGGAATCTATAGGAATGTACTGTTGAAAATGACTGGTAGTTTTCAAGCATCTTTGCGGACTCTGTCTCTTATGTGTTCGATGAAGTTTGTTCCTGGCTATGTCGATGAGAAGTTCGCTTCCCTCATTGGACCTGCTCCAAATCGACAAAAACATATCAACGACTTAAAAATTTCTGGATTGACCCCAAACGAAAGGCTTCGCTCTTTATTTTACAGGGATGCCGTTGCAAGGTTTGAAATGTTTCAGCTTTTGGTTTTTTGCATGGTACATTTCGCAAGATTTGCCATGGGATTCGATCCAGTTGTCTTCGAACCAGTTTATTGTCAAGATTATTTGAGGCGAAATAATGACGGGGTAATCACCCATATGACTGAAGAGCTTTTGGATAACAATTTTCAGAGATTAGAGCTTGCATACCTACACACCGAAGAAATAAAAAATGATGTTGTTAGACACCTCTTATCAAACATATCTTTGGGAGATATCTTTTACTGGGTCATTGCCGCATGCATTCCTTCAACGTTGTTAATTATTGGTTCCGCCGTTATAGGTCTCACAATCACCTCTCTCATTTTTTGGAAGAAAAATATAGTTCATGCGAAGTATACTGACGCAATGGTCTTTGCTACTCCAGCAATTAGTATTCTTTTGTTCGTGATCGTTTTACTTGTATTTTCCATTGAACGGCGCGTTGCACACCGGAGTGCTGAAATAGAAACCATGGAAAATGAACTGAAACAGAATGAGCTGCGGGAAAGACAAGGAGCTGAAGGTTTGCTAGGGGACCAGGAGCCTAATCGTTCTCGAGAAGAGACTGGGCCTCCGTTTGTGGCTTTAGCGAACTGGGATCCCAGCTTGCCACAGATTTTTCGCCCTGGTACTGTTAACCTTCCATGCCTTGATTTCGACACACTGTTCACTAGTCCTGCGAAATCGCAATTGTTCTACATTAAACCTTTTGAGAATTCAAGTTCATCAAGAGGCGGTTTACTGTCTCAGATTGGCTTTCAACGTCGAAGTTTCCTAACAACATCAGTTATCGCCATGACGAATGACTACCTGATATCAAGTCTTACGTTTCGCGTTACGTTTGTTTTAAATTTTCTTTTAGGTTTGATTTTTGTATTGGCAATTGCAAATAGTAACGGCAAACAGAACAATGATAATTCGGTTAGTGGAGAAATTTTGAATCGTGCAACCTATTCAGCTGAATCATTCACTCCAGCGACTGAAATGATCTCACCGAGCTCGACAGTTTTTGCGGAGTCCATACGTTATCCAGAGTCCACAGTCTATCCAGAACCTACAGCTTCTTCGGAGTTCATGCTCTATTTAGAATTCACAGATGACCCTGACCTCGTAAGTTATTCAGAAGTCACAGATTATTTAGAGTCAAAAGGTCACTCAGAGCTCACAGATTATTCGGAATCCGCTATCAATTCAAAATCTACAGCATATTCAAAGTCTGCATTTTCTTTAGAACTTAATGTGAATCCAAAGTTCATGGGTCATCCAGGTTCTACAGATTTTTCAGAATCCACAATTTATCCGGAGTCCACTGTCTATTTAGAGTCCACCATCTTTCCAGAATCCGAAGCTTATTCGAAGTTTACAATTGCTTTGAAAATCATAATTGAGCCAGCATTGACTGATCCAGCATCAAGAGATTATCCAATAATCACGGATCCACCTAAATCTACAGTTCACTCACAGTTCACAGATTACCAAACACCAGAGTATCTTGAAGCCCCCGATTCTACAGTCGTTGAGCTTCCGGAATTCACTGGCTCTTCAACACTATAGTATCTGGAGATTCCAGATCTAGGTTCCTCGTCAGAGTTTCTGGAATTTCCAGATGTTTCTGTTTTTCTTGAATCTCTGGGATTCTTCTCAGAAAGCGAACATCTCTGGGGAGCATCAATATTTCGATTTACCGAGAGAAGTGCTGTGCTGTTCGGTGTGCTGTTGGGTGAGATTCAAATCTAACATGAAGTTTGACTCGAGTTCTAGCCCACGATCATGCACAAAATTTCATCAAGATTATCTACTCATCTTTTGTGTGGTTTGTACATCCTTAATATACAAGTCTCTTGACTTGAGCCGTTGAACAACTTGTATTGGTGCTATGAATCAAGATCCGTCTTCATTCTGTTTCCTTCAGCAAAGACAGTTTCACAAAAAAGGTGGCTTTCAAGAGGCCCCAATTTACAATAGTACTCGTTGGCATTACATTTCCACTGGCGAGAGATTCCTTATGGTAGTCGTCTCGAGAGTATTTGGGGAAGAGCAAAAGTTTTGTGTAATTGGACAAGAAGACCATGCAGATTCTTCGTTTATCGCGATGCCATCTATCGAGAAAATCTTTCGTCGTCCAAGTAATCAAGTCGATTGTGATGCGAGAAAATGTTGTCAAACAAATTACGAGAATTTCTGGCTTTCTGGAGGAAAGGGCGACTGCACAGTTTGAATTAAGATCAACGACAGGGGGAGAATCGATGTTGACTTCAAAGTCAGTGATCACTCCGTTCTTACCAAAATTTTTAATTGTCAGAATACTTTTCCGTTCTATGTCGAATGAAAGCAACACCGTCAAACGAAGGTTTTCATAGGCATGGTCCACCGACCCAATGAAGAAGACTCTGTCGTTTCTATGAGTGTGGAACTCTGCCATTCTGTATAAAAACTCGCTCGTACCTCTTACTCTCAAAGCACTCGTAATTTCCAGAAATTGTGTAGGAATTAGGCCCATGGAGTGGGTCTTTGTGTTATGATCATAAATATAGAGGCAGTTTGCAAAAAGAGTTAGTCTGTAATCTGAGAGTGATTTGTAGTCAATGAAAAAGCTAGGTATTTTGCTTGGTGTAAATAGACGAGAGCTATCAGGAAAAGCCCAAATTAGTGTTCTATGACCAACAACAGATCTCATAGCATCACATCGAATAGGTTGAGACGGATGTTTCTTTGAACACCTCCGCCAAAAATTTGACCGTCGATATCTCAAATACTCGACATACGTTTCGTATTTTCTCATTCTATCAAATTCTTCGTAGAACCCAACGTAATCGGGTTTAGAGCTAAGGGGTGATCTCACTTCAAACAATTCCTCTTTATCGTTAAGGCGGAGTAATAAGTCCTGGGAAATAGCACTCTTATCTTTGACCTCGTCAAACCTGACCAGACCATCTGAAGTCATCTGGAGCACCGAGTATGTCTTTGATTCGAAATCGTTCGTTCTGTCGTTTCTGCTCTTTAGATACAATTCTTCTCCATCATTAGAGGCATAACAAGAAATATAAAAGCTTTCTGGCGGGAAATGAAAATCAAAAGCTCCTCTTTCTTCTCCGGTACGCCCATCCTCCTTGAGGCAAAATCTCATTTTAATAGAGTGTAGTGGTCAAAATCGTTCTGTGTTTTAGGGGTGACAATTATGTAAAAGCAAGACGTGCTATTTTCACGTGCTCTGCGCATGATCCGTGCGGCTGAGAAAAAAAAGGGATACACAAAGAGAGAGTGTGTCTAATAAAATTATATCATTGCCTTCCCTTAAAACTGACAAGTATACTGAACAAACTCTATTTGAGATGCAAAGAATTACAAAGATAATTAGAGATGGTGTGATTTCAAAAAAATGTTGTCAAAAGACTCCATAATTTTGAAAAGTAGGCTTTTATCACTTTCCACTTAAGCGAACCTTGTAGTAGAAAACTTCAAATAAGATTACGGCTGAGTCTCTTTTGAAATCCCAAAACAAAGGGTGAAGAGAAATGATTGACTTGGTTTCTGAAATTGGTTTTCAAAATGAACAACAATAGTACTGTGGAAGAGGATCCGTGTTGACTCATGAAAGCATCAGAAATTTAGGCTCTACATTTTGAGAAATGACAGCGACACTGACGAGTTGAATAATTGTAAATCAAATATAATATTGCTGGTTCAGATCAAGCATTTGCATGAACAAAATGCAACCAAGACGCTGCCTCTCAATCGATGTAGGGTTGAATGCTTTCATCAAAAGAGTGAGAAAGAAGATAAATAAAGTTTATGAGCTTTCAACGAAGATCTAATAGAGCAAATAAAATCTCTCAAGCCAGGATTTCGAGCTTATCTCCAATTGAATGTCACATGCAATTTACGTCATCCCATATCTTGAAGAGGCATCTTCCAGCTAGCTTTCCATTTGGTCGTGCACCTAAACACAAAAGATATAAAAAAGAAGAAGTGGACAAGTTAAGAAACCAGCGAGGTAATGTCAGGTTTAGAGAGTGAGTACCATAGTTTCGGTCGAATTGAGAAGTATACTAACAGTGTAGATTCGTTATTTCAGCTCAAGGTATGTTTGAAAACTTCAAGTGTGAGGAAGATGGTACTAATCGAGTAGTTTACTTCGAAACAGCTTACGAAGCAGGCACTGCGTGCTGGCAAAGAGGCTGAACTGGAGAAGAAGAAGGTGAAGAAGGTGAGTAATGTGTTCTGATTGTGGGGTCTCGAATCGTGAAGTTGAAATACTAATAGTGTAGGCAATGGTGCTGGGCACCAACGATATTGCTCAATTGTATGCTCAGAACGCCATACGGAAGCAAAACGAGAGACTCAACTTGATCAAGTTGGCATCTAGGCTCGACGCTGTGTCTTCCAGGATCCAGACAGCTGTCACTATGCGTGCCGTCTCTGGGAATATGATTGGTGTAATCAAAGGTATGGACCGGGCGTTGCAAACGATGAATCTCGAGAAAATCGCACTTGTGATGGAGAAATTTGAGTCTCAATTCGAAGATTTGGACAGTTCAAGTCAATACTACGAAGGTGTCACTAATGATATCAGTGCCAATTCTCAACCTCAGGAGGAGGTTGATCTCTTGATGAACCAGCTTGCAGACGAGGCCGGTTTGGAGTTGAAACATGATTTAAACGAGACTAACGTCGATACCACTCTGATCGAGGAGCCACTCAGAGTCCAGGCCACTGAAGAACAAGAGGATAGATTGACTGAGAGACTTAGAGCTCTTCGTAATTAGTCGTCTGGCTAGTACCTTCCCAGTGGGGTTTAGCTTTGTAATTGTATAGATGCAACTTTTCACTTCTGTATCTGGGGCGGTACACGACTTTTTCTTATTAACCAATTATTCATTTCCCACCTGATTCAGCACTTGCTCTTTTCAACCATTTTGAACTCTTTTGGACGACACCGAATTACGCCATTACTTTGACAGTGTCACCAGGTAGTGAATCACAATGTCAGTGACAAGCTCACGGAGAGAATTGCCCGACGGGGAGTACGATATCGACGTCTCTTCCTTACTCCGCGATGACGACTTATCGGAGACCTTTGGTATAAGGTGTGAGTATTGTTACTGTAGGGTCTATCATGACAACAACAACAGTTACTAACTATGTGAAGTCGGGTTTGTACCCGAGTCCCTCGACGTGGACAGTCCTTACCAATTGGTGCGAGACAGCTCTGTGAACTCTGCCTCAGCTGAGGAATCCTATATAATGCGTGCTCATTCCACAGTCTCCGCTACTCAGCCCATACTATTCGAAGGCACCTTGAACAAATCGAGCACTGCCCCTTCTGACTCCTCGGAGTACGTCTTGATCTACGACAACGTGGCCCAAAATTTCAAGTTAGAGAAGTTCAACGGTCTCATCAGGATGAGTAAATCGAGGAACGAGTCCACTTTGGTTTCAAAGTTGAACAAACTGATCGCCCAAAGTAAGGATAAAAAATTGGAAGAGTCGCTGGAATTTGCCCAAAGGTCACTCTGGAAACAGCAATCGCTTCAAGAGAAATCAGCTGTGCAAAAGAGTAAGATTGTGATACCACAGGATATCCCAGTGGTGGCTTCGAGAAAGCTGAAAAATAACAATACAAAGGGTAAAATATCAACTTTGAAAATAAGAGAACAATTGAGAAAGAAACAGTCCAGATCACCGTTAGTGCACAATGTTCCTAATGGTATTAACTCCAATTCAGATATAGATGATATACTGTTGGATGAGTCCCCGAAAAAGATCGTGCAGCCGAAGCCAGAGAAGCCCAAAGCGGTTAACGTAGGTCAGAAAAGGTTACCATCTTCTCAGATTGCAACACCCATTTTGAACCAACTGCAAAACGAGCTGGACTCAGACTCCGATCTCGGCTCCTTGGCTTTTGAATTGGAAGAGGCTCTAGAGCAGGACACTACTTTGAATAACACCATTAATGGTAAGAGAAATGATGCAAAGACTAACGACGATGATGACGACGGTTGGGGGGAAACAAATATGGATTGGGACATGATTGACGACGATTTTGATCTCGAAGATGGAGATAGTAATTACAACATTGTGATAGAGGAACCAAAATCATCTCAGTTGAACCTGGATAAAAACGATGACTCAAAAGAGACCAGAGAACCGACTCCCTCGGGTCCTATTAGTATGAAAGAATTGGCAAGTCTACGTGCCTCTCAAAATTATTCCAACTCCGGTCCCGTTACAAGAGCCATCACACCAACAGTACCAACTCCAAGTCTAGCCAGTTCGTCTACTTTTAAACAACTGAAAGTAGCTGCATCATTACCGACCCCCAAACTTGCAGATGATAGGTTTTCTCCTATTCCGGTACCTAAATCGTACCAAACTTACCTGGAAGATGAAGAGGATATTAGTGAGGAAGAGTGAGATCGATTTATGTCATCATATATATTACAGACTGACATTGTATTACACCATCTGACTGCTGAATTAAGAGTTAGTACATATTCAGATTTTGAATATGAATCTGCACGTTTTGGGGTGAGAGGTTTTTTTATTTATTTTTACGCTGAAATCTGATCTCATGCAAAGAGATCTTGATCCAGATCTGATCAGGCGGGATCAGCCCGGTGTAGCTGGGTTTGGTTTTAGGCAAGTGGATTGATTTGAAGATGGCTGGGTTTTCCCCTTTGGGCATAAAGAGGAAAAAAAAAATTATTTTTCATGCACGACGTTTTGAAAGGTGATGAGTTTGTCAAGCATGGGATCGAAAACACCAGCCGCTTTCAAGTGGAGTAAGCTGTTTTTACTCACGAATTCCCAATGGGGAAGTTTGAAATACAGCATTGAGTTGATCTGGTGGTGATTTGATTCATGTTTCGATTATTACTTAAGGCCACTTTCTGGCACTTTTCAAACATCAACTTCACATCTTTAAATCAACTTACATTCATTGTCTAGATCTCAATTTACGAACTACTTACTTTAGTTCCCAGTCATTCTTTTTAAACAAACTCACCTCAAGTCCTTCATTACTTCAGAATCAAGACAAGATGAAATTCTCATTGCCAGTATCGTTAGCTATTTTGTCCACTTTGGCTGCCACCACCTTAGGTCAAACTTTGACCCGTTATCACACCCATCACCACACTGTCGTCCACACTCACACTGTTGTTCGTACTCATGTCAAAACCGTTGGTGCTGATGGTCAAGAAATTGGTACTACCACCACTGCCGCTCCTACTACCGCTGCTCCAACCACCACTGCTGCTCCAACCACCACTGAGGCTCCAGAAACTACAACCACACAAGCTCCACAAGCTCCAGAGACCACTACCCAAGCTCCAGCTCCAGTTGCTGCCGCTGCTGCTCCACCTGCCGGTCTTTCTGAATTTGCTTCCAGTATCTTGGACGAGCACAACAAGAAGAGAGCTTTGCACGGTGTTGACCCATTGACCTGGTCCGGTGAATTGGCTGACTATGCTCAAGCTTACGCTGACCAATACGACTGTAACTCCGGTAGATTGGTCCACTCAGGTGGTCCATACGGTGAAAACTTGGCCTTGGGTTACAACACTATCCCAGCCGTCGATGCCTGGTACGACGAGATCAGTCTTTACGACTACTCTCACCCAGACTTTAGTGAAGCTACTGGTCATTTCACCCAAGTTGTATGGAAAAACTCAAGAGAACTTGGATGTGCTTCAAAACAGTGTGGCTCATACTACGGACAATATACCATTTGTTCCTACAGTCCTCCAGGAAATGTTATTGGTTATTTTGCAGACAACGTCATGCCATTGGTATAATCCAATTGGTAATATGTCTTCCTGTAAATTATCTTCACAAAAAAGCACTGTACAACACATTTTTCATCATTTCTTGAAACGACTTTATTATCTCTTCATTCCTTCAGATGGTTCGACTCCTTCTGGCACCTACTTTGGCAATTTTATTTTTTTGGGTAAATCTGGCTCCTTGTTACTTGTTTTCATATAAAAAAATTACATTTCGTTCTTATTAAATTATTCTATAATTTGACATATTTGTAGTTGTAAAGCTTTATGTCCGTCTAACCCCCCTGATGTAAAATAAAAAAAGGGATACCGAAAATTTTTTTTTTATTTTTTTTTCGAGAGATGAGATCTTAGATAATTAAAGAGCTTGATGGCTACCACTCAAAACGTCGAGGATTTGCTATCCTTCTTCCAAAATCCAGCTAACCAATGTTTCTGGGATGAAGAAAATGTTATTGTGAAAGAGTCGCCTCTTGGAGGTACTGGGGTTTTCGCCTTGAAAGATCTCAATCCCGAGGATGAAGAAGATGCATTGATTCTTCGAATTTCCAAAGAGAGCATATTGAGCTCGCAGAATGCCTGTATAGCTAATTTGTTACACGATGCACGTATCAATGGGATACATGCCATGATATTGCTGTTCTTCTACGAGAAATCGATGGGTGAAAGATCACCTTGGTATCACTATATAAACTCTATCAATATTCATGATGATTCAGGTGAATTAATTCTACCTCCATCTTTGTGGCCTCAAGAAGAGAGAAACTTGTTGAAAGGAACAGAAGCGGAAATTTTGGGGGCTATCGATCCAAGTGAAGCCAAAGAATTTTATCAATTGGCTACCGAATTTGCTGAAAGTGTATCTCAGTACTTTCCTATACCTCTGGAGCTCAAAGTGTTGGAAAGTGATGAACTGAATGCCAAACAATTCGAATTGTTTGTGGCTTACTGTGGTGCTATTGCTTCAAGAGCTTTTGCCATTGATAATTATCACTCGGTAGCGCTTGTACCAGGTGCTGATTTGTTCAACCACGATTGTCATCATAATGAAAACGTTCATTTCGAAACCATCTCCGACGTGTGTGCTATATGTGGAAGAAGTGACGAATGTGGACATCTCGAATATGGACCTCCTGATAGTGAGGAGGAGAGTGAACCAGATAGTGAAGGTAGTGAAGGAGAAGATGAATGGGAAGATATGGATGTAGATGAAGAGAGTCATGATGAGCATGAGGAAGATGAAGATCAGGAGGATGGCGAGGAGCAAGAGAGCGAGGGAGATGTAAATGTAGAAGAGATAAGCGAAGATGAGGACAGCGAAGAAGAATTAGAAGATATAAAAGAGATCACGGAAGAATACATTGCAAAGATGGAGGAAGAACTCGAAAGAGAGAGAGAAGAGGAAAGAGAAGATGAAGAAGATGAGGAAGAAGATGGAGAAGATGATGATGATGAGGAAGAAGATATGGACGAAGAGCTGCTCTTCTTAATACCAGACGACTGTGTCGATATCGTGTTGAGAAAAGAAGTCAAGGCTGGAGATGAAATTTTCAACACATATGGAGACTTATCTAACTCGATCTTGATCTCAAGGTACGGATTCACTTCTGAAGATAACCCAAATGACTACATTGGATTAGGAAGACAAGCTTTGAAAATGATGAATAATGAGAAGAGTTTGAATAGCCATTTCAAATTCTGGGAAGAACAGGGTTTCGATATGTTTCAAGATTACCTTCGTTTCAAGAAAGATCAAGAACATAGTCATAGCCATGACCATGAGCATGATCACGAACATAGTCATGACCATGGCCATGACCACGAGCATGATTGTGAAGATCATGATCACGATCATGACCACGAAGGTGGATGCTGTGATGATGACTGTGATGATTGTGAGGACGAAGAAGAAGAGGACATTTCATGGGAACTTGAGCTCAGAATAAATTATGACGGAACTCCCTCCCTAAGCACATATGCCCTCGCATCTTTCTTAACCTTGACCAACAAACAGCTTGAACAATTCAGTAAAGAATCTAATCCAGAGAAGTTGATTGAGAAATTGGACAAACTCACCGACCGCACCCCTAAAGCTGATGAAATCGTCTTGAAATGGTGCGAAGAACGCTCCAAATTGTACCTGGACGGAGGTCTTTCAAGTGCAGACTACACCAAAATGATCTCATCGCTTCCACAAGGCCATCGCAAAACCATCAGTGTCCTTATCAAATCCGAAAAATCCATCCTTGAAAAAGGGGTTCACTTCTTGAACAGTGGTCGTGCATAATGTTACAAAAAAGAATTTGATTTTTTTTTTTGCTCTTGCTTGTAGAGATAATAATAAATCAAGCGTTAAGTATAGTGAAACAGTGTCGTTTTGACAAACGAGGATACGATGAGTGCTGTTTCAAGATCAGAGCCAAAATTTGGACAGTTCAAATTAGTTTTATTAGGTGAGTCCTGTGGCTAGTCTCATTTTTAGATCTTTTTACTAACTAAGGTGAACAGGAGAGAGTGGAGTTGGGAAGGTGAGTAGAGCATCAACAGTAGCATGAAGAAGATATAAATACTAACACGATCTCAGTCATCGATAGTTCACAGATTTGTTAAAGACTCCTTCGACGATTTCAGAGAATCCACCATTGGAGCTGCCTTCTTAACACAGACAATCCTGTTGGACGACCAGACTACTATCAAATTCGAGATATGGGACACCGCAGGCCAGGAAAGATATAAATCTTTGCTGCCGATGTATTACCGTAATGCCAATCTGGCCCTTGTCACATACGATATCACCGATGAGTCCTCGTTGGACAGAGCCAAGTCATGGGTGAAAGAATTGCAAAGACAGGCCTCAGCAGATATAATCATAGCTCTTGCAGGTAACAAGTTAGATCTCGAAGACTCCAGAAACATCACAACAGAGACCGGATCAAACTACGCCACCGAGTCAGGCTTACTCTTCCAAGAGGTGAGTGCCAAAACGGGCGAAAACGTTTTGGAATTGTTCAAGTCGATTGCACAGAGATTGGAGCCAAAGATCGAAGAGAAAAGAGCAGCAGGACTGAGTAGACGCGGAGTCAATTTACAGAAAGACCAAACCACAAAGACCGACGGTTGTTGTTGATTTGTATTCTATATATAGTCATATCATACATTTAAATCCATTCGAGTTAGATTCCTTTTTTGTGTTTCTATTGGTTCGAGATGAACTCTGCTGGGTTCTCCACCAACTTGATCATCCCATTCTTCTTCATCTTATCAAAAGTGTCCATCAACCTTTCCCATTCTTCTTCCTTCTCTTCCTCCGTCAACTCGGGTAATTGTTCCAGTAATTTCTGGTTCTCTTCTATTAGGTTGTAATGCAATGGGTAGACACCGGTGTTTTGTTCGAGTTTCCTGCTATTGATGAGATGATGTTCTTGGGCAAAGATTTGGAAAGGTTCGTTCTTCTTTGACTTGAGGAAATTCATCAGTAAGAACAATCCGATCTCATTGGTGAACAATTCAATATCGTTGCCCAATATGTGGAAGTATAGATCTAGTATGAGGTTCTTGATCATCTCATCGTCGTTGGCGCCAAAAGAGAACCCTTGATTTTTCTCCAACGAGAACTTCATCAATTTTTTATATATCACGGGGACCTCGGTGCCTGGATGAGGTACAAATTTACTCTGAAGAAGCTCAAAGAAGTCTTGAGACTCTTGATGGTACAACCATTCTGCTAGAAGGGCAAGATGGTTGAACAAGTTCAACACACTGATCATGTTGGGTCTGTTGTGGTAATCCAAATCGTCGTTCAATCTGTCGATGTATATTTGCAACACCTGAGCCAATTCTTCACTGAAGGGCTTAAGAGATGCCACTGGTAAGAACGATATGTAATTTGCATAGTGATACAAGATCTCGGTTTGGGTCGAGTCAATAACCATTTGGAAGATGATCGGAGTCATTTGCGAGTTGAAATGGACAGAATTGAAATGGAGTAAACTGTAACCGATCTTGAGTAAATCGGTTAAAATAAGCGAGTTCTGCACGGTATCCCCATTTTTCAACAAGACCAACTCGGATTCTAAGAAATCGAGCAAATGGTCTATAGCATTCTTCGATAACAGACTCACCAAACGCTTATCCACAGTTAATAGATATATGAACCTGATCAGGGGGAGTATGATTCCGACAAGGTTGTGCGAGTAGTCGATCTCGGTATTAAGACCATTGACAAGGTCAATTGCCTGGTCGATCAACAGACTCACGTTAAAACTGGACACCAACACATCACTCAAAGCTTCACTTCTATTCAGTAGCAAAATGTTAGACATCGTTGCAAAGATAGACATCTTCATCGTTGTCATATCGGCATTTAAATCGGTCAATACTTGTACTATCAATTTGAAACAATTCTGATCGACAACTTTCAAACAGAAACTGGTATCCCTGCCCAACTCTCGAAGAGATGCAATTGTGTTTTCTAGTTCCAGGTAGTGTGCCTTGGAGTCAGTCAGTTGCACTTGTTCCACACATCTCTGCAACATCAGTTGCAATTCTTCAGTGTTCATCTTGCTTCACTGTTATATTAATTTGACGAGGAAAAACAATTCTCCATATTCTCCGCAATTTAAAGAACAATTATAATGCCGTCCACTCAACCAATCAAAGCAATTGAATCTACAGATTTATCCGAGATTCCAATGCAATCTCTAAATGGTTTATTACCGGGATTTTAGCCGCAAAATATTTCAAATAAGAAATGGGGGCTCTCAAATGAGTTTTGACATGGGTGTGTTTTTTTTGGCAGAAGACCGTTTCCTCTTTTGGGGTTTTGAGGGACAGTGCACGACCACGGCTGATACACGGCTTCTGTTCAGCGCTGGGAGCTTTTTAGTGGGAACTCTTCAGTGGTAATTCAGTCAAAGGCAGGTTCAATTACAGTGATCAATGACTCGCAGATAAGGCGACACTGTGTACATGAGATGATACTGAATTTAAGTACAACAAGTCGCAAGGCTATGGAGAAGTAATAAGATACAACGTAGGAAAGCTACACCCGAGACACAAGAAGCAGATAATTATACACAACAGTTGATTTTATTTAAATCTACTCAACAACAAACGATCGACACCCACCTCCTCGTATTCCTGTTTACTGACCCACAATTGGTGGAAAGTTCCCAAACTGGCAAGGATAGAAGATCCGATAAAGCTCGAGTATTTACGCTCGTAAGTGTTACCAGTAGCATGAATTCTGATCTTGATCGAAGGGTTCATCAGGTTCAAATCGTTCTGCAATCTCTCTGTGAGTCCTGGAATGAGAGATGTAGCGCCAGTAAGAATGATATTGTTAGCCACTTGTGCCTTCAAATCAACGTCAAGTGTCGATAAAACACTTGTGATCAATTCAGACAAGCCTCTGTAATCTGGTGATTTCACATTCTTATTAGTTTGGGCACCATCTTCCACTTCATCTGTCTCCTTACGCACTCTTCTTATTGGTTTATAGTCGTTCTTTATGTTATGTTCCTCTTTGAATTCGAATTCACCGTTCTCAGCAGTTTCAAAGCCTTTAACTGGCTCATCAACTTCGCTTGGCTCGAAAAGTGAATTGGCGATCTTAAATCTCTTGTCACTGAAGTTTACACTCAACCCATTTGGAAATTCAAAATATCTCGCATTAGATTCATCTTCTTCATTTTCCTTCTCTGCTTCAGATTTCTTAGACACTTGTAATAAAGTCTCTTTCATCTCGTTCAAGACACGGTTTTTCTGGAACTCATCAAAGCTTTCAGTTATCTCGAAATCAAAGTTTTTAGGTTCCCAATTAGGTGCTTCGACACTTGGAATCTTCGATTTAACCTTGTACGTTGGTATTATCTCGGTATTTTGTTTGGCCAACAACTGTCTAAGCTGTTGATCTATAAAAGCACCGGCATAGTGAGTCTTCAAAGTACTCTTGATCAAACAAAGCCCATCTATGACTGGAGTAAGTGTTGTGATATCATGACCAACCTCTACAACAAGACAATTAGGTCTTCCGTGGGCGAAAGAAATACTTGTTGGATTCTTGACTGCAAAGAATGCTGGGAATTTGAAATATTCAAAAGCTGCTTCGAAACTGCCCACTTTATTTTTCTTCGTGTTCCATACTGGCTCGGTCATCAAAAGTGGTTGAGAGTCAAAGCTCACTTTTAATTCGTCAAAACTGTACAGCCATTGTTCTACGGCCAGATCCCAGTCCTGAACAATACTGTCTTTTAGTATTGGCTTGACAGTAAAGTCACCGCCTCTGGGCGTGTTCATCATATTCTCGTCAAACACTTTCTTCAACTCTCCTTCTTTGTCCTTGTATTCGCCATAAAACGAGGGTAACACCATCCGTGGAGCATCCTCTCCAGCGTACCCGATCCTGGTACTATGAGTTCCTGGATCCAAGATGATAGCAGCTATCTCATCTATAATTAAAAAGTTAGTCTTCATCTCAATCGATTCTTATAAGCAATCTACTCACCTCCTCCATACACCTGTGGTGCCACTGACGAAGAAGCCATCTCTATCGATCAATTGTTGGTGATTTCGTTTTATTTACCATGTAACGTTTTTTTCAACGTTGTCTAAGGGTAGTGCGCGGGTGACTCAAAATATTGGGGGTGTTTGATGATTTGAGTGGTTATCATAGTGAGAGCCAGTTGAGATGAAATGAGCTACAATTCAACTGGATACCTCGAAGTGATTGTAGTCGTGGCTAGTCAAATTTAGGGATCAGTTGGATAATGTCACCATAGCTTAATTATGGTGTTTGAATTGGGGGTTTCAGATATTCACAGTGTATTATTGAGCTGACTAAAATTTATCAAGTGGTTAGAAGAGAGCCTAAGGCTAAAACAAGCACTTAGATCACAATGGCACTGTTTAAAAAACCTCAAAATTTCTGTATCATTCAAAATTCACCTTCTTAAAGAATCTCATTTTTCAGTATAAAAATTCGACATTGAAGAAAAAAACAACCCCTTAAAAAATTAGAGAATTTAAATATCACAAAAAGGGATCCACTCCAGGTAAAGAGACGGTTAATTGCTAGTAATACCTTTCAAATTGCAAAAAAAGCTTGTGTCAAGTTATCCTTGAGCTGATAGTTACATTACTGCGTAGCTTTTCATACATTCAAACCCCCTTTAATATAACTGTGCAAAAATGTCAGAGAAACCGTTGTACAAGATAGTGCAATGTTCTCTTTGTGACAAAGAGATGACAATCACGCACCTTGCTCGTCACATGAAGGAGATCCATAACACCAAGAGGGTAAAATGCTACATATGTCCCAAATCTTTCAAGAGAAAAGAGAAGCTGATCAACCATTTGAGGAACATCCATGACATTCAAATGCTGGACATCAAGAGAAATTTATTAAAAGAGGTGGACGTTCAGCTTCCCAAGAACAATAAGATCAAACCCAGACTGTACAAACGCAAGATGGTTCAATTGAGAGTGGGAGAAAATTTCGATGGGGTCTTGAACAGTAATCAGATCCATAGTGAGTACATCAAGGACAAGATCTTGGAAGACGACACCCATGACAGGAGGAAGTATTTGAATATGTCTCTGGAAGAGATCAAAGAGTTGAGGAAACACAACAGGGCCACTCGTAGACTTCTCGGAAGGAGAAGAGCAGCGTTGAGGAAAAGACATGGGAACGTTAAGTATGAAGAAGATGAAGAAGACGATTTCGATGACGACGACGACGACGACGATGACGACGAAGAGATAAGCGATGACGATTTGGACGATAGTGAGTTGGATTTCGACAGCGATGACAGCTCCAGTGAAGACTCTGAAGGTATCACCAGAGTACCGACTTCGGAAACCAACCAACTCTTACTCGACTTCTCTGACGACGACATAGAGCCAAACGACTCCAGTATAGAGACCAATTTCAACCCTGAGTTTGATGGCAAACCAAAGATACCTTACGAAGTGTTTGAAAAAGTGCGTCTTGTCTCGTATCAGATATCAAATGAAATTGGGAACTCCAAGCTGACATTGACGTTCCATTTCTTGACCAAGTTTGGCAAACCCTTGACCGTACACCTTCTACGTGAACATGAGATCAAATTGTTCTTCAACAGTGCCCCTCCTACAGCGGAATTTTTCGACAGGTTGAAAGATATCATCGAGAATATCGAATTGATCGAATCTATATGTGTCACCAACGGAGAAATCATCACCACAGAGAACTACGGGTTCAGATACAAGACTTTTTGCTGGACTACTATCAAGGACTTCACAGTTGAAGAAGAATCATAATCTCAATACATCAGCTATCAAATATAAACTCCCACATATCACAATTTCGTTCCCAGACTCGCACGCAGCATTCAATGCCTCTGGTAAACTATTGGAAACCACCACATTATCGGTGTATTGACTGAATTCATCTTTCAACACCTCTGGCTCGTAACATTTAATCCATGGCATACCGTCCACTGGAGAAAACTTTGTTATCACTACGGTGTCACTTTTGGAGACCAACGGAGAGACCAAAGGTTGCAAAGTCTTCCCCTCGGTGATAGCCATTATATAAGTAATTGGACCTTTCTTCGTTCTCGAAAGATATTTTTGTAGTTCGATGGCCAGAGATCCGTTATGAGCACCGTCTATAAGTACTGGTACCGAAGGTTTGTCTGAAGAGTACTTGAGATCGATTCTCTGTAATCTTCCTGGCCATTCGATCAGTTTTATACCTGATGAAACTGTTTCTTTGGTGATCTGAGAAAACTTTTCACTTAAAGAGTTTAAAATCCCAAGCGCTACTGAAAGGTTGGCTGTTTGATACTCTCCTAGTAGAGGGGTTTGGAAACTGGTGACTGGGCCAAACTTGGTCGGTTCATCAGAGGTCAAATTTAACAGAACATTATGGACCTGGGCCTCTTCAACAAACACTTTAATACAATCCACATGGTTAGTACCATCCAGAACACATGGTGTATTATTTTTCATAATACCAGCTTTTTGGTATGCGATCTCCAGTAGTGTAACCCCCAAAATGCCTTCATGGTCCAAACCTATTTTGGTAATTCCAGTGGCTAGCACACCTTTTTCCTCGCCAATTGGCGGCTCGAGGATGTTTGTGGCATCCAATCTACCTCCAAGACCAACCTCGATCACTGTGAAATCGACATTCTCACGTTTAAAGATCTCAAACGCTGTCATAGTCAAAGTCTCAAACTCAGTACACTTCAAGTTATATTTTTCATTAGTTTTCTTCACATGATCCTCTAAATCGAGAAACTCTTGCTCTCGTACAGCTTTACCATTTATACTTATACAATCCCATCTTACTTTCAAATGTGGTGAAGTGAATTTTCCAGTCTTGAAACCTGATGCTCTTAATGCACCAGCCACATACGAGCACACCGACCCTTTCCCATTGGTACCAGCCACATGGACCGCCCATTGGGCTTTTTGAGGGTTTCCCAACACTTTGGCAAGTTGTGACACTCTTTGAAGTCCCAACTCTATCCCCATTTGTGGCTCTGTGACAGTGTCGTAGTTTACTATGGATCTCGAGATGCGACACTGAAATATTTTTTTTTCCCAGCCATATCCAGAAATAATTCGAACAACGCAAAAGTTGATATACAAGTGAAATATTAATTAATACACCTTGACCAATTGAGGGTATTTGTCAAGAATTGGAGCTTGAACCTTGGTGTATTTTGATCAGAACTGCTGAAGATAGGTGAACCTGTGGTTTTTCTGGTATCAACAGCTTGATTTCTTACGATCACCGAATTGAAGTATTGTTAGTATCAAATCTGATATCGAGTGGGATCGGAACACAGGAGATCGTGGTGAATTACTAGTGGCAACTACTACTTTGAGCTTGAACTGGTGCTTGTATTTATATCGCCATTGGACTAGATACCCCATTAAATACTTCAGGGTATAAAGACATCTTGGAGTTATTGATACTAGTACTGTGTTAAGATCAAGATATAAGACAGTCTTAGACAAACCAGATACCGTTACAACCTATTGAACAACTTTTCTAAGATCTTCATAGAGAAACTAGCTGGAAATTTAACAGCCCCACAACAATTCTCACTTATATCGGCCAGCTAGAGACAATAGTGACTACAACTACATCACAACAAATTGAAGTGATCTAAATACAAGTTTGATACAATAAAGACAGCTCTAGTGAAGATGTCCAGCTTGGAGAAAAAATTGAGAAAGATCTTCAGTGCCCCCCGGAAAGGTGAAACCTTTGAGTTACGTGGAGGTTTAGTGAGCCAGTATCTGGAAGAGAGGAAAGATGCGATTAAAAGAGTTATTGCCCTGATGACAGTTGGCAAAGATGTGTCTTCTTTGTTTCCCGATGTGTTGAAGAACATTGCAACCCATGATTTGGAGCAGAAGAAATTGGTTTATTTGTACTTGATGAATTACGCAAAGACCAACCCTGAGTTGTGTATCTTAGCCGTCAACACATTTGTCCAGGACACCGAGGACCCTAATCCTTTGGTAAGGTCTTTGGCTATTAGAACTATGGGGTGTATTCGTGTTGATAAAGTGGTGGATTATATGGAGATCCCACTCACGAGAACCTTGCAAGATGACAATCCTTATGTACGTAAAACTGCCGCCATCTGTGTCGCCAAATTGTTCGATTTGAACAGTGAAATTTGTGTCGATAACGGGTATCTCGATAAATTGCTCCTGTTGGTCAATGATTCGAACCCAATGGTTGTCGCTAACGCCATCTCTGCCTTACAAGAGATCCAAAAGTCTAGCGGTGATAAGAAATTATTACAAATCGACTCCAAGATCTTGAAGAAATTCCTTCTCACTTTGAATGAGTGTACAGAATGGGGTAGAATCACTATCTTGAACGCTCTCTCTGATTTTGAAACTTCTAACCTCGAAGAGATCAACGATATCATTGAAAAAGCCACTCCACAATTACAGCATGAAAATCCGCTGGTGGTGTTAGCAGCTATCAAACTGATCATCAACCATTTCGAAAATTTATCATCTAGAGAGCAACACGATCAAATCTTGAAAAAATTGTCACTGCCATTGATCTCATTATTGTCGACACCGCCAGAGATCCAGTATGTTGCCTTGAGAAACATAAGAATCATTTTGGAAAGATATCCAGGATTACTCTCTCGTGAATTGAGAGTGTTTTTTGTCAAATACTCGGATCCTCTCTACTTGAAATTGGAGAAATTGGAGCTCTTGGTGAGATTGGCCAATGATTCCAACTCGTCCTTGTTGTTATCTGAGTTGAAAGAGTACTCTATGGAAGTTGACAACGAGTTTGTCTCTCGAGCTATCAAAGCCATTGGACAATTGGCTATCAAGTTACCACGCTCTTCAAAGATGGCTGTGGATGTGTTGTACGATTTGTTAACTACTAGAACTTCCTCGGTGATAGATGAAGGTGTTGTTGTATTGCAAAACATTTTACGTCGTTACCCTAAAGAGTTCATCACCACTATTATTCCTATCATTGCAGATCTCTCAATCGACGATTTAGAGTTACCAGAGTCCATCTCGTCTTATATATGGATCGTTGGACAGTACTGTAATGAGATCCCACATTTGGAACTGAAATTGGAGGCCATAGTCAATAATTTCCTCGAAGACGATTCACAAATACAATTGGCCATCTTGACATGTATCGTGAAGGTTAACTTACAAAAGAATTCCCCAAAGATTCAAATGATGTTACAAACGGTGTTGAACATGGCTACTCAGCAAGTGGAAAATGCAGATGTCAGAGACAAGGCGTTTATCTACTGGAGACTATTGTCTTCGAACTCTGAGTTGGCCTCTTCGATTTTGCTCAAACCTCTACCTACTTTAGAGTCCACCATCGATGTCATTCCGCCAAATCTTTTGGAACAGTTGTTGAAAGAGTTATCTACAGCGGCTTCACTGTACCACAAACCTTCGTCGATGTTCACGGACCAGGCCAATTCTGCCAAATACGTTCTCAGTAATAAGGATAAAAATATCGAGGATTTACAAAAATTGGCCAAAGATGAGATCGTCAGCAGTGTCAAGCTGGAGAATTTATTAGATTTCGACGACGACGAAGAAGAAGATGTTCAAGTATCCACACCTACTACAGGAACCAATATCTTGGACGATTTAAATGATTTATTTGCCGGTCTCTCTTCAGCTCCCTCGTCACAACCAAAAACATCTAAACCAGCAACAAATGAGGATCTTTTAAGCTTGTTTTAAACGCTCTTGAGCATCATTTGACCTGGTTATACTTTTTTTTATATAGAAATGGGCTCTTCTCGAGCTTTATATAGGGAGAGAAAAAAAAAAGGGATGCAAACGCGTATCTAAGCATAAAATAATTTTTCACTATTTTTATTTTTCACTATTTTTCACTACTCTGATAAAGAAGTGATAAGACGCTGAAGGGAGTATAGAAGGTGGGACAGAAAAAAGGACAATTACTGGAATCAACATAATGGCACCATTGTCTGAGTTCGAGAAACAGAGACAGGCTAACATTGCCCGTAATAAGCTGTTATTGCAGAAGTTGAACTTGAACTCGATCTCCAACGAGATCTACACAGAGATCAAGTCAGAGTCTACTCCAATACCTAAATCTACCCGTGGCAGAAAGAGGAAGGTGCAAGCGAAGAAAGTGGAGCCCGTGGTACCAACGAGAAGGTCCAGAAGAATTGCCGGAGAGCAAGTAGGTGGCACTGATGAAGAGAAGAAATTGGCAGTAGAGCTGGAGACGCTGAGAAAGAAGCGTGAAGAGTTGGAACGGTTGAAAAATGTGAGACTCAGCGGAGATATCAAGTTGGTCGACGTGCTCACAGATAAGTCCGGAGTTAAGATCGATATGGAGGACGACGATTTGATGTTGGACCGGTTCAACAAGATCGGGAAGTCGATCTCGATGGGCGATTTCTACGAGACGATAGTGAAGAAGACGGAGATAAACGATGAGAACATCACCAATCTCCGTGAGTCGTTGTCTAACTTGCAATTGTACCCTGACTTCAACCCTTTGGACATCAAGATCACACCTAACCGGATGACCTCGATCCTGTTCCATCCTTCGATAGACAAGAGATTGGTCTTAGGTGGTGATACTCTGGGCTATTTAGGTCTTTGGTCCATCGACGATAAGAAAGAGGTCGATGGTGAGTTGGAGCCGGAGATAAGTATCATGAAGATTCATGGGATGACGATAGCCAAGATCGCTATGAACACCCAGGACCCATTCAAGATGTATACTTGTTCGTACGATGGTAGTATCAGGTCCATCGATATGAAGACTTTAAAAACGGACCAAGTACACACTTTGGACGACAAGTACGGAGATGCCTTGGGAGTCTCAGACATCAACTTCTCTCATCAGGACCCGAACTTGTGCTATTTCAGCTCTCTAGCCGGTCACGTGGGTATCAAAGATCTCCGTATCGGAGGAAGTGGCCAGGATCTTCTCCGATGTCAGGATAAGAAAATAGGGTCGTTCCTGATCAACCCAAACTTTGATAAGCAGATAGTCACTGCCTCGTTGGAGAGAATGCTCAGGATTTGGGACTTGAGAAACATCGGGAAGGCTACTTACTCATACTATAACTCTGAGGACGATGCTCCTCACCTCATTGGCTCGTACTCTTCCAGATTATCCATAAGTTGTGCCGATTGGAACTCTTCAGGTGATATTCTTTGTAATGGGTACGATGACACTATCAATATCTTCAACCTCGGTGATACTACCAAGTTGGCTTCAGATTTCCAATACCCAATAATCACCACTATTCCAGATCCACACATTGATCAAGACGTTCACCTCCAACCACAACACAAGATCCGTCACAATTGTCAAACGGGGCGTTGGGTCTCTATCTTGAAGTCCAAGTGGCAGTTGAAAGGTAAGGATGGTATTGAAAAATTTGCTATTGCCAATATGAACAGATACTTCGACATTTATACAGCTTCAGGTGTACAAGTAGGACACCTTGGTGATAGAGATTTGGTCGGTGCCGTACCAGCACTGGTGGCCATGCATCCAACAGAGAATTGGGTTGTCGGAGGTAGTGCCAGTGGGAAAGGTTACCTCTACATAGACTAAAACGTTAACCTGATTTTTGATCAAGGTGTCTATATATTGTATTATATGAGAAAAGAATTAAATCAGCTCTGGTAGTCTCCACTGTTGTAGATGGAGATATCACTCTCGGCTTTGACGTCGACGATATCACCCAACAGGGAGCCATTTTCTTTGATTCTTTGGTTCTGTGCTCTTATTTTCTCCAATTCTTCGATGTAGTTGTCCTCCAACCCGGTGATGTACTCACCGGTGAAGACACCGACTTCGAAGCCGTCCATCTTTGGAATTTCCACTTGCGATGCAATTGCACTGTCCTCAGAAGGCTGGCAGTCCAACAACAAACCGTCCTCGTCGTATGGTTGACAGCACGAGACCAAATCTTCCAAATTTTGGTAAAAGACCTTGTCGGCATGTATTATCTCGGCTACTTCCTCCTCGGATCTGTTATAACCGACCAACAGCTTGGTGTCGGCTAAATCGATACCGTAGATATGATTATATCTTATCACTGGAGAGCACGAGGCAAAATACACTTTTCTAGCACCTGCTTCTTTGGCCATCGAGACGATTTCCTTTGAAGTGGTACCTCTGACGATCGAATCATCGACCAAGAGAACAGATTTGTTGTAGAACTCACTCTGCATGGCATTCAACTTTCTACGTACCGAGGAAGTTCTTTCCTTCTGGTCTGGCATGATAAAAGTTCTACCAACGTATCTGTTCTTGACAAAACCTTCACGATAAGGTAATCTCAACTTGTTAGCACATTCCAAAGCCGAATGACGAGAGGTGTCCGGTACCGGAATCACCACGTCGATCTCATCTTCTACACGCTTACCCTCAGCGAGGAATTTTTTGTCGATGTTGATGGCCAACTTCTCACCCATCTTGATACGGGAACGGTATACAGAGATACCGTCTAGTACAGAGTCGGGTCTGGCAAAGTAAACGTACTCAAAGATATCAGGAGTGTACTTCTTCAGCTCCACCACCTGTTTGAACTCCGGGGTCATGGTGTCCTTTGGTATTATCACAGCTTCACCTGGAAGAATATCTCTGAAGACATGGAATTTATGCAGTTTCAACACAACACTCTCCGAGGCCAACATGTAGTCCTTGGATCCGTCCTCGTTACTACGTTCTCCGATGAGCAAAGGTCTGATCCCGTTTGGGTCTCTGAAACCAATAACTCCGTAACCGGCCAAAAGAGCGGTACAGGCGTATGCACCTCTGCATTCACGGTAGACACCTTCCAAAGCTTTGAAGATATCGTTGTTATTGACACGAGCCTTGTCGTACTTCTCCAACTCGGCGGCAAAGATGTTCAACAACAACTCGGAGTCTGAGTCCGTGTTGATGTGTCTGTGCACGGTCTCATCGAGGTATTTACGGAGCTCTTTGGCGTTGACCAAGTTACCGTTGTGCGACAAAGAGATACCATATGGAGAGTTGACATAGAAAGGTTGAGCCTCCGAGGTGGCACTGGACCCAGCTGTAGGGTATCTCAAGTGAACGATACCCATGTTACCGACCAAACCAGCCATACGGTTCATGGTGAAGACATCTTTAGCCATACCATTACCTTTACATTGGTACAATCTACCTCTCTCACCACAGGTGACGATACCAGCAGCATCCTGACCTCTATGTTGCAAGAACATAGCAGCATCCAACAACTCAGAAGCGACATTGTAGTCGGGACTGGAAGAGACAAGTCCTATAATACCACACATTATTTATGAGATGGAGTTAAGATTAATGTGGGGGGGGTGATACCAGCTGCCTATAGATATAATACAAAGAGCCAATGGCTGTTGTGTATATTGAACAGGAGTGTAAATGAAGTTTTTCCCTACAAGAAACTGTCTAATCGTCTCCGGTGTGGAAGTACAAAGAAATCCAGATCAAGACCAACTCTGGTGCAATGAGTAAACCGATTTGAAAAATTTTCGGTATCTATTATTTCATTATCGCCAGAGTCAAATTCTCGATATTTGCCTATTGGGGGTTACAGGGGCTGGCTGGAGCAATCGGCTCGCTGCTCGATCGCGATCGACTAATCAGGGGCTGTTTTTTTTTTGACTTATTTTTGAATACTTTTTGTGGTAAACAGGGGCTGTTTCGCTTTACTATACCCAACTTGGATATTAGGGGCGGTCTACTAATGTCATCACAAGATAGGGGCGTTCAATATATACAGGCAATCATTAATCTCTATACAGGTTCTTCTCATTTCTTATACTGATGTTGTTTGTCCCAAAGCCAGCCCTGACCACCACGATACACACCGTACAGGATCATGAAGACTCCCGAAGCCCGTACCGTTGATTTCCACCATCTAGGGTTATCTCCCGGTTTCTCACCTTGGAACACTTTCCCACTGGCGAGGTATGCACCACCAACGAGTCCCGTGAAAGATGCCATCATTTGACATGGCAAACAATCTTTGAGCTCTTCCTCAGTCAAATCTCTCGACTCTGGTGGATTGAAAACTTTGAGTATATTCGACATCTCTGCTCAATTCATCTCCAAACTTCTTCTCCTTCTCCAAATTTCAATTTTTCATCTCCAGACGCCTCACAGCCCCTGTCGCCTCGAACTCTCGACGAAAATGGATGTTTGTGTCCCATGTACACTACTCATAGATATGCTGCGTCTTGGTGTTTTTTTTTTTTTTTCGAAGCGTGTAGCTATTTTTATCAATTGAACCCTTACTGAAATACCACTGATAGAGCTGGCGAATTGGTTTTAAATAGGATAATTTCTAATTTGAAAGAGTTAATTGGTTTCAAATAAGAGCAGCAAGCGAGCAGATCAATTAAAAAGGGTGAATTCCAGCGGTCATTAGGAGAATTTCGCATATCTTTCACACATGGGCGTCTTCTCAATAGTTGGGGCCGTGTTCCACATTGGCGCTTTGGCCTTGTTGTTGCTTGGAACCATCACAGCTCCTGTTACTCAATCGCTTTACCTTGGACAAGATGGCAATTACATTTTTGGAGTCTTCGGTTACTGTAACACTGCTAGAGGTACCTGTTCATCAGCACTGGCCTCGTACGCGGTTTCAGCCTTATCAAGAGAATCAAACTATATCTTTGACAGCGATAAAAGAGACAACTTGGCCCAAGTGTTACTCGTGTTCCCAGTAGCTTGCGGTGTCACTTTTTTCAGCTTGATCTTGGCCTTGGTGAATGTGAGAAATTCTCGTTCGATAGTGCTCAGCATTTTATCAATTATCTTGGCTGTGTTATCTTTTCTAGGTGCGGCGCTAGCGTGTGTCTTTACTTTTTTGGTGTTCTATCCAAACGTTCATTGGACCAGTTGGATCCAGATCGGTTCAGCTGTGTTGAACCTCATTGCCTTGGTGTTCATGATCATCAACTTGAAGTTGACCAATTCAACCGATGATTTGACTAGAATGGATGGTGAAGTCAACGAAGATTTCCTCAAAGACCATCTTATCGATGATTCTACGACAAGTTTCAACAATAACACAGGGTTCTCTAATTTCGAGATGCCTGCCAAAGCTCAATTCAACACAACGACGTTCAAATCACCAATTCAACATGTCAATTCGAGCGATGAGTCTTCTCTTACAGAGAGGAAATCGATGAACGATATCACTGTTCAACAGAAAAACTATCTGTCCTCTTCCTCGGCAATTTCACAACATCAACAACTGCAACAACAACTGCTGCTGCTGCTGCCCAACCTCTATGCTGGTCCTCTGGGTTCAAGTACTAGAAACCAGGCACCAGTGGTGGTACCAGAGATGGCTGAAACTCATAGAGAACCAACTTTACCACAAGTTGGTGATCCATACCTCTCGACACTGGAGTCCTTGCCTTTGAAGATAAATGACGATAGAAACATATTGAGAGCTGGCACTCAGGAATATAACGATCCTCATTTAGACGATAACAATTCTTTAGAAGCTGGTTCAGATTTCACCAGTGTATCACAGAGGGCTATCAACCCTAAATATTACCGTGGTGCACCAAATCAACCTCCAACTCAGTACCAGCAACCTTCCCAATATCAACCACCATCCCAATACCAACCTCAACATCCTCAACAATTCCAACCTCCACATCACCAGCAGTACGGAATACCTCCACAGAACGCTCCTCCTCCACAGCAGTACATGATGCCTCAGAATCCTTATGGAATGCCTCCACAACAACAACAACAACAACATTACCCTCGTCATGGACGTAAACCTTCACGTCCAAACGCTTCAGATATAATACTACAGAACAACCCTGATTTCATGCTTGGACAAGGTGTGGCTCGTCAACAGATGACCAGATACGGTAGATCGGCTCTGCCTCCTCCACAAGGACCAAGAACCGGACAAAATTATAAGAACAGAGCAATGAAGAATCAGTTGCCTCCTGCCTCTTTGTCCAGAGACAGCCCATACGGGTCGTTCATGTGAATGTCTACTAAAAAATGTTGGTTTAGTTGTGTTTTTGTCTTGTTCACTGTCTTTTATTTCACCCTCACTTGTTACACTTATCTCTTATTTCCCTGCTTTTTGTTCTCCTGCTCCTTGTTGAATCCTGGCTTGCTCAATTATCCCGGTGTCTGCTCTTTGTTTGCTGGACCTTTTCGAATTAAATCAGTTTAAAGTATATATCTGTTTTTTATGTTTCTCTTGTTTGTCTTCTAAAATAGTTGATCGTTTACAGCTTCCAGATCCGGTATAACAGGTCTTGACCCTGTGTCTCCCTCGTCTTGCAGAATCGAGCCTCTGTCGTTCAGCGGTGTTTCTGGAGCAGATTGGGGCTGTTGTGGGGTCCCATTTTGGTCGTGTACCACATGGCGTGGCCGTATCAACACGATGAGAAATAGGGCAAACACTATCAACGATAGTAAGAATATTAATTTGCACTTCTGAGTCCTCTTCTGTGTCTTGCTTGATTTGATCAATTCTTTGTCCAGCAGTTTCAATTCATAGGTGACATTATCCAAATTGTAGTCGATTCTGTCTAAGATGGTGCCCTGGTCGATCACCAAGTTCTCTAGTTCTCTGAACATTGTTGATATCTCGATGACACCCGTGGCGATCTTGGAGATCTCTTCTTCACGCTGTTTCAACATGGAGGAGTTGAGATTCTGACCCGACTGTTCTTCTTCTAAGAGAAGTTGAGATTGCAGAAGCAGTTGACGTGAATAGGACTCGATATCGTTGGTCATGACACCCTCGTCTTCGTCTAGGAGTGAGGATGAGTTTTTCAGGTAGTTCACCTCGTAGTCTTCATCATCTTTCAAGAATTTGATATAGTTGTTCTGAAGCTTCCTAAACCGCTGGCTCAACAGCTGTGTATCCAAGGCCAACTTCTTCTTCATATTCTCACACATCATCAGCTCATCCTGGTTCAAATGAGACTGTCTTTGTAGATTGTCGATCCTCTTGATCATGTTGTATGTCTTTTGGAAGTTCTTGGTGATGGTGAAGTTCATGTCATCGATCTTCTTGATCTCTAGCGAGTTGTCGTTGAACCCGGGCAACAAGTTCTTCTTATACAAATAGTTCAACTCGTTGATCTTCGAGTCGATGAACTTCAACACTTCTTCGATCTCCTGTGACAATTCGATGAAATTGGGCGGCAATTCTCGTAAGGGTATCGCATCATCAAGCCCTCCCAATGTCTCGTCATCATCGTTCATCAACCCAACCTCCTCATCTCTACCAAAGCCGATCGACCCAGAATGTAAAGTCTCATGTTCCAATTGGTTATGATGAGGATACGTACGACGATACGTTATAAATAAGTTGGTTCTATCTCTAAACATCTTCTTCTCTATATGTCTCAAATTATCTACTCATTTAAATATACGTCTGTGTTTTTTTTTTGCTTTAACAAGGGCTATCTAAGGTGTTGAATATGATCAACTGGTATATAAATAGCTATACGACCTGATGTTTATAAATAAAGCTCTATGTATGTATGGGTTCAATGAATTACTGGCTTCATATCCTGTGATTTTCAGCTCTCTACCTGGGAAATTGAGCATTTTAGTTATAGGGTGACTCTTAACAGAGATGTAATAGCTCAACTAATGTCATCTTGATCAATTCACCATCACTGACCTCTAATGGTTGTGTTATTGTGACAAGAAGCTCCTCTTGCAGTTGTAGTGAAAATTGATTGGAAAAGAAGCTCTCTCAGTGTACAACTTCTCTCTGTAACGTCAGACATATTCTACTACTGGCATCACATCTAATAAATACCACCTCTCGTACCAGGTATCACCAACTTCACCTCAACACCAACTTCATCACGTCTTCTTCTTATTCAAGAAATGCAAATTCACAGACGAATGAGACTTCTTCAGTAATCCGAGGAAACTGGGCGACCTTGAAGGTTTATGAGCATCTTGGCCAGCCAGAGACATGTTCACCACCGACTTATGAGGAGTCATCGTGCTTTGAGATCTGGTCGGTTGTGGCATTGCCAGTGGAGTACCAGATGTGTGGACATGAGCCTGTTGTGGTGGTTGAGTTGGAAGTGGAGTCATCGAAGTCAACAGCGATGCATTATTGACGGCACTGCCATGACGTGAAGGGTTTTTCGAAGATGAAGTTGACTGTTGTGTCAACTGTTTGGTCAACTTTGTGGCACTATTACTGTTCGACATGTTGAACCCAAAAAGATTGGATGCAGACTGGTTTCTCGATACCGCTGGTGACGAGTTAGCTGAAGATCCACGAGATCTCGCTAGATCAAAAGTTACAGGATTGTTATCGGCTCCGTAGGATGAGTACGATTTCCTCGAATATCCCTTGTTGGATTTATTACCATTGCCAGATGCCATACTCTCTTTCGAGCTCAACAATCTCTTATTCAACAACAGAAGATCAATGGAGGATCCAGGTAAAGGTGGCTCATACAGTGGAGTGAAATCGTCGTTGGACTGAGCTTTCATAGCTGTTAAATAAGATGGCACTCTTGATAAGACATCTTCATCCCACAGATTGGTATTGGAAGCGTCTGGATCGACTTGAGTGTTCATAGTGGCATCCAAATCAGACTGAGAATTGGAACGAGATAGATGTTGATGTAATGGTGATGAAGCTCCAGGTGAAAGAAGACCCTCGATTCCTGGAATACCTGGAGTTTGAGCCAGTAATTGACCAGTGGTCATCGATGGACCTACAGTTTTGTCTTGAGTCTTGAACGAGAAATAATCAGGCTCGTCGTTGTCCTCGGCCATTGTAAATGTAGGTCTTGCCCTTGTCAGGGCCAGTGGAGAGCTCAAAGCGAGATCGTCCATCGATTGAGGATTCCCTTCTCTTTGTAAATGCAATTGTCTCAAATTTTCCACCAATTGAGAACTGTTAAGAGCATTTGAAGATCTCTGTGGAGTCACCAATGCAACGTTAGGGAAAGACCCTCCATATGGGGTGCTCTCACCAGATCCAACTACACCTGGAGTACTCAAACCTGAATGGAGAGGAGAATCCAGAGGTGATGCTACACCACTCCACAATCTATCGTAGACTCTGTTTTCGTAGTTTGGTGGAGCCATCAAGTCATGAGTATCAGCACTTGTACCTGTAGCCATCGTTGGGGCCGAAACGCTCTCTGGGTCCACTGAGAACAAGACGTCGTCACCGTCATTTTCTTGATCTAAACTTACATCTTCAACAGATAAATGATCGTCTGGAAGATTTTCTGGTCTCTTTGCGGACAATGCAACGAACGGGCTGATGAATGCAATGATCGGTAATGTGGCACGAAGCTCACTCACGTGGCCGTCAGGGTTGACCAAGCCAATAACAAATTTCAACTTGTGTCTCACCTTGACATTGGATAAAACATCACAGTCCTGTGTACATAGAGCCAATGATGGTGGGATTTGAATGAAAGTGGAAACGCTCCATCTGTCTGGTGATAATTCTATTTCACCATCGTTGTAAAAGTTACCGTCCAATCCAATATCCATATCTTCCCAGATGTCTTGACCTTCAGGACCTTTAGGCTTCTTGATTATTTTCTCGAAAACGGTTCTCTCGTCAGTATGACCACCAACGTGACCACAGTAGGTGTAATACTCAACAAGGGACACTTTAATGTTACCCAATTTCAAACCTTTCAACAAGGGAACGAGTAACATATCTACTCTTGTAGTGGAACCGATGGCTACAGCTCTATTTGGAGAACTTATAGAGTAGTCCACTTTCTTAGGCCAAGTGTTATCGACTGCGATAGTTTCAGATAACTCTACAGCATCTGAAGTGAGAGTTCTTACCACTCTGATATGTTTCTTTGTGACAAGAGGCTGAGAAAATCTACCTCTTTCAATTGTAGCTTGCAATTTGTACACCATGGAACAACCAGGTAAACCTTCTACCGATTCGGGGATCGATCCTGGGAGAATGGTGGAGAATGGGAATTCATAATTACCCTGTGATAAGACATTAGAGTCTTTGTTGTCCTGAGATGAGTGTGTAAGGTTGGTGAAAGATGCGAACGACTGGCTTAAATTTGCCGATGACTTGGTCTGCTTCGGTAACGACTTCAACGATGTGTTAGATGAGTTGTTCGACCTGTTCAAAGTCTCCTGACCTGACATCAACCCTGGGAGTTGGGCCTGGTTATCGTTCAAATTTCTACAATAATCCAGGACGTTCAAGGGATCCCAATTGAACTCATACACTCTCTTCTCATACTTCATTGGACGAGCCACCTGCGATTTGATACCTTGGAAATACTCTGTCCAGTTCAACCTCAAAGTGGCGTACAACTTCAAGTTCAACTTCTTAATTGAGATAGGCTCCAACACCGACAAGACGATGACCCCAGATAATAACGCTGAAGAGGCATCGTGTTCAGGTCCTTTCAAGACGATCACATTCTGCTCGGCTGACTTGATCCGAATATCGAACAAAGAAGTCTGACGACTCTTTCTAGACTTGGGCATCGTGGTACACCTATGTTTTTCAATATCCAATTAGCGCTAATCTCTTAAACGAGTAACCGCTTCAAATGCTTTGTTCAGGGTGTTTATAAAAGATGAAATGTTGATCTGACACTTGCTAATGTTGATTCCAACAACTTTTCAACTTTTCCACCACGTTTGATCACCTCTTGCTTCTCGTTTTTAAATACAACCACCTGGTTTCTTAATAAATACAATTCCACTAATATCAAGTTGCTTTACTTTTTTTGTTCTACATAAAATTTTGCCTACCTATACAGGAAAAACTTGTTTTGTAAGTGACAAAATTGGGGATACACACTTTTCCTCAAGTCAGTGGTTGGTATAAAAGGCAACAGTTATCACGATAAAAAGATCAACTAGCAATGAAATTGTAGCACAAGAGAGACATAAGTGGAAATTCTTGGTAAAACGGTGCCCAGTGACCATTTCCCCCACATTATTATTATCTGTAGAATCGTACCACACGCATTGATCGGTTTCTGCCGTACGTACAAGAAGAGCTCTCCATATTTGGGTCCGGATGCACCTGTTAGCGGCTAAAAGTGCTAAACCGATCAAATGGTGGGGTCCGGGGTGCGGGAAAGAGATAAAAAGAGCCAATGAGCTCTCTAGAATTGTGAGACACAAAGAGTCGGCTCTCCATAGTGAGATGAGACCTACTCGGTGTTTATAGTGGGCTAACGAGTCGTGGAGTGAGTGGGAAAACTGTGCGACTTGCTCCGGAATACTCAATACGCCGTGCAATGGTGCAAATTTTACGAACTCATCCGCCAACTGATCTCTCCATTTGTCACCTGACTCAACCACTGTGGATGCATTTGACGATTTTCTGCTATCACCAAAATGCACTCCTCCACCAAACCCTCCATGAAGCCTCCCCCCTGGAAGATCGATATGTCCGCCAAATCCGCCACCGAATCCCCCGCCTACCCCGTTTGCAATGGCAGCGGAATTTAAATATCCATCGGGCAGTCCTGCTACCTCTCCATCTGGTACATATAAAGTGTCATCGTCCAGAGGTTGGAAAAATCTTTCAGCATCTTTCATCTTTAACGCCATCTTCACCTTGTGTACCTCCAGAATTGATGAGTACCGTCGACGATGCACCATTTCCTCGGCCAGTTTGAGCCCTGCTCGTTCCTGGCCATCTCCATGTCTTCTCATCACTTCAAACACTAAATCTAATACAATCTCAGTAACACATGCCAGAACTCCAAAAACCACAATCTCTCCAAACTCCAACCCCCAAACCTTGTCTGTCTCATCGATTTGAGGACTCAGAAGAATCCACAAGCACGCAAACTCCAAAACCACCACTAGACCACAGTAAACAAATTGGATCACTCTCCATTGAAACTGTTGATGTGTTTTCCAAAGAGCTAACTTCACTCCTCCACAAACACACACATAAACGGCTCCAAGTATCACTGCACGGAGATATTCGTTGGGTGAACCCCCGTCCATTTCACTGTTCTGCTTTATCTATAAAATCCATACACAAAATAGCATAAAATGTCTATATAAAAGACATGGTGAAAAAAGTTTTTCACTCATCTATGGTTTGGATGATTTGATCTGTTCCAGCTGCAGTGTAAATTCTCCAAGTAATCTATGGCTGAACAGTGCAACTTGTTGTAAGGAACTGAGCTCTGATAAGGGAATGTAAAAAGTGTCTGTCTCTGGTTTCAAGCTTTCTTGTTTCTGTGGAGGATCAAGAGTTAAGGACCGCTTCTTGAAAGTGTGGGGGAAGTTGAGCTTGATATCCAAATGGTTCAAATGTTTTTCAAAGACTCGAAGACTGGATAACTTTTCACGATGATACTCCACCAAGGGGAGTGTGTTTGTGTATATGAGTTCTTTCAATTGTTGTTTTTTCTCAGGGTTGGTGTCTCTTTGTAATTTCAATTTGGAGTTGTTGATAAGAGCCAAAGTGATCTCGATCAAATGTTGACAACACAGTGCTTTGATCAACGACACCAATCCAAGAAGATACTTGAGACTGCGATTTTGAGTCATAGAGTCCTTGATTATGCGGATGATACTGTCCAAATATGGCTCTAAAGTGACCCAACTCTTATCGGTGATCAACTTCTTCTCAACGAGTCTAGATTTATCTTCGTAGTCAAACGCTATTATAAAAGTGATCACCGATTCAATAGCCACTGTGATGGACTTGACAATCTCTTTGTTATGCCTATGATCATCGCTCTCTCTTTTGCGAGAAGCAGCTACGTTCCTGAAATGTTTAGATTTCCCAAGAAATAACTCACTCTTCTCCTTTCTTCGAGCTAGCACACTTGACTCCACTTTTTTCTCCTCTACAACTGTCTTCTCCATCCTCTTCTTCTCCTCAAGTGACTCTTTCAGTTCATTTTTCGTTGAATTCTCCACCTTTTTAGGCTCATTCTTAACCAAATTATCCACCTTTTTAAGCTTCAAAGGCTCAGTCTCATTTTTCACATTAAATTCATTTTTCTCCAGCTTCTTCGGTGATCGAGGTTTCTTTCTCAGCAAAGGTTCATCTTCATCTGAGCTTTCCTTCTTCCCACGTCGTGTGATTTTCAACTTCACGTGCAATTGGGCTCTTTCACCGTCATGGGCAGCGTGCAAAGTGTAAGAATTGGCACCATTGGTCACCACCAAGGGCTCAATTGGAGGTACCTCTTTCAAACTCAGGTATATCGGAGGTAATGTGGGTGAAATTAAGCGAGGTAACAGAGTTTTCACGGCCTCTCGTGTCTCATTTTTGGTGAATATACTCGATCTGATAGACATTGTCGTTTGTTGGTGTGAGTGGTGTCTCTCTTATATATGTCTGGTTTCCTTCCACTTGTAACGTATATCAAGAGTACTTCTTCTCTTTCCCAGTAATTTAAATATTTCTCGCTTAATCTGTTGCGTTTAAGTAACTTAAACCACGTCTTTTCGATACAATAATACACAGATGTATTGTACCTATTGTGTTGTACTATAGGGGCTCCTACTTATCAATTGGATCTCGAACTGTCTTTATTAAATGATACCACTGGCCCAATGTCACCTATTATCAATCCCACTCAATGCTAGCTTCTCGCTACCTCTCCTTTTATACAGATCTAATTGATCATTCAAGCCAATAACTATTTAAGGTGTTCTCAAGTACAATATTTTTTTTTAAAGAAAATAATTTAAACAGAGCTTTTAACAAGTTTGAACCTAATAGAAGGAGCTCGTAGGAGACTTGAAAGAGTCGGAAGGAAAGTTAGGAAAAACGGAAAGAGATTTGAAGGAGTTTGAAAGGGAGCAAATAAGTTCCAAAGGAGTCACAGCAGAACTAAAAGACCCACAAAAGAGGAAGAAGGTTTTAGTAAACGAAGCACATAGAGACACACACAGACAAGATGAAGAAGAACGAGGTAGCGCCTTTAAAGTTAGGTCAGAAAGTTAGCAGTGTGCCTCAGAAGAACTATAAAGATCCCAAAAATTGGCCAAGTTCGCTACAAGAGTTCATTACCAGGTGTTTCACCAAGTCCAATGAGTTGAACTTCAACAAAGAGTTGAAAGATCAATTCCAATTGCAATTGAAAAAGATCATAGACAAAGCTATAACTGAGAACAAAGTAGAACTCAACGATTGGACCCAGCAAAAATTACCTATCTTTGACTACTCTTTCAAGAGATTGGAACTAATGTGCGATTTGAGCCCAGTGCCAGTGAATTCAGGAAGGATATCGCTTAAAATCCCCAAACAGAAACCAGTTCAGGTACACCCAAACCCTGCATTTTCACTCCCGGCTAGACCTACCGTATCGGAAACTCTATCACCGGTGGTGAAACCTGTCAAGAAACAGCCCCGAAACGAACCTTTTCCTAAGAAACAGGAATCTGTAACCAAGAAACAGAGACTACAAAGATTCCAGAATCTTGAAAGAGCTTCCCCTACCCCTGAACCTGTAGATGACGGGCGCCCATTGGTGGGTACCTGTCAAAATTTGGAGAAGAACTATCTCAGATTGACCTCAGCGCCTATTCCTGAATTGGTGAGACCTCTACCAGTGTTGAAGAAGACGTTGAAGTTGTTGAGAAGTAAATTTGAAAAAGAGAAAGATTACAATTATTTGAAGAACCAGCTCAAATCCTTGAGACAGGATATCACCGTTCAGCATATTAAAAACAAGTTCACTGTGAAAGCGTACGAATTCCATTCAAAGATCGCTATAGAATTTAAAGATTTGGGGGAGTTCAACCAATGCCAGTCACAGTTGAAACAGCTCTATCAGTTGAAATTCAACACTCCGCATACTAATAAATACGAATTTCTAGGTTATAGGATCCTTTATTTCATTATAACAAAGGACCATACAGAGATCATGAACTTGAAGCTCTCATTACTGGATAGTGACCCGCAACTGTTACAGAATGAGTTCATATTGCTAGCTCTAAAGTTCTGGAACTATACATTGACTAACAACTATCATGATTTCTTCCAGCTATACTCTAATTTGATAGAGATCGATAAAGCAGCTTTCGACAAGGGAGAAGTCAACGATGACGACGATGAAGTTTCGATGAATAATCTCAACAACTCTAAATT
Source organism: Nakazawaea molendinolei (assembly GCA_030569155.1). Classification (NCBI taxonomy): domain Eukaryota; kingdom Fungi; phylum Ascomycota; class Pichiomycetes; order Alaninales; family Pachysolenaceae; genus Nakazawaea; species Nakazawaea molendinolei. The sequence goes on from JAJMKB010000002.1 coordinate 53,761, forward strand.
TTACTACTTTCTCAAGATGATCAAAGACTTCATCATTGAAAGACAATTACTAACAACTTTTGCAGTTCTATCCAAGGCATACAAGAAACTTTCGAAAACGTTTATAATAACAGAATTCTTTCTCAAGAACGAGTCTGAGTTTTCAAGTTTTCTTGAGGAGAAGAACCTTCTGCAGTATGTGGAAGGTGACTTCTTTGAATTTGCAAAGGCCAGGCACGATATCCAGCAGCATGTTTCTGTGAACAGGACAGTCGATATAAAAGGTCAAATATGATATCTGGGGAGGTTAGCTAAAGTGTATGATTTTCCTGAGCACATTACGAATATGACATCAAAGGTGCTATCTGGGGCTAGATGTAGTGTAATTACAGCGTACAATGTATGAACGTACAACTGTAACAAATGAATAAATAGAATGTTATCAAATCTTAAGCAGCCTCATGGTGTCATTAAACAGATCACAACCTTTCTCATCCAAATGATGGACCAAGTCCGATCATGGAGAAATTCATCTTGTTCTCTTCATCCGCTATATCTACATAATGTAGAATTTTGTCTCTAATCACCTCTTCCTCAATGATATCCACACCTTCATGAGAAGCCTTACCTAATTTGACAAGAGATTTCCTTCTTCCATCGAGTTCGAAAATAGAGTCGTTCAATTTGACAAAAGAGGCAAAATGCAAATTGGTATCATATTCCAGTGTTGGAGCCTCGGTTTGTCCCAGGGTAGCATGTTCTTCATATAGATTATTGGAGCTGAAAATCAATTTCTCGATTAATTTGGCTGAATCTGATTTAGAGGCTGCCAAATCGGTATTAAAGTTATCGAGTAGAGAGTTATCCAAGATCAAGTTTGGTGACATGTTGGCCAAAATGTGCAATAAAGCATGGAAACCGCACGAATTTTTCACTTCTTGAGGGAACCATTTCACTGACTCGTCATTTTCTACAATCTGTTCCAGTCTTTCCTTCTCATAATTAGCAGTTATAGGGAATAATAAAATAATGGCATAGATAGGTCTCGGAAGCATCAGTAACAAGTCTGGCTCTGTGATGGAGTAAACATCATAGAAAGATAACAATTCAGTCAAGCCGAGCTTGTGAGCAAACTGTGTGAAGATTTCAGGGTTCGATTCTAGTGGGATCACGGAAGCCATTTATATAGTTCTACTACCAGTAGTAATAATATTTCACTAGTAAAGTTTACTAGTTAAATCTGTTAGTCTGAATTTATTTTTTTAGTAAATCTACAACGACCTTTTTCCCTGCATCCCTGTACGTAAATTCAATTCAATATATAGTTAAGAGTATAACGGTTATAGTCACGATCCGGATCGATGATGTCCTCGTACAACGTCTTAAATCTCAAGTGTTCTTCTAGTACGAACACGTCAAATAAACTGAGGTTCTTGGTTGGGTCTCCTCTTTTACCATTACCGCATCTCTTCCGTTTGTCTTGGAATAGATAGTAACACCCAAAAAACAACTCTCTGAAGGTGATAAACCATTTGATATCTTTCTTCATCAACTCAATGTACTTGATGTGTTGATATATCTTGATCCACACATGGAGGAAATCTATCATATGGCTCTCTGTGAAAAAATGTAGATTCTGCTTGTTGTTCACGTTTGTATGGAAACACATCTCGTCGAACTCTTGTAACGAGTAATTAAAGATGTTGATCTTATCCGGTCTCTCGAACTCAAGATCGGCATCGTCATAATTGTAAACGAATCCGTATTCGTCAATTGTGGAAAAACTTGTCACTATCGAAAGGATAGCCATAACAGCCTTGTACAAAGTTCTCTTCAATACCGGAAAGAAGATCACCTGTAACAATCTGTTCTTCAGTACAGCTTCATTATTGGTCACCTGGTTCAAAAACCACACGTTGATCTTTATCATATATGAGGCATGGCATAACACATTGTTCAAATACCTGTTGGCAATGTTTTTCAACTCCACCCTCTGAGCACTAGAGTATTCTTTGGTAGTATCGCTATAATCCTCATAGTACGAACGGAATAAGATGAAACTGAGCGACAACGTCAAGTCCAACACTTCAAGTGTCCGTATCACACGATCATCTTTTTCTGGTAGCGTATCCATGGTTCGAAACTTGAAATGATCCCAAAACTTGGATTCCGATTTGACATTATCCTGGAAATAAGTACTGATCTCTGCCAAATCAGCCTCAATCTCACATCTTTTCAAGCTCAGGCACACTTTCACCTCTGGAGAACCTGAAAAAGGCTCGCCAAATAAAGAAGGAAGTATTGAGTAACGTTCAGTCATCTTACGCATCATACCAATATGGTTCAATTTCTTATTGGAACAAGTCTTATCATAGCCCTTGAAAGTTGGAATCACCAACGATGACCCTGATAACAAAGACAATTTCCAATCGATATCCAACAAATTCAGCCAAATCCCTTGTAGAAGAGATTTGTCAAGATGAGTATCAAATATTTGTTCTTTGTTCTTAGCCGTGTGAGGGATCTTGTCGAAATCGTTCGCTATCCCCAATGATAAGGCTATATTATACCCAACTGTCAAGAAGATGGCAGTGTCCATCTTGGACCCATTGATGTACAATTCATCGGCAACATCGTCAGGATTGAGATATTTCAAAAGTTCCAAGAATATGATCACCATAAGAATCACTAGTGAAGGCTGTATATAGGCACGGCCAATATACAAACAACTCAATGCGTATTTAGGGATCAAATTATCGGTATCAAAATCACGATCGTCATCTTCACTGAAAGCAATACCAAACTTGATAAACAATAAGATACCTGCTAATCTCACCAATTCCATATTATAGTCTCTTGATTCGGTGTAAACGTTGATCTCTACACCACCTTTCTTGGTCTTCCTAATAATACGGTTGAAATCATCTTTGATCTCTTCTTCGACAAAGAACTTTTCAATGATAGAGGCAAACTTGATCTTGAAGAAATAATGAAACTTTCTTTCAACAACTTTATATGAAGGCATGGCTTTGGCCAACTCCTGTAGTTTCTTCCCAAAAGGATCGTCCTTGTTAGGCACATTGGAGTCGGTCACAAGACTAGAGTACCTTTTCTGAATATTAAGCGTATGGTAGACCTGTCTCCAATTGATAAAATTAACAGAAACAGTCTCTTTAGCCACGATCAAGTTCTCGTACTGTTTCCTAAAAGGAATGAGATGTTGTTCGTAGTAATCGATGATCATGGTGAGCCTGGAACTCTTGCCAAATAGAAGACTTTGCCATGCCAAAGCTCCAAAAGTTCTAGAAGAGTTCTTGGTCAAGTTGTACTTGAAAACTGCCTGTTTCCGTAAGTCTATCTCAACGTTGTTGAAATTAGAGGCTGTCTCTGGATCTGAAAATTGGTCCCTGGACTCCATCTTCACCTTGATATCAACATTTTGCTCTTGTTTGGGTTTTTTAAGCTTACTGATGTACTCTTCGTAACTTGCTTGTAAAGTCTCATTTTCAGCTCTACGTTTCTTGATCAACAGGTTCAACCGTTCATTGGCCTCTTGCAACTCCTCGATCTCGTTTTTGAGGGACTGCTCCTTGACAACAGCACTGACCCACGGAGTATCATCATAGACACAGAGATGGGTGGGGACATTGTTCTTCTTACACGCTCCACATATCGGCTTATCCCTATCACATTTGATCTTTCTCTTCCTACAGGTAGTGCAGGAGATAGTCTTACGATCTCTCTTCTTGATCTTCATCATCTCACTACTGAGCTCTCCAGTATCCCCACTTGGACTGGCAGAGCTATCCATCTTGTGTGATAAACCTCTGTTTTGGTTGCCTATTACTGTCTGGCGCTTACTCTCACCTCTTCCTCGAGGAACAAGGATCTATCACAGAGACAGGAAAAAAAGCAACACACGGAATTAGACGCAGCAGGTTCGAATCCGCCAACCGCCTTCTTTTTTATTTTTTCTGTGCAGCCCTAGTTCCCCGTTGCAGTCTCGCCAAGAGTTACCCGACTTTGTGGGGAGAAAACAAGGGAGAAGAAAGAAAAAAAAGTCGTTCATCAAGGATCAATTGTGATTTGTCTGCCATTTTTCACCACTGACGCACCGGCTCAATAACGCAAATTTTTTTCCATCTCAGCGCCAATGAGTGAAAAATTTTGTACTTTTCACTTCAATTGTATTCATCTTTTGATTACTTCAAGTTTTAAACTTATTCAAATACACAATGTCTCGTCCACAAGTCACTGTTATCTCCGCCACTGGTGAATCTACCAGCTCCTCTTTGCTATTGCCAGCTGTTTTCAACGCTCCAATCAGAGCCGACATTGTTCACTCTGTCTTCACCAGAATCAACAAGAACAAGAGACAAGCTTACTCTGTCTCCGAGAAGGCTGGTCACCAAACCTCTGCTGAATCATGGGGTACTGGTAGAGCTGTTGCCCGTATTCCAAGAGTAGGTGGTTCCGGTACTCACCGTTCTGGTCAAGCCGCTTTCGGTAACATGTGTCGTGGTGGTCGTATGTTCGCTCCAACCAAGATCTGGAGAAAATGGCACGTCAAGGTCAACCACAACGAGAAGCGTTACGCTACTGCCTCTGCTATTGCTGCTTCCGCTGTTCAATCTTTGGTTTTGGCCAGAGGTCACAAGATCGAATCCATCCCAGAGATTCCATTGGTTGTCTCCAGCGATGTCGAATCCGTCCAAAAGACCAAAGAAGCTGTTGCTGTCTTGAAGGCTGTCGGTGCCCACAAGGATGTCATCAAGGTCATCAAGTCCAAGAAGTTGCGTGCCGGTAAGGGTAAATTAAGAGGTAGAAGATGGACTCAAAGAAGAGGTCCATTGGTTGTCTACGCTGAGGACAAAGGTTTGGTTAAGGCCTTCAGAAACATTCCAGGTGTCGAAACCGCCAACGTCAAATCTTTGGGTTTGTTGCAATTGGCTCCAGGTGCTCACTTGGGTAGATTCATCATCTGGACCGAATCTGCTTTCGCTGCTTTGGACTCCGTCTACGGTTCTGAGACCACCGCTTCTTCCAAGGCCGGTTACTCATTGCCAGCTAACATCGTCTCTAACGCCGATGTCGCTAGATTGATCAACTCCGCTGAAGTTCAAGCTGTTGTCAGACCAGCTGGTCAATCCACTCAAAAACGTACCCACGTCTTGAAGAAGAACCCATTGAAGAACAAACAAGTCTTGTTGAGATTGAACCCTTACGCCAAGGCCTTCTCTGCTGAGAAATTGGGTTCCGCTAAGGTTGAACAAGCCAAGGCTAAACCATCAAAGGGTACCTTTGAACAAGTCTTGAAATCCGATTAGATAGTTTTATAATATAATACTAATTGTATCAAGTCTTTATACTACTGTAGTTAATGTAATCTGTGTGATCCAAAAACCATGAGAGATAACTTTATGCTCAATAGTTTTATCGTTTTGAGCACTCGTTGAAATGGAATGGCAAGTACTCGGTACATTGTCCATGAATAGCTACTGTTTTTTCACAAGTAATTTGCGTTTTACCTCAAACACCCCCAATTTCACTGTTTTAAGCTATTTGAGCTTAACACACATGAATCTATTTGAAAATAAATAGTCTAGAATTTCCTTCTGTACACTATCTTGCATCTGAGAAACTGGCGTAGAGAATCCAATTATATCTCCTATTATATGAATAAGTTTCCCATCAATTTCAAGCTCATCTATGTTCATATACTATCTCACACCTACGTATACAAACATTATGAAATCTTCAAAATAAGCTAAATCAACCTTGGATTTTTGATTGTTTCATCTTCACCCAATAAAGTTTCTAACTACATGGTGAAAAGATAAATATACTTCAATTTTGATAATTTGATGTTTTTGATTTATTTCAAATATATCTGGTATAAATCCGTGACAAAAACCACTTGCAATCGATTTATATTACTAGTTCTTTTTTAATTGCACAAAATATTGTTGATGTTGTTAAAATTACCTGTTCTCACCATTCGAAGCTCAAATCACACCCCACAACAAATTTGGTACACCGTTAGTCCAGAGACTTGTCTAACTAAAGTGTTGAGAAATCTAGCCTAAAGCCGAAAATTTCACATCGATCTGCATATCTCCGCGACAAGACCAAGTAAAATTTTTGTTAAAAATTTGACAAGATCCTGAGGTTCATACCAATCAGTTCAGTAGACTCTCCGAGTTTCACGATTCAAGAACATCAATTTAATACCCATTTCCATCTCTCCACCATGTAAACACCCCCAATTTTACCTTTTTCCTTCCGATTTCGTTATTTCCCGGATGCACGACAAATTCCGAGTTTTTCTCTATTTTTCGAGGAAATCATACAGCAACGGAGTTAAATCCCTGTCTTTACACCCCAACTAAAGAGCTCTCTCGATTCAGAGGCTTAAAAGCTCCCAATTCGCACGGTTACCATCGCATCAGCACGCTTATCATGATGGGGGACCAATACTCTAATGGAGCTGAGCTGCAAAGGTTGAATTATTCAACGTCTATCGAACCACATACCCCGGAGGCTAATGAACCTCCACAGATGCTCCATCTTCTCCCACAACAACAACAACAACAGCCACTGCTGCAACCAGTGCAACAACAGATGGCTCCAACTTCATATGGACCCCCTGCCAATTATTCTCAGCCATCTCTGTACCCAGTACCTGCTGGTTATAACGCTTACTATCCAGGCTCTTACCCTGCTGGTGCCTACTACCCTACAGCGCAACAGCCAATAGCGTATCTGTATCTGTACCAACCGGTACCGGGATACACCAATATGCCAACTCCGATGATGGAACAACCGCTTCTGCCACACCCACCTCCTCCACCACCTCCTTCGCATCCACAGCAGCAGTACCTGCAGTATTCTCAACCACCTATTCATCCTGCGCTGCTGAAACAACAACCGGTCCCGTTATCCCCACGCCAACAGATGCTTATTCTGCAACAACAACAACAACAGCAGCAGCAGCAACAGCAGCAGCATCAAATGCAGCAACAGCAACAACAACAGGATCTCCAACAACATCCTCACCTCTATAGAACTCCAGGCTCGAGATCCTCGTTCTCTAAGACACAGGTGCTACACCGCAAGTCACGTGACGACGACGATCTACGAGACAGGGAGTCATTAGAGAGTGAAGAACTCATGGCAAGAAGGAAAAGCAGTCTTGATAGCACTCTTCACATGGACCTAGATAAAGGAGAGTACGTTGAAACTTCTCCGTTATCGGAATCAGAACAGTTGCAGAAGAAGAAGAAACGGAAGCGTCTTTCTGTCTCTTGCAGAACTTGTCGTCAGAAGAAGATCAAATGTGACAGGTTGAGACCCATCTGTGGGTCGTGTTCTAAAAATCATTTACCTAGTCATCTCTGTATTTATGACGACTCTCCCTGGGTCACATCTCTTGTCCAGGAGCAGAATTTGCATAGTGAAATTGAAAACTTAAAAGATCAACACATGAAACTTCTTCTGATTCTCAACAGCGAAGAACAGAGATCTTCCTCCATCAACAAATACTATTCATCACAGATCAACAGTCCTTTGCCCAACGAAGAGACTTTGAAGAAGTTGCAAAGCCTTCGAGACCCAAGTATCGATACTGACCCTATAATCAAGTTGAAATCGCTGAAGATTGAATTGTTAAATTTCGCCAATACCATCACAACCGATGAGTCCACAAAGACTTTTGGCCCTTTGACATGGCAAAATACTCATTACACAGATGAATCCATGACCAAGATCTTGGATTTCTTCGAACCTCGCTGGAACAAGTTCAGACAGGACAATAAAGACATTTTAATAGGAAAAAGAGCCTTGACTACACAACTATTCCAATACCATTCTCTTTTCCCCAGAATCACAGACGGTAAGAAAAACGACCCGAATCTGGATCCTTCCAAACACGATCCAATCGGTAGAAATCTTCTGGTGGTGGCTGCAACTCTTCCTTCCTACAAATATTTAGAAAGGAAGATGAGATTCTACTTCGATATGAACTATTCCAAATTGATAGACCCTTACTTCGATCAGGAAGTTGTCTTTAAAGATTTCAAGAGAATTTTCAAGAAAACAAGAAAGCGTGGAGTAGAGATCAACGTTTACGATTCAGACCGTGATTACTCTATAGAATTGTCGAAACTTGCCTATTTGCTTCTCTTGATCAAATTTGGGATCGTTTTCGATGAGAACAACGAAGAATTCGATGATCCTGATAACGTGTTGATTCCAACAGCAGTCTCATGTATGTTTGTGAGCAATTGTTTCATCCGCCCATCGATTCCCCTGATCATGTCTCTTTCTTTTGCAGCATTGTTCAAAGTGTTGAACCCCGACGATATAGGTGACGAAATTTTCCCAGATAAAGCTTCATTTGATTACGTGTTACTCTTGGACCTCGCATTCAACATGATGATGCTTCTAGGATTATGGAAACCTTACAAAGACATCGACATCAAGTTGAAAAACGTCAACGATCCAAACGATAATTACCTTGAAGAGTATCAATACAAAGGATTGTGGAAGAATCTTATCTATCTCGAAAGTGTCGTCTGTGGTGCCACTGGTGGTCGTACAACACTTCGAGGATGCGATAATTATAAATCGTTGGACATCGACGATATCTGTCTCCGTCAAACGTATTTCATTAGGTATTTTTACAACCGATATTCCTTTATAAACGGACTCAACCAAGGATCAGTTGGGAAAGTGTTTTATCCAGAGTTTGACTTTTCTCTGCAACAGGGCAAGTTGACAAGATTAGACGTTGAACAAGATCTCATTGAGATCAAGAACTATTTCGACACCTGGATCAAAATGGGCTTAAACTTTTGGAAAGACTATTATTGTCGTACATCAGAGACGAGTCCAGAGAAAGACCGCAGACTAATATTCACATTGGGGATACTTGACTTGACCTCTTCGTTGAGTTTCTTGCTCTTCTTCTCCTATTCAAAGCCAGACCATCCAATAAACGGAAATTCAGCCCATCTCAACAAGTTGGACACCGCTTCTTTGACAGATTTGAAAGACCAGTTCATGAACAAGTCTTTATTACATGCCATGTACAGTTTGAGAATTGTCGATTGGTGTCTTGATCAGGAGGTGACCAATGAAACCGTTTCAAAAAACAAACTCTTGCAAATCACTTCACGTCCTAGGTTCAAGAAGTCGGTAATGCGTGACTTGAGCATCATCTTACTGATCTTATTGTTCACATCCAAACTGGATGAGTACGGTTTGATCTTCGAATATAAAGATGCTCCACTGGAGTCTCAATCTGTATCTCTATATGATTTACAATTGCACGAGTTGGAAGAGCTATGTTTGAACTCCAACAAAGAAGACACAAAGAGAACAGAGTACTATACAAAAGAATTCTTTGACCAATTGTATCCATTTTTGGACCAATTGTACAAAAGGATTAGACAAAACGAATATTTCAAACAAGACACCACCTGGATGTGGATTTATTCAGAGTATCATTACCTCATCATGTATCTTTTGGCTGATAAGCGTAAATTCTATGGAAAAGGGAAAACAGGTGTTGAGGATTTGACAGCTACCAAGTTTAAATTACTCGACGAAGCTGAATTCTCTGATATAAGAGGTGAAATGGAATTGAGATTTGATGATCAAAGTGAGGATCAAGACCCGCCAATATCTTGAGAGCTTTTGTGAAGATTATTATTTATTTGAAAAATATATTTATTATATATCTCTTTTACGTTTTAGTTTATTTCTAAAGGTGCTGCTGGTATGAAATTCTAATGTACACAATTCAAACAATACTGCTTGATTTTATGAATACGGGGAAGGGTCTTAACGCATGAAGTAATTAAATTGACCTTTTTGAGATCTCTGTCCGTTGAAATCGTCTTTGAAATCCCATTTGATGTTGACGTCGATCTCTCTAGGGTTCTTGTCGTTTGGTTTCGAGACCAAATCACCTTCGATGTATTCACCTCTCTTAAGGTCCAAGACTTGGTCCAAGTAGAAAACGGTTTGTTTCCAATGAGTGTAATGAGCCAGAGGTCCAGTGGAAAAAGTAACCTTGGACCCATTCACTGGGTCACTTGGGAATTCGATGTCGAACCATGAGATGAAAGCATGCACCAAGTCGTCTCTTGTAGCCTGGATCTTGAATTTAGATTTAAATGCTAATTCTGGGATGGTGACGGTGTTCAAATCGAACTCTATCAATTGTGATGAAGTGGTGACTACAGCATTGTTCTCTACGATGTCCACTAATGGTTCCACCATGGCTTGTTCGATGAATGGAGAATAGTCAAATCCGTACACGTTCTCCCAGTACAGGATCTTCTCCTCTTTGTACTCACCATCTTCGATGGCAGCGATGTGCATAGAACACTTATCTGGGAAGATCAATCCACCTTCCACCAAGTACTTGTCTCTGGCGATCAACACTGTGTCGAGCATAGATTCGTACAAGAGGAAGTAACCCATCCATTCACTAATGATGATATCCACTTTTGGGTATGGGAGCTCTACGTCTTCCAATTTACCTTGCAACAAGGTGATCTTATCGGAGAACCCGTTCAAATCGACAATCTTTTGGGCCATACCGATGATGCTGGACATATCAACAGCAATGACATGCTTAGCACCAGCTTTAGCTGCGAACATGGATAAGATACCGGTACCACAACCAACGTCCAAGACGATCTTGTCTTTGAAAAGATCTTTATTCTTCAAGATAGCATTACGGTAACTCAAAGTTCTCACTTGATCTTTCAACATCTCCTCGTGGATTCCGAAATGGTCGTACGAGGTGAAGTAATGCTGATCATAAGCTGGTAATTGTTGCTTATCGGTGGCTGAGTTCTCTGACATCGTGTAGTTATCTTTGTCTGTTTACTCTTCTGATGTGTTACAGATGCCCCAGAGATGACTTCTGAAAATTTTTTTTTCACTTTGCATATGAAAATTTTCCCTAGTTGTGAGGGTGAGCAAAATACGAATTGTGTCGATGCCTTGGTTGATGCAGATGGAATAAGCGCTGAAACGGTGAAACGAGGCAATGGTGACCCACTGGATGGAGAACCAGATAAAATTGGGTTTGGCAAGAAAAATGATCAAATAAGGGTGGTTCATAAAATAGTAAAGCTGGTGTTGATGTGTCGGGAGTTGGTATTGAGCTAGATAGCTTCAGTTATTATATTTGGTGTCTTGATTGTTGGCTTTGGTTCCACTAAGAGAAGTGATTTTCATTCTTCACTTGAAACTGGGTAGAGCGGCAAACCATCTGTTAGTAACTGACTCAATTGAAAGTTTATAATGGACTGTTCATTACTTTTGCTCATAGTTAGACCTTTTTCATAAGGTCTAACCCCCTTTTTACAGTGTCAGTTCACTTGTGGAGTACTTGCTAACTCAGATAGAGCAGTGACGATTATTTGGCATTCACTTCACTTGAATGACAAAAGCAATAATAGCAAGCTGATTATGTTGATGACGATCAATAAGCCCAAATGTACTGTTCAATTCAACAATCCAAAGATTAAGAGAGGGAAAATAAACGCCTTAATCAAGTGCAACTCACGAAGATTCAAGTTTTATTGTTTTTACCACAAAGAGATTCTGAAGAGTAGTAACATACTCACGGGCGAGCTCTTGTAATCTCAAAACGATTCATTTCTTACGTATCTCATACGAATATAATGAGAATAATAAGAATCAGGTTAAAGTATAACAGTTTGGCTGAACACTTTTCCCCTTTGGGATTTTGATATTTATTTAACTACCCTTTAGCTGACATGGGAGTTCTAGCTGTCAGGAATTCACGCTATGAAAACTAGAGGAGTCCCTCCAAATGTCCCTTCTACCGTAGCCATAAATATTAAAAAGACGTTTACGTTGTTGGATAAATTTAGACAGTAAGACTTCACTCTACTGTAACAGTATCATGACTATAACTCAAAGCCCTTGCTTATCTTGAATGCTTGTAAATGAACTGTTCCATCTCCTGATTTCTTTCTGGCTGAGAGCATGCATGAATAGTAGCTTGTTGACTCAAAAGGTAGTTTATAATTAATATAGCCATTTAGACGTTCTTTATAATCATGAAGTGTTGGTCCATCAATGCTCAGCCCTGTAACCCCTTTTTTACGTCAAAATAATCGCACTTAACAGCAGAACAGTATGACAAGATTTAACTCTGTTAGTCATAACAGACTTACTCAAAGTATGTCTCTGAAAAGCATCGTGTAGTCCCAGCCGATTTCTCTGGCCATTTTCAAGGTTAATTTGGCGTGTTAAATGTACTGTCACTGAGATCAATATATACAGTTAGTGCAAATGCTTTACCTATTCATTCAGCTTACGTGTTGGTTCAAGATAAAGCCGTCACCTGAGTTTCACTAGAATGAGCTACTTAGTTGTTTTTAAACTTCTTGTTGGCTTTAAACTTCATCCACTGTATATGGCTGTCACAGTCAGCAACCCATCGAACCTCTCTTACTATACTGCTCAGTATACGAGAAAAAAAATGTATAACGGTTTCAAACTACTATATATATAGACCAGTTGTTCACATATAGCTGTGAAGCAATTGAGCTATTCCAACCGAGAAGAGCCTCTAAATCTTCATGAGATTGAAGAAGGCAAGCCGTCCGCAAGGGATTCGTACCAAGAGCGACTATGTCGCTGAGCAGACTCCTTTGGCCAGCTCCGATGCCCAAGCAGCAGCGTCCTTAATGTTTAATAGACAGGTACCCTCCGCTACCAACGGTACAGTGGCCCATCTGTCTCCTAAGACTACAAAGACACGATACTCGATCCACTCGTATGCTACAAATAAGGTGATAAATATCAATTCAAACAACAAAGTGACCTCAGAGGCCCTGAAAGAGAGTGCAAATAATACAGAACCAGCATCCATGGTGATGGATAAGAGGAAGAGCAGCAGTGCCAGTAACAGAAGGTTATCCAAGATCAGTACCAATCTCGTGTCACCAGTGCAACAACATCAAATATCAACACCCACTGTGGCGTCACCAGCTGCTATGGCTGCTGCCTCCATTGTAGCAAGATCTAATCCAAAAGCAATGCTGGTAGCTGACACCATAATGGACCTCGATCAAGACCGTTTGACCCCATTGAGTCTGACACCTCATAGAAATGCTGGATACCTGAGCAGTGTCGGTAGCTCTTACTCCGACTCTCTCAAATCTCCATACTCTTACACTACCTCTAAAAGAGACAATATTTCAAATGTGAGCCTATCGCATCCAAATGAGGTGTCAAATAGCCACATGGAGCTGTCTCACGAAGATTTGAAGTTGAAAATAAGGGACTTGTCACATGAAGGGTCTAAATTGAACAACAATTCACTGTCACATGAAGATTTGAGTTCTACCAAACACCAAACAATTTCAACAAAGCTTCCAAACCATGACAAATCTACAACTACGAAGGTGTCGAAGCATGAAAATTCAACTGATCCAAATTTGCCAGACCTCAATGGTTCAACCACAAAACATTCAGAACACCAAGATTCGACAAACTCTAAAGACACAAAAGATTACTTGAAGCTCAAACAACCTCCAGCGTTACCAGCTAGACTCACAGTGACAGCACCATCTCCTAAACTTCCCCCTTCAACTGATTCACCACAACCAGATTTGTCAGAGTTCATTCAGTCGGAGGACAGTAGTATTCAGAACGATTGGCTGAACAACAAAAGCAATTTGTCGTTCGAAAGTGCTCCTTCCATCGATGATTCACTGCCCAAAACAAAACAGCTCCATCCATACACATCTCTCAAAGGACCACCACCGATGTTCTATGCAGACTTCAATTCTTCCAAAGTCAGTGTGGTATCATCGATGGACGAATCCATCCCAGAGTTAGATATCAAACCGAATGAAGAGTTTTTGTACCAATCACCTTTGATAGCTGTTCACAAACAAAGTTTGAACGACAATCTCGATAACGGGAGCATAGATAACGCTCCGAGTGCCGTTTCTACGACACCAAAGAGAAAACCTCCTCCAGCTAGTCTTGATGGCGGGCCATCAATAGTTCAGCTTCTGATCCAGGATATCAACGAAGATCGTAAAAAAACCAGGAAGCCTCCTCCAATAATGTCTGATAACTTATCACCATTAGGATCACCTGTCAGTGAGTATGGAGGATTCCATCCAAGAAATCAGAGCTTGAGTCCGCTGTACGAGGGAATAAACGAGAGTCAACTAACATTTGACGAAGATGTATCATCAGTCAATGAAGTATCTGCCAATGAGGATTATAACAATGAGAGTTCCACTTTGAACGACTCCACTGCTGCTCTTCCCAAGTATCCTACCTATACATCACAAGAAGCCCATTTCCATCACCCACATATATCTGTCAAGGGGACTCGTAAGTTGAAGAACAATGCTAGGGCAATTTTCGGTAGAAGTAAGTCTTCACAGCAACAACAACAACAGCAGCAGCAGCAGCAAAATCTGGTGTATTATATGAACTCAGATACCAGCAGTGCGAATCTCAATCCTGCGACAACCTCACAGACAGCGATATTGATTCCACAAAAGACCGTCAAGTTGAAGTCTACAATGCGTAAATCCAAGAAAGGAGCCGAGTTCAACTCTGATAAACCCTGGAAACATCACAGTGATATTTTCGCAATCTCCGAGCATGAGAGGAAACGATACGAAGGTGTTTGGGTAGCTAATAAAGATCTCTGTATTGAGTTTGCTCCAAAGACCGATGTTCAAGTCTCCGATGATGCTTCACAAGTAACTGCTTCCCAGAAAGTGCCTAGTCAGTCCTTGTTGATGCACAGAATTATTGTGAGAGAGATTTTCAAAAGATCAAGACTTCCCGATGATTTGCTAAGAAGGATTTATAACCTAGTGGACCATAAAAAGGATGGGTATCTACGAAGACATGAATTTATCGTTGGAATGTGGTTGATCGACCAAGCATTGTACGGCCGTAAGCTACCGAAAGCAGTAAATGAGACTATTTGGGAGAGCGTACACAATTCAGGTACGCTTGGAGTCAATGTGACGGTGGGAAAGAAGAAGAAGAAATAGAGCTGTTTTTAACTCAACTTCACTACATAATTGTATAGAAAAAGCCCTTATCCGCTAACTGTTTAAAAGGCTCGGACCGACCTCTAAAGAAAAAAAAAATCAAATGGGACAAGTGTAAGCTGAAATATCTATTTGAAGGCCGAGTCAAGTAGCTGATCTGGGGTAAATTGGTGGCAATTCAAGCTTGAAAAGTGTTCTTTTGAAGCGTATCTTCTCATTAGAATCAGTGGTGGGTGTTTAAAATATTTCAAAAGGGGTTTAAAAGACAAATCATCGGACGATCAGTGGAAGGTGTCGGCCCTGATTCTCGGATCAAAAGAACTTATTCAAAAATATATAAAAAGCAGTCATGTTACGTCTGTTAGGGTTACGAGGCAGTAGCAATGACGAGGAGACGTTCACTGTGGAACAAAAAGTGCAAAAAGTGCTCAAACAAGCCGAAGATTTCGAGATCTGTCTCACGGCAATGGATTATGTGTTGGATGATAGGGCCAGTGAAGGGTTGCAATTGATAGAGGACAAGAACGAGGCTATTTATAAGCTCGCCACCGGTGTCGTGCACTTTATAGAGTTCACCTTGGGGTTCGAACAGGAGATGAGAGAGAAGGCTCAGAGGACTCTTCTGGAGCTGGAATCGTTGAGCAGTAAAGCAAAGCAGTTCAATGAAAAATATCATCTACAAACAAGCTCGTTATACCCACCAGGGACAGAATACGCAGTCACGTTAGCAGAGTCAACTTTGTTACACGCCTTGTGTATGCTTTTAAGTGAGAGTATGATCGAGAGTGCCAAACTGTTGTACAAGTTGAGGAAGGCTTATCATATCTTGGACGATATTAGCCGCCAGATGGAGATCAATCTGAGACAAGGGTCAACGTCTAGTTTGAGCAGTAGTGTCAGTGTTTCCACTACGACATTGAATTCAGGTACCACTACCACCATATTGAACAAATTTGTCGATATCCCGATTCCTCTTACCGAGCAACAGCGTAAAGACGCCAAAACGGTGAAAATCTGTGATAAAATTTGGTCCATGAGAAAGAGCAGGTTTTCAGGGTCCAACATCGGTAACGAAAAAGCATCAACTAGACTTAGAACCGATCTCGGTCTCGATAGTGATCTCCTTTCTTCTACTGAATCTCAGACATCTCTTTCTTCCACTTTGAACGACGTGAACACATCTACTATTGATGAGTTCATCCATAGTGGAGTAAACCTTTGCTTTGGTATCTTGCAAGTGGTATTATCTTTGATTCCACCAGCTATCGGTAAAGTTTTATCCATTGTCGGTTTCAAAGGTTCCAGAGAAGCAGGTCTAGCTATGCTTTGGAAAGCTGCAGACTTGAGAAACATCCATGGAAGTTTAGCATTATTAGCATTATTGACATTTTATGACGGACCATTCCAGTTCACCGATGTCGATTTCGATGTCCCCAGCGTGTTGCCTTCCAAAGAAGAACAGGCAGAATTGCAAGAATTGCAAAGACAAACGTCAAAACTCAGTCTTAGAAAGACCTTGAGTAGAAAGAAAATGGACCTCGAATCCAGAGCCCTGTCAGGATTGGGCGAGCCTACTCTACTTTACCCAGGTAAAAGACTCCAAACCCTGTTATTGGCAGCTAGAGCTGCTTTCCCTCATAGTGCTCTTTGGCTTCTTCAAGAAGGTCGTATGCTCGCTTCTAGAGGTAGACTAGAAGAGGCTATCACTTTGATGGACAGTTTACCGGGAGAGAAGATTCAAATGAGACAGGTGGAACTGTTGTTAGTCTTTGACCGTGCCATGATCTTGGTGTTCATGCACAAATACGAAAGACTGGCAAGTGATTTCATTAGACTTGTAGAGATCAACGCATGGTCTCATGCTTTGTATTTCTACATGGCTGGTGCTTGTTATTTGGAGAGTTGGAGAATGTGTCAAACAGGTTTGTTGCCAAAGCTGACGGGTAAGGATGACATTGATCCTTCAAAAGAGAAATGGTATTTGGAACAACTGGAGAAGTTTCTTCTCGAAGCTCCAGAGCAGATTGGTAAGAAGAAATTTATGGCAAAGATGATGCCTTTTGAGAGGTTCTTTGTCAGAAAGATGGGCGAGATCAAACAGGTCTCGAAACTGAACCATCTCTCCACCACTGAAGCCATTGGTACGTCATTGATCCATGAATTGAGTTACTTCTGGAATGGGTACAACCGTATGTCTGAGGAACAGTTAAAACTCGCTATTCAGCTTTTGTCGTATAGTGCCGTTGGTGACGATACCTGTTTGGTGGATGACTCTGGTAAGCCGTACTCTGAGTTACCTCGTGAGTCTACGGAACAGAAAATGATCAGACTAACGTTACAAGCGATTTCTATGAGAAGACTAGGGCAGATCAAAGAAGGTGAGCTGGCTCTTGATTGGGTTCTCAAGAACATTGTGACAGCAGATGGCAAGACCATCAAGCTCGCGCATGATCCATGGCTCTATCCAACACTGTTGTACGAGAAACTGTTGTTTGTTTGGAAACGTCTTGGTGTCGAGGGTCTCGATGAGGTAAAGAAATGGTTGGCTCGTTCTATGGCTTACGGAGGAGATGACTACGAATTGAGTACTCGTGTTAGCATGAAGACCAAGGCAGCCATCGATAGACTCGAGAGTTTATAGAATATAGACTGGGTATCCTCTATATATTTATGAAGTTTGACCAACAAGTTCGTGTATATATATAATATTTAGATAATCTGCAAGATAAGTTTGTCAGTAGTTACCACTAGGGACCAAGTTAAAGATGTAGTACAATGCACTGTATATAATATTTAAATGATATATCATAACTCGGATTTAATGACGTTTAGTCAATTGATGCCCAGTTTACGTCTATACGACAACGGTGATCTCAATTGAAGATTCTCGAATCCACACTCACTGTCTCGGATTAATTAGAAGCTCTCGGCCGGATAAATTGAACTCTAATTGGTAAGTCCCAGATCTGGCCGGAAAAACCTGGACCCTCATGCATGTGTGCCACTTTTTTTTTTTTCTATTATACGCAGAGCACTAGCCAGAGGATTGTTACTAATATCTATCTCCGATACGTAAGCAGATGTATTTGTCATTGGGCGGTCTCGACCTGATTGGAGTACTGCTGAGTCAATGGAGACTAAGCTTTTGAAAGCTGCTAGTTGTCAAACGAGAGGAAAGTTCCAGAAAGATGACGCAAGAGCACTCCAAACGTGGATCAAAGCCAATTGGCTGGAAGCGCAACATTTCTTAAACGATATAAAAAGGTGGGATTTCCTCATCGGAGTTGATTGATATTTCCATAAGTAATTGTACAGTTACAAACACATCAATTAAATATACACAATGGTCTCAATCAAAGTCGGTGACAAGTTCCCAACAGACATCAAGCTCCAATACACCCCATACAACGCTGAAAGCGGTGACATCTTGGCCTGTTCCATCCCAACAGCCTATGACTTGAGCAAGAAGTTGCCAGGTAAGACCGTGGTCTTTGTTGCCGTCCCAGGTGCCTTCACCCCAACCTGTACCGCTGACCACATCCCACCTTTTGTTCAAAAGATCGGTGAATTGAAGAGCAAAGGTGTTGACGAGGTTGTCGTCATCAGTGCCAACGATGCTTTCGTCTTGAACGCTTGGGGTAAAGCCTTGGGTGTCAAGGATGAGATCATCTTTGCCTCGGACCCTAACGCTCTGTTATCCGGTAAGCTCGGTTTACAAAAAGACTTGACTGCTGCTGGTATGGGTGTCAGAACCTCCAGATACGCTGTCATTGTCGTTGATGGTATTGTCAAGTACGTCGAAGAGGAACCAGGAAGTGGTGTCTCTGTCTCTGGTGTCGATGCCATCCTCTCTGCTTTATAACTAGCCGACTCGAAACCAAAGCTATGATTTTTTACATCGCTGTTGTCGAGCACTCAATAGCAACTGTGTCGCCATCGATTGGCTCTCAAATTTTATATAAACATCAACTCATATAGGTCTCAATTGCCAACATCTTGAAAAATTCAACTATTGTAGTATCTCCAAGTTCAGTCGTGTGCCAAATCCCAAAAAATTTGATGGGTCGTGGAAAAACTGGTCAAACTGAATCATTTAAATATATTTGCAGAGCATTATTTAAACACCAATTCTAATACCATTTGCACTTATTCAATCGAATAATAGTTGACGATGCCGGCATCTGATTCAGACGACTTTGTAAGTGCACCATCCGAGGAGTTCTCGTACGACGATTACACAGATGACGATGAACAATTAGACGACTTTGAAGAAGACTCTGATGGCGTCTCCTCTTTCACCCAATACGATGATCTAGACGGTTCTGGAGCTGTAGACACCCCAAAACTGTATTTAAAGACGGTGGATAGCAAGCCACTCACTCCTGAGGAGTTACTACAAGATTTACACCTGGAAGTGTCCAAACTATCATCCATCTTGAGTATCGATATGGACGAAGGTTTCATTCTCTCACACTACTTTAACTGGAACGGTGAAAAATTGATGGAGCAGTATATTGATAATTTTGAAGAGACCCGCGTGAAGTCCGGACTCAGCTTAGAAAGTGAAGTTACAAGGGCAATAGGAATCATAAATACCGAGGAGCCAGACCTCTGTCTTATATGCTGTGAAGAGAGATCAACATGGTTCACCATAGCGTGTGGCCATACCTATTGCATTAACTGTTATATTCATTACATCAAGGAGAAAGTGTTTAGCGGATCCAGACTTATCAAATGCCCGGAACCCTCGTGTCCATTAAACCTTCGTCCTACTAGAGATATCTTACTGATCAGCAACTACATGGTGAAGAATAAAATAACAGCCGACGTTGACGCTGTGGTAGAGACCCGTAAGAAGCTGGAAAGACTGCTTCTGCTATTGAAAGAGATCGAGGAGTATGAAGAAGACGAAGAAGACGAAGACCAGACTGATCCTGAAGAAGATGAGAGTTTGACAGTTGCACGTAAGATGGTGTTACTGGCAGCAAAAGCCGTGGCAAAGGACAAGACTTTGTTCGAGAGATATGAGGATTGTAGCATCAAGACGTATGTGGAGACCCATTCGAATTATAAATGGTGTCCTTCTCCTGATTGTGGTGGTATTGCATCTTTACAAAATGTTTCTAAGAACTACCTCAAAGAGATGTCTTTGAAGCATAAAAATGATTTGATACCAATTGTCTCATGTCCTTCGGGCCATTCTTTTTGTTTCATTTGCAACTACGAGAACCACACGCCTGCTTCATGTTGGATCACCAAGCTGTGGATCCAGAAGTGTAAAGATGATTCAGAAACAGCTAATTGGATCAATGCAAACACCAAGACTTGTCCTAAATGTGAATCCAACATTGAAAAGAATGGAGGCTGTAATCACATGACTTGCAAAAAATGTAGATATGAGTTTTGCTGGATATGTCTTGGAAGTTGGAGTAAACATGGATCCAGTTTCTACAACTGTTCTTTGTACAACAACAAGGAGACAGTGGAAGTTAGGACCAAGCAGGAAAAATCAAGGAGCTCTTTGAAAAGATATTTGCATTACTATAATCATTTCACTGCTCAAGAGCAGTCGATGAAGGGAGATCTCTTGTTCTGCTCAGATATCGAGAACAAGTTGATGAGAATCCAGGAGGATTTGAAAGATGATGTCTCATGGATAGAATTGCAATTTTACAAAGATAGTGTCAACACTTTGTTGAGATGCAGAAGAACGTTGAAGTGGTCCTACGCATTGGTGTATTACTTGAACAGTTCAAATTATACTACTATTCTTACAGATAATCAGCTTCACCTTTCAAACAATGTGGAGCGGTTATCGAAATTGTTTGAAATATTCCAACCTGAAGAAATTATGTCAAAGAAAAGAGAGTTCAATACCGTTTCAGATTATTTACTCAAGAGAGAAAAACTGTTAGTGGAATGTGCTATAGAAGGAATCGTTACGGGTAAATTGAAATATAACGCCGATGAGGTTGGCAAGTACTTGCCGTAGCGAAGATATCACAGACTTGCTCCAAACGAAGCCTAATTAACGAATAACGTAACTATTTATGCATCAAATTTCTTTTTAAACTTCACCTCCACCGTTGGAGGTAAACGTCATCCCAAAACGGGTCATTCCAACTCTTTTGTGATCATTCGAGTCGATTGTTCGATATTGGCACTAAAAAAAATGCATCTCACGCAAGAGTCCCAATTGGGTGTTTTTTTTAACCCCGAATATACCAGATTGGGCCGTTTTGGGTCTAAAAAAGGGATCGAAGCTCAAACTAAGCCCATTATGGAATCTTCAACAAGAGATGAGATCTGATGTATGGAACGTTTTTTTCCAAAAGGGTTCTTACAGATTTTGATGAAAATGTGATGAGAAGATACTTCTATCATTAGCTATATTTTATTGAATGAGTGTAACTTTTTATATAAAGGGGTATCGAAATCAATTGAGTATATAGTTTATCAAGATTCAGACCTGCTAAATGATGAGGACCAACACTGTTTTCCAATAGGCCGTCTAAACAAGAGGTAAGACGTTCTTTGGGAACTGTCCTGCGTAGTTACCAGCTGGGTTATATTCACACAAGGTGTATTGACCATAGTAACCGGCACAGTTGATACGAGCACATCCAAGTTCAGTGGTATCCTTCCAAACTACTTGAGTGAAGTGACCAGTGGCTTCACTGAACTTTGGATCATCATAGTTGTACTTGGAAATCTCATCGTACCAAGCGTCAACGGCGTCGACACTGGAGTAACCGAGAGCGATGTTTTCACCGTAAGGTAATTTAGAGTGAGTAAGAATACCGGAACAGTCGTATTGAGAGGCAAATTCTTCAGCGGCTTCTTGCAAAGTGGTGGACCAGGTCAAGTTACCGACACCGTGTAAGGCACGCTTAGCGTTGTGTTCTTCGACCATGATGTCTTGGAAGTCATCGTCTGACTCAGCGAGGGAAGTGTCAGTTGGCACAATAGTAACAACGTTAACAGTGGTTAAAGTTTTAGTGACTTCAACGGTCTTGGTGGTGGCCTTGGTCTTGGTCTTTTTCACTCTGATAGTGACCTTCTTAGCTTCAGCATCGGCATCGGCGGCTGGGATAGCCATAGACATAGCAGTGGCAGCGGTAAGCAAGGTTGTTAAAAGGTATGTAAGCTTCATTTTAGTTGTGATAATGTGAGATTGGAACTTGTTGAATGATGAATAAAGGATCGACAAGGGTTCTATGACTGGGTATTTATATTAATCGCAATCGATCAGGATATTTGTCTCCAAGATACGATGACCTTAACAAATGTTGAAAAGGGGATAATTCTTAACACCTTATTCAGCAAAACTCCCCTCTCTGGGTATATATACATTTCAGACAATAGGAACTCATGTTCTGTGATGTACGTTTTTTACCTGATTCATCCGCATGCATATGCATGCGGCCACATACATCATGTTTCTTTTTTTTGGGATTTTCAATAATTATTGTCGTGGAGAAGTTGAACCAGAGAAACGATGTCCGAGCACCGTGAAATGGCCCTGATCTAGCAGCGATGAAGCCTGGAAGAGTAAGATTATGGATATGGCTGCAAGCCAAAAAAAAAAAAAAAATTCGTCGGAGTGTGAACTATTGTTCTTGAGATAAGATGGGGTGAGAGTAACTGAGATGAGTTAGGAAATGAAATATGTTACGACATAGGCTAAGATTATTTTATTACAGCGGAAGTTGCAAACTCTATTGTAGAGGGTGATTTCTCCGAGTGCAGCGTAATAAAGACTGCTTTGAACTTGTAGTGACAATAAATGATACAAATCGATCGTGTAGTAATATTACTCCAATGCTCGCACCTCTTTTCGACAAATTAGGGTTGAACTACTTTTTCGCGCTATTGTTCCCTATAGTGAAATGATGGGATCACTATTGCTACATTGACTCTGGTACCAAACAGCAAATCGGAATTTCGTTTGCGATTGTAAGATGTAAAGATCATGTCCTTTAGCAATAGCCGAGACTATAGGCGAGTTTTTTAGTCATAGATACATAGCAAATCTTGATTGATTTACGTACAATTTGATCGATTTCTTAACCAAAAAAAGATCTACATAGGCAGACCCACCTCAAACTCTAATGCAACAAGCTCATGGGTGGGGGGCGTTTAGCTTGGCCTAATTCGGTAGCAGTATCAGGGAGCCATGGATACCAGCCTTATCTGGTAGTGCAGGCCGAATACTCGATTCTACATCCCTCGGCTCATCTCTAAAGCATCTACGCAACTATTGGCTCATCTCCAATAACCGAGAGGCTATGAGCCACCCTTAGCCGATGATGCCCCTCCATCTGGATAAAGCCTCAAGTAATAAAATCGCATGCTACTAAGGTGTAACTTTGATCGCATACAGCATTTCAAAAAGGGTGCATGGAGCCCAACACAGCAACGAGGTATGACGAAGGATGTTACTTGGCGCACAGCCGAAGTGGAGGCCTCAAAGAGACCGAAAGGTCTTTGCACGAATCCGGACTACAATCTTATTTTTTTTAAAATGATAAATCACACTACAAACACAGGGTGTTTTCGAGGTCAAGGTAGACGATCTCCTGAATAAGTTTCTGCCTTTCTTTTTGAAAAAAGACGATTCAACTCCGCTCCCACATCAGCAGACAATCTTCGGGGGTCGGATCCAACGTTTTTTTGAAGTTTTCCGTAAGCCTGTGGTTAGCGCAGCTGAAGAGAAAAAATTTCCCAATTGGGAAACACAGAGAGCCCCTTTTGGTCTCCAGATTGGGTTTTGTACGGGTTTTGGCACATGTCTGTGCAGCTTCTATGCCAAAAACCTGTATGCAGGAAGTTTGTTTGCAGATTGGATCTGTGGCTTGCTTTAGTAAGCACACTATTTTGGTAAGTGGACCTCACTATAGGAGAACGAAAAAGGGTAAGTGGTTGGCCTAATCTGGTAATCCCATACTAAATTGTAACGTTTTCGGTCGTTGGCCCAGGAGCGGGAACCCCGATTAGTGCTACTTTAGAGTGTACTGTGCATTTCTCGGAGTTTAACCAGCTGTTCATACTTTTGTGATGGTGTGAGTCGAGGTTCGGGAACGAATTTGACTAATGAAGAATTTGAGCAACCGTACAGCATCGATGAACCCGAGTTTCATATCAAGACCCGACAAGCTCTCACTATAGAGCCGAATCAACCCCTTTCACGGTTTTAAATCCCTGCATTGATCCAGGATAACACAAATTACATTACTCAATCTGAAACTCGAGATTGGGGTTGTCGCACCGAGACGCACCTCCGGTGACAACATCGATCTCTCAAATCAAGTTTTTCGATCTCTTGAAAATCTCAAATGTTCGTATCCCAAGATCCTCTGCAACCTATTTTTCAAATCTCTTTCACCCGAATGCACCTCTACATCGAACTTCTCAACCCACTTTAAAATTTTTTGGCCTCGATATCTCAGCGCCCAATCGGCTCAAAACCCGATCTCGCACAAAAAAGAAACAACCATCTTAAGAGTGAAAAAAAAAAAAAAACACAAAGGTCGTGCACTCTGCCGCTAAATGTACACACACACCCCCTTTTTCTCGGTAGCGGGTATCGACAAGAGAAAAAAACAGTCGTGCGCATGGACCCAACGTAGGCTCGATAAATGCAAAGCCGCCTTTTGTTGTATCCATTCCGGGTAATTTGGTCTGTCCCAACCGAGTTAGGCAACCGATTTGGTTTGTTGATATGAATTTATCTTGCGGTTGTCTTACAATCCATGCAAACTTGTTGCTATTTTAAGTTTGTGTGTTGCAGACAATGTAATATCAAACGAGAGCAGCACACACTAGTTGGAAACTTAAAAAGTATATTATTTTGGTGTAAGAATATTTTTGTCGTAGTTTACTATGGTAACTTTATACAGAATCTATCATGCTAATAACCGAGCTTCGTAATCGATAACTTTGATCAAGAACTCCACCTCTAATCTCTTTCTGCTCTCTACCACCCAGTCGTCTGCCAATCTTCTTGACCAACCTTTTAAACTGGCAACTTGTTCCACAGCTAAATCGAGCTCATCTCTTTCCAAGTAACCGTTTACCCTCGAGATAATAGACTCCATGTCGTTACCTTCGGCAAACCCTTGCTTAGCAAATAAGAACTTAGATAAGACTCGCGATGCAAAATGTCCCAAGATACCTGCATTTGGAGGTAATAGAGATGCTGCTCTTAATTCTGGAGCAAGTAATTTCCAACGAGAGATCAATTGTTGCTTTGTCAACAAATTCCCACTCTTTGGGAGTTGCTTAATCGATTCCAACAACAACTCGTCTTTCAATTCGAGTGCCAAACTTTGTAATTTGACAAACTGGGAGTTTAAAATGATTGGAGTATCGGAGTCGATCAAAGTGGACTCCACTTTCCCCAACTCGATCTTTAAATTTTTCAAAGTCAGATAGTGTGAGATTTGATCGGACATTTCCGACTCGATGGCCTCCAATTTCGAGATCTTATCGTAGATCTGGTCCAATTTGGCCAATTTCCCGTCACGCTCGGTCTCGATTTTTTTAGAAACCAGTTTGTTGAACTCTTCCAATTGCATCAATCTAACCGAGTCGATCTTGTTATCGGCTTGTAAGAAGATCTTGGATTTGGTGGCCTCGATCTCGTTGATCAAGATCTCGTGATACTTCTTCTCCAAATTCTCTCTTTCAGCATCGAACTGCTGAAGGAACTTCTTGGTCAACTCCACCTCTTTCTCCTGTGAAATGACACTCAATTGGTCCTGATCCAACTTGGACATCTCTACAGTGTGTGACTGCGCAATAGAGCCCAATTTTTCAGACAACTCTTTCACGTGATCGCTGATGGTACTGATAAGCGAGGCATGAACTGGGGCGTCGTGGTTGATCGACTTGATCAAATCGTTCAACGACGAGATCGTCTTGTTTAGACTCTCATCCAGAGACTTGAACTCAACCAATGGTAAAGCTGTCTCTGGAGAGTGACCAGCTGTTTTATCGGTGACATTGATCCGTACTTTCTCCTTATGAGCCTCGATGTTGGCCAATTCCTCTTGAGAAATAGTGGAACTCAAGACACCGGCTTTAACTACTGGCACGGTCTTGTCCAAACTGGCGTTGAAAGAGTGGAGATCACTTTTAGCACTGGAGTTGCCTGAATAGTTGTAATTGATCAAGTAGTTCTCAGCAAATTCTACCAGTTCTTCACCCATTGGGAAGTAATCCACAAAGTTGTCGTATATGGTGTCACTTTTCAAGGCAAGTGCAATTCCTCCCAGGTATATCACCGAGGTGAACAAACCGACTCTGATGAAGAACTTACGGAAAGGGTGCGATTTCTTCACCACCGGTACCGGAGTAGGAGCTCCTTTGACGGCCTCATTGAGCCTGGCAAAATGTGAGGAGAATTGGCGTTTCCCAATGCCCTGGAGAGGCCTTTGGATCTGTCTATACATTCTAGAAAACTTGCTGTATCAAGCTGGTTGTTTCGAACTCCTGGTTATACAATGCTTGAAGAAATGGCCAACCAAGAGAAAAAAAAAAAACAACAAATCAAAAGCTCTCTATTTATTTGCCCGTGAAATTCTGCCAGTTTTTGTTTTATTTAGGGGCGGTGATGACCTTCCCTTTTTGTAATTTGCGCACTGTGTACGACCATTTCTTGACCTGGTCGGTGTGCGATTGCAGGTCCAGTAAAAATGGATGATTGATGAGTTCTTGTGGATCCCAACGTTCGGATTCTTTTGTCAAACAACGATCGACAAAATCGCATAATTCTGGCGATATTCCCTCACGCGGTTGAAGAGATGGTGGTGATTCATTCACTATTCTTTGTAAAAGGTCGAGTATACCTTCTGGGGCCATCTTGGAGGAATCTCCAAAGGGGAAAGAACCTGTAGCCAATTCTATCATCATGAGTCCCAAAGACCACACGTCTCCCTTTATAGTATATCTGTTTCCCTGGATTCTTTCTGGTGACATATATGTGGAAGTACCGACAAATGTATCAGCTATAGAGTTTATCAATTCACGACTCACTCCAAAGTCACATAACTTCATGTTCCCACGAGAGTCCATGAGTACATTGGAAGGTTTCACGTCCCTATGAATGATCTTATGTGTGTTATAGAGGTAGATCAATCCGGTCAACACACTGTACGCTGTCTGTTTCAACATGTACTCCGGGAACGGCCCTGAAACGGCCAAAACTTTATCCAAAGATCCACAATCTGCGTACTCCATACATATCACCACATCTCCCTCCTTTAAAAAAGCACCATAGAATCCGATGATCGACGGTGAATCGCACTCGTGCATTATACGTAGTTCGCGCACGATCTGCTTCAATACTGCTTGTTTCGTCTCCATATGGATCACTTTACGAGCCATAGTCTTCTTACTGGGGAGGTGTAACACTTTAGTCACAGTCCCTGAATTACCAGATCCGAGTTTTTTCAACGTCAAGAGATCGTCCAGCTTGATGTTCAACTGATACTCTAAACCCAACTCGAGGTTATTCATCGATGACACCAACTCATCCGTCGATGTCTTGATCTCCGGATCGTTCAATTTGGACTGAGCTGCCGGATTCGAGATCGAGTCGGCAATGGTCAACAGCTTCAAGTTCCGCCTCTTCAAGGTCTTTGGCTTGAAAAGGGAAGAGTTCTGTGATTGGACACTGTAAACACTGTTTCTATTACCACTCACCATCTCACTATTAAGAGCCGCTTCAGGTCTGGTATGCAAAGGTGTCGGTATGCCAGCTTCCGAGGCCTCTTCCGATGACCTCTGAGGGTATCGCAGTGGGATGTTCAAATGCGAGGTCGGAGGTGCTGGTCTAGGAGGTGCTGGTGGGAGAGGGGCCTGTCGTGTCCTAAGAGGTCCTTGGAATTTCATAGGAACCGGAGGTGGTGGTGGGGACTCTGAGTTATCATGGGGCTTAGATACGACACCCTTAGGTGATGGGATCCCAGGAGGGGGAGTCGGGAGCTGTTTATCGTGGTTGAATTTGGAGGTGAATTTTTGCATACTGTCACAAATCTCCTCAACGAATGCTTTTAAATGCAATGGCTCCTTGCTTTGCTGCTGGACCTCTATTTGTTACACCTTTTGAGGGACACTCCAGAAAAAAAATAATAGTGCCTTATGAGCAAAAAAAAATAAATCCAAGGCTCAACTTGAAAATTGGGGGTAACAAGTCATTTATAGTTGTATTCTACAGAGAGATGGGTTATTTATGAGGGAAAGAGACCGTCAGTAAGGCTAATTGCCTAGAGAGAACGAACTGAGAGTACAGTTGAATTGAGAAAAAAAAATTCATTAGTCATTAGGGCAATCAAATTGTTCACCAGCAGTCAAATTATTGGCAATTGAATGCATAGGAAACAACACTCCATTTAAATAACACATTTAAATGGATAATGTTGTTTCCTTAATACAATCACCAACCACATCTGGTGAACAACTTGAATAAAAAAATTAAAAACCAAAAAAAAACCTTGGGGTGTCTTAGAGCTTGAAGTTTGTCAAGACTTCAATGCCTTATCCTTAGTCGATAGGAAAAATAGGGATCTAATCCACACAATATGGATCATGGTCTCTAAATCACCTTATTTCAAGCTCCAAACTCCATCTTCTCGATAGATTTTATGAAAACAAATGATTAAAACCGAATGTGGATTCAAAAGCAAAGAACAAGCACGTATGTGTACGATTCAAACTCCACACCTACCTCATGCATCACAAAACCCCTGTGTTGGAAAAGAACAACCCTTTCTGCTTCTCCAGTAGATGAATAACAAAAAGAATTGTCAAATGATAAAAAACAAGGTGAAAGAGTAACTTTCATACTTGATGTGATCAAATATTATCAAGACAATAAAAAAAAAGCCAAGTTGATCAATTGGGACAATGGTTAAAACGCAAACATAACGGAAACACAAACTTGGAAAACAAAACAAATTTCACTTAAACGTGAATGGACGATAGTGGATGTGGTTTGAGTGGTAAAATTTTCAATTTCAAGGGAATGGAACAGATTTGAACTAAGTTTTTTCAAATGGGCCCATTTCCTCCACTATATTACTTTCAAGAAACACAAATCTATTGAGTCTGTTGATCGTAACCCAATCTTGGAATCAGACTTGGATCACCACCAACATAGACTTCTAATGGGATTTCTTTTGGAATTGGTTTGATTTCGGTGCCCAATTCCTTCTCAATCTTGTACAAGTTGAATCTGTCGTTCCAATTGATCAAGTTGATAGCTACACCGTAGTGACCGAATCTACCGGATCTACCGATTCTATGCAAATAAGTCTCTGCAGTCTTAGGGAAGTCAAAGTTGATGACAACGTTGACTGCTTGGATATCGATACCACGAGTCAACAAATCGGAACATACAAGGTTTCTCACTTTACCCTGTCTAAATTCGTGGAACACCTTGTTTCTGGCTTGTTGTGGCATTCTAGCGTGAGAGTAGAAACATGAATAATTCAAGTCGGTGATCTTCTTAGCCAATAACTCGACTCTGTTGGTGGAGTTACAGAATATGATGGACTGGTTGATCTGTAATTTGGAGAACAAGGTGTTGAGACAGTGAAGTTTCTGTTTCTCATCGACGAAAGCGTAGTATTGGGTGATACCTCTCAAGGTCAACTCGTCCATCAAGTTGATCTCATAAGGTTTGTAAAGATGGGCATCCATGAACGATTTGACCAGCAATGGGAAAGTAGCACTGAAGAGTAAAGATTGATAAGCGTTACCCTCACCGTTGTCATTTCTAGGGAAGAAAGTCAAGATTTGTTCGATGATGATCTTGAACTCTTTACTCAACATCTTGTCGGCCTCGTCCATGACAAACATCTTACATTGGTCCAACTTGGCCAAATCTCTACTGGCCAAATCCAAGACTCTACCTGGAGTTCCTACAAGGACGTGAACTGGCTCGTTCAAACGTACGATATCGTCTCTCAAGGAGGTACCACCAGTGGTGACCATAACTTGGATCCCCAAATGTTTCCCCAAAGTTTTCACAACTTGTGAAGTTTGCAAGGCCAACTCTCTCGTTGGTACCATGATCAAGGCCTGGATCTTGTTCAACTTTGGTTTTATCTTTTCTAACGTTGGGATCACAAATGAGGCTGTCTTACCGGTACCGTTTTTGGCACGAGCCAATATATCTCTACCCATAAGGGCAATTGGGATCGATTCCTCTTGAATAGGACTTGGTTTCTCGAAACCGGCCTCGAATATGCCCATCAAGAGCTCTCTTTTCAAATGGAACGACTCGAAAGTGTTACCTTTGGTGGCCAACACATCATCTGTTTGCAGACGTGAGTCCTTTACTGGGATGTTCAACTCCTGTTTCCAAGTATCTGTTGTCGAAGCCATCTCGTTTGTTATATGTGGATATGTCTCGGTGATATAAATAGTGTGGAAAAGAAGCTTTGTTTAACTTTCAATAATCTCTCATAAAACTTGTGTCGAAGCTGTTCTGTCAATTGCCTCGTTTGATGTACCTTTTTTTATTTTTTAATTCGAATTGATCTTGTCTGTTGGTGTGGTTCAATTCGGTTTCAATTCCTCGCACCAAGGCGAATAAAATTTTCCCACGACTACTGACACGGGAAAGTTTAATGGCAGATAATTGATTTTTTTTTGAAAAGGCAGAACACTACAGCCCCTATTTGCCTGATATGGTAGAACTATTACTTGTTATTGACACGTACAACCAGCTGTAATGGCAGTGGCCAGAGTCACCGCCCCCACATACCCGATATGGCAGCCCATCAGAGTCAATTTTTCATATAACTCTTAATCAAATAAAAATTTTTGGGGGTTCATCACTAAATTTATCAAGTTGAACTTAGATCAATTAGCCTTGACTCGAAAACAAAATGAACATCTTAGTTGTCGGTAACGGTGGTAGAGAACACGCCCTCACCTACAAGTTAGCCCAGAGCGACAAAGTAGCCAAAATCTTTGTAGCTCCAGGTAATGGAGGTACATCGATGATCAAGAAACTGATAAACGTTCCTATTGGTACTTCGACCTTGGATTTCCCTAAATTGGTAGAATTCAGTGTCCTGAACGACGTCTCTTTGGTAGTGCCAGGTCCTGAACAACCTTTGGTCGATGGAATAGCCACTTTTTTCCAAAAAGTCGGTATCCCAGTGTTTGGTCCTTCAGCAAAAGCCGCCTTGATGGAAGGGTCTAAGACCTTCTCCAAGGATTTCATGAAGAGACACCTGATCCCAACAGCTGATTTCCAAAATTTCAGCGATTATGAGGCCGCTAAGCTGTACATCTTGAAGAGTGACAAGAACTTGGTTATCAAGGCTTCAGGTATCGCTGCAGGTAAAGGTGTACTTATTCCTCAGAGTAAAGAAGAAGCTTTAGAGCTGATCAAAGAGATCATGATCGACAGAAACTTCGGCTCTGCGGGAGATGAGGTGGTTATCGAAGAGTTTCTCGAAGGTGACGAGTTGTCTATCTTGTGTATCTGTGATGGTTACACTATTATCGATTTACCTCCAGCTCAGGACCACAAGAGAATTGGTGACGGTGACACTGGTTTGAACACAGGTGGTATGGGTGCATACGCGCCAGCCCCATTGGGAACTCCAGATTTGTTGAACAAGATCAGAAACCAGATCTTGAAACCAACAATGACCGGTATGAGAAAAGACGGTTACCCAATGGTTGGTTGTTTGTTTGTCGGTATCATGGTATTGCCAAATGGAGAACCTTCCGTCTTGGAATACAATGTCAGATTCGGCGACCCAGAGACCCAAACTGTATTGCCATTGTTAGAAACCGATCTCTTAGAGGTTATGTTGGCTGCTGTAGAGGGCAGATTGGACGCCATCGATATCAAGATCAAAGAAGAATTCTCCACCACTGTGGTGATGGCCGCCGGTGGGTACCCTGAGGCTTATCAAAAAGGCGACGAAATTACTGTTTCCAACGAGATTCCAGAAGACACTTACATCTTCCATGCAGGTACCGTTGAAAAAGATGGAAAGATTTTAACCTCCGGTGGCAGAGTCATTGCCGCTACTGCAACGGACAAATCTTTGAAAGAAGCTGTTGCCAAAGCTTATAAAGGAGTAGAATTGGTTCAATTCAAAGGCAAATATAACAGGAAAGATATCGCACACAGAGCTTTCCGTGACAGTGCTGTTAAGAAGATTTCAATCACATACGAAGATGCCGGTGTCTCTGTAGATAACGGTAACAAGTTGGTCGACAACATCAAGAAGATGGTCAAGTCCACAGCAAGACCAGGTGCTGACTCTGAGATTGGTGGATTTGGTGGATTGTTCGAGTTAAAAAACGCAGGTTACACCGATATCGACAACTTATTGCTCGTTGGTGCCACTGACGGTGTAGGAACCAAATTGAGAATCGCTCAGATCATGGATATTCACAATACCGTTGGTATCGATTTGGTTGCCATGAACGTTAACGATTTGGTCGTTCAAGGTGCCGAACCTTTGATGTTCTTGGACTATTTTGCTACCGGTAAATTGGACATTGAAATCGCTTCGAAGTTCGTCGAAGGTGTCAGTAATGGTTGTAAATTATCTGGTTGTGCTCTTGTCGGAGGTGAGACCAGTGAAATGCCAGGCATGTATGCACCAGGACACTACGACACAAATGGTACCGCTTTTGGTGCCTTGTTGAAAGATGAAATGTTACCAAAATTGAACGAGATGGGTGCTGGTGATGTTTTGATCGGATTGAAATCTGATGGTGTACACTCCAATGGGTTCTCGTTGGTCAGAAAGATTATCGAGAAACATGGATTGTCGTACTTCGATCCAATCCCATTCTCCAGTAAATCTTTGGGTGAAGAATTGTTGACACCTACAAGAATATACGTCAAGCAGTTGTTACCATCGATCAAGAAGAAGACTCTCTTGGGTTTAGCCCATATCACTGGTGGTGGGTTGATTGAAAACATACCGCGTGCATTGCCAAAGAATTTACAGGCTGTTGTCGACATGAACAACTGGGAAGTTCCAGAGATCTTCAAATGGTTGGGCCAAATGGGTGGTATCCCAGTTCTGGATATCTTGAAGACTTTGAACATGGGTATCGGTATGGTAGCCATTGTCAAGCTGGAGAATGTCGATACAGTTCTTGCCGACTTGGCCAAGGAAGGTGAGAAGGTGTGTGTCATTGGTAAATTGGTTGCCAAACAAGATGCCACTGATCCTGGATGCATTGTTCAGAACGCTGAGGGCATCTACTAGATGAAGCATGCCTTAAATAGAGATAAATAACGGTTGACAAAAATATATACTCCTCATTCTGCTTGGAAAGGATGTTCGTTCATGGCCATGTTGAGTCCAGTCTCGATGGCTTTGTAACTGTATAAAGTGATACTCCCACCGACACTGACCTTGATGAAACGAGGTAACCATCCGGACCACAATTTAGACATTCCCTCGTACATCGAGGTTCTCACTAGACATGTCATTGTATCTCTATACTCTGTTCTAAAGTTGGAGGACTGAACTCTGGTCTTGACCACATCTATAGGTTGTGTCAATAAGATCACGTTCACCGAAGAGAGAAGTGATACCAGGACGGTCGAGGATGGAGAGAGATCATGGTTTGGACTGATCAATTGCTTGAAAGCGTTAAAAGACGAGAACCACACTGCAGAATTCAGCACTTGTCTTGTACAGGTGATAAGTGAGCCTTGCCAAAACCCACCAAAGCCTCTTGTAGCATGAATCTCTTGTACTACTTGCAAAAATCTAGTAGCTGGTTCCACTACACCATGTATGGTTGGATGAGGTTTGTGGTGATGGTTGCCTCGAAGTGGGATCTTTGGTGTCGAGGACTTGGAGGTATTCATAGCCGTCTTGATCATTTCGTTTGTAGAAGGTGGTGATGTTTTCCGGGTATAATTCATGTGGTGCTGTTTGATGAAATAGTTTTGTATGGAAACAGTCTTGATGTTCTCAAATGGAATCACCCAAAGTGACTCGACAAACCCTGTCATTATACCGGCTACCACCACTCTTGGA
The DNA here is from genome assembly GCA_030569155.1 of Nakazawaea molendinolei. Taxonomy (NCBI): domain Eukaryota; kingdom Fungi; phylum Ascomycota; class Pichiomycetes; order Alaninales; family Pachysolenaceae; genus Nakazawaea; species Nakazawaea molendinolei. The sequence continues at coordinate 87,860 of JAJMKB010000002.1, forward strand.
GCCGTAGTCTTACCGTTATCGTTACTCATGAACTTAGATGATGAGTTGAACACAAAGAATCTCGAACTTGCTTTCAAAGCGTTACCTATGGTCAACCCATTACACCCTATGAAGTATTCTCTCCAACTGTTCACTTGGAACTGGAATGGTGTAGATTTGGGGAAAGATCTGTACAATTGTCTTCCTGTCTTGACAAATTCAAAAGGATATGTGGTGACAGTTTGCACTACAGCGGCTCCGGAACCTGCTAATACAGCAGTGATCAAATTAGACTCGACATTTGAAGGTGTGGTTCCTTCTACGTTTTTTAATCTTCTATGATGTGACATGTTGAGCTGTTGATGATCTTTTTTTTACTTCTTTCTCACTTCTTTCTCCCTGAGAAAACACCACTCTGATATAGCGCAATTGATCTATGCAATAATTCTAATTGATATTTTTAATGGTGTATGTAATACACTTGATTTGACACCTCTGTGGCAACCTAAGCAATTCAAGCAACCTTCTTCAACTGATCAACTGACTCTCTTTGACAAAAGCGAGATAAATATCCGCAACAGTCCACTGGATTTAGTAATTCCTAAATATACCGAGGTCTCCCGAAAAGCAACTATCAAATCAACCCAATTGCACTTCTAATTGATAATCGTGAAATTGTCAGATTTTTTCGTGTACCGAAGCACAAATTTTTTTCTCGATTTCTAAAATTGTAAATACCAAAATACTGAAAACAGCTTGATTCAATTGAATAAACGACAAATCAACCATTATTCTACCAGCAACATACTTCAAAGATGCCTGGAAATAAAGGTTTCCTCGGGAATATTCAGCATTCGGTCAACAGTTTCTTTTACTCGTTGACCACCAACGATCGTTACGCGTCTTATGATTCTCCATACAGAGAGTCCAATAATAGAAGCTCGAACCATAATGGCTTACCCGGGTCAAACAACAACTCTTCCATCTCTCTTGTGGATAACACGGGCTCTAACAGGTCTTCGACCTCGAACAATAGACCTTTCCTGTACAGACCAGGGTTGAGATCCCAATTACAGAACAACGCTAGTGGCGATGTACAGTTGCAAGATTATATCGACGGGCTGCCGCCGTTACCGTCTATCGACTCTATCTGGGAAAGATTGGAACTGTTCTTGGACAGAGAATATCCGGAGATGAACGACTATTTAGGTGGTTCTGCAACGGTGTCTGATTTGAACGAATTGGAATCGGATTTGGAGATCACTTTACCCTCCGACGTGAGAGAAAGTTTCCAGATCCATGACGGTCAGGAAAGCAACACCGGTGGACTTGTATTCGGTTTGATTCTCTTGGAGCTAGACGCCGTGTCTCTGGAGTGTGAAATATGGAGAAGAGTGTGCACCAAGTTGGAAAGAGCTCAGTATTTGCATCAGGTAAGCAGCAACGACACCTCTTCTTCGAGCTCCAAATCTGTAAATAGGAAACCGGTTGATTTCATTTCTAAACAGAGATCGATTCCAGAAGGTGCTATTCAACCAGTTTACGCACATCCTCACTGGATTCCTTTGGCCAGAGATTTCGCAGGTAATAACATCGCTGTTGATTTGGCGCCAGGTCCAACGGGAAGATGGGGGCAAATTATCTTGTTTGGTAGAGATTTTGACACCAAATATGTTATTGCCAGTAGTTGGACAGAGTTTTTGTTGAACCTTGTGGAGGATTTCGAAGATGATAAGTTCATCATCGACCCCATCAACGAGACTCTCTTCTTCGCAGAGAACGGTAAACCAATTGAATATTTAAAAGTGTTGGTCCACCGTGCTTGGGCACCTATTCAAAAGGCAAGCCTGGAAAAACTGAGAGAAGAACTGTACGCTAAGACTACAGCTTTGAGAAGTAAAAATAACAGTAAAGTTGATTTGCCAAAGCACACGTTGATTGTTCCTGATCTGGAGAAAGAAGATTCGAAGATCGGTGAGGAAGAGCATGAAATCAAGCTTGATGATGAGGAGCTTGAAGAAGAGATGAAAGATGATGATGATGGAGAGAAGGTTGAAGAAAAGCTGGAAGTCAAGCCGGAAGACGAAATTAAGCTCGAAGAGGAACCAAAACCGGAAGAAGAAATTAAGCTCGAAGATGACGAAGACCAAAACGAAGAAGACCAAAACGTCGAAGCTGATGAGGAAAAGATCGAAGATGAACTGAATGTTGAAGACGAGCTCACACTCGAAGGTGGAGTAACCCCCCAAGATCAGGCAATTCTGGATAACCAAGAAAACACAGTTCACGATGCCGAGCTGGACAACGACAAACCAGTCGAATCAGAAGAAACAGAGCTTAGTTCACTCAACGACAAACTTCAAGAGGTCGCCTTGTAACCAAATCTATACTTCTAGCATGTCTTATATAAATTATGTCAGTATTTACCATATTCGCGTAAAGTTACTTTTTTTTTTTCTCGCCTACATAGATAAGTATAAAGCTCATCACCACAGAAGCATCAAGGCTAAACAATAATAAAACCGTGATGTCTGGATCGAGCCGAGGACTAAATCTGTCATTCTTTGACACAGAGAGGATGGATGAAGACGATTTTGAGGTTGAAAGGGTGGTAGATAGCAGATTGAGTGGGATCACACGAGATGAGTCTTTTGAAGAAGCCATCTCACAAGGTTCAGTAGAGGAAGGAGTAGAGTCTGAAGGAGGAATAGTGGATGCCGAGAGTATTAAAAACAGTTATTTCCAAGTGTTGAAAGGGGTAGAGCTGAACGGGTTGATGGATATTGGCAATTTGGCCCTATGGAAAGTTTCATCGCTGAAACCTGGATGTTCTACAGATCAATTGAGAGACGATGATCCAGATACGTATTGGCAAAGTGATGGAACACAACCACATAGTATCACTATAAATTTTGCTAAAAAAGTGTCAGTTCAGACATTACTGATCTTTACAAACTATCTGATAGACGAGAGTTATACACCTTCAGAGATCTTGATCGAGGCAGGTACTGGGGACCATGATTTACAGAAGGTGATCAATTGGCGGTTGAAAGAGCCCAGCGGTTGGTCGTTTCTAGAATTTGACCAACCTTTGAAAGTGTTCTTGATCAAATTCAAGATCAAGAGTAACCATCAGAACGGTAAAGACACTCATATCAGATCACTTAAGGTGTTCCAGCCAGCCATCTCACGTAAAAACTACAATTACGATTCCAATTCCCTGGTGGCTACGAGTCTCGATTTTCGAACATCAAAGCTTCAAAGTGAGTCGTGTGTAAGGTGATAATTTGTGTATTCCAAGTGTAGCCTGGTGCTTAGCGGTTATGGGTTCAAAATTTTTCACGAGTCTCGATAGATGGAGGAGAAAAAAAAAAAAAAAACACATAAATCATTGGAAAGTTATTCAAAACAAGACACGAGACCAGTTATAGAAAAGCACAAATTCGGAGACCCAATAGACTGAAACGAAGCAGAATTGCAATTTTGAGATGTCGCAGGGTGCAATTGTCGAGCTTTTAAACCAGTCGATCTCTTCCAGTACCGCGAAATCAGCGGAATCGGGGCTCCGTGCTTTGGAATCACATAGAGGTTTTGCCATTGATTTGCTCCAAGTGGTGGCATCAAATGGCTTCCCAATCAGCACAAGATTAGCAGGAGCGTTGTTCTTCAAGAATTTCATCAAGAGAAGCTATATCGATGAGGATGGAATGTATAAGATGGCCATTGAGGACGTGGAAACGTTGAAATCGCAAATTGTGTCCTTGATGATCCAATTGCCAAACAATTTACAGGTCCAGATCGGAGAGCTGGTGTCTATCATTGCCGACTCGGACTTTCCAGACAGATGGCCTACTTTGTTAGATGACTTGATCAGTAAGTTAAGTGCTGAAGATATGGCTACCAATAAAGGTGTCTTGATAGTGGCTCACTCTATTTTCAAGAGATGGAGACCTTTGTTCAGATCAGATGCCCTTTTCATCGAGATCAAGATGGTGTTGGACAAGTTTGCAGCACCTTTCTTGAACTTGTTGACCACTGTAGACACCTTGATCGACTCGAATTCCAACAACAAACAACAATTGGAGTTGTTGTTCGAAAACATGTTGTTACTCTCTAAAATTTATTACGATTTGAACTGTCAGGATATACCTGAGTTCTTCGAAGACAACATGTCTGTCGGTATGGGTATCATGCACAAATATTTGAGCTATCAGAACCCTCTTTTACAAGACGCTGATGAAGAACATGAAATCGATGTCTTGACCAAAGTGAAAGCTTCAATCTGTGAGCTTTTGCAATTGTACACACAAAGATACCAAGATGTGTTCGAACCTCTTATTGCACAATTCATTCAAACTGTATGGAACTTGTTGGTCACCATTGGACCTCAATCGAAGTACGACATCTTGGTTTCGAAATCTTTATCGTTCTTGACCTCAATTACAAAACTCGAACAACATCTGGAAATATTCAAGAGTCCAGAACTGTTGAGAGAGATCACTGAAAAAGTGATCTTACCTAATATGAAGTTGAGAGAAGTTGATGAAGAGTTGTTTGAAGATGATCCTATCGAGTACACCAGAAGAGATTTGGAAGGTTCAGATTCTGACACTAGAAGAAGATCTTCCACAGATTTCTTGAGAGAACTCAAACTGAACGATGAAAGTGCTGTCACCAGAAGCGTGATGTCGTACGTAGATCACTACTTGGCCGAGTTCCAACAGGATAAGAGCAATTGGAGATCAAAAGATATAGCTGTCTATTTGTTCAGTGCATTACTGGCAAAAGGTGCCATTACAAATGTTGGTGTCACAGCTACAAATCTCTTGCTCGACGTTGTTCAATTCTTCGCAACTAATATTGCACCTGACTTGGTCAACTCAGATGTTCATCCGATCTTGAAAGTTGATGCCATCAAGTTCATCTATGTTTTTAGAAATCAATTGACTAAAGTTCAATTATTAGAAGCATTCCCATTATTGTCTTCGCATTTCCAGAATGACAACTATGTGGTTTACACATACACCGCTGTCACTATAGAGAAAATTTTGTCCATAAGAAACCCTGAAAATCATCAGTTATTGTTGATCAACAAATCCGATCTCTCCAGTGATGTGGCTAAAGGTCTTTTGATGAACTTGTTCGGGTTAATCTTAGCTAAAAGTTCTACCCCTGAGAAACTTGCTGAGAATGAGTTCTTGATGAAATGTATCATGAGGATTTTGTTAACATCTGAGGACTTCATGATGGAGTCCTCTCAAGATTTATTGGTCCAACTTGTCAAGATCACGGAAGCCATTTCCAGGAACCCATCAAATCCAAAATTCAACCATTACACTTTTGAATCGATTGCCATATTGATCAAGTTCAACGCAAAACCTCCACTGACGATGATTCCTAGATTTATGGAATTGATCTTGCCTACATTTTTAAACATCTTGGGTCAGGATGTACAAGAGTTTGCTTCCTACGTCTTCCAGATACTTTCGTACATGTTAGAGTTGTTACCAGAAGGTCAAGAATTACCTTTGAGTTATAAACAGTTGATCAAACCATTGTTGTCACCTTCGGTATGGGAACTTCGTGGTAATATTCCAGCTGTAACAAGGTTATTGAAAGCCATAATCAAATATTCACCACAAGATTTCAATTCACCTGAACTCATCACTCCAGTGCTCGGTGTTTTCCAGAAATTGATAGCATCGAAGGCCAACGAGACTTATGGATTCGACCTATTGGAAACAGTATTGATCTGTGTGCCAATCAACACTTTGCTCCCGTTAACATCACAAATTGCAATGTTATTATTACAAAGGTTACAAAACTCAAGAACCGAGAAGTTTGTGAAAAGGTTCTTGTTATTCTTGTCGTTGATCTGTTCATACGGTGAAAATGCTAATGTCTCCAATCCTAATAATTTGAATTCAAGATTTGTTATTCAGCTTATTGACCAAGTGCAAGATGGGTTGTTTGGACAAATCTTGACCAACTTCATGATTCCATCTTCGAAGAATTTCAACAACTTGAATGACAAGAAGTTGATCATCACAGGGTTCACCAAATTGATCGTGGAGAATCTGGAATTCTACCAAGAAGGTGCCAAATATTTCGACAAGTTGTTACCTATCTTGGACAATTTGATCTTATTAGTGACTTCGGATTCATTGCAAAACTACTCCAACATCGACAACTTTGCAGATGGTGAAATCGATGATTTATCGTTTGGTTCTTCCTTTAACAAATTGGTAGTCATTGGTAATATCCAAAACGATCCCTATTCCAACATCAACTCACGTGACTCTTTGAAATTGTTCTTCAAAGATGAGCTTGCCAAGTTGAACCAAGTCAGTGGTGGTATTTTGAACTCTATCATGCCCTCACTCTCTGAAGAAGCCAAACTTGGCTTGAGATCGCTTGGGATCTAAGCATCACCGTTAAAGAACAATTTCTGGAGCTGTCAATGCCAAAGTGTGTATAGTGTTATGAAGAACACAAGTTTCAAAGCAGATTGTGAGTAGAAATGAAAGCAGATTATGTTCGGGAATTATATAAGTAGAATACATGGTACTAAGCGACCGTTGAAGGTTGATAAGCTGGTAAACGGTCGGAATCATGATTAGTACATCAATTTTGGTTGGTGTATCGGTAGATGTTTAAAATAAGTCAGGTTCAGCAGTCTCTTCCTTGACAGGTTCAGCAGAGTCAGGAGTGACTTCGGAGTCAGGTTTTGACTCCTGTTGATCGTTCAGTTTCTCGAGCTCTTTGATCTTCTCCAATCTTTCTCTCTCAGCGATCTCGGCTGCTGTTAAGAACCGACCTCCTTGACCTCTTGGTCTTCTCATAGCATGTTTGTGTCTGGACTCGTGCAAATACGGTTTACGTCCTCTAGCGATTTTCAAGCTCTCTTCCAATTTGGCTCTAGCGATTCTTCTCTTCAATATACGATGGTACTGTTTAGCATTGACATAGAAAGGTTGTTCTCCATTAGCAGTGGTACTTGAAAGAGCTGAGCTCTGTGCCAGGTGTTGTTGCGAAAGGTCCTGCTCGTTAGGATCAAGACCGGGGCTGGATCCCATACCAGAATACGACAGGTCGTCTAATGATGGGGAGCCATAGTATGGTTGAGCTGATTGCAGTTTGTTAGGGTAATTGACAGCGTTGGTGGTGTAATTTAAATACTGGGCAACGTCATGTTGCGATGTTATCGACTGATCCAAAGCTGACATCTTTGTTGGTTGTTTGTCTTTTTTGTACTGGTTGACCAACTGGTGAAGAGATGGTCGATGAGAAAGAAGTTACCGGTGAGTTTGAAATAAGTCGTTGACTTTGGCTCAATTTGCAGAATTCGGATATGCCTTGTAGTTGTCGACTGGTGTATATGGATGGTGAATACAGGCTTGCTATTGGCTAGTTGAGTGGGAAAGTTAGTTTTATGACTTTGGTCAGTTGAAGTGTAAGTTCATCTGAGTAGTTAGTGAAATTGTGAAGAGCGATAAATCTGGAAAAATTATGTAAGTCACGTGCTTTATGACATTGGTCGTGTGTTGAAGCCTAAAATATCGGAGTGAAAAAAAAAACACACAGAGGAAACAGGGGCTGTTTCCCGCAGACTGGAAGCGGAGCTCGAAAAAAACAGTAGTGCATTTTCGATCAATTCTACCAAACAAAGCAAATACTTTTTCTCTATCATTTAACTAAACATATATTTGATTAGAATTAAAGATGTATAGTATCACCTTTAGACCGACGTACCTCTTCTTCTTCCTTCTGAGACAGCCAATCGCTGCTTCATTGTTGATAGGATCAGCAGGTTTTTATTATCTTGACAAGAAAGAAGATCTTGGAGTTCACAGGACTTATAGAGATTGGAAGCAATATTTATTGGGATTCCCCACCGAGGAATCGAAATGGCGTACTTTCAAGCAGATCGATCTGGAAAAGAGACGCTGAGTGATATTTCCTGGTCTATAGCAGGGATGCCTCACTAATTATTTATCTATCTATTTATTATCTATTTATTATTCATTTATCTTCATTTATATATCTATCTATAAATGATCGTTACATTCGACTTGGTTAGTACTACATAGTATAGTCAGTCCCCTAAGCTGATAACGAACTTATTTATCGGTTATTTAATTTCAAATCAATCATTTTATCTTATTGACATTCATTCAACCAACTTAAATATTACGAACACACAGAGTCTTGTGCTCTTACTATTCATCTAAATGAGCTTCCTAAGTAGACGATTATGTAAGCCGTCAAGGTGCGTGCTCATCGCTGAAAAATTTCATTTTCAAAATTATTTAAATATCAATTGAATCCACAACAAAATGTCTCTTCTTCAGAGTTCGAGGCAGCTCAAAGGACTCACCAAGTGTTTCCATCAAAGAAGATCTCTAGTGTTAACGCCAGAGATAGCACAAGTTCTATCGACCAAGCAAGAACATCCGGTGATAGTAGTGGGAGCTGGACATGCTGGTATCGAAGCAGCTACTGGATCTGCCAGATCAGGTGTAGTCACCACTTTGATCACTCCTGATCTCAAGAAAATAGGTACTTGCTCGTGTAATCCAAGTATGGGTGGTGTTGGTAAAGGTACTTTGCTTAGAGAGGTAGATGCCTTAGACGGTGTAGCACCAAAGATTGTAGACAAAGCCGGTATTCAGTTCAAAATCTTGAACAGTTCAAGGGGTGCTGCCGTTTGGGGTCCCAGAGCCCAGATAGATAGACAGATCTATTTGAAAGAGATGCAATCTGAGCTTTCGGAGTATCGCAACCTCCGTCTCATGGAGGCCAGTGTCGAGGATTTGATCATAGAGTCAAACCATGAAAACGACCACAGTGGCAGAAATTACGGTAAAGTCCGAGGAGTCATTCTCAACGATGGTGAGATCTTGAAAACGAACAGAGTGGTGATCACCACGGGTACTTTCCTCGGTGGAGAGATCCATATCGGGTTGAATTGTTACCCTCTGGGTAGAATTGGCGAAGATCTGACTTTTGGGTTGAGTAAGACTTTAAATAGTGCCGGGTTCAGATTGGGAAGGTTGAAAACGGGTACCCCACCGAGATTGGACGGTAAGACTATCAACTACAAAAATCTCGAGGTGCAAAAAGGTGACAATCCACCACATCCAATGTCTTTCATGAACGATAGAGTAAGTATTGACAACCAATTAGATTGTCATCTCACCCAAACCACCCCTGAGATGCACCAATTGATCCGTGACAACTTGGATAAATCTATACATATCCGTGAAACGGTTAAAGGACCACGTTACTGTCCTTCTATCGAGTCTAAGATCATAAGATTCGCAGACAAAGATCACCATTCTATCTGGTTAGAACCTGAAGGTTTAAATACAGACGTTGTCTATCCAAATGGTATCTCATGTACTATGCCTGAAGATATTCAATTCCAAATGGTTAGATTGATCAAAGGTCTTGAAAACGTTAAAATGTTACAACCTGGTTATGGTGTCGAGTACGATTATGTCGATCCACGTGAATTGAAACCAACCTTGGAGACCAAATTGATCGATGGTTTGTATTTAGCAGGACAGATTAATGGTACCACTGGGTACGAAGAAGCTTGTGCTCAAGGTGTTGTAGCTGGTATCAATGCTGGATTGAATTCTCAAGGTAAATCTTTGAAATTGTCCAGATCTGATCTGTACATCGGAGTCTTGATCGATGATTTGATCACCAAAGGTGTTGAAGAGCCTTATAGAATGTTCACCTCGAGATCCGAGTTCAGAGTCAGTGTCCGTGCTGATAATGCTGATCTTAGGCTCACTCAGAAGGCTTTTGACCTTGGTGTCTGTTCTCAGCACAGATTTGACAAGTTCAACCAGGAAAGAGAACAGTTGAATGAATTACGTGAGTATATGACAAACTTCAAGCTTTCAACACAGAAGTGGAAAGACTCTATCCCAGAGTTGAAGATCAAGACCGTCCCTCTGTTGAAGAGTGCCTTCGATATCTTGAGATACGAAGACATCTCGTCCCAAGAAATTTTACCTGTCTTGGATAGAGACTTCAACAATTTATCCAAGAGAGTGTTGGATAAGTTGACCATCGAAGGACAGTACTCGGTTCATTTGAATAAGGAACTTTCTTATGTTAAACTGTTCAAAGCTGATGAACTGATGCAATTACCAAAAAACCATGATTACTTAGGCACACCATCGTTGAGTTCCGAAGTGATCAATCTTTTGAACACCATTCAACCTGAGACTATCGGTCAGGCCAGAAGAATCCAAGGTGTAACTCCAGCGGCAATCTTTGAATTGTACAGATTGTCCAGTCAATATGGTAGAGACCAAAGATCTCTGGTCAATTGAGCCTGTATATAATATTACACTATGATACATTTAAATTTTACAAAGGTTCCTCTTTGATTTGAATTCTTCTCTTTTTACGTCTTGTCTTTTGCTCATCTTTGAAAAGGTTACTTTCGATCTCCTTTAATTCAGATAAGGAACAGATCTTTTGTGCCAGACAGAAAAGTTGAGTAGATTTGTTTGATTTGTGCTGCAATGAGTCGAAACTGAAATTCTCAATCGAGACTTCTCTATGGCGTTTCAAAAGCAAGGTGAAATCATCGGCGTTAATTGTCTTACGTCCTGCGTGTTTGGCAAAAAAGGTGAGGTCATCCATCTGCTGTGACAAAAACTCATCTGATATCTGCTGGATCTCTGCCAATAAGTCTTTTGAGAACTGTTTCTGTTTAAATACCCTGTTTCGCGTTGTTGTGGTGCTTAAAAATTGTCTTGCAGTGGATCTGATGAAGCTAAGGGGTAATTTCAAGTCACTAGTGACATTCCTGGTCTTATTCGAAGGTTTTAAAGGTTTGAAGCCCTGTTGTAAAGACTCACGGTTCTGTAAAAGAGAGAATTCAAACTCATCATCATCTGAGTAAGCTAAATTGTTCTCCAGTTGATCATCATCGTCATCACTGCTGAGGTTCAGGTTCATCTGCATAGCGATATCATCATCGTATCCAAAATTTTCATTATCAACTTGTAGCTCATCGTCAACAACAGCTTCTGGAACAGCAAGATCGGTGAATAAATCACTGGGGACATTGGAACCTGTAGGGAAACTGAATCGACCACTCATCCTCCCTGAAACACGTCTCTGTTCATCGTCCAATTCTGACAATGTGGTCGTGTGATTCTCACTCAATCGAGATGTACCTTCAGCTAGTTGATTATCAAGTGGTCTCGGTAAAATCTCCGCTGGAGGCTGTAATCTTGCAGGGGTTTCAATAAAAGACTCTTCTATAACAGTTGTTGATGATTTCTGTGAGTCTCTTTCTCGTATAAGTAATCTGCTCAAGAATCTCAAATCATCTCTAGGACTGTATCTCTTTGTCTCACGAACGACGTTACGGATGGGCGTCAGGGCATTCACCTGTTGAATAGCACGAATAGTGTATGGAGTTGAAGGCTCTCTTCGCACAGAGCCACGGCCAGGGGTACGAGCTCCACCAGAGCGAGGGGTTGTTCTTCTTGATCTTGACCTAGGTGTGCCTTGAACTGAACTACGGTTCCGATTAGGCGTTTTCGGCACCAGATCCAGATCATTATGAGAGATCTGATCATCATCAGCACCAAGCAATTGAGAGGACTCTCTATCTTGATGGGAACTGGGGACTCTATGAGACTCCAGCTCGCTCTCGTCTTCATATAGCAGAGGAGGTGTAGGCGTATTCTGGTCCATTGTCTCAGCTATAGCACCCTCAGTTATTTTATTTCACCAATTAGGACTTTCCAATTGAACTGCTATTCTTGATATTATAGATGTTGTGATGCTGCTCTAGTTGATCCAAATTGATTTAATTGTCAAATATTTATCTATTTGTTTACAGCTTTTTACTTTTTCACATCAGTTACCCGGCCTTTAAAATTTTTTTCTTTAAATTTTTCACTAGAGATGAGCTTAGAAAGAGCTTTAAGATGAGTGTGACAACAAGTGTAGAGAAGATGAGTGAAGTGGTAGCTGATGATTTGGACGATGGATTGGAGTACGAAGTAGAAGAAGAAGATCAGACCTCCTTGGCTGTTCCAATTGAGGATGACGAAGAAAAAGAAGTAGAAGTTCAAAGCGCTGGGAAGAAGAGAAAGCTGAACGACAAGTTACAGAACAAGAAGAGAATGAAGATGGAATTCGATAGTGAACAGAAGAAGAATTTATCCTTAGAGAGTGCTGATGCTATTGAAGAGGCTTTGGCAAAGAAGATCGCAAGAGGAAATAAGGATTTATCTCCTTTGGAGCTTGCTGAGTTGTATATCTCCAAGAAACACATAAAAGCAAGTTCTGACTTCAAAGAGAATAGAACTCTCGATAACTTGAGTCTGTTCTTGAAACAGAAGTACAACGATTTGGTCATCGTGCAGGAAGCTGGTAAGAAAAAGAAAAAGAGAAATCCAAAGAGACAGGATAAAGTAGCTACGGAGTTAGCTAAAAAACTGGCTGAGAAAGAAGATATCAAGAAATTTGTGGTAGTCTTGTCAATGTCTGCCATCAGAGCCTGTGATATTTTCAGAGCTACACGAGACTTTAAATCGGTCAAATTAATCAAGAAAAATAAATTGAAAGACGACTTGAATGTATTGCAAGAGACTTCAAGCAGAGTATTGGCTACAACACCAGGGCGTATCATAAAGATCATGTCTGAACCGGATTGCCCTATCAGTGCAAAAAACATAGCAGTCATTGTTTTGGATAGCACCTACTTGGATACTAAGAAACAGAATGTCTTAGACGTGGCGGAAACGCTCACGTTCATGAGACAGATCTGTAGTGAAAATGAGGATCTCATAATTACTCTTTACTAAGAGTTAAAAAAATGAATGAGGTTACTCGCTTTATTGAATGAGCTTGAATTATAAAAAGACATCAGCTGCATTTGCAACTGGTCTCTTATAAAATCTTGTATAGTATTTGAAAATAGAATCTTTCTACGGTGAATTCAGTAAAGATGTACAAGAACAACGAGGCCGAACAAAACTTCAATTGAAATGCACGTTTCCAATACGAATTGGAGAGAATGGATGCAAATGTATTAAATATTAGCAGTTCACCTATATTCAGTACTGTAATCCAAGCGTTTTCCTATCAGAGATCAACTCTGACAAATAGTCGTGCGTCAAAGATCAATCGCCTAAAGAGGAAAGGTGGGACTAGCATGCTGCGACACCCCTCCACTGGACACCTCACCCTGCAACAAACTTTGAACGTAATTGAACGAATGAAAAACAACTTGCTGTTTGTTAACGAGTCACATCAATTGCAAATTATAATGATCTAGATGTCGTGTCTTGAGAAGTGAAAGTATCAGCTCACCGACTTAAACAGTCTTCGAAGCAATACAGGCAATATTTGACAGCCAAAGCGTTCCCACCTCACTACTGTGAAAAAATTCGATGTTTCACCTCATTATCAAATCATCGGTGCTAGACTGTCAGATTGCCAAGTAAATCCTTGTCTATCTAGAACCGAATCGATTAGTAACCAATTTCAGTCGAGCGGAGAGGGCGAGGGGTTTGAGTGAGCGTTTTGGGGGTTTAAAGGAACTGGAAAATTTCGGGCCTTAAAGCCACGGAGTTTACGTCATCCAGATTAGTGTAGATCCTTTGCTCAGTCTAAAATTCTGTCATTCTTCCGTTCTGGAGGAGAAGTGCACTCCGTGAGAGGGGAGACACGGAACGGACTCGGTACCTATCTGGGATAATAGCCGATTTTTTCTTTAGTGAAGAGTGCGCTCGGCTGTCGGTTCGTGGGGTAATTGCTATTCTTCGAGGAATACCATTGGCTCTATGGGAATTGTATTGCTATTATATCGAGGAAATGATATAAAAGGAGCCATTATTGGAGTGTTTCCAACTTCGATATCATCAATTGATTTGAAAATTGTTTGGAATTGATTTGAAAAATTTGTAAGGAAAATGAAAGTGCTCTTAGTTTTGTACGATGCAGGAAAACACGCTCGCGATGAGCCAAAGTTGTTAGGATGTACCGAGAATGAGCTTGGTATTCGCCAATGGTTAGAATCTCAAGGCCATGAACTTGTCACCACCTCTGACAAAGAAGGACCAAACTCTGAATTAGACAAACACATTGTCGATGCAGAGATTGTTATTACTACACCTTTCCATCCGGGGTACATCTCGAAAGAGAGAATTGACAAGGCTAAGAATTTGAAACTTCTCGTTGTTGCCGGTGTTGGTAGTGATCACATTGATTTGGACTACATCAATTCGTCTAACAAGAAGATCAGTGTCTTGGAAGTTACCGGATCCAACGTTACCTCTGTCGCTGAGCACGTCTTGATGACCATCTTGGTCTTGGTACGTAATTTTGTCCCAGCGCACGACCAAATCATCAACGGTGGTTGGGACGTTGCCGGTGTCGCTAAGGATTCTTATGACGTTGAAGGTAAAGTCATTCTGACCGTTGGATGTGGTAGAATCGGTTACCGTGTCTTGGAAAGATTAAAGCCTTTTGATCCAAAGGAATTGTTGTACTTTGACTACCAGGCTCTTCCAGAAGAGGCTCTGAAGAAAGTTGGTGCACGTAGAGTTGAGAAACTTGAGGACATGTTGCTGCAAGCTGATATCGTTACCATCAACACTCCTTTGCACGCTGGTACCAAAGGCATGTTCAACAAAGAGCTTCTCTCAAAGATGAAGAAAGGGGCTGTCTTGGTTAACACTGCCAGAGGTGGTATCTGTGTCGCTCAAGATGTTGCCGATGCCTTGGAATCGGGACAAATTAGAGCCTACGGTGGTGATGTCTGGTACCCTCAACCTCTGCCAAAGGATCATCCTTGGAGAAGTATGAAGAACAAGTACGGCTTTGGTAACGCCATGGTTCCCCATATGAGTGGTACTTCTCTTGATGCTCAACTGAGATACGCCAGTGGTACGAAGGACATTTTGGAAAGCTACCTCTCAGGAAAGAAAGACTACAAGGACAAAGATGTCATCTTATTGGACGGTCAATACATCACCAAGGCCTACGGTCAACGTAAATAGTTTCGATTTATGCCTAGTTGATTTCAGATCAAAATGTAGTATTTTGCTCATGAAGCATATAGAGGAAAAAAAAAATAAAGGAGGGGGAGCGTCTCTTTGTCTCTTTCAATTACTTGTAATTATATAGCTTTTCAAGCATGTTCAAGACCAAACCGACGTTGAAAAACGTCAGCAATGTCAAGAATACTATCAGTTCATCTATCAAAAGCAAAGATCTTTCTGATGGCTTAAGTTCACGTAATTTCAAATTGGACAACCTTCAGAAGTATGGTATTTCCGGTTCCATCATGGGGATGGCATTTGATCCAGTGCAAAGTTTGATGGCTATTTCAACGGATCAAGGTGAGATTCACATTTATGGACGTGAAAGGGTGGAAGTGGTGCTTCATACAAACTCGATCTTGCCAATTGTCACTTTAAAATTTGTCAAGTCGACCTACTTAGTAGCCATCGATACACAGAACACTTTACTAGTATTCTCACTAGTCTCTAAACAATTGTTACACAGTTATACAGCACCGGGTATTATATCTGCCATTGAAACGGACTATTCGCTTGACTATGTATTGATAGGTTTATCCAGTGGAGCAGTGGTATTCTTCGATGTCGACAGATGTGCTCTTGCACCTTACAGAATAGATGATCTTCAAAGACTGATGTTCCCAATGGAAAGAAACACAGCAGTTTTATCTTTGAAATGGCATCCTCGTGATTTCGGAACTATTCTTGTGACGTATACGAGATGTCTGGTTATCTACTCTGTTACCACAGGAGAGATCAAGCAGGTGTTTGAGTACGAAGTCCCAGCTGGTGCACCAGGAGGTGATAACATTGTAGGTAGTATCAGAGATAGTAGATACCCCAACATGTGTAATGCTATTTGGCACCCAAATGGGTTACACATTGTCTCTTACCATGAAGACAATTCAATTGTGTTTTGGGATGCCAATGACGGTACTCTTTTACAGGCAAGAACGGTCTTCGACATAGATGTCAACATTCCAGGAAACCTTTCATCCTCTCCGGGAAACTTGTCACCAATAATTAAGATATCATGGTTATGTGAGGAAAATCCTGAGTACACTTCCTTGTTGATATGTGGTGGAGATTCTCATGATTCAGAAGGTACCCATACTTTCACAATGCTCGATTTTGGGTTTACACCAAAATACTCCTTAACATCGTACTCAAAGATGGGTGAATACTACGCTTCCCCAAAACAGCATAAAGTCCTTCCGATACATACAAACTCCAACATTGTGGATTTCTTGCCTTTGGGTATGTCTTCACCATATTTTAATGGTAATCATAACCCGCACTATGTGATGGTATTGATGGACGATGGAGATTTGAAATTCATGAGTTATCCAACAGGTGAGATAACTTACAGATCGGAGTTTTTCCCACCTTCTTTGTCCTGGATAAATCCAAAAGTTACATGTTCCACAGCAACGTTGGTGCCCCGTGTGCAATGGTTGGGCATGATAAATTCCAAACCAAAGGGCACTCAGTCTAGATCAATTCTCAAAGGAGGACAGTCTGCTCATAGACCAACAAGAAAATTTGAGCTTCGTTCTCTGTTGATAACGGGGCACGAGCATGGTTATTTACGTATCTGGGATGCCTCTCAAGGTGAGCTTGATGATTCCTCTGTTTTGGAAGTTGAAACAAGCGCTGTGCTAGCATCAGATTTGAACTTGAACATTTTACAAGTTTCGTTTGCCTCAGAAACGGCCGAATTGACATTTGCTGCACAGAACAATGATTGCTTGTTGTTCAAGTTCGCTGTGAATAAGAACTACGATCCAAGAATAAGTGATTTGAACAGAAGATTGCAAAATTTATCGTTGGGTCATACCAAGGCTGAATTGATCGATATCAGTGATCGAGCTCCATATCACATCAAAGAGGGTTTCTTACCGGTGTCTTTGGTGAGGATTCGAGGTGAAGGGGCTGTCAAAGCTATCAAGAACAGTAACATTGGATTTGTCACGATAACATATGAATCTGGATTGATACTAGTTTTAGATAGAAGAGGCCCAGCTATCATTTTCAAAAAACATTTAAAAGAGCTCTGTGGCAGAAGTTGTTACGGTACAAGTGTTGAATTTCTCATTACAGAGGTCAATGATGAAGGGTACTCATCTATTGTAATGTTGGTGGGTACAAATCTTGGTGACTTGAATTTCTTCAAGCTCTTGCCTTTATCCAACGGAAGATTCGAGGTCAAGTACATTGACTCTATGGAAGCGAATGACTCTCTGATCTTGGAAATTATAGGTTTGAATAGTGATAACGGTATTCAAACGTTTGCCAAATTATCAGATATGCCGAGGTTGTCCAAAGGTGAGATAATTCCAAGTTTAATAATCACACGTTCTGCAAGAGACATAAGAGTGATGAAGAGTAACAAGTCGAAGTTGTCTCATAGATCTTTTGAGGGAATTGCTACAGGCGGTATATCGTTGGTGAGAGCTAGATCCAATGATGTAAAGTTCTCTGTAGTGTACTCTGTCTTGCAGAAGAATTCTGAAATCAAGATCTTGAGTCTTCCATCTTTGTCCGAATTCAACAGCTTGAGATTACCATTCCAAATGGATCCAACATTGTCTACTCAAAGTGTCGTGTTGCCCTCTGGTGATATCGTAGTGAGAAAGAATGAGACAGAGGGTGGATTGGTAAATATTGTTGGCACGGGACTTGACGTTGAGAGATTCGAGCAAGACACATTGTTCAATGACAGAATGTTTATTCCCTTGAGACCTACCATTAACACAATGCAGTATTTCCGTGGTACCAAGTTGATTGGGTACGATGATTTGATACAGTTGATCAGTGGACAAGATAGAGAGGAATCCAAAACCACAGAGAGTACAATGTCTTGGAATTTGTCACCTTACAACCCTGCGAATATCAGTGCAATTACTGGGGCGACAAGAAAAGCTACACCTCTGACATCAAATACAGAGACTGATGACGACGAATTCAAATACGATAAACCAATTAGGAAGCTGGGTCAAGGTCTTCGTCTCTCAGCACCTATCAAGAACGTTTACAGAAACTTTCAACAGGGTATTGAGAATTTGGATGAACAAGGTAATGAATATGCTAACACGTTCAAAGATAATATGGAAAGAAATATTACAGAGGGTCGTAATACTCTGATTACTGGCTTGTTGAAACACAAGTTCGGTTTTTGACTTGTATAGAAAGCAAAATATCATTTTCGTAAAATGCTGTACCAGAACGCGTCGTGTATTATTTTTTTTCCTTGCCCTAGTTGAACTAATTCGAGATGGGAAGCGTTTAAAGCAGGAAAGAACAGAAAGAGTTCCAAAGCACATGCTCTTTAGAGGGACATTTAGAGGGTTGGTAGTTTTGAGAACAAGTATTGGTATTAGTAGGAGAAGTTTGGTGATGTCCAGTAAACAGCAACAGACATTGGGACGGTTTTTCGGAGCCTTGAAGAGACCAGAAGATGTCAAGCAACAGAAGATCCACACGTTGATCAAGAAGGACAGCTCTGGAATTGAGCCAAACAAGAAAGAAGATGAAGATGGGAAAGAGAACTTTGCGAAAAAATCAGAGGACAGTGATGACGAAGACGTGATCAGAGTTAAAAGAAGAAGAGTTGCCGATGAGGCTTCAGAGATGAGCTTGATGCCATCACAGGAAGAACTCTCTAATGATATGAAATCACAACCAGATGATGATAGAGAATCTTCTTTAGGCAAAGAATCTCAATCGGAGGAATATAAAGATACAGACCCATCCAGTGACTCTCAGAGTGAACTTGAAAAGGCAGATGTCTCCAAATTGATAAAGATGGACACAGAGCTCCCAGAGATCAAGAAAACGTCGAACAACGAGATCTTGTACTCGACTCTCTGTGAGGTCTATGAGGAGTTGGAGAAAGAACCTGGTCGTTTGAAGAACTTGAAGATAACTTCCGACTTCATCGAGAGCTTGTTGTTAAATGATATCTCTAAAGAAGAACTATCTGAGATAGTGTATCTATTGATCAACAGATTGGGACCTGACTACGAAGGCTTGGAGTTGGGTTTAGGTGAGACTTTGTTGCTCAAGGCTTTAGCTGAGGCGACGGGTAGAGAAAATAAGTTGATCAAGCTGGATTTCAACAAATTGGGAGATATAGGTCTTGTTGCAAAGCAATCGAGATCGAAACAGCCAACTATGTTCAAACCAAAGCCTTTGAACGTCAAAACAGTGTTCAAGAACTTGACTACAATTGCCAAGGCCACGGGTAATAATTCACAGACCAGAAAGATCAACATAATCAAAGGAATGGTGAGTGCAACTTCACCAATAGAGAGTAAATTTTTACTTCGAAGCTTGGAGGGCAAATTGAGAATCAATTTCGGTGAGAAATCGGTGTTAATCGCTTTGGCCCAAGCTTTCATCCAATATGAGTACAAGTTGAAGAAGAAGAAATTGGATCCAGAGACGATCACAAGAGCTGAGGAAACGATGAAAGATGCATTTTCTCAAATTCCCAATTATGCCATAATAATCGAGACAGCTATGGAATATGGTGTCTTGAACCTTGGAGATCACTGTACTTTGAAGCCCGGTATTCCTTTGAAACCGATGTTGGCCAAACCAACCAAATCTATCACGGAGATTTTGGATCGTTTCCACGATGTCAGATTTACCTGTGAATACAAATATGACGGAGAACGTTGTCAATTACATTTACTCCCCGATGGTTCTATCAAAATATTCTCGAGAAACTCTGAAGACATGTCACAAAGGTATCCGGACTTGATCGAGGTTATCGAGAACTTGAAGTCTATGAACAAAGATTTACAAAGCTTGATTTTGGACTGTGAAGCAGTGGCTTTTGATAGAGAACTGAACAAGATCATGCCATTTCAGATTTTAAGTACTCGTAAGAGAAAAGATGTTCAAGCCAAAGACATCAAGGTGAGAGTTTGTCTCTTTGCCTTTGACATGTTATGTTTGAACGACGAGCCTCTTATCACTAAATCGTTGAGCGATAGAAGAGAGATCATGAAGAAGACGTTGACGACCATTGAAGGTGAATTCCAATTTGCCAAGGCCATGGACACATCGAACACAGAGGAGATTCAGGCATTTTTGGATCTCTCGATGAAAGATGCCTGTGAAGGTTTAATGGTGAAGATGTTAGATGGACCGGACTCTCTGTATGAACCTTCGAAGAGATCGAGAAACTGGTTGAAGTTGAAGAAAGATTATCTTCAAGGTGTGGGAGATTCTTTGGATTTGGTCGTTGTGGGAGCCTACATCGGTAAAGGAAAGAGAACTGGTTGGTATGGTGGGTTCCTTCTACTGTCTTACAATCTGGATACAGGAGAATACGAGACTACTTGTAAAATCGGTACTGGGTTCAGTGAAGAAGTTTTGGCATCTTTAACCGAGAAATTGAAACCAACAGAGATTGCCAATCCTAAGGCTTCTTACATCTACGACACCAACAACTCTAACGCGGTTCCAGATGTGTGGTTTGAACCAACAACCGTCTTTGAAGTGTTAACAGCAGATCTCTCGCTCTCTCCTATCTACAAAGCTGGAGCCAATGAATACGGTAAAGGGATCTCTTTGAGATTTCCGAGATTTATCAGAATAAGAGAGGATAAATCAGTTGAAGATGCCACCACAAGTGAGCAAATTGTGGAGTTTTACCAAAGACAAGCAAATGTACAATAATCTTAGCGGTTTATAGGTGTAATTGAAGATTTATAGTGAAGAAAAAAAAAAAGTTGCACAAATGTTATTATTATTATAGTCAAAACATTGATTGTATATAGTTGTCACTACCATGGAATTTCTCAACGAGAATTTCACATCAGTGGAGGATTTGAAAAAGATAGACAACATAGTGAATAGTTTAAATGAGGAAAGAGATAGGATACAGAAGCTGGTGCTAGAAAGAGACCTGGGAGCTATTTCAAGTGCCAGAGATGAGTCGAAAGCGGTTGAGATAATACAACATTTGGAGTTGATAATCAGTGATTTCCAAGCAGGTACCATCTCCATTGATCAATGTGAGAGAGAATTGTTGGATATGATTGACCAGTATGGTGATTTGAGCAAGATTCGTGATCATTTGACACATTTAAACGAGATCAGAGATTATAATAAGAATCTCCAGTTGATTCAATCGTACGAACCTTTGTATGACGAATTGACCCGTTTGGAGACTTTAGAATTGAAATGGAACACTGTCTTGCCACTGTTGGAGCATTTTAAGCAATCCAGAGATCACTTCGATACTCAGTTTGAGGACTCTGAGATCAAATTCAATATTATCAAATCTATGGATCAACAGGTGTCTGAAATCATAAATAGTCGTGTCAAGCCATTTTTCATGGAATTGGAGACACCTCAATTTGAGGACTTTAAATCTTTGCTCTCATTGCAAGAATTCGATGCTATAAATAGAGACGCGAAGCCACTCTGGTGTCTTCAATTGTTGATTAGAGATGATTTTGAAATGAGATTCAAATTCCACTATGAATCGAATCAAGAGACTAACAAGTTGGACAAACCTGAATGGATCTTCAAATTTGTTCAAGAGTGGATCACCAAGAATCTTGACACTTTAAATGTGAAGTTCTCAAGAATATTCCAAAACACACACTATGACACCAGATCTTTCAAAGAAGAATGTGTCCATGCTATCACTGAAATATTGAAACATAAATTAAGCCATAATATTGAGCTCACTTTAGCCTATCATAACGAGGACTCAAGGGCTAACCTATTCATGCATTTGTTAGAGGAAATGTTGAAGAATGATGATTATTTTGTAAGAAATTTTCAAATTGGATCAAATCTCGTCGATAGCATCATCTTATCGAGCGATAAGATCACATCAGCATGGCTAGATTATGAGTTGAAATTCAACTTTGCCAAATTCAACAAGATCATATCGCACGACGACGCTTTCGGTATCGACTACGACAGCGTTGACCATAAAATCACCAAACCTACAAACTCTGCTATATTGGTCAGGAATTTGTTGAATAACTTGACTCTGAAGTACAAATTGATTAGAAATTTGAACTTCAACTTGAAATTATTGGCCTCGATACAACTCAGGATCTTAGAAAGATATTTTGAAAGATTGGAAGAACTGTTAGATGCCTTTCAAAGTCTTTTCAAGAGGTTCAAGATCATCAAAGGTAGTAGAGACGACGAAGTATTAATAACAGGGGAGAAAGGACTCGAAAATTTGTTGAAAATATACTGCTCTGTAGCTTATATGATCGAGTCTATGAAAGTGTGGGATCAGGATTTGTTATTCATTCAACTTTCCAACTTGATCAAAGAGGAAACTTTTTTCAAGAGCTTGATCACAAGTTATCAGTCGTTATTGGGTAAAGTGGTCAAATTACTCGATGAATTCTTCAACAGGGAGATCAACACTTGTTTGAGGCAGTATTTTAACGTATCCCATTGGTCAGATCTGGATCGTTTCGAAGACGTGATGACTTTGGAGTTACAAAATGGATTATCCAATTTGACACCCTTATTAGACTCTGTGAGAAAGACCTTATCTGCCATCGATCAGATTCCGATCTTGGTGAATTTTGAAGAGAAGTTTATCGGATTCTTCCAAGACAATTTACTCAATTTTTACACTTTCAATCTGAACGGTGCTATGCAAATCGAGTATGATCTTGTAAATGCCATTCAATCGCTCGAGCTATTTGACTTTGTCAAGAGTTATTCTAAAATGTTGGAAACACTTCGATTCTTGAACGCCGTTGATCAGAATGACATGAGTGATATCGAAAATGAGTACAAGTTCAAGCAACTCTGCATTGCTAACGATTTCAAATTTTTAATTTCAGATCACCAATTACTGTTGAAGACTCTGAGAAGAAGAGTCTGGTGATGTTATACTGTACGGTTAATGGGCAATGCTGAAATTTTGTCTCACGAAATCACTCACCATGACTGCTATTTTTTTAGATCAAGTTATCGCGTCTCTTCATCTGCATCACTTCAGAATATATAAATACTGGAAACAAGCCTCACAAATTATAGCTAAATATATAAACTGCTAAGTTGTCTTGCACTAGTCAAAAAAAAAAGGGATACACAAAATTAAGTGCGCATATGGGGAAAGAAAAAAAAAAAAAAAAGTGAGCTGAAGTTGATACTTAGGGGAAGTTAATTCAAATTGTTGAACCTGTAAATGGTTGAGATGACGGAGAAGGTGTTCGATCAAGTGGGGAGGGAGAAAGATGAAGTCGACGACGATGGTAAATCAGGTAAAAAGAGAAGTAAGAACGGGTGTATGACGTGCAAGATCCGGAAGAAGAGATGTGATGAGATGAAGCCGGTGTGTGGTGATTGTCGTAGGTTGAATAAGAAATGTAGCTGGGTGACCCCTGAGATGAACGTGGATGAAGTGCGGGAGTTGAAGAAACAGATGGAGATCCTCGAAGAAGATAACAAGAGACGCAAGAGGCGGAAGAAGATTCCTGAACAGATGGTCGGCATACCGAGACCGATGAAAGAAGGTGAACAATTTATAGGTACAGTGCGGCCGGTAAAGGAGGAAGCGAATGCCGGTAACGGGCAATTAGCGCTATCACCTTTTTTGTTCAATTTGGAAAGTTACTTGGACGAATATGTGGGGAAGAAGAGTCCTCAGATCGAGGAGTTGGATCTCGATGAGTACCATGATCAGTCAAGTCCTCGAGACTTGGACGATGAGCAGGGGAAACCTGTCTTGTATTACACTCCTTCATCATACAGAGATGTGACGAGTAATTTAGATCCGATGGGGTTGAGGTTGTACGAATATTTCAGAAACAAGTTGGCCCAGATCATCTCTATTGTACCACTGGAGGAGAACTTGTATTTAAAGACTTTCCTCCCCATGGCACATCAAGATGCTGGGGTACTATATGGTTTGGTAGCATGGTCAGGTTTCCATTCTTATCATACAGAAGAAGGTCTCTTTTATCTACAGAAATCATTAGAATTTCTACAAACAGATGACAGTATCGATACCAAAGGTGAAGAAGACATAAGTGAAGACGTTGTGAACAAGAAGATCGCCAACTATTTGATCCTATGTGGAGCTGAGATTTGCCGTGGAGATGTAAGTAATTGGAACTATTTGTTGACCAAATGTTCAGAGATCATCAAGTCCAAAGGTATCAGAAACTTCAACGATAGCAAGACACGGCACTGGCTTGTCAGTAATTTTGCGTATCATGACATAATGACCAGCTCTATCATGGAGAGAGGCATCTTGTTCCCATTAGAAGACTACAATTACATCAACAACTTGAATGAGTTTGGTTTGAACCCGTTGCATGGGCTATCGAAGCCTCTATTCCAGTCCATTGGTCAGATCAGTCATTTTGCAATGAACTTCAACAGAATGCTTCGTATGACCAATGAAACTCTTTCGGATAACTCCTATAAAAACAGATACGAGTTGTTGAAACATATCAACTCGGTACTGAAGAAGATAGATCAAGGCATCGACGAAGCCGTGCCCAATATGAAGGATTTGTACAAGTTGAGTTCGAACGATGTCGAATTACAATTGACATTGTTTGAAAGTTTCCAAATCACCGCTAAACTTCATCTCAGGCAGTCGTTGTTGAAGTTGAGTCCTAAAAGTTTGGAGATCCAATTGTTATGTGTGGAGTTATTGAGATGTCTCGATATCGTTCTCGGTACCAATGTGGAATCCTCGCTTGTATTTCCCTTGTTCATCCTCGGGACCAATTTGTGCGATCCAAGAGATCGTGAATGGATCTCACTGAAGATTGACGATTATCACAAGAGATACCAGTATGGTAATGTGGAGAGACTGAAATACATCATGGAGGTGGTATGGAAACAGAACAGTTTCGGAGAGAAATGCATCGATTGGTACGATATCGTCAAAGAACTCGGATGGCAGTTGAGTTTTGCGTAATAAATAATGCTATATACTGATAAGTTAGGTCTTGTGACTGTAAGTTGCCGTAGTGGTGTGGTGGAACGAGTGTTGGGTGCTGAAATGAATGGTGTGGTGTCTGAGGACACGGCAGTGTAGTGTCGTGGTACTGTATTTTCGTGGCTTTGTAGTGTCACGGCACTGTTGTCACTGTTTATTGTGTCCAGTGTCAGTGGGGAGGCAGTTGACTGTTATTGTTAGCTGTCACTGTCAGTTGTAATGCTAGTGTCAGTGACAGTGACAGTGACAGTGACACTGCACCAGACTACTGCAGCCCCAGACAGTCGGTCCGGCTTTGGGCGTGAAAATTTTCAATGACAAACTTCAAGCCCTGTCTGGACCTCTTCAAATTCTCACCAAACCTCTGCAATGACCAGTTCTCAATTCTATCTTTGATACTCAGGATCCGAAACCCTGAACTGAACTTGACAAACGATCTCGACAGCATCTTCCCGGACTGGTCCTCCTGAAAATGAGTATATTCTTCTATCCTTAGAATCCGAGTATGGTCCAAATTTCTTGTATAGCACATCAACTGTTTCAGTTGTGGGTCGATCTCGGTCTTCTCAATGATCCATGACTTGTCGATGTTACCCAAGAAGGGAGTCAAGAACTTTGGAGTACGGCCTTTCTTACAGATGAGCTTGGTCTGGACAAGCTTGCCTTGGTCGTTCACGTGGACGTCGATCACATCTGTGGAGATAACGTGAGATGCAAATGGGTTAGGGTACCTGTTGAGATACAGTCTTGATACAGTGGCAAAATCATGCCCGTTATACTTGTGGTTGGCCTTATACCACAACACCATTCTGAGGTCGTGTGATCACTTAGGCTTTGTGTGCTTGTAAAAGGTTATCTTTTCTATTAGTAGAACCAAAAGATTTAATTTCGAATCAGCTCATCACTTTTTTTACTAAGAGAATACGAGTGAACTGCCTGAAGACATATAAAGTTTTTCTCCACTCTACTTAGCAGTACTTTTTCCTTTGGTTACTGAGCGAGTCTAATTGATAATTACTATTTCCTAATTGGTCTAGAGGGTATCTACATCTACATTTACTAGTACAACTACAACATATCTACACAGACTACAATGTACCCTTCAAGCGAACCGTTGCCTCCATCATAGAGACACAGATTATAAAAAGGACTTATCTTTCTCTCCCTTCGGCCATTTTTGCTGTGATTCTACCTTTTTAAAACCAAGAACACAGCTGGTATATCCGAAGGTGTTTGTAAAATATGTTACCCTCTTTACTTGCAATTGGAGAAGTTGAAAATTTTTATCCCCACCTTGTTAGAAAAGTCGTGTATTTTTCACCCAAATCTGTGTCGGAACAAAGCATTTAGAAAAGTCGTGTATTTTTCAGCCAACTTTTTTCGATAGGGTTTTGTCTTAAAAAAATTAAGGGGTTAGAGAGAAAGATTAATATACTAATAGATATAGATACAAAGCGGCGAAGAAGATGTCCAAATCACTCACTTTTGTCACTGGTAACGCTAACAAGTTGAAAGAAGTGCTTGCCATTTTGTCTGATGGCAATGGTGGTGCTGGTGTCGGAAATTACGTGTTGACCAACAAGAAGCTTGATCTTGAAGAGGTTCAAGGTACTATTGAGGATGTTACTATTCATAAAGCTAGTCAAGCTGCTGAAATTGTAAGTTGTCTTTAAGTGATTCCAAATTGCCAAAAGTTACTAACAGATATCAGGTTAATGGCCCAGTCATTGTGGAAGACACCTGTCTTGGTTTCGATGCTTTAAACAACTTACCAGGCCCTTACATCAAATGGTTCGTAGACGGAGTTGGACTTGAAGGATTGGTAAAGATGCTTGTAGGATTTGAAAATAAAGGCGCTAAGCTGACTTGCACTTTTGGGTATTGTGCTGGTCCAGGAGAACCTGTTCTTTTGTTCCAAGGTATTACTGAAGGTAATATTGTCGACTCTAGAGGTCCAACTCATTTCGGCTACGATAGTATTTTCGAGCCGGTCGGTTTCAAGGAGACATACGCAGAGATGGACAAACTGGTAAAAAATTCTATCAGTCATAGATACAGAGCTCTACTGAAGTTAAAAGAGTATTTGTTGAATAATTGAATTGTGGTTGGTTGCACAATTATTCAGTTTTGCACAAGTTGAGACATCTAGCTTTGATCGCTTCAACTAAATTGATTTATTTATTTGAGGCATTGGCTCAAAAACCTTCCTTTAACAAATGGTTTTGCTTCGAAGTTGTCAGTGCATTTCATCTCCCGAGAAAAATACAGAAACATGTCAAGCAGGCAGTTACACCAATATTTATAGATTTAATTGGTTCAAAGGTGAAATCTCCCTAATTTGTCAAAAGATTACTAACATTTAGCTCGCTTGAAGTCAAGTTCACAACCAGTACTGTCTGAAAAATGTATCTTACAATCAACTGCTATAATTCACGAGGTATCATTATTCTTAGTCCTATCTGGGTCAGTCACCATTTGATATTCAATGTAGAGTTTCTCCAACTCATAGACCACGAGTCTTATTTGTCGCAATATACCAAGCCTCACAATTCCATAGGCTTTCACTAAAATGTTTACTCGAGTACTCACTCAGTCACCAATCCAAAGAGCCTTTAAACAGTCACTCACAACCAAATCATCTCGCTGGACAATACAATCCCACTATGTTCACCAAAATCAAGCATCAGATTCAGAGTCATCCGAGTACTCCAATAAATTACTAACTCCATCTGGATGATCCACCAACCATTGCTTGTACCAAGCAGCAATTCTATCCACATTGGCATCGATCATATCGGTTGTTTCACTATGCAACTCAATAACGATATTTTCATCATAACTTTCACGAGCATCCTGGACAATGACTTCCATGATCTCTACATCGAGGTTCTCTTCGATCTTACTGTCCTTATAACCTCTTTGTGATAATCTATCGTACAACACTTCATTATCACATCTCAACACTATAACGAGGTCAATCAACCTTTCTGGGAAGATATCACAAACATGCCAATCAACAACAACACCACCTTTTTCCAAATCAGGTTCAATCAGATCCAAAAGCTTGTCCTCATCAACGATATTACTATCTCTTCCCTCATCGAACCCATCGAAACAGTTAAACTTCTTCAGCACTTCACTGATCTGGAAATTTCTCAACTCTTCAAACTCATCACAGAGCAGAGTCAGATGAGATGTCTTACCACAACCTGGTGTTCCTGTGATTATCAAATTTGGAAGCTTTCTTCTATCACTCATCTCTACTATTCAGCTATATGAAAATTTTCAAGATCTTTAAAAATCGAGATCTAGGTGAAAAAAAAAAAAAAGATTCAACAATTGCACAAAGTCTAGTAATATCACCAAAAACATCACTAATAACCGCTTCACTACAGGATCAACACCCGCAAATAATGAACAATTGGACCACCAACTCAGTGCTGGAGCCGGATATGACAGAGGAGCAATATCCAGTCTTAGGTCTGCCTCCACTGACAGCTCAGAAAGTACAACAACTCCAACAACAAACAGGACAGTTTCTTCCCCCAGGATTAGCCCCATCGCGTCTGAACACACCAATAGTGACACAGGTGAATCTGGTGGAGAATGAGGATCAGATCCCAGATATGGACAAGTTTGGATTGAAAGGTTTGCTCAGCACTATCAGGATGGAAAATATCGAACAGAGTAAATTTACTATAGGCACCGATTTGAACATGCTTGGATTGGACTTGTTGGAAAAGGACAAGTTATCCAAGAAATTCGAGACCCCGTGGCCAGAAATAATACGTACCGAGGTTGAACCAAGCTTCAAATTTGAACAGAAATTCCACACTTTTGACAGGACCAAGATCTCTGATGAAAAATTCAACTCCTTCACCGACGAGACTTTGTTTTTCATCTTTTACACAAAACCAAACAATTACTTGCAAGAATTAGCATCGAAGCAGTTGAATAGTAGGAACTGGAGATTTCATAAAGACTTACAATTGTGGTTGACCAAAGACTCCAATGTGGAACCTATTCCACAGGGTAACCAGAGTGAACGTGGTATCTACATCTTCTTCGACCCAAGTAGCTGGGAAAAGGTGAAGAAAGAGTTCGTATTACAATATCTGTCACTCCACCAGGCCATATAAATCTCTATCAGCTCCTAATAAATTCATCTTCTTGTTGTTCAAAGCTAGTTTCGTTGTACGCGAGAAGTCGTGCATGCCGGATCAACTTGAGTGGTGTCTACTGAAAGAAAAAAAAAATTTCGAGATTTTTCAACAATTCATCGATTCGATACAGTGACAATGTTAAGACTGTATCTGGGGACAAGAGTGTTTCTGTGTGTGAGTAGATTTATGTCTACAAGCACAATGACCAGAAGTACAGTATTACCTGTTTTCAAGCAAATGCAAATGAGCAGTCCATCCCTTACCGGACCATCTATCATCAGTCCATTCCAACCACAACCAGCATCTAAAATACCTAGTATCTCAGAATTGTTATACGGAATCACCGTTCAAGAACCAGTGGTGAGCCAGGAAACTTTACAAATGGACTCTGTCAAGAGAAAGAGAAAGAAGATGATGAAAAAACATAAATTGAGAAAGAGAAGAAAAGCACAAAGAGCTTTGAAGATCAGATTGAAGAGGTGATCCCACTACAGTATGATGATACTAAGATAGAATTAGAAATACATGAATTGGGAACATTTTTTTCTTCACTTGTACATAAACCAAGGAATATTAAAGGAGGAGACCCATGACAACAGGTCTCAAATAATAAATAAATAATAAAGTCATGAGTAAGATGGCCAGATAGTAACCGTAGACAGCGATCTTGTAGATCAGTTTGGATTTCAATCTTTGGAGGTTATGTTTCTCGATCTCCTTGATACAGACACCGTTTTGTTCGAAGATCAATTTGCTCTCGTCGATGATATCGAGCTTCTGTTGCTCGGACAAGTTGTTTCTCGTGTTCAACTCATAGTTTCTCTTGTATTCGATTCTCAAGCTCTGCTCGTCCTCCACCATATCGAATCTCAAGAAGTTGGTACCTTTCAAGATGATCTCCTCATGGGACTTACCAGCCACTTGAGGGAACATCCCAGAGGCTTTAGCTATCTTGGAGCGGAAGAGACGACCTCCTGCAAACAACAGAAGGTACATCACATGCATGTATGCTAGAAGAAGGTATGGTTTTTGCAGGGTGGATTTCTTGATATAGTTGGCGAAAGCGATATGAGTCGGGAGCCTCAGTTTGACGAATTTGGACTCGTCGTTGTTGTAGAAAAACATCAAATCTTTATAAAGAGCCTCGGTTCTGGCGATCGCTGGGTCCCACACCGTTTTCAACAAGGGCCCCCACTCACTCTGTGGGTTGGCCAATTCACGGTCGATACACGACTCGATCAGAGAGAAGATGTGATAGTAGAATTGGATCCCTTGTCTATAGATCTTATAATCTCTCAACAGAAGGGCAAACTTCAAAGTCATCATCTTGTCTATCTTGTTGTGCAGAGATCTGGTCTCCAGATTGATTCTGTTACCCAAGGCACCCAAATCGGTCTTCAAAGGTAAGACTTCCAGTTGGGTGAATCTGGTATGGGCCACGGGTTGTTGCATCTCTTGTATGGAAATCATTGTCACGTTGTTGTTTTAGGTGGTGTGAAGTGGTGGGAATTAGGGATACACACGCTCTTTATACTGCGCAAAAGCGAGCCCCACGCACTCGATATATCCGAGTGCGCACTGCAAACGTGTAAGCATCCGCGCACCAAAACGCGCCACCGTCTCACACAAAATGCTTACACCCGCGCAGTACCTCTTGGCCCATCCCGTTTCATCAATGTATGTGTGTCAATCACCCCTGTTTTAAACAACAGCCGATGAGCTTATGACACCGTGGAGCTCGGCAAGGCAAACGATCTGCAATTGGATTCTTTTTGTTGGGGTCGGACTATTCGGACTTCTAGTGACAAGTGGGGCTTCTGGGTTCACTCGATGTGTGTGATTGAGTGCTCTTGCCCTGTTGTTTCACTAAGCCACTGTGGTGTATCTTATCATATCAGTGTATCACTGGAGTAGAGTAGAGTCAGTAGATAAAGATACTGACACTTCTACATCAAATTGTGATAAACAGTATGATTTGTATAATACTCGTGCTGGCAACTGTACTACGACTCAATTGATATCACATTGATATCACGTTCACACTATTCAATCAGATCTTCACAACCTCCACTGCTCGCTCCATCACTGCCATCTCATCGCTTAACCATCCGCGTGTCAGTGAAAGTCGTGCATCTGCCGCTCAAACACCCGCATCGAGATTATTAGCATGCCATACACGACTCTCTCTCTCTTTCGGTTCCCTCCACTAAACAGGGGCGGTCTCAAACAGGGCTCTGTCAGAGTAAACGAGAGGCAGAAAAATCAACTTGTTTGTTCCAGCAAACCATTATATCAAATACCGTTGCCCAAGCAGCACTTTGAACTCTCTTTCAACTGACAGAGTCATGAGTTCCGTAGCCTCCTCCTCGACTTGGACAAGTTTCTTGAAGTCGATCGCCTCGTACTCAGGTGATTTGTCCTCCTTGACAGCTCCTCCATTTATTCTCTCACCGGTCTCATTGACCGAATATTCCGAGTACTGGGCCGAGCACCAGCAGTTGTTGATCCTGGCCAACCTCATTGGAGACGGCAAACCGTCCAAGAACGAGGATATCTTGGTGGAACGGTTGGTGGCCGTCACCAAATGGTTCATCTCCACGTTGAGATCACAGTATTGCTCCAGAAATGAGAGTATGGGTAGTGAAAAGAAGCCTTTGAACCCCTTCTTGGGTGAATTGTTCGTTGGCAAATGGCAAGGAGACGACCTGATCGGAGAAACCGTCTTGCTCAGTGAACAAGTGTCCCATCACCCACCTGTCACTGCCTACGCTGTCTTGAACGACAAGAATAAGACTTTACTCCAAGGTTACAACGGTGTCAAGGCCTCCTTCAGCACCACCTCACTCAACGTGAGACAGTACGGACATGCATTACTAACCTACGAGAACCTCGAAGAGTCGTATCTCGTCACCCTCCCACCGCTCCATATCGAAGGTATCATCGTAGCCAGCCCTTTCGTCGAGCTCGAAGGTAAGACTTATATACAGAGCTCAGCTGGACCTATCACCGTTATCGAGTACTCTGGTAGAGGCTACTTCTCCGGTAAAAAGAACACTTTCAAAGCCAGGATCTATCTGGACAAAGCTGCCTCAGCTAAGAAGGAGAACGCTCTTTACACCATCAGTGGTCAATGGTCCGGTAAATCGTATATCACCGAAGGTTCATCTTCCTCGAAGAAAGAGGAATTGTTCTTCGATGCCTTGGCCCTTGAGCCCGAAGTGTTGATAGTTAAGCCTATCGAGGAACAACACGACTTGGAGAGTAGAAAAGTGTGGAAAAACGTTGCTGAAGCCGTGAGAGCTGGTGACTACGACCTGATCCACAAGGAAAAATCATTGATAGAAGAGGCAGAGAGACAGAAGAGAAGAGATGAGCAACTGGCTGGAATCTCTTGGAAACAACGTTTCTTCGAACAAGTAGACCTTGCCAGCCCAAGCGACGAGGCCCAAAATTTCACCGGGAACCCAGACCCGTTGGTGGGGTTGGCCAACTTGGCCAGTTTGTCGTTGAAAAACGTGAGCTCGGGCACTTTAAAAGGTGACAAGGAAGAGGCCAAATCCGATACCGCATTACACTGGAGGTTTGTCAGAGAACTGTGGGATAACGAAGACGAGATTAAGTTATGATATGTTGGTATTCACTTTTGTTTTTTATTGGGACTCGTTTTTCTACTCTTTTGTATAAAATCACTTTACTTCAATAAATGATACAGCTACTTATACACTCTGCACAACTTACTGGTTATCACCAACGTCTGACGACGACGAACTTATATCACCAAACAGTTCGTTTCGTATGTTCATGATCCATGGGTCGCTCAACAATTCCAAGGCACTGAGTCTCTTGTTCGGATCATGTTCAAGACATTTACTCAAGAATCGAAGTCCAGCTTCACT
This sequence comes from Nakazawaea molendinolei, assembly GCA_030569155.1. Lineage (NCBI taxonomy): Eukaryota > Fungi > Ascomycota > Pichiomycetes > Alaninales > Pachysolenaceae > Nakazawaea > Nakazawaea molendinolei. Next base: position 120,918 of record JAJMKB010000002.1, read on the forward strand.
CAATTGATCAGGGTTCGGGAATTGTGGGAGGTGTCCTGCTGCTATGTGATACATGATAGCCCATTCGTTGTCAAGGTTGGCCCAAGGTCTTCTACCGGTAGCCATCTCCAAGACACAACACCCTAGAGACCAGATATCCACACTTCCATGTCTACCAGTCGAAGAGCCGGTGATCACCTCCGGTGACATATACATAGGAGTACCTGTCATACTGTTCAACTTCTTGGAGATGTTGTGATGATCTTTGGTACGTCCTCCAGCGGCTATCACCTTAGCGGCTCCGAAATCGACAAACTTGATGATACCCATATGATCGAGTAAGATGTTTTCAGGTTTCACATCACGGTGAACAATCCCAGACTGGTGTAAGTAGGCCAAACCTTCCAACATTTGTAACGTGTACACTTGTATGACAGTCTCATCTTCAATTCTACCGTGTTCGAGTAAACTTGCCAAAGACCCACCTTCACAGAACTCCATAAAGAGATACACCTTGTCACGATGCACTTCAACACCGAAATACTGTACAATGTTAGGATGTGAAAGCATCTCGAGCACTGTCATCTCATCTTTGATGGCTGGTACAACGTTCTTCATAGATTTACTGTCTTGGAATCGGATCTCCTTAACCGCCATCACTCCTCCAGAATCCAAGTTAATAGAGGCATAAACACTACCAAAAGTACCACCACCGATAAATCTCCCCTTCTGCCATCTGATAGACACAGAGGAGAACGATGAGGCCAAAAATGTCAAGAACTGGTTCTCAGAATCGTTATCATCCAAGACTCTACCGACGTTCTGTTGTTGAACTTGTAAATGGTATCTGCGATCCTCCAAATCTGCAATGTTCTTCATGATATCTTCTCTCAAAGCAGCGATGACATCTTCATCTTTCTCGTACAAATCCAAGTTCTTTTGTTTCTGTAAAGACCAGTTGAGTAATCTCTTCTTTTCTCTCTCTGTGGATCTTGCACCCATGATATCGAAATGGGATATAAGTAACGACATACACCCACCAACTTTCACTTTTAAGATATAGAACTGTTCATCTGTCAAAGTGAGAATGTTTAAACCATTGGTCATCTCCATGGCAAACTCGAGAGCCAATACACACCATCTGAAAGTCTTCAAATCTGTAGGGACACAATCATCCACTATAAATGAGACCCACTCGATACTCAATTGGATCAACTTGACGATGATCTCAGATTTCCTATAATTTTCAAACATTCTTAAAGCGCTCTTTGTAGAGTCACGAACATAGATAAAGATATCGTTCACCAAGGCCTGGCAATCACCAACACCTTTACACTGATTTCTCGACAGTGGGACACAATCGATCATGTTCAACAACATTCTGTAGAAAATTCTGTTGATTCTCAAAAGTTCGTGGTTGACTTTTGGTAACGAACTTCTCTTCTCCAACAGTGGTCCAATTGTATCATCGACACAATCCAAGAAGTCCTCTGTTGATTTGACCAAATTTGATAACGATCCACCTTCAGAAATCAAAAGTAACTTACCTGGTTTAATGTCGATTATAGGGATCGAATTCATGTCGATGTTCACTGTTTTACCGTCCCAAACCATTGGTTTCAAAGGACAGATAGCCAACACGTAACCTGGCTCGCTATCATCTTCCTCTTCGTCATTGTCTTCATCATAGTCTTTTAAATTAGGATCTTCCAAAGAAATAGGTTTGATGTGTCTTTCGTGTGCATCGATACCGTCTAATGAGCTATTAGCTAAAACTTGTTGGTTTTCCTCGTAATCCTGGAAAGCTTTCAACACTTTCAGATGTCTCTTACTTATCTGAGATCTGTCAGTACCTAATTTAGACCCATTTAAAAGTCTCTCGATCTCTGATGGTTTATTGATGAGATTTCCACTGGCAATCAAATAGACACCTTTCTTCTCAATGTTATCTGTGTAAATCAAGAAGTGACCAGTCTCCTTCAAATTCTCCAAGAAAGACTTCATGATCTTGTTATTCTTCAAACTGAACATGACAGCGTTCTGAAAATGCTGATTTAAAGTATTAACGAACCTGATCAATTTTCTTCTCAACGCACCGAAGTTCTCCATAGCTGAACTGTACCATCTGATCAATTCAGTCTTGTTGAAAACCGGAGGTCCTTGGAATTGAATTTGAATGTATGTTGATAATCTCGTCACTAATCTGGAAGTGATCAGTGAGAAATTTTCCAGGATCAACGAACCACCATTGTCAACGTATAATCCGAGATTTTGAACGACATACCATTCTTTTTCCAAATCTTCAGGTTCTCTGAACGTTCTAAAAGTACTCTGAGACCTGGAACTATCGAGCAATTTTCTGTTTAACAAATTACAGTAGTAAGAGACTGCATCCGTTATTGTCTCATCGAATGTCGGATCCCAGTAATTTTCCAAAGTCCATCCTTCTTCTGGGAAACAATACGCAAGATATTCGACTTTGATGTCGAATGCTAGTTTCAAATAAGTCTTCAAGTCATCCATCATCTGATCGATTAACATCATCGTTGGGTTTTTCAACTTCTTAGCGTAACCCAATCTGACGTTCAAAAGTTCTTTAATCAATCTCGAAGGAAAATTAGCCAAATCGATTAAGGTATCGAGGTATGCAGGAAGATTCAACTCTTCATAGACCTGTTTGAATTCCAAGTACGCTCTTTTTGCTTTGATCACCCAAGGACCAAGCGAGGAAAAGATTCTCTTCTCAAAGATGTAATTAACATCTTTCTCTTTCAACACTCTCTCTACAAAGCTTCTGTCATCGTGGAAAATCTCGTCATTCTTACGAAGCGAGGAGGATGTACTCGAGGGAGATTGAGTCGAATTTTCACCACTTTTCAAAATATCAAGTTCGTCGTTACCGATCCACTCTTTAATAACGTCCATTTCATGATTAATGGCAGAGACAATAGATTTCCAGGAATTGAGAGACTTGATACGTTTGACAAACTCTGGCGAAAGACAGATGGGTCTATCGTTACACATTTCTTTATGTGTTCTCCACAACTCTTCCACTTTTTCGTATTTGTTCAACAAATTGGTGACTTGGTCCAATGCCATCTTCTCCTTCACCATCCTAGTCAGCTTATCGTCTTTCGAGATGTCTATATCTCCATAGACTATCTTGAAATTCAAGATCTCGTTGATGGTATCATCGGCAAGAGGTCTTGAATACATGATCAATTTTTTCTGCTCGTCCTCTGTCCTACCATATATCTTAGATCTTATACCGATCCAAAGGTTTTCTTTATAAGTAGCATGCAAGTAACTTTCCTTCTCGTTTTCATTGGTAGGCACAGTAATCTTGGTCTTTTCCTGCTTCACCACTTCTCCTGTTAAGACCGATTTGAGCATCGACTGCCATTCAATTCTTTCCGAAACGTAAGGATTATCAATAGCACCCAAAGTGTTATCTGGTGCTATATTACTCAATATATTCGGATTGATCAAAAAATCGCTTCCGAGATCCGGGATATCGTTATTTACAGTCAGTTCCGTTTCCTCGGTGATGGTGTCGTCCTCATGATGATAATTTCTCTTGAAATCGTTCTTGGAGATCTTGCCAAAAAGATTTAAAGGTTTCTTACGTTCATCGTTGTTGTAATTATCATCGTCTGAAGTATCGTCTTCACTAGAGAAAGGTTCTTCTTCATCATCTCCCTGTGCAGTGATACCTTTTGTATAATAGTCGTCGATCAATTGGATCAAATTACTAGCCTTGTTCTTCTCTTGCATTTTCTTCAAATACATCTTCTCATATTGCAAATGCTTATCAGAAGCCTTCAAATTACTCTGAATAGTGTTCATATGCTTAGAAGGTCTACCATTGGTTGGAGTCTGAGATGCCAAAGGAGTCACAGAACCCTTGTTAATGGACTTGGATCTGATTCTTCTCACACTACCAGAAGGGTTCCTCGACACCAGTGGTTGAATTGCGTTGTTGGTGGTGGTCTGGATAGCGTGTAATTGGATCGGTTGCAGACTAACAGTCGATGATTGAAGTAAAGTCCTTGGAGAAGACCCTGGAGAGGACCCTGAGAGGCTTCTTGCAGGAGAATGGGGTCTGGAACGGCTGATATTTAAACCCGCCATACTCCTTTCGGTGTTATTGAGGTCCAACACTTCGTTCAACTTGGAATGGTGTCTGTTGGTGAGCGAGGCATCGATGTTCAACTTACTCGAGGATGATACTCCAGAAGGGGACTGCAATTTCTGAAGCAATTGCTGTTTGGATCCCCCCACAACGTTATTTGCGGTGTTGCCTGAAAGACGTCTCGAAGAAGAGGGAGAAGCGACAGCGGACCTTGTTCCGGACCCGCCGACTGACTTCCGTCTCTCCAACTGACCCCCCTCAGCTACTGAATCTTTCTCTGAGGGTTTCATTGTCAGATTCAGATGTTCAATGCTTGATTTATTAAATGTCCAATATGGCTAGGAATTATTTCTAGATGATTTTTTTTTTTTTTTGATTTTTCTAGCTGTAGTAGATTTAAGCATATACTGTTTTTTTGGCAATTAGTGAGCATTTAAAAGGGCCTAGTGATCCTATTTATAAGGACCATCTGCTCTTCAATTGCACAATGACACAGTCAGTCAGTGATGGTGAGTTTGCTGATGAGTTGTTTCCTGATATTTCAAGGAGTATACTAACAGTACAGTGACGACTTTGGACTTGGATCAGTGTTTGGAACAACTCTACCAGGGTAAATTGCTCAACGAGCTCGTGTTGAAGCAGCTCTGCTTTAAATTCAAAGAGTTGTTGATCAAAGACAGTAATATCGTGCATGTCCAGACTCCAGTGACAGTTGTAGGAGACATCCATGGTCAATTCTATGATTTGATAGAGATCTTCAATATAGGAGGGTTCCCTCCAGATACTAATTACTTGTTTCTTGGAGACTATGTGGATAGAGGATCACATTCTATAGAAACCATCAGTTTGTTGGTGGTGTTAAAATTGAAATATCCGAGCAGAATCACTCTTATTAGAGGGAACCATGAATCCAGACAGATCACCACGAATTACGGTTTCTACACAGAATGTCTCAACAAATACGGAGCCAGCTCCCAGGTATGGCAGTACTTCACCGATATTTTCGACTACTTGGTGCTCCTGTGTACCATTGACAACTCAATTTTTTGTATTCATGGCGGTTTGAGCCCCAACATCCAGACCATCAATTCTATTCTCGTGATCGATCGTTTTAAAGAGATACCGCATGACGGTCCGATGGCAGATTTGGTATGGTCAGACCCTGATTTGGACTTACTCAACTTCCAGATCAGCTCCAGAGGTGCAGGTTACCAGTTTGGGCTAAACATTGTGAACAAATTTCTCTCCATCAATGGGTTTAACAAGATTCTTAGAGCTCATCAACTCTGTAACGAAGGTTTCCAAATCTTCTGGGGAGGTAAGGTCACTACTGTGTGGTCAGCACCAAACTACTGCTACAGATGTGGTAACAAGCTGTCTATCATGGAAGTTTTCAACTCGTCCAATGACGAAAACAGCTACTTGTTCAACGTGTTTGATGCCTCTCCAGATAGCGATAAGGAATTTAAAAGACTATTTACCGAGTTCAACGGAGTCATGAACGATGATGAATTTTTTGAGCAAAGCATTTCTGGAGAACCAACTAGGCAGTTGAACAGAAAAGTGCCGTATATAGACTACTTCTTGTAGGACGTGTATCATAGAGAAAATATATCTTATATATATTCATACATTTGTATCACTACCCAGTCTAACTATAGTACAACTCCAAATTCATCCCATCGTTGATCTCATAATCCTCCAAAGTGATGTGATTCTTATATACTGTATATCCTTTCTTCAATATGATCTTATCGTAAGAGGTTCCGATCTGTAAAGCAAGAATCTTCTTGAACTCTTCCACTGTATCTGTTGGGAGACATTTCACCTTGATTTTTTTACCCAATCTACCTGGTTAGTATTGATTCAAGTCTAACTTTGTAGACACCTTCACTTACCTATCATTACAAACAATCTCTATCATCTTAGCAGCTCTTAAGATAATACAGCAGTGTCTAACGTTCTCTATTTGAGATCTGAAAAATGAAAAATTTAAACCATTTTAGGACACAACCAAAGAAGGAAATCAGACCAGATCGGAAAATTTCCCAATAAGGAAGTCCATCGAATCACATGCGATTGATGACTGTCAAATGCAACTCCTCATTTCACTGCATTAAAATCTATAAAAGGGGTGATATGGCATTTTGAGAAATAATCTAGTAAACAATTAAAATGATAGACGTGAGTAGAATATCGAGAAGTATGGTGCGAATGGCTGATCGGTTGGTGGTGAATCGGCAAATGGCAGTGTTGCTCAGCGACAAGAAGATATGGAGGTCGAGGTATTTCATCTTGTTTGTGATAACCTTGTTCTCATCTTCCTCAATAGCGGTCATCTATAACTTTCAGAAGCTGTTGAAAGCGTTAAGGAATAGAAACAATGCTGTTATCAAGAGATCAAAATCCTCTTTGAAAATGGATAATGGGGCTAGAAAAATATATGTTCCTTATAAAGAGAACAAGACAGTACAGATTACAATCCCAAGGTTGAACAACGACAAATACCAATCAGATTACTTGCAATTCAAAGGTCTCATCAGGTCTTTAAACAGTGACTCAAAGAGATTATTTGATTCTTCATTTTTGAAGAAAATATTTCTCATATGGAAGTTGATTCTCATACCTAAAGTGGTGGATCCAAACACTTGGTTACTTCTATTACAAATTTTCTTTTTGATCAGCAGAACCTATTTATCCTTATTGGTGACCAAATTGGATGGTACCATAGTGAAAGATTTGATAGGGTTGAACGGGAAAAAATTTCTGAGAGACTTGATCTACTGGTTCTTATTACTGTTTCCAGCTTCATTCACCAACGCCTCAATCAAGTTTTTGACCAAGAAATTGGCTCTCAATTTTAGAAATAATTTGATCAGGTACGTTCACGACATGTACTTGAACAAAATGATGGTTTACTACAAAATTCAGTTCAAAGATATCAAGAACTTGGATCAATACATTACAGAGGATATAAAAAAATTCACCTTCAGTTTGACATCTTTGTTCAGCAGCATTGGAAAACCCTTCATGGATATCATTTTTTTCAGCGTGTACTTGAGAGATAATTTGGGCACTTTTGGTATCATTGGGATCTTTATCAATTATTTCATAACAGGTTATTTCTTGAAAGCAAAATCTCCAAATTTCAGCAAGTTGATGAAACATAAAACACATTTAGAAGGCATTTTTTACAATTACAATTTGAATTTGATCAACAATTGTGAAGAGATTTCGTTCTACAAAGGTATTCATTTGGAAAAATATAAGATAGCCACTATTTTCCAGCAGTTGATCGATCAACTAACGACTGAATATAATGTGAAATTTGTGTACCAGTTCTATGAGGACTACGTCTTGAAATACACATGGTCATGTTTTGGTTATCTTTTCGCTGCCATACCTATTTTCTTCAGCAATGGAGTGAAGAATGAAAATAGGAATATGAAACAGTTCATCATCAATAAAAGATTGATGCTTTCGTTACTGGATGCCGGTAGTAGATTGATGTTCTCGATCAAAGATTTATCGAGATTGTCAGGGTATACAGATCGTGTTTTCTCGCTTTTAGCTTGTCTTCATGAAGTCCATTCAAAAGAGTTCGCATACGGCTGCGAATCTATTGAAGATCTAAAAGGTGTCATACAAAAACCATACTCAGGGTTGAGATTCGAGGATGTTCCAATAGTGGTTCCTCCAAACAATACTTTGATTTCTCAATTAAATTTCACTATAGGTGAAGGTTCAAATCTTTTGATTTTGGGTAAAAATGGTGTTGGAAAGACATCGATCATGAGATTGGTTTCTTCGATCTGGCCAATCTACAAAGGATTACTTTCGAGACCTGCAGACGAGGATATTATGTTTGTTAGTCAAAAATCGTATTTCTTGAACGTTGGGAATCTTCGAGATCAAATCATTTACCCATTGGATTATTCTCAGATGTTGAAAAAGGGGTACCAAGATTCAGATCTTATTGAAATCCTTGAAGAGGTTGGCCTAGCTTATCTTTTGAAGAGATTTAACGATGATCTTAACTATTCACCTTCAGAGGAAAACCAAGGTAATAATCCTTGGTTTAATCTCTTGTCAGGTGGAGAACGTCAAAAGATGATTATAGCCAGGATCTTGTTTCATAACAAGCGGTTTATCGTTTTGGACGAATCGACCAACGCAATATCGTTTGATCTGGAAGACTACCTCTACGAAATGTTGATAAGAAAGAAATTCACCATTATAACACTTTCTCATCGTCCATTGTTGATCAAATATCATGATTATGTCTTGGAATTGAAAGGAGACGATCAATATGAGTTTAACTATGTCAAGAATTCTTACAACAGATCCAACAACAACAGTACACTCTATTTGAATTCGATATCTAGGGAAATTGAGAGTTTGGAGAGTAAATTGCTTGAAAAGACATACTTGATGAAAAGACAAAACGAGCTAGCCTTACTTCTCGATGATTTCACTATCATTAAATCGAGCAACACTGTGACACCTATTGGAAGATCGACAATTTCATATGGGTCCAGTGACGATGACGAAGATAATGAACTGCAAATTGAGATCAATACACGTAACTTCAGAGACAAGACCGATAATGCTGAAATCGATATATCCATTAATGACTAGTTATAAACTTATAAATGGCAAAAAAGTCAAGGTTATCATATATCTCCTGGGTGAGGTAGAATTTACTCAAGAATTTATCACTTTCCAATTCATTGGGCGTCACATCCTTGGCAAATGAAACATAATTGTGCTCACCACCGGATTTAAAAGGATCTCTAGTCAGTTTCTTCGACAGCAATGGAGCTTTCACTCCAAATGGATCTGTTTCAAAATGACGCACAGCGAACTTGTACTCCAGTTCCTCTGTGTCTTTCAAAAACTTTGAATTGGCCTCCTCAGATTCACCCAGTAGTATTGGATTGAATCCAATGTATTTAACGTTTGAAAGTGCAAGTGCTTTGCAGTGATTTGACAAGAACCGTGAGCGTTTAAATTCAAAACCTACAATGTCTATCTCTTGAGGGAAAGTGTTGAAGACAGAATGGAATCTCATGAGACTGAACATCAAATTCTCCATTGAATCTCTTGCGTAGTTTTCCAAGACTACTCTGGCTTTATTCTGTTCATTGATCAATCCTCGCAGTAAGCCCAAGTAGTAATAAGACTGAGCTTCACTAACTGGACCAGTATCGGATTTAGTACAACCTCCAGATATTACCAAAATGGAGTCTTTTTCCTTATCAAGAATCGAAACACTCGCCTCGAGATGTTTGATGAAGATGAGTTGATCGTTAGACTCTTTCTGGAAAGACAGTAGCGACCATTCTGCTTGGTCATGGCCTGGATTTGACAGGTTGGTACTTCCATAAAACTTCCATATCGAATGACAGGGAAGAAGAATAAGTTTACTTGGAGAAGTCATCGGCTCCTTTTCTATAAGTTCTATAAAAATGACACAAGGAGTTGGTGCGATTTTACAATCAAATTAGTTCAATTGTATATGATATATCAGATAAAGTTATAGATTAACTATTTTGATGTGCATGTAGTTTTTTTTTTCTCTTCAGATAGATGCAGTTCAATTCACTATTTAAAATCTTTATAAGTCCATTTTTCTGTGATCTTAGGCAGGTATTTTCTCTTTTTGTACACGATCTTTCTCGACTCCACTTTACCTGTGTTTTGAAGTTTCATCATTTCATCGTATAACAAATTACCCTCTGGTTTCATCGATCTCAAGGAATCGGTCAATTCATGCGAGAGTTTCACCTCTAACTGTGGCTCGATGTTGTCGTATTTGAACAACTTGGTCTTCTGTTTCTTCAGTTTAGGCAGTTTGTCTTCTTCTTCTTTAGCGACTACAGAAGACAAGATTTCTGGCAATTTCTCCAATTCTTTGATTTGAGCCTTGATGGTCTTCAATTCCAATTCCAATGATTCCCTTTGCTTAATTCTCTTTTCTTTGTTTCTCTGTGCTCTGGTCTTGGTCTTTACCTGTACTGGTGCATTTATCGATAAAGAGCCTTCAACTTCTATTTTACTTGGTTCCTCTTCCTCTTCCTCCTCTTCATCATCATCGCTGTTATCAGATGATAATTCTCCCTTGTCGTCAAAGTTCTCGATGAGATACATCACTCTTTGTTTCTCTTTCTCCAACTCCAACTTCTTATCTTCTTTCTCTTTCTCAGATGTAAACTCTTGCTTGATCAAGCCTTCCCAACTTTCCAATGTAGGGTTATAAGATTTACCGGCATGTGGGACTTTCTCGTTCTCTTTCAACTTGATAGGAGCAGACTTCAAAGTTTTAGGGGCTCTCGTGGCTGGAGTGTAACTGATAGCACTTGATTTCTCGTATATTTCAGGTTTACTCTTGGAGGTTGAAGAGTCGTCATCTCCCCAAATGTCACGGGCTTTTGTGTTTATAAGACCAGACTTATCATGGATAGCTTTGGTTCTAGTCTCACCTTGCACTTTACCTGCGATTCTCATCAACCGATGCACTTCTTTCTTCGATACACCTTGGAGTTTCTTGTTATTCCTTTCAACGTTCAAACCAGGCACTTTCGATCTTTGCAGTAAGATCTCTGTTGATTTCAAAGTCTTGATATCTTTACCGTATTTGTTTTTGATCTTGTCATCTCCTGTAGTGTCTACTACAAACAAGTCATCGACCTTATCTGTCCCCAAGATCTGGTCTTCTCTTTGCTTCTCGAGTCCCAGCTCCACATCATCGATATCAATGTTCTTTCTCCATGCTCTCTTTCCTTTTCTGGACAGTTGCTGTCTCTGTTGAGGTCTATTCACTTCCATTGTCACTGGTATAGGTTACCTATCTTCCCCTGTAGTTTTCTGTATTAAAAAAAAAAAAAAAATTTTGTGAAAAATTCTCATCGACCAAATGTGGTATATTGTAAATCGGGAAATCAAAACTATCCAGTGCGCCAAAATAGGATATTACCGAGTTAGGAATGCAGTGAGATGACTATGCAAATGACAAGAGATGATACAAGTGGTGATCCACTCATCAGATGGGCAGAGTTGAGGGCAACCAAATAATCATGTAAACCGAGAGTTCAATTCATTGAGCACCTCTTTGATATACAGGAGACTATCTTGAGAGTGAAGGTTCCCGCTCACTGCTACGTAGCTTGGAAGGTTATACTTCTTAGTGATCAACGACGAGAGTCTCTTTGCAATGTCCATCAATTCCTCACTACTGTTGTTTAATACTGTTTGATACACATTCCCCGTCCTTGGCTGTTCTTGTTAGTATCAGTAGAGAATGTAGATAGAGAAGACTAGCTATATTACTCACGTCTATGATAGAGTAGATGTACCCTCCTAATTCACTGAACCCTGTCTTCGAGTCCAACAAACAAGTGATCGACGCACCTTTCTCGATCACTTTAGGTATATGGAGTACAAGATCGAATTCAGAGCCCATCATTGGCTCGACACGTTTCTCAACAACTTCAACTTTCATCTTGCCTAAGTAACCAATTATTTTGTCGTTTGAATAGTTCCAATTTCGCTTAATGTAGGTGAAAAAAAAAATTTCAACAAGCTTGGAGACCTTTTGTTGTAGCGTGAAAATAGTCAGAAGAGTATTAAACCACCAGCTAACTCATTACAAAACATACAATGTTGAGAAAGGGAATACAATCGATGAACCTAGTGAGGTTCCAATCATCGTTGGCGAAACCAATAGCGAGTGAGCCTGTCTCCAGCAAGGTATTTGCCAGTCTCGATCAAATCAGTGCCGATGAGGTAGTGGGCTCCAAGTCTTTTGGAGGTGTCAAGAGCAGGACCTATTTCATCAAGAGAAGTAAATTCGGACATTTGCCAGTGTACAAGACAATCAAGTCCAAAGCCATCTACACAGAAGTACGGAAGATACAAGGGAACTCGATCCAGTTGAGATCGGAATTGTTGGAGCTGATACCGGAGTTGAGTCCCAAAAACCTCAAGATTGTTCAGCAAAGTAACAAGTTGTTGATGAAAGGTGACTACGTTGACGTTGTCAAAGATGTGTTGAGCTTGAAGTTCTGATTTGAAACTGAGCATGTTCAACAGGGTAAACTAACCGAGCCAGTTGAGCCCATCGCTTATAGTTGCGTGTATATAGAATAAATTTATTCGATGTGAAAATTTAATCAAATTGTATTCACTTTTTAAAACAATTAATTAAACCTCCAATCCCAAGGGTAAGAGCCCTTTCAAGAAGCTGTAAAGCCACAGGTCGCTATATAAAGGACCTCAGGATGTCCATCTTGCTCGTGGATTCATATGACTCCTTCACCTTCAACTTGAAGAATTTGATAGAGACCCTGATACCTGTTAAGGTGTTCATTATTCATAACGATACTTTCTCGTCTGACGACAAGGAGTTGGCTCAGTTTGTCAACCAATTCGATGCCATTATCATTGGGCCAGGACCAGGGGACCCACGATCTCCAGTTGATGTCGGTATCATCCCATACCTCTTGACCTTGAAGACTGTACCTATTTTGGGGGTTTGTCTAGGGTTTCAATGTTTGTGCAAACAATACGGTGAAGAAATACTGTTTCTTCCAGAGGTGAAGCATGGTCAAGTCTATAAGATCAAGACCGCTGTACAGGACCTGCTATTCAAAGACAGTCCAACAGAGTTTGATAGCGTTAGATACCATTCTATCTATGTCAAGACTCCATTGAAGTCTGATAATTTAATACCTTTAGCTATCACCATGGAGAACGATGAAGAGATCCTTATGGCGGCTAAGCACACCAAATATCCTCATTATGGGGTTCAATACCATCCTGAGTCCATTTGTTCCCAAGGAGGTGAACAGTTGATCCAGAACTTCTGGAAGTTAGCAACAAAGTTCAACTCACACAGACAGATCACTCTGATTCAAGATTTGGACCACGACGAGCATATTTTAAAGCCAACTCCTCTCTTTTCCAACCTTTCTAGTGATACTCGTGAGATCAATTACCAAGAGATCTCTTTGCAGATATCAACTATAGACATCTGTAACCATTTACAGTCGATAGAGACAGATTTCATGCTATTGAACAGTGCAGCTCTTCCAGGCCGTTGGACTATCATCGGGATCCCAATTCCTTCTGTATCTGACGTTATCACTCACTCGACACAATCACCAACTCTTGTAAATATTTCAAAGTGGAAGCAGGACAGCTCTAACGATTCAATTCAATTGGATTCAGATATATGGAGTTTTGTGGCCCACTACGTCGAGGAAAAGAGTTTCCAAACTACTGGTAAGGCAGACGAGTTCCCTTTTGTAGGCGGTTTAATAGGGTTCTTCTCATATGAAGAGGGAGAGTTTGTCGATATCGACAATTTGAATGATATCACCAGATCTAACGTTCCAGACACAAAGCTCTGTTTTATCGAGAGATTCATTTTACACGATTTAGAACTGAACGTTTATTATGTCGTCAGTGTTAGAGAGCATGATGACCAGTGGATCGTTGATATGAAGCTTGAGTTGCAAAAAGTTACAGCTTCTCAACCTATAAAAGGTTCAGTTAAAGATCTAGTCAAAGATGGAACTGATATCGAGATAGAGATGCCTCAAAAAGATCACTACGTCGATCAGTTCAAGCAATGTCAAGAGTACTTACACAAAGGAGACTCGTACGAACTCTGTCTCACTACAACTACTAAGTTGAAAATATCTAGACAAGTCTCATCTTGGGACATTTACAGAGTCTTGACGACAAAGAACCCTTCCCCATACTCATGTTATATGAGATTTGAAGACTGTGAACTTCTTTCGTCATCTCCAGAGAGGTTTCTTTCATGGGATGACAAGTCGTGTCAACTTCGTCCAATTAAAGGTACTGTTAAAAAATCACCTTCTATGAGTTTCGAGAAACTGAAGTCTATCTTGAAAACACCCAAAGAGATGGGAGAGAATTTGATGATCGTTGATTTGATCAGACATGATTTGTACAACTTTCTCTCTAAAGTTCATGTCTCCCAATTGATGACTGTGGAAGAATACAAAACTGTGTATCAGTTAGTCTCTGTCATTGATGGTACTTTTGATACATCTTCACAGTATAGGGGGCTAGATATCTTGTCAAAGTCTTTACCTCCTGGGTCGATGACTGGGGCTCCAAAGAAGAGAAGTGTTGAGATCTTACAAAAATTAGAAGGACATGATAGGAGAGGCATTTACAGTGGTGTATGTGGTTACTACTCTTTGAACAACAAGAGTGACTGGTCTGTAATTATAAGAAGTTGTTTCAAGTACAACGATGACTTGAAGTCAAGTGAAGCCGCTAATGTTTGGAGAATTGGGGCTGGCGGGGCCATCACAGTGTTGAGTAGTTGTGAAGAAGAATGGGAGGAGATGGAGATCAAATTGAACAGTGCATTACAGGCATTCAAATAATTAATTTTTAGAAACGTTCCATTCAAAGATTAATGTCACTTTATATAGCTGGAACCAGTTGATAATTTTACTTTTCAAGATCATTTCAACTCGGAAATATCGTCCTCGGTGGCCTTCAACCCCATAACGTTCAAGAACAAATTCAAATTCCCGATCAAGATGTTTGCCCTTTCAAAGTTACCGCCAACGATGTCATTCTTGGCTTTGGCCTGTACACCAAAGATCTCATCTCTAATCTCGTCCACGATGATTCTTTGATGGTTCAATTTACCGGCTAAAGACAAAGAGGCTAAGAATTGCCAGATATAAGAATCGTCCTCATCCGATTTCTTAACTGTAGTGTTGGCAGAAGACAACGAAGGTGGGAAGATTTGGATCAATTTGCCCTCTAATTGTTCGAATAACTTGTCATACACTTGCGACCATGTGCTAACTTCCTCGGCAGACAAATTATAAGCAAATTCCTGCTTGATCAACTCTAATCTCGAGATAGAAATCGTGATGAACGACAAGCCGAGTTTGGTCGTGCACAAAAACAACAAATTGTTTTGTGTCAAGATGATGATCAACAAGTTCAAAACTTCAGAGAACTTGGCCTCTGAAAGGAACAAGACCAAGTTCTTGGAGACGTGGGTCTGGAAATTTTCGAGCTTCTTGTTTATCTCAGCTGGAACAATAGAGTCTTCGTAACTCTTGTACGACGATTTCAAGATGATATCGATCTTCTGTAAGTTGGTGAAAATCAGGTTGATGGTGATCAACTTCTCTTCATACGACAAGAATCTGAAGAATCTAGGGAACAATTTCAAACCTTTGTCATAGTTGAAGATGTAAACGAAGGAATCGTCCTTCGATATGACCTCTAACAAATCTTTTCTATCGAATTCTTTGTTTTCTCTCTCCATGGACTCGTATCTCAAAGTGATACCGTACAACTTCTCGATCAAGTACAAATGGAATTTTCTCGAGGATTTACTGAACTTCAACTCGGATGGAACAACATCGTTGGACTCGATCTCGATATCACCTTCTTTGGCATCAACGACCAAAGTGGTTCTTGGCTTGTTCAAAGTACCGAAACTGACTTTACCCAAGGCACCTTCCTTTGTCAAAATACCTTGTTTTGGACGTCTTTCTTTGGCTACAGTGACGGCTTTAGAAACCTGCTGTTGCATTCTTTGCAAAGCGACATCGGCTCTTCTGTGTTTACCACCCAATCTGTGACCTGATTGTTCCAAGTAGTTTTGAGCAATAGCGCTCATACCGTCGATGTGGTTAGTACCTTGATTGTTGATAACTTTGTAAACTTGGTAGTAGAAATCTTCATTGTACGGGTCTTCAGAGAAGATCTGGGATAATTGCACTCTAGTAACGAAATCTTTATCACGAGGGTTCATGAAACCTGAATACTTGGTGATCCTTGATACTTTTTCTTGACGACGTAATAATCTTTCACGTTCTTCCGGTGTCAAGTCTGGATTGTTGGGATTGTACATGTTATACTGAGGACGTTGTTGATTGTTGTAACGGTTTTGGTACTGCTGAGGTTGTCTCTGTGGAGGAGGAGTCTGTCTCAGAACATGTTGAGGTTCAGGGGACTCTGTCGATCCCAATACTGGGAACTGAGAGAGGTCTGGTCTCTGTTGTCTCTGTTGGACTTGTACTGGAGCACGTTTTGGAGCCTGTTGATGTTGTTGTTGCAGTTGTTGTTGCGGCAGCTGTTGTTGTTGTTGAGGCAGTTGAGGTTGAGGAATTTGTTGAGATGCCTGTTGAGGAACCTGTTGAGGTTGTTGTTGATGTTCAGCCAGATGTTGAGGAGGGAACTGCTGTTGTGAGCCCTGCTGTGGCATTTGCTGAGGAGGCATCTGGTGCTGGAATTGCGGAGGCATCCCCATTGGGAGAGGAGGGAAGGGGAATGGTTGGTTGTTGTACATCATTTGAGGAGGAGGGAACCCTGGAGCGCCTGGAGGAAGCATAAAGTTAGGGAAGGCTCCTGGAGGAGGGTACATTTGATGTTGAGGAGGCATCTGATGCTGCAGTTGCAGTTGCGAGGAGTCTCCACCCATCAATTGAGACTCAATCTCTTCCAAAGAAAGGATCTTCTCCAGTTGTGGCAGCATTTGAGCTTGTGGTTGTTGCTGTTGTTGTATTTGTGGCTGGATGTTGGTGTTCTCAGATGAACCCCATAATGAAGCCATTGGTTGCAAAATGTCTTCTACAGGTTGCAGAGCAGCATTGGCATAACTCATCTTTGGTTTACCAGGAGCAGGCAGAGCTGGAGCGGAGCCGTGGCCGAAATCAAAGTCCTTCCCAATATCAACGTCATCACCAAAAGTCTCAGCGTTCATAGCATCGTCAGCTTCAATCGGGTGCTCTCCAAGACCTTCGTATGTCTCTTCAAAGTCGTAGAGTTCGTCATCTCGCTTCGATGGGGGACCTGTGGGGTCAAAACCGAAGAATGACATGATGAATTAACTGAATTTATCTATTGGAATTATAATTAACTGTTTCGTCGAAAAAAAAGCACACAAAAATAGGGTGGCTTGAAATGGAGAATTGGTAACGACTACACGACTTTTCTGTGGATGAATAAAATGGTTGTGAATGGCATCAAATGGTGTGAAATGATCAATGGATGATAGGAAGGAAAAAAAGTTAGTGGAGGAATTGGAGAGAGCCAAGGGCTATAGGTGAACAAGTCAATTCATAATTCAAAGTAATTAATAACTTGAGTTGAGAGAGGGAAGAATGAGTGGATAATACTCTCCAAGTTGACCTTAAGGTAGATCGAACCTCAATCGAGATTGAACGAGCTCAGATAACTCCACAGATTAAAGCTTAATAACAAGGTAACACCGAATTGTTCAACATTGTACATTTGAAATTTTGGACAATTTATTTATTCAATTTGATTTGTTCAGTCACTTGGATGATCAAATAATGATTTTACTTTAACAAAGAGCTATGGACTGAGAGTCAGAAAGCACAGTAAATATCACAGTATTTCGAAAGTTCAACACTGCAGTACAATGATACTGGCAACGCAACTCTACATCATTCAAGCTCTAACTTCGAATCTTCTACCTTGGGCCGTCTTTCTCTCTTTGACACCGGACCCGTCGATAGCGACTTCGTCGTCGGTGTCTCTTCTTGCTCTGTTCAACACCTTAGTAAACCCACTGACTCTGTATCTCATTCTCTGGTGCAAATAACATTTGGCAATCTTGATATGGTAGTGGAAGTACGATCTGAACAACTGTATGTGAGTTATTGTGCTCCATCTGACCTGTGGAGTCAAATGTCTTGGGAACAAGACAAATGTGATATAAGACAACTCCTCCCCTTGAGCAGTGTAACCACCTTGGGTGAGATGGCGGATTTCCAAAGGTGGTTCCTTATGAGAGTTGATGACTTGTGGAGCCTTTTGAACAGATCTCTTTCTTGCGTCACTAAACTCCTGAAGGAAGATCTTGGACAAAGTTTTATCGGTGTCATCTTTGAACACTGTGGAAAAGATAACTGTGACTCTGTCAGTGGAAGGTCTGATATAAATTGACTCCTGGTCACGGTAATTAATGGTCAAGATCTCTTCTTTGTTGTTATCGGAGGTTGTAGCATCTTCACCGTAAAAATTGTTAGGGTCTGAAACGACATCTTTCGAGATGACATCGTATCTTTCAAACGCTTTCAAGAAGGGAGCAGCAAAAGCGTTTCTCTTCAAAAAGGTCAAACTGGTGATAAATTCCTCTTTGGCGGTAGTGTCGGGGAAAGACAAGTTCTCCAAGTCGATGTATAAAGAATAGTTATAACCTGGTTCCAGTTGGTCCAAGATAGAGACGTTGGAAGGGTAACACTCTTTCAAAACTTGAACCACTCCATACTTGACCAAATCATCCCAGCACTTGATACCAATGGAGAACAATATCTTTGTCTTGGACTCTGGAGTGGAAATGTGATACGTGGTGAAATCGAAATCAGTGATGATCCTGTCCAAATTGATAGGTTGATACTTGTCATCGAGGGCATTGGTGAATGCCTCTCTGACCAAAGGATTCTCGGACTCCAATTGCAACATCTTGTGGTTAGTTGTGTTAGATTGGTGATGTACCGCTTTAATTATCTCGAATTCGCTGTTTTTTTTCCTAGTCCGCCCATCTACGCTCACCCCTCTGCCTCGTTCCCTTGCCTCAGCTCTCTCCCTTCCTCTCTCTCTTTCTCGTGCTTCCTCTTTGAAGCTGAATTTATAGTCTCAACCATTTCAACTGGCTGTTTGATTAGCTATTCTTCTCAATTGTGTGATCATTTTATTGTTCTAGATTTGTAATTGAGGTACTTTTCTATCAGAAGTCTACATAGTAGACTGGCAAGTGAGGCTGGCTGGAGACTAGAATGTAAGTAAAAGTAGGAGAAACGATAGATCAAGGAGTGAAAGGAGACTATAGCATTTACTAATGTAAATGAGTGAGCAAGTCTCCAAAGTGTCTAGATTGTAGTTTTATTTTCGAAAATATCAATGGTTACTATATCTGTGTTGAGAGAACAACAGTAACCGCAGTGTGGCTAATGACTGTAATTTGATATGCAAGTAGCTTTAGTGAAGAGGTGGTTTATTATGAGACTATTCTCGCCCTTAAAACTGTACAAAGAACTCTAGATCGAATTCAGTTTCTGTGCCAAATTGTGATACTAGTTTTTTAAAGCAGCTCTGCTCTTATGATGTCGTCCGATGCATCCCTTTTTTTTACAGTGATCATAACTCACCTAATTCGCCGAAAATTTAAGCAATCAAACGTCACCATTTTGGAACTTCAGTTTCAATTCCCTCTCTCAAAGCTCATTCTTCACCATTTTTAGTCCTGACTGTTGAACTTCTGCTTGACGCCGTTGAAATCTCATGTTTCCTCTTTTGGATTTTGTGTTTTCGTTCACGACTACTCTCTCAACTTTTCATCTTTCGTCTACACTTTTAATTATGACACTAGCTCTGTTAGATTTCTTTATCACTGTGTCTTCTCAAGTAATTCAATACAACATTCAGGGCTTCAACACTCGATTTTATCCTAGACACTTGTCTCCTCCCCCAGAAATTTCTGTAGCACTGAATGAACTATATCAAGTCACAACTACACTATAACTATAACACTACTATAACGTATAATTATCTATTACACTATAAAGCACAATTAGAATGCAATGAACAAACCTCATCGCCCCAAATTAATATATACAAGCTATCTTTCTCACGACTTGGTAGGTTTCTTGGTACCGTACTTCGATCTCAGTGTTGTTCTGTTAGCGACTCCACTCAAATCCAAAGCCCCCCTCACACAATGGTATTTGATACCTGGCAAATCCTGTACTCTCCCCCCTCTTACGTATACAACACTGTGCTCCTGAGCATTGTGGCCCTCTCCTGGAATGTATGCACTGATCACATGTCCGTTGGTCAATCTGACTCTGCACACTTTTCTCTGAGCAGAGTTAGGTTTCTTAGGTTTCATAATCATTACTCTGAGGATAACACCTTTCCTGATGGGACACCCGTCCAAATGTGGAGTCTTGTTTGGTCTTTCCGGTCTCTTGATCTTACCACCACCTCTTTTAATTTGATTCAACGAAGCGTATCTCTGTTGTTGAACACTCAAATTGATGATTGGACTTCTCAACAGAGTACTCCATTGCATTCTTGGAGCTGCGATCATTGAGCTCCGCAGCACTCCAACACCTCTCATCATATTCCCAATCACTGACTTAAACATATTGATATTCAGTGAGCTCTATTATTTAATATGCTATATTGAGGGTTCTAAGTTTATCAAAACTGACAATCAACCACTAATACTGATTCAATAAGTAAACTTGAGCTCAAATCACCTATAAGCTCAGTAAAGTGCCACTTTCACGTTAACCTTTAGCTCAACTTTTCAACTAACTCCAATTTTTCACCGTTTTTTTTTCAGTGCTCTTGGAAAATGACAGAAATACGTGCCAATAAAATCTCCATTTTTCAGCTCAGCTCGATTGGATCCTTCAAATTATCAACTTTATTCTATTGAGACTCTCTACATCAATTGACCTGAGTGCAATTGGGAAGCGAATTATAGTGAACTGTAATATACAGTGAAGTGAATAAGTCCTAATGTTCAGATTGATTTTACTGCCAGCTATCAGACAATCATCAAGAGGCTCTGCAACTGTCTTGAGACAGAGACAGTTGTATCAAGCTCTACCAATCAGATTCTACTCATCTCTGGGCCTGTTGACCAAAGAATTGGTCACCGAAAGAATCTTGGAGATTTTGGAAGACTACGACAACGTGAAGAATGTTGATAAGATCTCTGAAACAGCCCATTTTAGCAGAGATTTGGGCTTGGATTCTTTGGACCAGGTAGAGGTGTTGATGGAAGTTGAGAATGAATTCTCTATCTTGATCCCGGACGACGACGCTGATAATTTGAAAACTGTCGACCAAACCATCAATTACATACTAGAGCAGCCAGATGCATGTTAATTATTTATAACTATTTATTTATTTATTTATTCGAATCACTTGTCTTTCAACTTTTTCGTAAATTGCTCAGTTTCCAAACACCTCGCTCTCCAAGCTCTTCAAACAGTCTTCGTAGATCTTCTTTTCAAACTCTTCGATCTCTAATTGGAATCCCGGCTCCTTGTCCTCGGCAATTTCGCTGGTTCTTCTCAACACATTAATTTTATGAACTTCTTTACCGTTTCTATTGATCACTTTGTTGAATAGACATTTCTTACTGATAAACTTCCATTCTCCCAATCCAAAGATGAAGCTGACTGACATACCAAAATTGTTAGCTCTGGCAGTTCTACCGATTCTGTGGATATATTCTTTGGAGGAAAGTGGTAAATCATAGTTAAGAACACATTGGATATTCATCAAATTGATACCACGACTCATCAAATCTGTACTGATCAAGATATCGATCTCATTTCTTTCAAACTTCTTCAAATTATTAGTTCTCTCTTGAAGTTTCATGTTGGAATTGATACCACATATTCTCAAATCTTTGCCGTATTTCGACCCAATTTTTTGCAACAAGCTTGTTAATCTGAGACATGATTCATTGGACTTGGTAAAGATTAAAATGTTTTTGTTGAATTTGAACTTATTACCTTGATCATCCTCGTTCTGGTAATCGTTCAAGAATTTGAACAAGATCAAAGGTTTGTAGAAACTTAATCCGGTGTTTAATCTCACATAGCATTCTTTGATCCTTGGTGGTAATTGGTACAACTCATTGACCAATTCATTGTGATCGTTGATGATGATCAACCTTGGTTTCAGTAGATGTAGATGTGACAATTTCTCAGAGTTTGTAGTTAAAGTAGCACTGAAGATAAGTTTACTGCATTTCAAACTCCAACCTTGCTGACTGCTCTGTTCTTTCTCCAATTTGCTTATCAAAAGATTACACCAATTCTGGAAACTCTGATTAAGCAATCTGTCAGCCTCGTCGATCACTAAGAATCTAAGATACGTCAAGTCCAAATCAGGTAAGTGCTCCACCAATCTACCGGGTGTTGATATTATTATGTCTGGGTTGATTGTCTTGTATTTGTTCAACTCATCTTTTATGCTCATATCGTTCTTAAAACTCATGATGTTCAAGTCAATTCCTTTACAAAGGTTGAACAACGTTGTTCTCACTTGTTGGATCAAAGGTTTGGTGGGAACCAAGATGATACACCTCAATCTTGGTACCACTCTGTCCATCAAAGCCTGAACTACTGGAATACAATACAGTAAGGTTTTACCTGAACCTGTACTGGCATTCAGCAAGAGATCACCTTGGAAATTGGGTGAAATGGTGTTCTTCTCAACATCTTTCAACACCGTCTCAATGACTGAGACCTGGACACTGAATGCTGTTTCGATCTCAAAATTTCTCTTTAAATTATCGACTAACTTCGGATTCACCGTTGGTGAGAGCTCATTTAGATTCTTGGTGATGTCTGTTTGATAGTAGATAGGTTTGGTAAGCCAGTCCAAGTTGCTGTTCAAAGAAGACAACGACGATAATCTTGTATCATGAGGCAACTCTGGTTGTGGCAATGGAGCCAAGTCTTGAGTCTCCTCGTTCTCTTGTATCTCCTCTACCTCTTCATCAACAGACCTATTGACAGACTTCTGGAATCTCTTCAAAATAGAGGAGTGTTTTGTGGGCACTAGCTCATCGGTAGCTTGTTCTTGTATTTCATCATCCATCTCTTCATCGTCGTCTACTTCCATTTCTTCCTCAAGTTCATCTTCGCTCGATTTATCTTCATCCAGACTGAACTCTTCCTCCTCATCTCCCTCATCGCTCTCTTCTACATCGCTCTCCAGTTTTCTTTTCTTCGAGTTATCTTCACTTTCTAGCACATCTTGAACCACTTCATTGGCTGTCTCATTCACCTGCTCAATATCGACTCCTACAGGTTCATATCTTGTGGCAAACATTCTCCCTATCTCATCAGGTCTATCTCTATACTCTAAATTTTTCAAAATAATTTTTCACTTTCAGGTCGTGCACCTAGAACAGAATCGATCAATGGAAAAAAAACGTTTTCTTGGGTGAAAAGTGAAAAGTGAAAAGTTCAATTTGAAGCTTGACCACTCTAATATACTTTTAGTACCTGGATAACTACCAATTGAAACCAGTTATAGTCATTCAATATGAGACCAAG
Organism: Nakazawaea molendinolei; assembly: GCA_030569155.1. Classification (NCBI taxonomy): domain Eukaryota; kingdom Fungi; phylum Ascomycota; class Pichiomycetes; order Alaninales; family Pachysolenaceae; genus Nakazawaea; species Nakazawaea molendinolei. The sequence continues at coordinate 144,153 of JAJMKB010000002.1, forward strand.
TATAACAGCTTTGAGTAGATCAGCATGGAAAGGTTAGTGAAATGTTTTTATATACCTTATTGATTAACTTCATACTAACCTAGAAACAGGTCCTTATGTGGTTCCTTTACCAATATCACATGCCTTGAAAACAGGCTCCCCTATAAGAACCAATGCCAGATCATGTACAATATTGCCTCAGTTTGTCGGAGTGAAATTTCAAATACATAACGGAAAAGACTATGTTCAAGTGCTCATAACGGAAGACATGATTGGGTCGAAATTGGGTGAGTTTGCACATACAAGAAAGCGTTTCAGATTCGGTGGTAAACAGAAGTGATGCTGTTTGGTGTTTAATGCTGTAGTGGTCTTTGTTTCTGCCGTCTCTTGATGGGGTATAATCTGCTCTATTGTGTCCGCAAGTATATAGTTTAAAATGGACATATGAGTTTGAAAATGAAATACTCTCTTGGAATAAACAAAGAGCTGTGAATTGTAAAGTAGATACTTTCTTAATGAATAGACACCATTATAATCATAAAAATGGTTTGAAACTGTAAAATGCTTGCTTGTAAATTTAACATAGTCTTTAACTAAACTTTATCTCTCAAATATATTATATATAATAAAGATGTACCTGGTTTCCAGTAGGTGTTAACATTAGCATCCCAGAAACCACAAGGAAGTTCCACATGAATGAGCAGACTGTAGAAGAAATTCAATGACGAGAGTTATACAAATACGAGTAATGGTGATACTCGGTGAGACGAGCTACAAGCACAGCAACTCTCCTACATCATAGACATCAATGAATAAGTAAAATAATAAAGCATAATAAAGCATGAAATGAGCAGAATAAATATGAGTGGGGTGTCGTGATAGTGTTGCATTTTTAAAGACGGTGCGAAAGATGGAAACAGATTAGCCAGTGAAATCATATCATTCTATTTCCTCTAATATCTTTCATCATCTTTGCCTCTCTCAACTTACCTGTTCTATCGATCATAGGCCAATGTCCCCATCCACTGAGCCTTATCACGTTACAAGTAGCGTTATCACTACCCCCAATAACTTCGATGAACTTGACAACCTCCTTTGCCAGTTCGTGCGGTGTCCCTTTCAACAGACCTTTGTTATTGGCTGTGCTCATCACGATATCCACCACTTCTTGATCGCTGAGATAGTTCGATACTCCATCACTGATGAGCACCAAGAAACACTCGTCTCCACCAAAGTCTCTGATATGCGATAAGGGGGCATCGTCTCTATGTAATTTTTTGTAGAAATTCAATTTGGATGAATCTCCAATGACAAAGTCAAAGAACTCAGGTTCCAGCGATATACCTTTGTCCTTCCCACTGAGATCACCGAATGAACGAGTGTTGGCGAAATTGATAAACCTTTCCTCACCAAAAGAGTCTGTCATGAAGAAATCTGAAGCGTATTTGGTCAATCTACGAGTCTCCAATGGGTTTGAAGGGTGATGATCGATGGTCAACCCATGAGCGACACCTTGCTTGTCACAGATGATAGCCCTAGTATCTCCACAATGCGCCACGATCATTCTGGACAAAGTATGTGGCTGATAAAAATACACTTCATCTGAGTTACCACTCTCTGAGTCTATAGTGTAGATGAATAGAGATGTCAGTGTGGAACCTGAATGGTTTGTGTTAGACTCGTCATGGATCAAGAATCGGTAGTCCGTGTCTAAGTAGCTTAGAAATATCTTGAGTTTGAGTAAGTTTGTCGTTTTCAAGTCCGGGACCAGCAATGGGTCGACATCTTCCGGAATCTGGAGAAGTTTGTTGAACTTCTGGTCTTTACGCTTGAACCATCTCCGCCAATATCCTCCGATATCTTTCACATATTTGCGAATCAAATCGTTGGCTCCTTGGAGACTCAACCGGTAATCCTCAACGTTCCGCGAGAGGTTCAGGGCCAAATACTTGGAACATGCATCTCCTCCATGGCCATCAAATATGTTGAAATTGAAGATCTTGGTCTTTGCACTGAAATTGGGCTCCTCTTGAGCCTGTAAACGCGTACTCTCCATGTCCATCTCAAGCACTGCCACGTTGAACTTATCTTCGTTATACATCCGGTTCACTCGACTCGTGAAGTAGCCAAAATTAGAAGGCACTCTCATCAAGTCTACCCTGTAACGGTAATTACTGTTCCGGACAGGCACCGACAAGAACTGGGAGATCCCTCTTTGCCCCAATCTCATCCTCTTGATGTCTCTTCTATCTTTGTCTCTTCACGTCTCCTTATAAACTCCCTCACGTCTCCTAATTGTGCAAAACTTCTCCAAACACTTCAAACTTCTCCGGGTACTAGTCAAAACTTGAGACGAGATGCACTATCTTTTTTTTTTTTTATGGAGTTAGGAAAAGCTCATATAGGGCTTTTTTTTTTAAAGAAAAGGGTAGCGCAAAAAAAACGTTAGAGAGAAACCAGCTGGCAAATTAATTACGAGAAGAGAGTGTGAAGTTGAAGTCTTCGGATAGATCAATCGTATTAATTGACACAACAACACAATGACATCGACAGTGCCAAAGATTTATGCCTTCCCAGAGTTCAGTGGGGTGGCCGATGCTGTAGCTGACCATGTGTTAAGTGCTCAGAACCTCGCCTTGTACGAGAACATCGATAAGAAGATCAATGTGATTTCGTCGTCGAAATCATTGACGAATATGGCCAGCGGAGAGCCAATTAAAGACGAGAAGAAATTGAAACAGCTGAAACTGAAGAAAGAGCGTGATTTGCTGAATCGAAGGTTTAGAATTGCTATAAGTGGAGGTTCTTTGATCGGAGTGTTGCACGAAGGTTTGTTGAAGAGAATGGACGAGGTCGAGTGGGGGAGATGGGACGTGTATTTTGCCGATGAGAGATTGGTCCCTTTTGACTCTGCTGAATCCAATTATGGCTTGGCCATGAGACAGCTTTTCGATTTGATACCACTGGATAAACTGAAACCAACCATCTACCACATAAATGAATCTTTGATAGATGACCCACAGGAATGCGCTGACGACTATGAAAAGTCCTTGATCAAAGGTTTCGCAGCTAAGGACTCTGTGAAGTTGCCAATGTTCGATCTTCTTCTATTAGGCTGTGCTCCAGATGGGCACATCGCTTCTCTATTCCCGGGTCAACCAACTTTAAGAGAACAATATGCATGGGTAGTTCCAGTTGAAGATGCTCCAAGTGGACCATCCAAGAGAATAACCCTTACTATCCCAGTCATCTGTCACGCTCATAGAGTAACCTTCGTCGTGGAAGGGTCCACAAAGCTGCCCGTCGTTAAAACGATCATGGAGAGACCAGACAAAGGTTTACCAAGTAGTATAGTCAACGAAGGTGCCGCGGGTAGAGTCAATTGGTTCGTGGACACCGATGCCCTCACCGATGTCGACGTTACAAAGAAACAATACAAGTTCCTACTCCCACTCCATTGACTCCTCTGTTTTGTATAGCTTGTTCCAGTGCTAAATAAATCGATACTTATGTTTCCTCTTTGAGTAGTCTGAGGCTGTTGAGTCATTTCAGGTAATTAGGGGCGTTTTATTTGGGCTTGTAAAGAAAACAGCGGGAAGCGTCAAAATATCAAAAGATCAAATCATCTCTGCTACAGTGTAATATACAACAATTGAAGGTCAATCGAGCCGACAACAAACAATTCAGCCTCTTCTGATTTTTGAGAAGCATTTGTTCGAATAAAAGGCGGCGCAAACCCCATTCATAGGAGATCAACTGATCAAGATTAGCAGAATACTCAAGATAGCAGGAGGGACCAATACTCGAGAAGATCACCAAATAGCCCAAAGGTATCATTTCAATTCCCTTACACCTACTGAAAGAGGTAATTACTTGAACAAAAAATAACAAATTGAGACCCGAGAACTAAAGTCAGTAGCCCAGATATAAATGTGGTGGATATTGGTGCTATTTGCAGCCATAACTTTGCTCATATCATTGGCATTGATCAATGTATTTATCAGAGTCACAAGATACCCATTTTACTTTACATCGATATTGACGTTATCGATCTTTTTACCACTTTCCATCATATTCTTACTTCCAATAGATTTGATATCGTCATTGAATGATGAACACTCGATCTTTTATATCAAGAACTCTTTGGTGTTGATATTGTGGAAATGTAACTATTGGATCACCTTCCTCTTGACGTGGTTGATACTTCCGTTTTTGCAGAGTTGGTATGATAATGGACAGTTCAACACACGAAGCAGGTTCATCAGTAGTGTTAAAGAGGTGTTGAAATTCCAGATCATCATACTCGTGTTCGGTGTATTCGGACTTATATACATCGTCAGCTCAATTGGTTTCAACTTTGTTGCAATCAAGTCCTTGGTGATCACAATTTCACATATCTACTCTTTGGTACTACTGTTATGGTTGATGTCGCATAGTTTGATCACAATACCGAAGAACCAGTACTTAGACAGCGTGCAGAGTTTCAAACAACTACACGACAATTACGTTAAATTGCCAAAGTTGAACGAAGAGATGAACGATATCAAGTTCAATTTGAAAGAATGTTGTGGTAAGATCATGAAGTTGAATGACTTGAAAGATTATAACGTGGAGTACAGAGACTGGATAATCAATTTGGTCGACCAAGTCCCACAAGAGTACTCGGATCCTTTATGGTACAGAGGTGATCCAATCTCAAACGACCAGTTGAACAATTCTTTTATGAGTAAGATCACCAAAGATTTCAACTATTATTCCTACAGGTTTAACCTGATCAAGGCTCAATTTGACGACTTGATCGATAAGACAATCTTGTTAGAAGATATTATCAACTCGCACGATACCAAATTTTTGGACTTTAGATTCAAACCGACAAGATTCTCAGGCAAATCAAACTATATTATCTACAAATATGTTATCCCTGCTTTACAGAAGATATTCAGTCTGTTATTGCTGGCATTGTCGATTGTTATCATAGAGTCCGAGATCTTGCATTCTACCAGATTGTCTATCATCAACTTGATATTCACAAAGCAAAATTTGAATGTTCAAACGGTTAAAAACTTTACAATTTTGATTGTTATATTGACGTACATGTTATTACTGGCTTTGAACTCGTTGTCAAATATCAGAATCTTCAACATTTATCACTTATCGCGTCACCAGTCTTCTGATCCAGTATCGATCACATTTTTCATCACCTACGCTGCCAGATTAACGATTCCTTTGTCCTACAACTTCACAATGCTATTGGATAATTCGAACAACTCGTTCCATCAATTCTTAGGAAGTTCATTGACCCTTATCCCAATTGGTAACATACTCAACGAATGGTTACCTCGTTTGATCCTATTACCATTATTACTTTCATTTTTCAACGTTTATGAGAAGATAAAGAACTTTATCTCGTCCAAGTTTGATTTCGAGTTCTACGACTACTTTGATGATTTGGAGTTTGAAAGTACGGATATCGACGTGGATCTTCTGAAGAGAAATTCGTTGATCCAACAGGGCCAGAAGTTGGCACAACAAGAGGCAAATAAGATCGCTTCGGGTGACAGACTACAGAGGTCGCAACTTCGTCCTTTCAATATACGTAGATCGATGCACACAGATATGGAATCTTTCGATCTCAGTTCCAACTATAACTCTAGAATCAGCTCAGACACTTTTGCTACTGATAATATAGGGGATACCAGTGTTTTGAGTAAGATGAGTAACCTGGCATCGACCTTCTGGGGCAAGTTTAGAAATTCGAACAGGTATGATTCAGACAACACGATGATGTCGGATGCGATGATCACACAATATGATGATTTACACGACGATGAGAATTTGATTATATAGATTTAGGCTAGTCCAGGTGTTATAGATCACAGGACAATTGGCGAGGCTACACCTATCAGATGACCCTTTTGGGTCTTTTTTAGGTGGTGTATCCGTGTACAAGTAAAGATACCTTTCAAGAGCGTGTAGGCTTCACAAGAAGAAATTTGTCGCACAAAGTCACACGATAATCATCGGATCATTTAATCTTCTTCGACTCGGAAAAAAAAGCGTGTACACAACATTTATCCGAAGCTGTACTCCACTTGTAACCTTAATTTTGAGTTTCAAGGGCACAACAAAATTTGACTAACAACTGTTGTGTGAGATTTCTAAACGAATTTTTCAGCCTAAAACGGTTTATTTGCGGTACGAGAAGAGAGTGAAGCTGACAGTTTCCATTTCCAATCAGAGATCAATTTAAAACCTCGGATGTTTGGCGACAATAGGATCTGCGATTTGTTTGATCTTTTTTTTCAAAGATTTGTCTTGGTTTTGAAGGGGGAGGGCCATAGGTGTCAAAAAAATTTTGTCACGGCTCGACAATTGACATATTTGGATAAGATCTAAAGAGAGTGAAGAAGGGAAAGTAAGGAGAAATGGAGTTGAAAGGGATGAAAGCGGCCTCATCGCCTGCATTTGAGAAAGATCCGGAGCAAATCCGTAGGATTTTCACAGAATTGATTCCGTTTGGTGGAGACAGCGTTAAACGTAGTTATAGATTACCAGCTTCTAAAGAGCCAGGGTTTTCGTCGATTTTCATCAACGAACTCTGTCACAAGCACAACGAAGACAAAGTTTTCGATCTGCTCCATCCCTACTTGGTGACTTTGGACAGGATCTTCGATGAGATTGTAAAGATCTTTGGGGATAACGAATGTATTGGAGAACGTTTGTTCCGCAACGGCGTTTACGACAATTTCTACAGTTTCCAATCTTTTAACACAGTTCAGAAGAGAAGGTTGGATTTGGGCAGTGGGTTGTTGCAATTCATGAGATCGAACGAATTTTTGCAGCCAGATCAGAATCCGGACGACTTTGTCCTCACCCTCTATAGTAAAAACAGGATTGAATGGCTGTTGATCGATTTCGCCTGTTATGCCTATAATATCACCAACACACTGTTGTACGATACTTTGGGATCTGAGTCTACCGAGTACATTGTCAATTTGGTCAAATCACCAATCATCGTGTGCTCCAAGGACAAGTTGACCCGAATCTTTGAATTGAAACCCAAGCTACCCTCTGTTATCGGGATTGTGTCCATGGACGACTTGGACACCGAGGACAACCATTTTGTCCAGAGGGCCAACCAATTGGGGATCAAGTTGATCGATTTGAAGCATTTGGAGCTGTTGGGTGCCCTGTTCCCTTCAAAGAGAACACCACCTACTCCAGAGTCGGTCGCTACTATCACCTTCACCTCAGGTACCACAGGGGTTCCTAAAGGTGCAGTGATGACCCACCGTAATTTCAGTTCTTCTCTTGCATACAATTTATTCTCCTTCACAAGACCAAAGACCAACAAGAGTAATAAGATCTTTTCTTTCTTACCTTTGGCCCATATTTTCGAGAGAACTAGTTTGATCGCTTACCTTGCTGCTGGGTTGACCGTTGGTTTCCCCAACAAAGATGATGGTCCATTGACTTTGATTGAGAATCTCAAGATTCTTAAACCTGTTGTCTTGGTCGGTGTTCCAAGATTGTTCAACAGAGTAGAGAGTGGTATCAAGTCAAAGACTGAGAAGAGTAAATTCTTGACCAAGATGATCAACGACAAGATCGCTAGACAACAATTGAAAGACGAAGAGTTGGCAAAGAATCTTCTCTTTGACAGTATCGTTGTCTCCAAGTTGAGAAATGCTATCGGTTTTGATAATATCGAGTACTGTATCTCAGGATCTGCTCCAATTCATCAGGACACCGTCAGATTTTTGAAACTGGCCTTGGGTATCGGTTTCGCCCAAGGTTACGGTGCCACAGAAACTTGTGCCGGTGTCCTGATCAGTTCCAACTACGAAAAGGAACCAGGATCTGTCGGTGCTGTAGGTCCATGTGCTCAGATGAAATTGAAGTCTTTACCAGAACTCAATTACTACGTCGAAGATGATAAGGGACACGAATTACATGAGCCTCTGGGGGAGATCTTATTCAGAGGTCCTACAGTGTTTAGTCATTACTACCTTGACGAGAAGAATACCAAACTGGCTATCGATGAAGAAGGTTGGTATCATACCGGTGACGTTGGAAGAATTGACTCTAACGGTAAGATCCATATCATTGATCGTGTCAAGAACTTCTTCAAATTATCTCAAGGTGAGTACATTGTTCCGGAAAGAATCGAGAACGTTTACCTTTCCAACAACTCAATGTTGTCGCAATTATTTATCCATGGTGATCCTACAAAGACTCATTTGGTGGGAATCGTTGGTATTGACAAACCAATGTTGGAAAGTATCTTAGCTGACAACAACCATCATATTCCAACCGATACCGATGAGTTGTTAAAGATAGTCAATTCCTACAAATTCAAGAGCTTAATTTTAAACAAGTTGAACAACGATAGTATTCATAAGAAGTTGTCAGGTTTCGAGAAGATACAAAACATTCACATCGACATCGAACCTTTGAAAACTGAGAATGACGTCTTGACTCCAACTATGAAGATCAAGAGAACTCAGGCTAGAAAACATTTCCTGACAGTTCTTGAACAATTGTACCAAGAGGGTAAATTGCTCGTCACAGCTTCTCTTTGAGCTTTGAAGCTGCTCATTATTTCTTTAATATTTCACTACAATTTAATAATCATAAATAATATTATTTGCAAAGACTATCGATGAATATCTTTTCAAATTTACATAAATACAGGAGGTGGCTTTTTCTTTTCGAATATCTTTAATATCCAACTTGTTTTCTCTTAGCATCAATGATTTGATTTTGAACTTCAAATGTGTCATTGACAGCCCCAGAGTCTCTGATAACGGCAACTCTCATAGTTGCCAATAAGTTATGTGCTGCATTGGAATGAGCATAGACACCTCCGTTAAAAGCAGTTGTGGCATCTTTACCAAGAGATGCTTTGATTAATTTAGATCCACCTGGATGTTCAGTGATGAAACCTTCAACGTTGTGAACAATACCTGAGATGATACACAAGCCTTTCTCTTGTTTAGACTTCTCGAAAAATTCATGCTTATCCCAAACTGGTAACTCACTCAAAGGAGTACCCCAGTTCAACTTGCTTCTCATACGATCCAATTTCTTCTGTTGTTGTTGAATCAAACCTTGCTCGATGGCATTCTGTGAGAAAGTTTTCAAGTCGTATGCTAATCCTACTTTTGATGATAACCAGATGACAATCTTAGTTGGGTCGTATTGGTACCATTTCAAGGCATTTCTGTAATCACTTGGGAACTCATGATGGAAGTTATGGTAACCTTCACCAAGAGTAACCAAGGCAGTAATGAAATGATCTCTTGGAGTTCTTCTGTCATCAAAAGGTTGAACACCGATCCAATGAGCCAAAGAGTTGACACAAAATGTGGCTTGTTGAATGACACAAGTCTTCAAGATACCAGCATAGATAAAACCACCCCAATAGTCACCCCAGAACAAACCAGCTACAATGGTTGGGAAAATGAAAGCTGAGAACAACATCAACAAAAGGTAGTGTCTGTGCTGGAATCTGACGACCCAATCATCGATCAAGTCCGAGATATCAGCACGAGCTTTAAATCTTGGGTTGGCTTTTTGTATCATCCAACCAATATGAGAGTACCAGAAACCTCTTCTGGCATCGTATGGGTCTCTTGCAGTATCTGTGTATCTGTGATGAATTCTGTGAGAATGACCCCACCATTTGATCGAGCCCTCTACAGCGCCAGCACCGAAGAAGGCGTACAAGAGGCGGATTGGTAATCTACCAGAGTAAGCCTTATGAGACCACATTCTGTGGTAACCAGCGGTGATAGACAACCCACTGAGAGCGTAAAGAACAACCCCCAAAATCAGAGTCTTCTTCTGTAATGGCACAAATGGAGTAGAACACACACCAATCATTGGGATGAGTAAGACTAATACGACACTCAACCAGTTGATATGTTGATGCCAGTTAGAGAGAGTCCATGACTGTTCACTAATGTGTTTGGATTTTTCAGCGTTCTCCTTGTTCTTCTCATCTTTGGAGATCAATAGCTTAAGAGAATCTTTGGCCATCTGCTCAGCGCTGACATCGACAAATGACTTGGTACCCATCAACTTACCACCTATACCGGCAGCTACAATCCGTCTTTTGTTAGCTTTTCCAGCAGCCAACTCGTTGGCTGCGAAAACATCAACAGATTCCATCTCCTCAGAACTCATTTGCAACCAAGAGAATCAAATTACAGCCTCGTGCCCCAACTCATCTACCAACGGATCTTCATCTATTTATACAACTAACCCCCCTGCCGCAAAAAAGGGGCGATCGACTTGTTGGGTGAATTTTTTTCTTCTTATCTTGCTCTGCATAAGAATCTTTTCTTATAGCTGCAAAGCCAAAAGGGCTGAGTGGTCTCGAATCTGCAACAGATCTGGGGCCTCGGTTAAAAATGCAACTAATTTAGAAGGTTCATAATATGGCTGAATCAGCAAACTCAATTTTGGCAACCAGTCATTGGCTCAGATATCTGAGAAAAAACAGCCAGACATGGTTGGGTTGCCTAAAGAGGAAATTGAATTTAAAGTTTAGGATTGCATATACACCCCACAGGAATGGGAGGAGGGTTTCTTCATGATTATAAAAGAGGAGGAAGCGCTTCGTTCTGTTATAATGGATTGAATTTGAAGTTAATATAGATGACTTTGAGATGGAGCTACCAAATTTTGGGATTTGTGCTAGAATCAGGAAATTGTAGCATGAATTCCGTTTAAACATTATGAGGCAAAATGCCCATTTCTGGATAACTATAGAAGAAAGACAATAAGCCTTATTTTTAATTTTGAACAAAAGTGGAACGTTCCTTATCTTAGAATATTCACACTTGAAGTGTTCTTTTAAGCTTACCAGACAGCCGCTGATATAAACAGACGCTATCACATACTAACTGTGGATTCAATAATGATATGAAGACTTTTATTTAAAGATTATAAAAAGGAACAGAAACTGTCTAATCACGTTTCCGCCATATTTGAAACAAAAAATAGCCTAGTTGTCGTCTAAGGGTGCAGGACTAACTCAATAATTCAAGTTTTTCCTCTTAGCATCAATGATTTGGTTCTGCAATTGGAAAGTATCGCTTACAGCTCCAGAGTCTCTGATGACTGCAACTCTCATAGTTGCCAATAAGTTATGTGCTGCATTGGAATGAGCATAAACACCTCCATTGAATGCTGTTGTGGCATCTTTGCCGATAGATGCTTTGATTAATTTGGATCCACCTGGATGTTCAGTGATGAAGCCTTCGACATTATGTACAATACCTGAGATGATACATAAGCCTTTCTCTTGCTTGGACCTCTCGAAGAACTCTTGTTTGTCCCAAACTGGTAACTCACTCAAAGGAGTACCCCAGTTCAACTTGCTTCTCATACGGTCCAATTTCTTCTGTTGTTGTTGAATCAAACCTTGTTCAATAGCATTCTGGGAAAATGTCTTTAAATCATAAGCCAAACCAATCTTAGAGGTCAACCAGATGACAACCTTAGTTGGATCGTATTGGTACCATTTCAAGGCATTTCTGTAATCACTTGGGAACTCATGGTGGAAGTTATGGTAACCTTCACCGAAAGTGACGAAAGCGGTAAGGACGTGGTCTCTTGGAGTTCTTCTGTCATCAAAAGGCTGTACACCAATCCAGTGAGCCAAAGAGTTGACACAGAAAGTGGCTTGTTGGATACCGAAAGTTTTCAAGATACCAGCGTAGATCAAACCGCCCCAGTAATCGCCCCAACAGTAACCAGCGATAAGGGTAGGTGTTACCAAAGAGGCCAAAACCATGATAAGCAAGTAATGTCTGTGTTGTACTCTGACGACCCAGTCATCGATCAAATCGGAGATATCAGCACGAGCTTTGAATTTTGGATTAGCTTTCTGCAACATCCAACCAATATGAGAGTACCAGAAACCTCTTCTGGCATCGTATGGGTCTCTTGCAGTATCTGTGTATCTGTGATGAATTCTGTGAGAATGACCCCACCATTTGATAGAACCTTCAACAGCACCTGCACCGAAGAAAGCGTAAAACAAACGGATTGGTAATCTTCCGGTATAAGATTTGTGAGACCACATTCTATGGTAACCGGCAGTGATAGAGACACCACAGAAAGAGTACATAAGGACGGCCAAAACAGCTGTTTTCCACTGAAGAGGGACAAAAGGAGTAGAGGCAAACCCGATAAAAGGAATGAAAAGAACCAAGATGAAGTTCAACCAGTTGATATGTTCATGCCAGTTGTCGAGAGTCCAAGGTTGTTCACTGATATGTTTGTTTTTCTCAGCCAGCAGTCTAGCCAGTTGATCTTTCTCGATCAACAAGGACAAAGAGTCTTGAGCCATCTGTTCAGGAGTGACGTCGAGGAAATCTTTGGTTCCCATCAACTTACCACCGAGACCAGCGGCGACGATTCTCTTCTTCATGGAACCGGCAGCCAACTGATTGGCTGCAAGGACATCGACCGACTCCAATCCAGAGTCGATCGTTTTAATAGGATCCGAGGACATCTTGAAGATCTATAATTAACGACTCCTACCCTACGAACTAAACACAGAGAACCTCGCTTGATTAAATACCAAAAGCTTGTTCCGGCCACAATCTCGTACCGAAAAGAAAAAAGGGAGACAATCTGGGGCTGTCTTCCACTTTTTCTCTCTTTTTGTTTCCATCAAAAAGAAAAGGTCTGAAAATTTTTTTCCAAACCTGTTGGGCAATTTCCTCTTTTGGTCGGTTTAGAGCGCTTAACTAAGTATGCACACGACTTTTGCCCTCATGCACAACAAATCTACAAGCTCAACTTGCAAGTGGTGCACGACTGTCCCAACGTGTGTGTTTGATGAGTGTGTGGATAAAGTGGTTCTATTTCGAAATGACATGATAATAATGAAATTAATTGTTGAGTGTTGGATGAATAAGGTCCTTTAAGCCAGCTCATGATGACTGGAACCTTTGGAAGACCCAACTGGCCGCTTTTCTGAGTCACTTTTCCTTTTATCACTCCAAATTTCTCGTCCCACTTTCTACACCCCTTTTTCTGATCTCTTACTGGATGTAAAAGTCGTGCGCAAAGTCTATTTTAGTTTGTAGTGCATGTAATCTGTACCAAGGTAGTGCACAATGTATCAAATCAACAGTAGTGCACACCAGAACCAATTATCCGTTCGAAAACGTCGTGCACAGAGCGCTATCTCCACAGTCCAAAATCAGTCGTGTGTTACAACTCAAAAACGGACCCGGAGAAAATTTTCAATCTGAGCTACCGCCCGTGACTGCCGTATTGGGGAATCTCATGCTTTTTTTTGCTATAGCTCCAAGAAAAAAAAAAAGGTTCAAGTTTTTTATTTACCACATATAGGGATTCGATCAATTAAAACAAGACCAATTGATACTGGTATAAAAGCGCTCATCCATCGTATCAGGTGTACTCAATTGACAGATCATTCTCAACAATTGTATTGGACGGTCCAAAGAACACCGTTTGCGGGGTAGCTCATAGTTTTTTCCGGATCTTTATCGATCATACCCCACTTCACCAGGTAGATCGGACCCTTTCAGCGGTTAATAGGACCCTTAACGACGCCACAAATGTCAGGTGGAAACAAGTATCCAGGATCCCCCTTCAGGTCCCCAACGTCTCCCTCTCTCAGATCGAGACAGACCTCTATCGTGGAGCTCTTATCGACACCTCCTCCATTGGAGAACGATATCGCAAGTCTACACCTTACCGACTCTGCCTCCTCTCTAACGACTAACAGACTCCAACAGCATAACTCCGCCAACAGTAGCGCCACCAATCTCAGCCCTACAAATACAACCTCGGTCCAGTCCCTTTCCAGGAACCCATCTGTGGCTTCAGCTTATAGCGGCACTAGCCAGCACTCTGTGGACTGGCAGAACATCCCGCTAGCGGAATTGGTTGAGAAAAACAAATTGATCTTCATAAACGACCAAATCAGCGTGGAAAAAGCTTTTGAAACTTTGATCAAGAACAATTTGACCTCACTCCCAGTGGAGAGTCATCCCGATGACTTGAACTGTTTGTTCTTCGATTACACGGATTTGAATTCTCACTTGTTGTTGGTTTTGAACAAGTTGAAGATCGACCTCCATGACATAGAATACGAGCCAAAGGAAGAGATCCCCAACTTGATCATCAAGGCTCAAAGAGGTGAACCTATTCCTGTCAAATTCGTGATCAGATTATCAAATAAGAACCCATTCATAAAACTCTTAGAGACAGACACCTTATCACGTGTCGTGGAGATCTTGGGTTCAGGTGTTCATAGAATTGCAATCACAAAGAACGACAGAATAACAGGTATACTATCACAGAGAAGGTTGATCAGATTCTTATGGGAAAATGCCAGAAGATTCTCCTCGTTGGACTCTTTATTCCAAAAACCTCTTCACGAATTAGAGATCGGACAATCCAACGTCATCTCTGTGTACGGAGACCAATTCTTGATCGAGGCACTTTCGACGATGCACGACTTGAAAATCTCCTCGGTCGCGGTCGTGGACAGAAACCACAATTTATTGGGTAACATCTCAGTAACAGACGTGAAACATGTCAGTACCTCTTCAAAGACAGATTTGTTGTACAAATCTTGTCTTCACTTCATATCCATCATTCTAAACTCCCGTGGATTGGAAAACGGTAAAGATTCCTTCCCAATCTTCCATGTAACTCCAAACTCTTCGTTAGGGCGTACAATTGCCAAATTGGTCGCTACACAGGCACACAGATTATGGATCGTGAAACCTGCTGGTTCTTCGTCGGTGTCATCCGAATCTTCGACTTCATCAGCTTCTTCAAATGTAAATACAAACTCAGCTTCTCCACAATTCCAACAAATACCACAATACCTCATGGAGAAAGATGCTGCAAGACCAGGTAAGTTGATCGGTGTCATTAGTTTGACCGATATCTTGTCCCTTTTCGCCAAACGGTTGGGCAAAGTAGCCGATCCAGAATCTGCTAGAAGACAACGTAGAAGAAGTTCTTCTTCTTCTTCGAGATCGATCATCTCATCCTCGAGTCTAGAACAATTGAGAAAAAGTTCAACACTGAATTCGGCATCCAACAATGTCTTGGAATTCAGATGAGTTAAAGCCACGGCTGCTCTTCTTATAACATAAGTATTTTTTATTGTCATCAAAAAAGAATCACCATTCTCTTCCAAAGTGTCAGGCACGAAATATACCCCTTAGGTGATATATCAAGCCTTGTTCGAATAAGTAATGTCCAGAGCCAGTGAGCTCAAGAGACTTGTAATGTACAGAACTTTTCTTAATATACAATTTTAATACTATCTAAATGGTTTTCTTAAATTCCCAACTTTTTTGCTCTTGATGCTAACAGGAAGCGACCTCAGCTTTTTAATGACCTGAGTATTTAATAAATTGAGCTGTTGATCCTCCTGCTTTCTTTTGAAAACATTCTCTTTGTTCTCTTCACTCTTGATAGGCGATGTATTTCGGGAATTTACCCGTGAGGTGTGTCTTGAAGCTGGAGCTGAACGTGAAACTGATCTCAGTGGTGAGACATGACGTGATCTAGACGGAGTGACACTGAAAGAACTAGTTTTTGTCAATGAAGGTTGTCTTATCGGTGATGCTGTTCTTGATTTCGGGACCATTATGGTAGAGTCGATCATCTTTGAATTGTTCTCAATGGTTTGTAACAATTGTGAGATCTTCTCACTTTGGGGGTTAGTCAAAGTTTTCTCCGACTGCGTTTGAGCCTTGTCGGAGATACCAGCTAGATTCTCAATTACATTCAGAACTTCCTCCATGGTATCCGACCTCATCTTTGATGCTTGGTCGAATTTCGTCTGAATATAAGTCAAGTGAGACTCGATATCTTGCTCTGATTTGATCTTACTTATCATATCTGTGATTTTGTTTCTCTCATCCTCGAGAATCAATTTACTATCACTGGTGACGTTATTCAACGACTCGATCTTCTCACTCATGGTCATCTTATTCTCGTCGAGTCTCAGCACAAGTCTATTGATCAGAGAATCTTGATCTTGCAATACAGATTTCTTTGAGTCGAGCCAGTCGAATCTCTCACCTGATAGTAAGTCCTTCTCAGAGTCAACGATCTGACTACATAACTCAGTTATTTGATTAGGAATATGATCCATGGTCTTCTTATAATGTGAGTCAAACAACTTGGTCACATCTGCCAAAAACTCTTTCTTCATCGTCTCATTTTGAGCATTGATAGCTCCTAGGTGCCTCTTCAAAAGATCTTCATGATTGTTGAACAACTTCTTGGAGAGAAATTTGTCAAACTTATCATCTATGTTGGTTAGTCTATCGAGATTGTTGGACAAGTTCTGAATGTCTTTCCCTGTAGAATCGTTCTCCAATTGCAGTTTGAGCTCTTCAAAATAGGAAGGAAGCTTCGATGTGAGTGAACTTGTAGTGTTATCACAGATCTCAAGAGCACTCTCGGTGAAATTTTTGATCATAGCTTGTACTGATTCTTTCACTATTCCTAAATTCGCCTTCACGTCTATGTTAGAATCGAAATTCTTCTCTATCGTCTCTACAAGTTTTTTGACCTGAAATTCCAACTTGTCGTGAATTTGAATCTTCAAAAAACTGTTCGAAGTGTTGTAAGTATTTTCAAGGTCACTTATACCACTGTCAAATAATGCAATTAATTCTTTATATTTCTTTGTAGAGTCTTGGAACATTCTCTCACTATTCTGTTGTTTTTGTAATTTGACGTTTAGTATATTGTTAACCTGATGCAAATCTTTGACTTTTTCCTTTAATTGTGTGAGTTCATCCATCGTGTTATTTATATCATGAGTGAGAATTTTGTTCTGATTTTGTTGAAACTCGAATTTTCTATTAGTCTCTTCAACTTGAACTTTGTAATGCTGTAAATCTTTCTTTAATTGATCATAGTTTCCCTTATCCATTGTAACTCCATCTTTTGCCCAGCATGACATCAAATCTTTGCGTAATTTGGAGGCTTCGTCTACTAAATCTCTTACAATGACATGCTTCAACATCAAGTTACCAACTTGAGGTGTGTTCATGATATTTTTCGCCTTACTGGCATACTCCAAAGTTTTGGTAGTTTCATCTGCGTCCAATCGCGATGGAGAGATGTTCGCGATTAACACAGTCTTGGTCTCACCACCTAAAGAATCTTTTAACAATCTTGTCAATTTAGAATCTCTATAAGGTGGTAAGTTGTTATCAACAAGAGCATTAATGACTTTCCCTAAAGATAGTAAACTTCTGTTGATCAACCCAGCTTCCTTGGCCTGTAGATCGGTGGCTCCTGACCGGCTAATGTTTTCGGATCCTGCCAAATCTACCAAGTTCATCTTGGAGAAACGGTAGTAATCCTCTGAGTCTTTTTTATAGAGACTAATGCTGAATATTGTATGAGATCTGCTCGAAGCTTTGTTCATATTAGTGGATGCGGTTTTCCTGTCGATGAGACCTTTCCTCAAAAGTTCGATACCTTCCATGGCATTTCGCACACAGATCTCGTCCAAATCTTTGATGAAGACTGCACTTTTATCTGCTTTTCCCGGTATTGTTCTTATGGATTCTTCGTATATCTTTAATTCTTTCCTCGATTTGGCATTGAGCAAATCTTTTAAGGACTCGTTGTAAATCTCCACAAGAGAGCATTTTACGACAAAATTGTTTGCAGTGTGTGGGTTACCTTGTAACGTAGTGAAAAGTTGAAACAACACCCTCGGTATTATACCAGCATCTGGAGAATATGAGCCGTTGATTGTGCGATCATCTCCGCACATCGTGTGAGTCTTTCCGGTACCTGTCTGACCATATGCAAAGATTGTACAATTGAAGCCTTGAACGAACTCGTTGAAAAGGGGCAACGCCACTTTGTTAAAGATCATTTCCTGATCTGCCCCGGGCCCGAAAACCTGATCCACAGTGAAGGTCTTCGCTGACATCTTCCCCACTATGGAGCTATCGTTACTTGTATTGACACTGACTTCCTTGGAACCTGTTCTGTC
The DNA here is from genome assembly GCA_030569155.1 of Nakazawaea molendinolei. Classification (NCBI taxonomy): domain Eukaryota; kingdom Fungi; phylum Ascomycota; class Pichiomycetes; order Alaninales; family Pachysolenaceae; genus Nakazawaea; species Nakazawaea molendinolei. Next base: position 162,169 of record JAJMKB010000002.1, read on the forward strand.
ACAGACATCGACAACGACATCATTCTTCGAAGAGATCTCACGATCATTTCGACCTCGACATCTCACCACGACATTGATAGCCTCTGATTTCAAATCTGAGATCTGTAACGACCCTGAAGGACTAGACATCGCGTCTTTCAAGATGATACTTTTTCACACAAATTGTTCCTACTTGGGAGTATTGAATAAATATGAAACTCTTTCGATGAAACCTAGACCTCCAATCCACCAGAAAACACAAAATTTGGCCTTGAATATGCTTTTATGTACCTGATGATCTGAGCAGTTGATCAATCAAACCCTTTTAGATTTTGTTTACTTTTCTATTCACTGCACGCGAGATCCAAAAAAAACCTTTTTGTGATTTGTATGCACGACCATGATCTCAACTATTGATGACGTTCCAGTCGCCTAGTTTTAAGAGCATTTGCTCGATATCCTTTCTGCCCTTTTGAAGATCTGTACAAATGTTGTCGAAATGCTTCATTTTCGCAAGCGATTTAACAAGAAGGTCCTCGTCGTGTTTCATTTTTTTCATCATTTCAAGATCCTTCTTGGTTTCGAACTTATCATCTTGTTCACCAATAATCGAATTGTCTCTGTCATATTTGGGATTGCTAACCTCTTGTAGTTCAGTAGAGGATTTAGAGATAGTGTCACTCACTGGGAAACTATGAACCCTGTAGATCAAATTTCTCAACACTCCAAAACTGATAAATCTTCTTATATCCACAAAGCGTAGGCTCTCAGCGTTCTCCAACGACCATTCTTTCAAAGTTTGACCGTACCGAAGAGATCTGTAAAGTGAAAAAAGAGTTGCTTTCGAAGGCACCATGATTTTATCCTTCATGTTGGAAGGTGTTGTTTTCAAGATCTTATCCGAAATGACACTGTTGTTATCGTCAAACTGGTGGTTAGACTTTGAGCTTTGAATATCGTAGAACCCATTGAACAGAGAATCTGTCACCACATAAGCCTGACACTCAGATGATACTTGTGAATCTTCCAAAAAGAGCCCAATGTTAGATGTAGGTGCGTACATGTTGGAGAATTGGAAGATATCCAACATCAGAATACATTTATAATGCATAAGATGCTGGATACACTGTTTTGTTAGGGTGAACTCCAGATCTGCTAATTTCGATATCTTCGCCACAGAGTTGATACCATTGATAAAAGGTTCGATCTTGACCATTGTTGGATCCCAATTGATGTCGATCAAGGAACTCAACTTTACAGTTTGAATCGGTACGTCAAAGGAATTTATATCTGGAGGAGGTGGGAAGATGGGGAACAATTTTATATCCACTGAGTTTGCACTGTCAATCGGGATCTGACATTCCGAGTAATTATTGAGATCTTGGAAGATCTGTTGTATCAAACTCTCTATAGAAGTCAATTTGATACTGTTAGATTTGACACCTGGTGTAATAGCATCGGAGATATTCAAATCTTTGATCAATTCATTCACATTTGTAATTTCATGAATGTAGTCACTGGAGCCTTTTTTGTCAGGAATATCTTTCTTGGTAGTCTCTTCATCTTTGAAGAACAAAGAACTATCTTCTTGTTCAATCTTCTTACTTAACAAGTTCGACTGTTCCTCTAAAGTTCTGAACAATTTACCTATTCTGCGGATATGATTTTCGTACGGTATTGTGTCACTATCGTAGGGGAACACGAAACAACAGTTAAAGTTGAAGGAATTTCTAGCATATTGTGATCCATAGATACTGACAGGGTACCCGATGACTCTGTAAGCACCTGTCTTGAAAGTGATCAAACGGTTGCAGAATTGAGGTTTGGGTATCACGTAATTCTTAATTGAGTCAAAATCCAATAACGGCCCAGGCAACGTGGAGCTATTGGGCTTACTGGGCGCCACCACAGCTCCAGATGGGATCTGGTGCATCACTTTAGTACCTTCAGTAGGATGGAAAACGGCATAAAAAATAGCCGTTACAGGCACAAATCCAGCTACTACGTTAGTAAATCTTACTCTTCACTTCAAGATTGGCTCACTTACATTCATCCATTGCCACTTCGTGCTGTATTCCTTTCCTTTTCTACTACCTATTTCTTCTCGTCTTCGTCTCTGCTTCTCTTTTTTCAGAATTATCGATATCCAAAATCGGTGATTTCTCCATTAGGAAGTCTGCATCAGTCAAGAGTCAAAATAGGCATTACCGCATTGGGCAGTCCTAAACACCATCAGTCGTGCACCAAATCAAAGAATTTTTTTGTTTACAAAAAACGAAGCGAAACAAGTAAAACAAACAAACAAACAATTAAATAAACAAGTTATTAGCAATGTCTGGAAAAGTCCATGGAGGTAAAGGAAAATCCGGTGCCAAAGACGGTGGCATCAGATCACAATCGTCGTCGGCCAAGGCTGGGTTACAGTTCCCAGTCGGAAGAATCAAGAGATTTTTGAAGAGAAACGCACAAAACAAAGTTAGAGTTGGTGCCAAATGTAAGTGTGGTTTTAAAATTATTATCGAGCAATAGAACCTTTACTAACTAGAATCAATAGCCGCTATCTACTTGGCTGCTGTATTAGAATATTTGACTGCCGAGGTCTTGGAATTGGCCGGTAACGCTGCCAAAGACTTGAAATTGAAGAGAATTACTCCAAGACATTTGCAATTGGCCATCAGAGGTGATGAAGAATTGGACAGCTTGATCAAAGCCACTATCGCTTACGGTGGTGTCTTGCCTCATATTAATAAAGCTTTGTTGTTGAAAGTCGAGAAGAAGAAGTCTAAATAATCGCTTCCGTTTCGTATTTGATTCTTTTTTATATTCTTTTATGTATTTTAGTATGTACAGATACCATGTATAGCATAATTATCTTTTGTTGTACTTGTTTCGTGTCTCGTAGTTCTATCATAAAGCTTATCTCAGTGAGTTCAGCAGCAGAAGAATCTCATCAAGAAAGTCTTGCCATGCTGGCCTGCTTGTGCTGCTTCAGTGCACACCCACATCTCATACTTCATCTCTTTCTAGGCATCAAGATTATGCTTCATCATCATGATCGGGTGTTGGGAAATAATTTGTCTCTTCTCTTGCAGGGTATCTCATCATGACTGTCCCAACTGTAGTTGGGTTCAAAGTGACATCATAAACTTGACCATTGACACTGCCGGTGCTCTGTGAACGAGAAAGATCCAAAGGAAAGATAAACCAATCCGGAGGAAGTATGATAGAGTTGGAAGGAAGAGTAATAGTGGGCTCGTTAACCTCTGCATGGTATATTTCCTCGGCAACAGACTCTGTAGAAGAATTCACAGGTTCGTTATTGGCTTCTCTGTTGCCTCTGAATACTGTATCAATTGCCCTTCTCCACCTAGGTCTTGGTGCTGGTTCTTCCACGATCTCCTGATTTCGTTCTTCTCTCTCTTCTTGTTCATTTTGTTCTTGTTGTTGTTCATCATTATTGGCGTTAACAATGTTACCATTGCCATCTAGACTGAAAACCGGAGATCTGCACAATGGACAGCTTTCCGATCTCTCCATCCAACTTTTCAAGCAGCCAAGATGTATGACATGGCCACAGTTCAACTTCTTTGGATACAAACGAGTACTCTTAGGCACGTCTACTGACATTTCATCACGACAAATGATACAGGTATCATCTCTCTCGAAATCTGCCAGTGTAGCGTTCAGAAGCTTTTTGTCTAGTTCCCTTGAAGCACGTCTGTATCTGATCAAATCCGATATCTGTCCAATCAAATTGGAAACTGTGACATAAGATTCTCTCATAACGGTGACAGGCATACGTAGCGGTCCGATCAATATGAAGACGTTGAAAAGTATGGCCAACAATTTGACCACCGATAAAGAGATTTCAAAAGTCTTCAACAAGATGGCTTTGAATTCCCAGACATCTTCATCTTCGTGATTGTTCAAATACCAGATTTCGGAGATGTTGAGAACTGATTTGCCGAACTCTTCGAAAAGGTCAAAGAACAACAAGGCGAAATCGAACCCAAATATCACATACAAATCTGGAGTTCCACTAAACGAGCTTTCGATACAACCTTTGACCATCCAATAATCAAAAGCCAAAAACAAGAACAATGTCAAAGTTGTTCTTTGGAACACTATGCCCTTGATACTTGTCTGAGTTTGAAAGACATACTGAATTCTGTCCACCAAGATCCAATGGAATATCTTCAGAAATAAGAGACTTAGTACAAGAATCCCCATCAAAAGGTTATTGACGTCTCTGAAAATAGCTATAGCCATTAGGAGGTTCATCAGGTTTAGCCATGACCGCTCGTAGACGTGTTCTCTTTCTATCAATCTGAGCTCACCAAATAACAGCATTTGTAACACTTTGCCCAACAATATCAACACCACGATGAAGAAATTGGATAGCACTAATATGTGAATCCCATGACTGAGCAGGATCAGCAGTGAATAGAAATTTGGTTTGTGATGAATGACATTCGATATCGAGACTCCTGTCAATACAGTTGACAGAGCCGAGTAAATCAAGAAATTTCTTCTTGCAACACTGGAGTCCATGGTTACTATTTATATTAATTCCGCAGGACTAAACTTCGCTTCTTGTCGGTTATCTCTCAATCAAGAATTCTTATCTTGTCAGCCACTTTGAAAGCAAGCTATTCGTTTTGTTTTTGAATGCTTCTTGTTATGCTGTTCAATCAGCTATTTCCGAACTCACTTAGTAAGCTAATGAGCCTCGGATAGCACTCAGCACTGATATTCTCCCAGTAAGCTATTTGAAAAATTGCTAATCACGTCACAGCACCTCAATTAGCTATTCGTTAGACAATTTCTATTCGCTTAGCTGTCTTTGGACCGTCTTTACACTATCTTCACACTATCGGCTATTCTTAGGCTGTGTCTTCCGATATTTCAGCTATCACTATTTGTCAAGCTGTTATCTCAGTATAGTTCGGTTATTAGTAATCTACCGAGCTATTCGTGTCACAGCGGTCTCTGAACCTATCTCTACTCAAGAGCCAACACTGTTCTTTACAACTAATTGATCAACACTTAATAGCTAAGTAGTCACTTATTACAGAACCTCAGTGTGGTTCTACTCTTATAAGCTAATTCAAATGATATTCCCAAAGTTTAACAACTCTTCAATACCAATCAACTACAACCAATTGATAACCTCTTCTCTACCCAACTACTTTGCTTCAACAAACTCTTCCACTCGTTTAGCTCACAATAGCCTCAACTTTGTCCGCCTTTCTGGCTGACGTATCTGTAGCATTTTTTCCCTGTGTCCCCAAGGGACGGGCTGGAATCTGGAAGGGAAAATGTTGAGAGTCGGAAGTCAGTTGGGGAAAGTGTCAAGAATTGGACGGTTGGGGAGAACCGTTGGGTCTTTTGATTTGATCATGAGTATTCTGTTGAAATTGACCTCGTTGGCAATCAGGACGGTTGCCAAACCTATAGCGGTGAGTAAAAAAGAGTAAACGATATGGCAGTCGATGGTTATACTAATTGGGGGCGTAGAACGTGATAAAACTACAGGCTAGGGAACATCCTCTGTTTAGAAAAGGTTGTGTTTCGTTGGCCCAGAATCTTCACCAAGTCGACGTCAAGTTGAAGATCAAGTTGTTGGGACAGAAGAACTTGAAAGTACGTCCGTTGAACGAGAACAAGGCCATTGAAAATGGTGCCAGTTTTATATCTGAATCGTTTATATTCACAGTGGCCGGATCTTTGATATTATACGAGTCCTACCGTCAAAGGCGTAAGGAGTTGAACAGAAGAGAGGCCGTTCTGGACGATATCTCTATGCTTCAAGATGAGATCGAATACTTGAAGAAGAACTTGAGTCAGTATGTGAAGATAGAAGACTACAAACCTGCGAGAGAATTCCATCCCACGGTGTTGAAAGTGGAACCTGTCTCTGAATCGGAGCACAAGAGCAACCTCATCAACATGATATTGACCAAATTGGACGATGAAGAGATCAAGTTGTTCAACGAAAAAGACACTCTTCAAGTTAAAGACAAGAAATTGTTCACCGATGACACAGAAAAGGTCCTCTATTTGAAGTTGGAGAAAACCAGCAGTTGATTTTCGCAGCCATTTGGCTTCAATCAAAGACGGTTGATCCGTCTTCCTTGTAATTAGTTTAGAATCTTAAATTCAGGTATTTATAAAGCCTTAATCACTCGACAAATCAGAGTCGAAATTCATCTGAGTGTCTTGTAAGTCTAAAACAGTGTCTAAATCATTAGTACGGTGTCGCTCTTTAAAGGCGCTGCTCATATTTGGTATCGAGTCTTGAGATAAAGGTGAAAAATTCACCAGTTCTAAAACATCGCTATTGACAAGCGAATCTTCTTCAGAGTCACTGGCAAATTTCATCACAGGAGATGAATCACCAGAAGAGACTGATATTTTGGAAAAATCCACCTCTTCGTGATTCTGGAACACTTCGAACAATTCTGGTACATTTTGAACTCCAATTCTCTTCAACAACCCAGATAAATCTTTCAACATCTGAGATGGGACTTCGATCTTGAAATCTTGTAAGCAGACAGTGTAACTGTCCAAACATTTGATTACCAATTCATGGATCTCTTTAAACGATTTCTTCTTCAAGTCATAGTTGTAAAAAGCTTCAACCTGGTAACAAAGTCCTAACATGTAATGAAACACACCATCTGAACTGAAAGGTTGTTGTAACAACAATTCAGTCAACAAGTCTTTACAGTTTCTGAAATCCAACTTGATTAGATAAAACCAGATGAGCTCGTAGAAATACATTGGAGTCTGTGTACGTGAGCCGGATCTCCAGAATGGGGGTGTCAATTTAGAAGGTTTCAAAAAAGAGACGTTATAATAGGTTCTCAACCAATTTAAAAACTTCTCCACCTTGTGTGAATTGCAGTCTCTGATCAATGATTTTAACTGGTTGTTGTTCAGCTGTGATATCAGGACTAAAAAAGAAGGATCAGCATTGGCATCAAGATTACTTAATGCTCTAGCTTGGTGTTGATCCAAATCGATGCCCAAATCTGAAGCTGATTTTCGCAAACTTTGTTCTTCTAACCTTATCAATATTTCCAATCCGATCGTCCACATGTTTTTTAGGTTAATATTGTTCATCCTTATCAATAGTGCAAAAGTGTTACTGGCAGTATTCCAATCCTGTCGAAGCATCGACAAGTGTAAGATATTTGTCATTATTTTGATGTTGAATTGTGTAAATGAGATTTTTGAGGTTGATAGAGGGTCTTTCGTTGCCAACTTGTTGTTACTCATTAAAAACTTTGGAGGGTTCAACTCATGACCAGATTCCAAGATCTCATATTTATCGAAATCGATCTTTTCATACTCATACGCAGTTGATGTATCAATCTCCTCCTCTACCACTTCTTCCTCCACCTCTGTTTCTTCCTGTAAATCTGCGTCATTCTCCAGCTTCCTCTTTTTCGATTCTTTGGTTTCTACTGGCGCTCTGGGCACAGGATTCCATACCTCGAAGTTTCTTTCAGATCTTTGATCTACAATATCTATATACTCATCTCTCAGTTTCTCGGTATCAAATTCATGTGCTTCCAAAGCTTGTTGTCTTTTCTCTTTTAAGAGATGGTTGAATCTCGGCACAGGTCTATGCCTGCTGTAGAGGTGGATCGAATGATAGAAATCTTCGAACATGATGAGATGAGTTCATCTTTAAGTATATGTTTGTTTTTTTTTACTATAGAAAAAAATGACTAGTGATCTGAAGTGAAGAAGTGAAGTGAAATTTAATTAGCGAAATTTACCTAGATGAAATAGAATTAATTTACACAGAAATTCACGACAGATGAGATGCATTGGAAATCTTTATGGCCAATTGGATTCTGTTTAATGACTCGAAATAAATCTGATATTGATGGGACTCAGTTGTTTAGAGTCGTGTTAAGTCATCCCATAATGAACCTACCCAGGGTTAATCATTACTGGATAGAGATGTTGAAACATCTATTTTATATTGCAAAAATTGCGATCGTTGCAATGAACAGCAACAAATTCACAATTGTGATGTGAGAATATGAATGCTTGTTTGTTAATCTCAGTGACCAAACTCATACCTAGTTAGGGATACTCGTCTCGAGTGAATTGAGTAAATTTTGATTCTCAAACAGGGATATAATATGCTACAATGCTGAAAAATTGTAGATGCAATAACAAAGACATATTACTCCATAATTCTGATGATATGAGAGAAGGGACAAATATCATCTGTGATGGGAGTATATTGTAGAAATTATCCACTAGGAATGGCACTCATCCTTTGACGCATTAAAATAGTGGTCATTTCGAACTGCATTTAGCTAGTGCGATTAATTGACATGACTGCAAAATAGACACAATCCTGGGGAACTGGGGAAATATTACAGACTAACCTGAAAGACCTGAAGTGACAAAAATTTCATGGTGTTTGTTTTCGTTAGCTATCACAAGACAACCAAACTAGTCACCTATTCATAACAACAATAGATAGGTGCGGTAAGCGAGAAGAGCTTGCCACAACTAGCTAACCCGCACTGTCATCATTAAAATCACTTGACTTTGACAACAGCGCAGCAGTAGCCTCCACAAAACAACTAACCGACGATCTCTCAAATTTTCAAGTCCAGATGTCTCACCAAGACAAAACTCTAAGAAGGGCCCTGCAGGCTGTTACCCCCAAAGGAGATGAGCAAAGTACAACTGGCAGGAAAAAGTCCCAAAACGGACCCCAATGCGCGCAATTAGGAAGGAAAACATCCCTGTTTGTATGCGGACATCTACAGGCAGCCAAAATCGGATAATTGCATCCGTGAGGCTCACTATGAAAATATATATCGGCCAACATTCTGTCAAGTTTTCTTCAAGGGTTCAGACTAACGATGGCAGTAGAACTCAAAGATACTGAGAAGAGTGGGTCTAAGACCTCAAAGCCTTCTCGAAAGGGAGTTATGATTGCAATTGCCCTGTTGGTCATTGTTGTTCTTCGTTTTATTGGTACCAACTGGAGCACTTGGAGCACCTTGATAGTGGGTGAAGATTTGTCTTATGAAGAAGAATTGTGTCCTATCTATGACAAGATCGCTCCTTCGTTTTACTACACTGACAACTCTACCGTTGAACATATCATGAAAAATGAAGAGTTCAAGAAGAAGTCTATTGAAAAATTGTCGAATGCTGTCAAGATAGATACATGTGTCTACGATAACTCTCCTGAAGTATCTGCTGACCCTAAATACTGGGCCAAGTTCGACAAATTCCATGAGTATCTCGAATCCACTTTTGCATCAGTTTACAAGAGCTTGAAAGTTGAAACTGTCAACACCTACGGGTTGATCTTCACCTGGGAGGGTTCTGACTCTTCGTTGAAACCAATCTTGCTCACCCTGCATCAGGATACCGTTCCAGTTCAAGAAGAGACCATCGCAGATTGGACCTATGACCCTTGGTCAGGTTACTACGATGGTAACTTGATCCATGGCCGTGGTGTTGGTGACTGTAAAAGTTTGTTGGTAGGTTTGTTGGAAACCGTTGAACTTTTACTCTCTGAAGATTTCAAACCAAAGAGAACTATTATCTTGGCCTTTGGCGCTGATGAGGAAATCTCGGGTCAAATTTTCGCTACCAAGATCGGAGAACTCTTGGAAGACCGTTACGGTCCAGACTCCATTTATGCCATCCTCGACGAGGGTGCCGGTGCATTGGAGAAAGTTGAAGATATTTATGTTGCAGCTCCAGCTACTGCTGAAAAAGGTGCTACTAACATTCTTTTCGAATTATTCACTCCAGGGGGGCACTCATCTGTCCCACCAGACCACACTTCGATCGGTATCATGTCTGAAGTGGTGACTTTGCTTGAGTCCAACCCATTCCCACCAGTGCTCACCACTGCTAACCCAGCTTTGGGGTTTGTCCAGTGTGTTGCTAAATACTCGGAGAGAATTGACCCAACAGCTAGAAAGAACATCTTGAGAGCCGGTTTTGACAAGATTGCAAACTCTAAAGCTATTGAGATCTTCAATGCTAACAAGTATTTGAAGTTTTTGATCAGAACCTCGCAGGCAATTGACATCATCGAAGGTGGTGCCAAATCTAACGCTTTACCTGAGCATGTAGCTGTTACTATGAACCACCGTGTTGGGTTTGAGAGCAGTACTCAGGAGACCTATGACAGAGACGTTTCGTATATCAAGCAGGTTGCTGAAAAATACGGTCTCGGATTGATTCTCGACGATGGTACTGAAATGATCGCACCTACTGCCAAAGGTTACTTCCAGATCAAGTTCGAAGAGAAGACTGAGCCAACCAAGGTTTCACCAACAACTTCTGATGTTTGGTCCGTATACAGTGGAGCCTTGAGACATTTGTACGAAGATATCATCTTTGAAGGATCTTTGGAGAAGCCTGTTGTTGTTGCACCAAACGTTCCTACTGGTAACACTGATACGCGTCATTACTTGAACTTGAGTGATCATGTCTACAGATCGATCCCAGGTTGGTCTGAGTTGTCCATGTTAGACAGCCACGTTCATTCTGTCAACGAGCAAATCGAATTCTCGTTCCATCTTCATGGTATTGCGTTCTACTATGAATATCTTCACATGGTTCTGGATGAGTTGTGCTAGTTCTTATAATAATTTATTCTTGTTTCTTCAAACACCCCCAATTTTACCTGTAGCTCTATACCATGCTACAGAAATGGCACAAGCACCGGACAAATTATAACCTCGAATAGTAAGGTACTCTGAGTGTGATGATGATGCTCATCAAGCTTCGGATCTTGTTTTAATTCATTCCCGGGGTCCATAACATTACACCAGCCTTGAATGTGTCCCTCATTCAGCCCTCAAGATCTGCCTGCATTTTTTTCCTTAAGAAATTTCAGGCTGAGATGCAAGACTTACATCATAATTAATCCGGGAAATTCCTGAACTGAATTTCTCAATTACTAAACAAAACCAAGCTTAGTTGTCCGAGGAATCAACTTATAGGAGTGATCCGTATTTGTATCGCAGGATTTTGTAGCTGTTTATACTCAGACTCTTTGAAACTGAGGGGGATGTTCAAATACGCATTAGCAGCTTTGGCAGTGTTGCCAGAGGCTGTTTGGGGTTGGAGCCCTACAGACTCCTATGCTCCAGGAGAGATCGACTGTCCAGCCGGAAACGTCTCCTTGGTGAGAAGAGCCCGGTCTCTTTCAGACGAAGAAGCCGAGTGGGTGGAGCTGAGACACCGAGTCACCGATGAGAATTTGGTAGCATTTTTGGACCATGCCAATTTGACCGATTTCGATGCTCAGGATTTCATCGGCTCCTTGAACAGATCTATCAACATCGGTGTAGCCTTCTCTGGAGGTGGGTACCGTGCTATGTTGAACGGAGCTGGTCAATTGGCTGCATTGGACAACAGAACCGATAACGCTTGGGAAGAAGGTCTTGGTGGGTTGATCGAGTCTCTGACTTATATCACAGGTTTATCCGGAGGTAATTGGCTTATGGGGACCGTTGTTTACAACAATTGGACCTCGATTCAGGATATCTTAGCAAATGACGAGATCTGGGATTTGGAGCATTCTATCATCAACCCAGGTGGGTTCAACGTCTTTGACACTGTCTCTGTATGGAGCGACATCTCTGATGATATCGATCTGAAAAGAGATGCCGGCTTTAACATCTCCTTGACGGACCCTTGGGGTCGTGCCTTGTCGCACCAGTTCTTCCCCAATTATACCGATGCCGGTGCCGGTTTGACTGTCTCTACTTTACGTGATGCCGATGTTTTCAGTTCTCATCAGATGCCTTTCCCTATCCATGTCGCAGATGGGAGAACTCCAGGCTCACAAGTCATCTCTGCAAACTCCACTGTCTTTGAAATCACACCTTACGAATTAGGTTCTTGGGATCCATCTGTTTATGCTTTCACAGATGTTAGATATCTTGGAACTGAAGTTGATAATGGGTTCCCAGTAAACGATACTTGTTACGGTGGGTTTGACAACGCTGGGTTCATCATGGGTACCTCTTCTACATTGTTCAACCAATTCATATTGCAATTGAACACTACTGGTATCACCGGCCACTTGTACAGTTTGATCGAAGAGTTCTTGGAATACTTGAGTGGTGAGGAAGATGATATTGCTCCATATCATCCAAATCCTTTCTACCAGTCCGAATACGCTCTTGTCGACTCCATCGTCGAGTCAGACACTTTGTTCCTCGTTGACGGTGGTGAGGATAACCAGAACGTCCCTATCTACCCATTGATCCAACCAGAAAGAGAAGTTGATATCATTCTTGCCTTTGATAACTCTGCTGACACAAATGAATCTTGGCCTAACGGTGCCTCGGTGGTTGCCACTTACGAGAGACAATTCTCTTCCCAAGGTAACAGAACTACATTCCCTTATGTTCCTGATATCAACAGTTTCATCAATTTGAACTTGACTGCTAAACCTACATTTTTCGGATGTGATTCTTCAAATTTGACTAACTTGGAGGGACCTGTTCCTCCATTGGTGGTCTACATTGCCAATAGACCTTTCTCTTACTGGTCCAACACCTCTACTTTCCAATTATCTTACGAAGAAGAAGAGAAGCGTGGAATCATTGCCAATGGTTTTGAAGTTGCCTCGAGATTGAACATGACCCTCGATCTGGATTGGCGTAAATGTCTTGGTTGTGCCATCATTAGAAGATCCGAGGAACGTGCTGGTATCGAGCAAAGTGATGAGTGTCTGTCCTGTTTTGATGAATACTGCTGGGATGGTTCATTGGACACCGATGCTAACGTCCCAGTTAATTTCACCGACGATGGTACTACAAACGGAAACGAGGATGTTTGTGGATCAGAAACAAATTCTACAGACTGTGCAAGATTCACCAATGGTGCTCTGACTTTGTCGAGCCATGGAACTTTGCTCACAGTTTTACTTGCACTTGTTGTGTCCTATGTTTCGATTTGATGTGCTTATGACGTATTTTTCGTAATTTGCTCTTTCATATCTATGAATTTTTGATGCGATTTCGTTTTCGAGCAATTTTGTGATTTGGCGGCTGAAATTGGATATTTAAGGGGTGTGGATCGGCATAGCTTGAATATTTCACCATTTCATATCCATTTTCTCCATCAGCTCCATTTGCTCTATTCACACTCACCATTTCACCATTTGACTAAAAAAAAAAAGGGATACATAGAAAAAAAAAATTTCATCTTAGATCTTTTTCCATTTTGACTAGAGATCTCTGTAATTTATAGAACTGAAAAGATGAGTAAAGAAGAAAAGACAGAGGAAGATTTGAAACATCTCCTCCTGTCATACAATGAAGGTTTACAACTTTGGCAGCGTCAGTTCGGATCCAAAGAGACAGTGTCACAGATCCAACTGTCACAAGTGGAGAAACCAGTAGAAGAGATTGAAAAAATCTGTAAATTGATCCATGCCAACACTACCAAGATGGGGATTGTATTCACACGACCATTGAAGGACATAGCGGCTGCTTATAAGCAGACCAACGAGCTCAGTACTTCCACGGTGTTTCTTGTTAGTTTGGTGATTCAGCTCCTACAGACTAAAGAGAGTGAACTCTTAAGAGATGAGTTGGTGCGTCGCATTAAAGATTTGTTGAGCAGTTTACAATTTTTCACCAAGGCCTTGGAGCTGACAAATGAGGACCTGCGATTGGTGGGAGTGGGCAAAGTGTGGGACTCTGTTACTCAGGTCTCGAAGTCGATCAAATTAGGAAAACTAGGGCTCTTGAAATTGAAACTTTCAGAAGCCAGTATGGTGATCGGTGATGGGTTGGAAGAATTGGAAGAATGGATTGCCGACCCACTGGCTATGGATGACGAAGATGATCCTTTTGGAATTGAGTCTGATTCTGAGAAAGAAGAGTCAACAGATGAAAAGGAAGATTATTCAGATTTGATACCGAAACTGGAGTTCTTTGCAAAGAAGATCAAATTGGTCAAGTTGATCATAGCTTGGACAGTGAAAAATGTACCGAAACAGATCGATAACGGTAATGTAGACAAGATTCATTCGATTATTAAGAAACTAAATGAGTACGTTGACGAGTTGATCTATAGCTTAAAATTTGAAAATGACTTGGATCAAGCCAGTTCTTGGTTTGATAAGTTGAGCATCGAGAGTCTTGCCTTGATGGAGATTCTCAAGTCTAACAATACCCAGAACGACAAGAACTTGAAATGGATAGCCACATGGACACTTAAATTCAAAGAATAAACTGTATACTCTTATTTTTTTGCGAAATAAATCTTGACCGATATAGTAGTACATATATGCATTTGGAAATCACCAATCTCCATCGTCATCTTCATCATCACTGTTCCCAACTTTACCTTTTCTCTTTGCAAGTGCCGCTGTCAAGGCATCAGCAAGAGATGCAGGTTGTCCTGGAGCCAGTCCTGCATTACTAGTATTGTTGACTTGTACCGGTTCACCACGAGCTTCTTGAAGTAACACCGATGGCTTGTCCAATTGTGATTTATCTACTTTTTTCAAAGATCCCAAACCAGCACCACGGATAGAAGCTAAAAGAGCATCTCTACCTGGATCGCCTGTATTGTCGTTAGGAGCTGATGCCATGGCACCCATTGGAGGAGGTGGTGGCAGCGGTGGAGCTCCAACGCCCATCGGTGGAGGTGGTGGCAGTGGTGGAGCTCCAACGCCCATTGGAGGGAGTGGTGGTGCTGGTGGTGGTGCTCCGTTGCCCATTGGAGGAAGGGGTGGTGCTGGTGGTGGTGCTCCAGTATTCATAGGAGGCAACGGAGGCAGCAGCAGTTGTGGTTGTGACTGATGCATTGGAGGTGGAGGATAATTCTGCATTTGTTGTTGTGGAGGAAGTGGTGGAGCAGCGTTTTGCTGTGGAGGGAAAGGTGGAGGTGAGAACTGCTGTTGAGGAGGTGACATACCTGGTCTCTGAGCCAAAGGTGGAGGTGGACCTGGAGCTGCAGGTACCATTCTTGGAGGTGCAGCTGGTGGAGGTCCGCCTGTGGATCTGGAAGGTGGAGGTGGAGGAGCGTTACCTCTTCTTGGAGGAGGAGGGGCAGGCGGGGCCCCACCTCTCGATGGTGGGGGTGGGGGGACACCTCCTCTCTGTGGAGGAGCTGGAGGTACGCCTCCCCTTGAAGGTGGAGGAGGTGGTACAGCACCTCTCGAGGGTGGAGGAGGAGGAACCAGTCTAGCAAACAGGTTTGGAGGCAGCTGTTGCTGTTGTTGGTATGGCATGTTACCTTGAGGTGGTGGTGGTTGTTGATATGGCATATTATTTCTCAGTGGAGGTGGAGGTATACCATTTGAAGGTTGAGAAGGTGGTGGAGGTTGGTTTGCCAAAGGTGGAGGTACTCTAAATCTCGATTGCAGTGGAGGTACAGCATGATGAACCGGAGTAGTTGGAGCTGGACTTGGAGATTGTTCTGGAGAAGGCGCTGAAGTTGACTGTGGTGTTGGTGTATAACTTTGGGGAGGTGAAAAATCGTAGTCATCATTCTCTGAGTGTGGTTGAGATGCCTGTTGTTGTTGATTGTTTGAAGATGGAGGTGGTGGAGGTGGGGGAGCTTTCTTCTTGGATTTGGACAGATGGTGCTCCTGTATCTGTGGCTCATCTCTATTTTTGTACTGATATTTCCTTGGGATCGGTGGTTCGAGACCCACCAAAGGACCACCTTGCTTGGCTATATAATCTTTGATAAATTCTTTGTTATCAGCGATCATCTCCTCGGTAATACCTGCCTGTTCTAACTCTGTATAAAGAGACCGCCATTCGGGAGGAGGGAGACCGTCATAGAAAATAGGACCTTTGGCCCTTCTAGAACGTTGCTCCGAGTCAAGACCTCTTGGGCCTGGAGCCGCTGGCAGCTCTACTATAGTTTTCTTCAACAGGATGGCATTCTTGTTGTTCACAGTCAGTTTGGACCCGTTTTTAGCCCTGTTCTTGACTTTCTTAAGGAAATGAGACGCTTCATGGGTGTCATGGAATAAGAATCCCAGAAGACATTCGTCCAACTCGAAAGAATGGAAGAAAGACCTATCCTGATTGTACTCGAAATTGACATACAATTCTTGGTCCCATAGAACACCTCTGTTCCCCACGATATCGACCAACTTGAGAAAGAAGGTGTGACCTACCAAATCATCGCAGAACACCACGGCTCCAGATAATCCTGTATAGGTCCATTCATCTTTGTTCGGATACGCTACGTATAACCTTGCCACGGCAGCATCGAGGATCTTATTGGACAGTTTCGGGATCACTCTCTTGATCTTCTCTTTGTCCTCATTGGATAGACCACCCATCTCGTATCAATTGACTGATGTGATTGGGGTTTGAGTGTAATTGAATGTCCTTTTAGATATGCTTTATTGGATCTGTTAGTTATGGACAACTGATTTTATAGATCCTTGAGTTTCGCGCACGACTTTTGTAATTGAAAAAAAAAATTATTTCTTGAAATTCTCAATTAGATTTCCTTATTAGTTACAGTAATAGAGAGATCAGAATGTCGGGACGTCAAGGAGGTAAAGCTAAGCGTAAGTGGCAGATTTAATGGTGAAGAAATGAGATTTAGTGATGATTCAAATTAGTGAAGAAGAGAGTACTAACAGAACAGCATTAAAACTGCCAAAGAAGAAGGTTCAGGAGTTTGATGAGGAAGATTTGGCTTTCAAAGCTAAACAAAAAGCCGACCTGGCTGCTAAGAAAGCATTGCTGCAAAAGGCTCTGGGTAAAGGTCCTTTAGTTGGTGGTGGTATCAAGAAGAGTGGTAAGAAATAATCTTACTGGTTGTTCAGTGTTCTTTACCTTATACTTCTCCTATAATACAATTTATTTAATACTTTTGTTGTAGGGTATCTAATACTGCGGATGTTCGACTGCTCGTAGCTGACACAATCATTCAAATTTTATGCTACTGTCATAAGTTTCGGTCTCGTTTCACTCAACTGTTCTGTACTCGTACAGCTCTGCTAGTTAACTAGTTACTGATCTAACTCTTCAAGGCAGTAACTTATTGCCATATTTGAATCATTTTCATGTCCTGCTGAGCAATTGTTAGGCAGACTATACTTTGATCTGAACACCCAGTGTTGTTATTTGTGTACACTTTGATATTTTCTGTTGCGATATCATCTTCGAGTGAATAGTGCTAGCGTTAAGCAGCTGATACTCAATACTACTGATGATCTACAATAATAATGAAATCACAATTTTACCACATGTTTGTGGCTTAATATTAACTCTCTAACCGGTTGAACTTTTCAAAATCTCTTTGTCTGTCAAAGTATAAATTTAATAGCCTTTTCCCATCCTGTTTCCTATCACCTAACACATACTTTGAGCTGAAGTTACTATTTAAAATGAATTTTAGATTTTAAGCAACAGCGTTGTGTGAGTTTTTCCATTCTAGTGATACCACCTCTTCTAAGCTCGAGTAACAACTATTAAAGATTGTAAATTGTTCTAATCATCAATTACTGAACTACTCACTTCTGAGTATTACCCCCAATTTTTCACATCCGTAACCCCCAATTTTTACAACTGCAAATTTCTTTCATATATTGAAAGTTTGAAGATGGGGCCAGATATGTACAGTTTCTAATCTGGTTTCACTTCATTCAACATCACCATTTCACGGTTTTTTCACTTACTTCACTATTGAAGAATCACATGCCATTTCTCATACTACTCACAAAGCTGCTCACCCCTAAACCCTAAAAGTCGTGTCCCTACACTCATAAAAAAAGACAACGCAATGAACAAATCTATACATCAATAGAGATGTTGGCCAAGTATAAAATAGTGTTCTTGGGAGACCAAGGAGTGGGTAAGACCTCTTTGATCACCCGTTTCATGTACGATACGTTTGATTCGCATTATGCTGCGACAATCGGGATCGATTTCCTCAGTAAGACGATGTATCTCGAAGATCGTACCGTGAGGTTACAACTTTGGGATACTGCGGGACAGGAGCGGTTCAGATCGTTGATCCCATCCTATATCCGTGATAGTAATGTCGCAGTGGTGGTGTATGATATCTCCAATAGAGAGAGTTTCGAAAGTGTAGCGAAATGGTGTGAAGATGTGCGTAACGAGCGTGGTGGGAACGTGATAATATGCATCGTGGGTAACAAATCGGATTTGGTGGACAAAAGAGTCGTGTCCAGCGAGGAAGGAGAACTGATGATGAAGAAGATCGAAGGAGCTCAAATCTTCACGGAGACGAGTACCAAGAATGGTTACAACGTGAAGAATTTGTTCAAGAAAATAGCAAAATTGTTACCGGAACTCAACAAAGACGGCGTGGATCCGGATCTGGACCTGGATCTGGGTGCCAATGGACAGAGTGAGATGATCGACATTCTGATCGATGCAAACAAAGAAGAGGGAAAGAGTTGTTGTTAGTATGAAACATTCTTTTCTGTCTACTAGATTGCCTTTAGTTATCTACTATGGAGTTTAGCTCAGCTCTGCCATAGTGAGTGCCTTGGCCCTGATGACTTGAGTACTCGAGGACTTGATTCTTAGTTTTCGAGTGATTTGAAAAGGAGTAATTTCACTCTTTGATCAAGTCACTGTGGTTCCTTTGGGCTTTGCAATCAGCTTGGTGATTCAATCAAGGCTAGATGCACCAAGACTGGATCTACTAAGGTATTTTCGCATTTCATACTTTTGTGTTCTAATTTTTGCACGTCTTCTCTATTTGGTTCTCGATGAGAGCTCCGCCCAGCTACATAGCCCTTATAATCAAGTTAGATAGTTGTGTCTGCTTAGTTGAGGCAGTCTGTATTTAGTATTTTATTAAATCTGGTAATGGTGATTGCCATTTAGATATCTCTAGCTTTTATTGTGTGAATTTGTAAACTTGCTATTACGATGTCTTTGGATGTTGTTAATCGCTTTTAGAGATATCTTTAGCGTTCATTTACTAGTGTGTGTTTGCTAGTGTAGCATTCTAGTATTTTTGCACTCTTTGTTTACGGCTCTGATAGTGATAGAAGCTTACTGTTTAAATACTTCAAAACTACAGCATTCAGGTATCAAGAAAATTTTTACCAAGATGAAAATGCCAGATTGGATCAATTGAAGTACTTTCGGGTCACCAGGTATGCTTGTATTTCAAAGATTTGCAATTAGATCCTTAGCATTTACACTTCTACAATTTCACAGCTCTACTGTTCTGCTGGAATGCGGCTCTAGTATTCAGCTAACCAGTGCAAAGCAGTTCAATAGTAAAATTTTCACCATTAACCTCAGCCACTTGATACTCTCGCATGTTAAGATCGCAGTTACCACACCTGATTCAAACTACTCTCCATTCGATCAAGTAAGCTGATAGCTGTAAACCTGAACCAGTCCAAGACAAAAGTCGTGCACATCCAACCGACGAAAAAGTCGTGTACCACCCAAGCAAGCAGGTACAAAAGTCGTGTGTTCCAATCCAGGGGAGATCTTTTCTTTTTCAGCCAGGTACAGGGGAAAGTGGTGTTATTCATCTGCGGATGGATGACGGTGGAGTGAAGAGATTTGCAGCGGATGATCGACCTCATCTTCACCATCTTCACCAGTTGCAACCTCTCAACTGTGAGCACCTCCTCGACTCGCCCCTTGCTGCCAGCCTCTTGTCGTAAAACAAACTGCAAACAATAAAAAAACAGTAATAATAAAAAATAAAATATCTGCTGCGGTGCCTCACAGCGTCCCTGACAAACGTTTCCAGGGGCTCTCTGTCGCCACTTATTTAGGTAAAAAAAAATACACGTAGTTTTCAGGGCACGAATTTATCTGAGTAAAATAGAGAAAAGTTAGAGGAAACTTATTTTTCTTCTAGTTGAAGCAATTTCAATTAAAAGTATATAAGACAAGTGTGTCGTGTCCAAAGTTGCAAGCAACACTCTAGTAGAGACATTTTTTTGATGGTTGAGGAGTGTTAGATAAAATAGAGTAGATTAGAAGAGTAGATTTCTTACCTGTTGAAGTATACTGTTGGGTTAGAGTTGTAGATATAAAGAGGTTAGTTGGAAGAGATATAAACAACTGGCAATATAACAACATACCTGGGATAACAGTTAAAATAGAGAGCTAACCATACGTCAAACATACGCCAAACATACGTTAAAAAATAAGCTGCCCACACAGCTAACCATACAGCTAACCATATAAAGCTGAACACAACACACGAATAAAAGCTAAATATATAACAGCTCAACAGAACAGCTAGACAAACAGCTAGTGATACAAACAGGTATAGACAAAAGCTAACGACAGCAGAGCTATTCGAATCAGCATTACAGCTCATAACACCAGCAAAAGTGCCAGCAAGATACCAGCAAGACACACTGACGATACACTGGTAAGACAACACTTGTCCCAAACATACCTCACTACACCACAACGCTAAATTACACTACAAAGATGGACCTCCAGCCAAGATTACCCGAGCATGAGGACTCAGACTCGGTGCCAACCGTGATCAACCGTACAAAGAAGAAATCTAAAGGACGCACTTTCCAGTGTACCCTGTACCCGCCTTGCTCGATGTCCTTCACCAGATCCGAGCATTTGGCTAGACATATCAGATCTCATACTGGAGAGAAACCTTTCAAATGTCAGCACTGCCAGAAGAATTTCAGCCGACTCGACAACTTGAGACAACATAGACAAACGGTCCATGCGTATGAGAATTTCATCTTAACGTATCCAAATGAAAAATTGATGATTAGAGTGAGAAACGATGAGTTTAACGAAGTTAAGAAGAATTTGGGTATCGATGAGTCCAACTTGATGCACGTTTCTAACCGTCAATACTCTGAACAGGACGAGGTGAACGCTCTGCAACAGTTGAACGACCTTCGTAATAACCAATCCCCAAACCCAATTACACCTATAAACAGTTTCCACAACCAACAACAACTGCAACTGCAAAGATTACCCATGTTATCACCTCCGGATTCAACTTCCCCACATAACCATCACGAGCAACTTCCTCCTCCGAGATCTTCAGAATCTTCATCGTTGCTCAGACCATTACAGTTTAGACCAGGGAATAACAAGAGACCAAGACCTATCTTGGTACCGGACTCTGAATCGTCTCCAGAGTCTTCATTAAACCTATCGACACCTCTCACAGGTCGGTCGTTACTGTCACCTTTGTCCCCATATTACAACTCGCATCTTCATCATTTGAACAACCAAGCTCATCCTCCATCTCAACTCAACAATGCTAGTCCTTACTTGAGTCCATTCCAACAGAGTTTCTCACAACATGATATCAAAGATCATAAGAAACTCCCACTGATCAAGTTCAGAGAACGCAAGAGTCCCGTAGTGCCTTCCATCGAGAACAGGTTCAAGATGAAGGTGGAGAATTTGATGAACGATAACAATGAGACCGGTCCGGATGATTCTCAAGTATCGAGTAATACCACACCAACAGATCATAAATTCGGTGACTCCACAGAGATAACCAATGTGCGGTTACCTTCTTTCAAAGAATTGGATTTCAAATGAAAGACCAGGATCACATTGTCATTTAACGAGATTTGTCTAGTAATACAAGATTACTAGAATAGATTTCAATATGATTTGATATTATCGAGTCAGTACTAGTGACAATGTCTTGCTACATTTACAAATGATGATCAACTACACCTCATCAAATTCATCTCAAACACCAGTTCAAGCTACAATCCAAAACCATCCAACATTCACTTTTAATCACCTTTTAACTTAATGATATCCATTTACTTCATTTTTTTGTCCATTTTTCTAGTCACCATTTCACGTTCCACCATTCCACATCATCCATCATTATCATCCTTACATCATCCCTCCATCATTCACCATAAGTATTCACCATCAATTAGACGTCGTGTAACATTAAGAATCAGTTGTAGCCATTGAGTCGTGCACTATCTTCCCAAAAAATCCCTTTTAGGAAATTGCGGGAGGCTAGGATGGATTGGGAAATTAAACATTCCCTGCTTCAGAAACATAACCTGATATCATAGCAACACAATACAAACGATATACAAACAAGTTACACCATGAATTACAACTACACGTCTCAACCAGGTAGTGGTGGAGGGTCTACTGGAGGTGGTGGGTACGATTTCAGCGGAGTACCTCAGGGCCAACAAGGGTCGAACTCTCAGCAGATTACCAATTCATCATCTACGTCATCGGCGTCGTCGTCGTTCTCCAACGGGAACCAGTTCCAGTCCCCTTTGAACGGTCATTCTACCTTGAACACATCGTCAGGTTACTCTCAGGATGTTAACGGGTCCTCTTTTGCCTCTTCATCGCCTGTATCTTCGGTGTCAAGCTCGTTCTCAAGACAGAAATACTTGTCATCGAAAGGTTTTGATATCGAGGACGACTTGGAGTTCTGTCCTGAGATCTTACCGATTCATCACTCTCCAGGTGGAGGTGTCAAGTTCAACCCGTACACTTCGATGACCTTTTCACCTATCTCACCAACTACAGACAATGCCACCACAGTTGTGTCACCTTCGAGTCAGATCGCCAGCACGGTCAAGAAGACACCGGTGCAAGACAGATCACTGACACTATCACCAAGGATCCATACTCCTAGGATCAAGAAACCTTTAGAGATCATTAACCCGCTGACAGGCTCAAAAGTTGATTCTCCAGGCATCAGAAATTAGTAATCATCTGGGGCTGTAGCCGATAAGCGAAAACTTTAAGTTTATCTTTGGTTCAGCTGAGGCAACTATAGCCGGACATGTTCCTTATTTCTTTATGACTGACATCTTTATGAGATTTCTTTGCGATTCAAGTGTTGATAGATTTATCGATAGAGAGTTTGTTGAGCGATACTATCATCTTTATCTGGTACAGGACATCTGCTGATGAGTCCAGATATCGAGATATCAAATAACTTACACACTCCACTCTCGATACTATCACACTTTATATCACTTCAGACATCTTAATGACCAAGAGACTCATTTGTTGATCAAATGAGTTCTCTCTCATCTTACGCTTTCCCTTCTATAAACGTTCATGTTTAAAAGCTTCAATACCACCTTGCCATATTTATAGTTAGATTGTATTTATATTATACATCGATGTAGGTTGTAATTCTTGCTCTCTTTAACAACTGAGGTTGAGAGCTTGAGCTTTTCATCTCTTTAAGTAGGGCAGTTTAGCTGGTGTATACCTTTTTTTCAGCTTTATAACTCTATACAGCTCCACTATATAGAGCTCACTGTAGCCGGTGCGCATGAAAAAGTGAAAAATTTCGAGATCGCTCGAGCTCACTAAGTAACACTAACCAATACTAAATACACTTCATAATGGATGACGAATTAGCCGCCATCAGAGCCGCACGTCTTCTGGAATTACAACGTCAATCGGGAGGTTCGAACGGACCATCGTCTGGGGCTCTGGGCCAACCGCAACAACAGCAACAACAAGATCAGACATCATCTCTTCTCTCACAGGTATTACAACCACTGGCTCGTGAAAGACTTAGTAGAGTTAGGTTAGTGAGACCAGAGAGAGTACAACTGGTAGAGCAGTATTTGATGAAGTTGGTACAGATGGGTCAAATAAGGCAGAAGTTAGGAGAAGATGATATTGTTCAGATCTTGGAAGGTATGAGTAGAAGTAATGGTGAGAGTTCCAGTGGAGGACCTAAGATCACTTTCAACAGAAGAGTCTTACTGGACCTGGAAGATGAAGAAGATGAAGATGATTTCTTTGACTAGATCTTGGTGGTATAAATAGTATTTTATTGCTTCATTTTAATACTCAACTTAAATACAACTTAGTTTTTGATACTTGGTGCAAAAATGATAAATTGCTCAAATTTTGATGACACCGTCCTTGACAGCACTGTTCAAGATACTGATCACCGAAAGGTAAGAGGCTTGTGAAGTGTCTTCGTGGATACCAACACCCCATTTGTCGGCAAGGGTTTTGGTGTCATTTACTATGGCACACTCGATATAAGTAGCAGCTTTGGACTCTGAATCTTTCCCAAGAGAGTGCTCATGGTATTTGGCAACTTTAAACGAGAGCTTGAAGAATTCTCCGATGGCTTTGGTGAATGCCGATAACGGACCGTTACCTTGGCCAACGAGATCTTTGACTTCGCCGTTGATGGAGATTTGTAACTTGATCTCTCTCATGTTCTTGTCGACTTTAACCAAATTGTAATCGACCAACTTGATAGGGAAACTATCATCGTTCAAGATGAAAGAGTCGTAGAACAAGTCCACTATTTCATCGCTACTCAACTCTTTACCCTTGATCTCAGTTGCATTTTGTACTTTCTTGCTGAACTCGATCTGTAAACCTCTTGGAAGGTCCAATTCCAAGTTTCTCAAGATGATCCAAGAAGCACCACCTTTACCGGATTGAGAGTTAACTCTGATAATGGCTTCATAAGTACGTCCGATATCGGTGGGATCGATAGGAAGGTATGGGATTTGCCATTTCACATCACCACCATTCAGAGCCAGCGCTTTATCTTGGTGTATCTTGAAACCTTTCTTGATGGCATCTTGATGAGACCCTGAGAAGGCACAAACAACAAGACTACCACCGTATGGAGCTCTCGCCGGTACCGGGATCTTGTT
Source organism: Nakazawaea molendinolei (assembly GCA_030569155.1). Lineage (NCBI taxonomy): Eukaryota > Fungi > Ascomycota > Pichiomycetes > Alaninales > Pachysolenaceae > Nakazawaea > Nakazawaea molendinolei. The sequence continues at coordinate 186,782 of JAJMKB010000002.1, forward strand.
ACACCTCTCCACTATATCCACGACACTATTTATGTCTGAGAAATCGAGATTAGGGGTGACACCTTGTGTATACAAGTTCAAGGCCAAAGTGACCAAGTCCACATTACCAGTTCTCTCACCATTACCAAACAAACATCCTTCAACACGGTCAGCACCACCTAATTGAGCCAATTCAGCCAGAGCTACAGCACAACCTCTGTCGTTGTGTGGATGAAGCGAGATACACACGGTGTCACGGTTGGAAATGTGCGTGGAAAAATACTCAATTTGGTCTGCGTACACGTTAGGAGTAGACATCTCCACTGTGGCGGGTAAGTTAAACACTATTGGGTTCTTAACGGTAGGTTCCCAAGCAGCCTTGACAGCTTCACACACTTTTAAAGCGAAATCAACAGAGGTATCACTGAAAGTCTCAGGACTGAACTCGAAATCCCATTCCGTATCCTGGGCCTCCAGATTGTCCTTCGTCAACTCACGCACAAGCTTGGTGGACTTGACGGCTAATTCCAAAGTCTCATCTTGAGACATACCAAAGATCACGTTTCTGAAACAGTCAGAGGTAGCAAGGTATATATGGACAGTGGCCTTCTTAGCTCCTTGTAACGACTGCACAGTTCTCTTGATCAACTCCTCTCTACAAGGAGAGAGCACCTGGATAGACACATCCAGTGGCAGGTTGGCAACAGCCCATCTTGTGAAATCGTAATCGATCTGCGATGCACTTGGGAAGGCTACCTCGATCTCTTTGAAACCGATCTCGACCAACTTCAAGAAATACTCTTTTTTCTGCTCCACAGACATGGGATCAGGTAAAGACTGATTCCCGTCTCTCAAATCCGTGGACAACCACCGAGGCAGTTTGTCCAAAGTCTTGTTAGGCCATTGCCTGTTAGCCAACTTTAAAGGCTCAAATTTCTTATACTTCCTAGAGGGATCCTTGAGCATAACCATATTTCTTTAACAATACCTATTCACTTCTTTGAGAAACAATACTGGTTCCAACAATATACTGTGCAGTTGCAGTGGTTTGTATTTATATATTTTGTCAACTGTTAGTGGCTTGATGTCAATGACTCAGGTGAAAAAAAAAAATGAAATTTTTTGATGCCTGCGAATGACTTCTGTGGGGGTGTGGCTGCGGGTCTGCGGCGGCCTCAAAACGGGAAATAGTGGCTGGTTAGTCGATGATGCGCATGTGGCGAGTGTCGACTTCCTAAACAGGAAATTTCAGGGATGCAAATAGCGGATATGGCACGAAGCGTCGAGATGCCAAATCGGGAAAGTGCAGCAGCGCAGCTGATTGGGCAGGACTTGCTCGATTGGGACATATGGCGGATCTGAAGAGCCGCCCAGGTATATATAAAGATATGGATCTGCTCGATGAGATGGAGTCCAATTGCAAGGCAAGCACGCTAACAAGATAGACAAATGCACCCATTCGACTCTATCAGTGAGGCCGAGTTCAAGCTCGCCACCAAATTGATCAAAGATCAATACTCTGAGAAACCACATTTCATCACCGTGGACAGATTGGACCCTCCAAAGAAAGATGCCATCAAGTACTTGGAACTGGAGAAGTTCGGAGCTCCGCTCCCTTTCATCGCAAGAGTGGTGTTCTTGTACTTCTACACTGCCAACGGAACTGCGTTCCACAAGGCTTTGGTCAACGTGAGCCATGGTCACGTCATCGTCGATGAGACCTTGCCTAAAGGTGTTATTGGCCCATTGTTGCCGGACGATATGGGGGAGATCGAAGAGGTTTGTAACACCCACCCAGAGGTGTTGGCTGAGATCGAGAAATTGAAGTTGCCAAAAGGCGTTCACGTTAGAAACGACCCTTGGATGTACGGTACCGATGATACCAACGATGAGAGACCTTTGATCCAATGTTACATGTACTTACGTTACGATCATACCGAGTCCAACCATTACTCGTTACCTTTGAAATTCTCTCCAGTCTTCGAGGCCTTCACCCACAAGCTTGTCAGAATTGACTACTTGCCTGGCGGTTACGACGAAACCACCACTCCAACGTTGCCCTGGAAACAGGTTCCAGCTGTCGAGTACCATCCGGACTTAAACGGCGAAGCCACCAGATCCGATTTGAAACCTTTGATCGTACAACAACCGGAGGGAACCTCTTTCACCGTTGAAGGCTCATTGGTTCAATGGCAAGACTGGAGATTCAGAGTCGCTTCCAACTGTAGAGAAGGTTTTGCTCTTTACGATGTCTCTTTCAAAGGTCGTTCTGTTGCTTACAGAATCTCTCTTTCGGAGATGACCGTCCCATACGGTGATCCAAGAGCCCCATATCACCGTAAACAGGCTTTCGACTTGGGTGACTGTGGTTTCGGTACCACTGGTAACAGTTTGAGCTTGGGTTGTGACTGTCTTGGTGTCATCAAATACTTGGACACCATCCGTACCAACGCCGATGGTGAACCAATCATGATCAACAACACCGTCTGTTTGCACGAACAGGACTACGGTATCTTGTTCAAGCACGTCAACTATCGTACCAGCGAGGCTGTTGTCGCTCGTAGACGTGAATTTGTCGTTCAAACTATCGCTACCGTTGCCAACTACGAGTACATCATCAACTTGATCTTCGACCAAGTCGGTGCCATCCAAATCCAAGTCAGAGCCACCGGTATCTTGTCCACCATGCCAATCGATGACGATGTCGTTGTCAACTTCGGTACCAACATCGGTCCAAACGTCATGGCTGCCTACCATCAACATTTGTTAGCTTTCAGAATCGATCCTGCTGTCGATGGTCACAAGAACACTGTTGTCTACGACGATGTCTTGCCAATGGACGAGGACCCAGTCTTGAACCCTAACAACGTTGGTTTTTACACCAAGAGAACCGTCTTGGAGAAATCTGGTTACGTCCAACAATCTCCGTTCACCAACAGAGCTTACAAAATCATCAACGAAAACGTCATCAACAAAGTTACCAAGAAACCGGTTGCTTACAAGATCGAAATGCCTGCTAGACAGATGATCCTTGCCAATCCAAACTCTTGGAACGTTCGTAGAGCTAAGTACGCTACCCAACAATTGTGGGTTACCAAGTACCGTGATAACCAACTTTACGCTGCTGGTGAGTTCACCAATCAGTCTTTGAAAGATACCGGTGTTGGTGAATGGGCTAACGGTCAAGATAGCGTCAGAAATGAAGACGTTGTCGTTTGGGCTACTATGGGTTTCACCCACGTCCCACGTCTGGAGGATTTCCCAGTCATGCCTGTGGAGATTCATCACATCAACATTGTTCCTTTCGGTTTCTTCGAAAAGAACCCAGCTTTGTCCTTGCCATTGGCTAACAACTCTTTCAACAAATCTCAATACTACGATGAGACCAAGAGTGCCAGTACCAGTGGTACCGAATCTGCTTCTTGTTGCAATAAATTATAAATTACGTATACAACTGAATAATATTCTGGATCTTAAGTCTTGTGTAAAAAAAAAAAAAAAAAGGGATACATCATTTTTCATGCACTTGTGAAACAATTGTGATTTAATTTAAAGGTATAAAATGAGCAGCTATTCGCTTCAATTATTAGACTTGTTGAGTAACAAACAAGATGGCTCAATCTTTGCGACTGTTCTCAAGCTCGAGTCCTATTTTTGTATACTCGTTCAGCTCAACAACAGACAAAGACTCTGTAAATATCGTCAAGAAGAAGATGTCGACAATGATGGCCTTGAACAAAATTTCGGGCCGTCTCAATGGGGTGTTGAAGCTCAGAAAGGCAACTGGTGAGCCTTTTTGTGGGGAAATTAAATCTGTAGTGAGTAATTCAAGCAGCTCAGACAGCAGTGATGACGATGAAATCACATCAGATGTGTTATCGAGTGTCTTTGGGAACACAGACAGCGATTTGGTTATTGATAGTGACATCCTAAATGACATCGATACCCATGAAAGCAGTCCATCACAGGGAAATAATTTACTTAGTCCTCCCAGAATCACTCGAGTTAAGTCTAGTCCACAAAGAAATAGACCAAGTCCATTGAGTCAGTTGAGAAATGATGCTAGTTCACGTTCTTCGCTTAGAAAGAAACAATCTAGTTGGGATTTATTGTCGATAGACTCTCCTATTCCTGAGGACTCTAATGAGGTATCGCTTGCAACTTCTGTTCAATTTCATAAACCTGGACTTCCAATAGCTGTCAGATTCACACCCCCAATTGTGCAATCACCACGGGACTATTTTATACAAGAAAATAAGGATATTAGAACTAAGACACTGGAAAAACACTGGCAGTATCTTACACCAACAGCAAAGCTTCCCTATGTCAATCAATTCTTTGAAGAAAATCAACTGGTGTTGAAAATTTACAGTGAACTACAAAAACAGGGGTTTGCTTTTGAGCAATTTACGAATATTTCGCACTGAGCACGTATATGAGCAATGTACGAAAAAGATTCCCGAAGAGTGTTTTTGTTTTACCCAAAGGAAAAAAAAGAGGTGAGGGATTGAAATAAATAAACAACCTTGAATTGAGAAGTGGGGTTGAAAAATTTAACAAACAGTTGGCTTTGGCTGGTTTAAAGAGACATAGGGAAGGTTATATCTTGTCCTATGAGATTTCTCATCAAAGCTGGACAGGGATCCAGGTCTCAAGATTGATGACATTTCTGATCAAGATCTGATACTTTTTATTGGCTAAGCAACACCGTCTATGCTTACTTGTATATGGTCAGATCACCGCTTTTAATATAATTTCAATTCGATTTGATTTAATCTTCAACTTGAAATCTTGAAATAGTTTCTATTTTAACTTTCGTCATGCTGCAGAGAAGCCAGCCCCCCCTCAAGTCGTGCAAACCCTAAAAAGCAATAAGATTTCCTCTTTTGGACACAAGCTGCACAGAGATAAGTCGTGTACGTATCCACCAACTTCGCCATGGCAACCAGCCACGTTCCACTTTTGGCAATATGGCGCAGCCCCGGTTGCTGTTTTGTGCTGTAAAAAAATTTTCAACTTCGGAGGCACTACTTTCCCACTTGCCAGTTTTTGTTTATTTTTTGTAAAATTGTTGTGTGTCTTGTACCAAATTTCCATACACGAAAAGAGACAATAGTCATCTCGAAATCAGGTACGATCAGACATTGATACACACTGGCAAGGCATTGAGACTTGCACAGGCTAAAAATTGAAACAGATTGAGATCACCAGATTGTTTATTAAGATGTCGTCTCATGAGGATCACGAGCAGGTGGAGAGCGTTGAGGAGCAGCGTCTTCGCGAGCACTTGCAGAACATGGATCAACACGCAGGTCTGAACCATCACCACCATCAGGACCAAGATATTAACGCGTATTCCTCAATTGATCTGGCCGGTAACATGCCTGTTGACGAGGACGTCAAGGCGGACCCTGAAGATTACGAGGACATGCAAGATCGTATGAAAGTGCTCCCACGTAGGGGGTTAGACAAAGAAGATGTCAAGATCTCGAGACAGAGACAAAGTAGAGACAACATTGGAGAACCTGTCATTGCTGAGAGCTATTTCATCACTCCTATCTTTGAGCCAAGAGAATTCACCGATTTGTCCGCTTTGAAAGAGTACGTCAAGGACTTTAGTAAACATAACGGGTTCAACATCGCTATCTCTCACTCCAACAGTAAGGCTATTTACTTCACCTGTGAATTAGGTGGTGCTTACAGAAACAAGAACTTGAGAAGAGGTCCTGATGGTAATTATGTCGAACTGGACGATCCAAATTTGAAAGACCCAGCTCACTACACCACAGATGATTACAAGAAATCGAAAAGAATGGGATCCAAAAAGATCAGTTGTCCTTTTTCGATCGTTGCCAATTTCTCCAAGAAGAGAAATTACTGGACGTTGCGTGTAAGTAACAACCATCACAACCACATAAAATTGAGTCCAGATGAAGCTCCTCCTATCATTAGAAAGAGAAGTAACTTGGTCAACGAACATATCTTGGAGTTTTACAAAAACGGCGAGAAACCTTCCAAGATCCAGGAGAAGTTGTCAATCCTTTTCCCAGAAGTCGCTATCAAGAGAGAAGATATCTACAACGAGATTCGCATCTTGAAGAAAAGACGTATTGTACCAGCAAGCAGAGCTATTCCAAGAAACTCCAAGCACGATGTCTTGGTTGACTTGAACGAGGAAGAACTCGTTGCTGCCAATGCTGCTAGACACGGTTCTCACGGTAACGTCCATTCTCCATACCATCACCATTTGCAACCTGACGACAAGGACGTTGATTTCGCAGCTATCATTGCAGCCACCAAGAAAACTGTTGAGGACAAAGAAGCTGAGGCTGCTCTGGCCTTGGCTGCTGAACAGTATCAACAACTGGCCCATTTAGAAGCCGTTGCTGCAGCTGCAGCTCTGGCAGAGGCTGACGAACAGGCTCATAAGAAACAACATATAACAAACGATGATGTCGATGACAAGTTGTTGCAGATTGATGACAGATTGGTGAGCGAGGGTAACTAGATCTCTGTCATTTGACTTAATAAGGACACTTGTTGTCCATCGATTATGCTTCCCTCTCAAACCTCAAACAGTCTTGAGTTTTATTGTATTTTAGCCCGTGTTTTATCTTATTTTATTTTCATCTTAGAGCCTAAGTGGTGCTATGGGTCTGAGTATATGTATATTAATAATTATATTTGTTTAATCTCTGTATGATTTATCCAGTCAATTGTTCTTGAGAAGTATCAATTATGTCTTCTCAACTTCACCTTTATACTTCACCATTTTTATTTACATTTCATCAATTGACATTTATCAGCAATATGTGACAGCTAATAAAACACATCCTGGACCATCAAATCACCATTTTGTGCATCTGATCATCCGGATCACCAATCTCAATTCTCCATCTAAGCCAAAAAGGGATACACGGTCACGTGATACGAGGATGGCAAAAATGGATGAAAAAAAAAACACACAGAGAGATAGATTTCGATTTGTACACCTTTAAAGGAATTGAATCGATCGGTTGAATCTTGAGCTTTGAGATATCAAGACAACGCAATTAGTTGAGTTGTGAGACATTGAAGTGATCAGATAGTTTCTAGAGGCCTCAGTGAGATTTTTCGCCCAAGATGTCATCACCTAAAGAGTCTGGAGCTCCAGACGCCACCAAGCCGGTACCTGAAAAAGAGGTTGTAAAGACATCCAAAAACCAGAAGAAAGTGGAAGAAGAAGAGTTGACTGAAGAGGATCAGCAATTGAAACAAGAGTTGGAGATGTTGGTGGAGAGACTCACCGAGTCGGACCTGAAATTGTACAATTCAGCGTTGACCAATTTGAAGAATTTCATCAAGGACTCCACCTCTTCGATGACAGCGGTCCCAAAGCCTTTGAAGTTTTTGAGACCTCACTACCCGGCTTTAGTTGCCCTGTATGAGAAATGGGAGGATGCACAGTTGAAATATAAACTTGCAGACATCCTCTCGGTATTGGGTATGACTTACTCAGATGAAGGGAACCGTGATTCCTTGTCGTACAGATTGAAGTCCAGTGATACCATTGATTTGGCAGAATGGGGTCATGAATACGTCCGTCATTTGGCCTTGGAGATCGGTGAAGAATATCAGTACAATTTGGACAATGAGGTTTCTAACGATGAGTTGTTGAAACTCTCGTTGAAGATTGTACCTCTTTTCCTCAAACATAACGCCGAAGCTGACGCTGTAGACCTCTTGTTGGAAGTAGAGGCCATTGACAAGTTGATCGATTTTGTCGACAAAGACACCTTTGCCAGAGTGTGTCTCTACATGGTGAGCTGTGTGCCTTTGTTGGCTCCACCTGACGATGTTGCATTTTTACACACTGCATTCTCCATCTACCTCTCCCAAAACCAACTTCCACAAGCATTGGCCTTGGCCATCAGATTGGACGACGAAGAGTTGATCAAAAATGTGTTCAATGCTACAAACGATATCCATATTCAAAAACAATTGGGTTTCATCTTGGGGAGACAGAACTCAAGCTTTAAATTTGACCAAGATCCAGAAGTTCAAGAATGTATCAACAATGTCAAGAAGGCTAAATACTTCCAATACCTTGGTAAAGAATTGAACTTGATGGACCCTAAATTACCAGAAGATATCTACAAATCTCATTTGGAAAATAACACATGGGGCGGTGTCTACGATTCTGCTAAACAAAACCTTGCCTCCAGTTTCGTCAACGGTTTTGTCAACATGGGGTTCGGTGTTGATAAATTCATCGACCCAGAAGACGACTCCAAATCGTGGATCTATAAAACTAAGGATAACGGAATGTTATCTACAACTGCAAGTATTGGTTTGATCCACGCTTGGGACATAGATGAAGGTTTACAAAAATTGGACAAGTACTTATATGCTCCAGAGACCGAGATCAAGAGCGGTGCCTTGTTGGGTATGGGTGTATCATCATCCTCGGTTCATGACGAAGTTGAAGCCGCTCTTGTGATATTACAAGATTATCTCTCAGACCCAGACGTGTCCAAGGAATTGGTCTCTTCAGCTATTTCCGGTGTAGGTATTGGATTTGCAGGTTCGAAGAACGAGGAAGTGTTGAACTTGTTATTACCAATTGTATCGGACTCTGAACAACCAATTGAGCTCAACGCTCTCGCTGCATTGGCTTTAGGTCACGTCTTTGTTGGAACTTGTAATGGTGACATCACTTCTACCATTTTACAAACACTTTTGGAACGTGATTCCGTGGAATTGTCCAACAGATGGGCCAGATTCCTCTCATTGGGTCTCGGTTTGTTGTACATGGGCAACTATGAACAAGTCGGAGACGTTTTGGAGACTATTGAAGCCATCGAGCATCCAATTGCTAACACTTTGAAAGTTTTGGTCACCATCTGTGCTTACGCAGGTACAGGTAACGTTTTACAAATTCAAAGTTTGTTGCAAATGTGCAGCACCAAACCTGAAGATTCTGATGAAGATGAAGAAGATGAAGAAGGAGGTGCTGAGAACGAGCCTGGTGCTTTACCTCAAGAAGGTGTTACTTCAACTGCCCCAGACTCTGAAAACACAGAGGATGCACTGGATCAGTCCAAAGAAGAGCCAAAAGAGGAAGACAAATCCAACGCTGAGCCTGAAACTACACCAGAGGACAAGTCCTTCCAAGGTTATGCCGTCTTAGGTTTGGCCACCATCTGTATGGGTGAAGAGATTGGACAAGATATGGTTTTGCGTCATTTTGGTCATTTGATGCACTACGGTAACCCATTGATCAAGAGAGCCGTCCCATTGGCTATGGGATTGGTTTGTGCATCTAATGCCCAAATGAAGGTGTTTGACACATTATCAAGATACTCTCACGACCAAGACATCGAAGTTGCTATCAATGCTGTATTCAGTATGGGTATAGTTGGTGCTGGTACAAACAATGCCAGATTGGCACAGTTGTTGAGACAATTGGCCAGTTATTACTCAAAGGAGAAAGACGCTTTGTTCGCAGTTAGAATAGCACAAGGTTTGATACATTTGGGTAAAGGTACTTTGTCTCTTTCACCTTACAACACCGAGAGACAGATCTTGTCGAGAGTCTCATTGGCTGGTTTGTTAACAGTTGCTGTCTCCATGTTGGATCCTAAGGCTTTCATCTTGGAGGACCAGCATTCGTTATTGTACTATTTGACCCCATCTATCTATCCAAGATCTTTGATCACTGTGGACGAAGATTTGGAGCCAATTAAGGTCAACGTTAGAGTAGGTCAAGCCATCGATGTTGTTGGGCAAGCTGGTAAGCCAAAGACTATTACTGGGTGGGTTACACACTCTACTCCAGTGCTTTTAGGTTACGGTGAAAAGGCCGAATTAGAAGATGACAAGTATTTGAGTTTGGCCAGTGCTTTGGAAGGTGTGGTTATCTTGAGAAAGAATCCAGATTATGTAGAAGAAGAATAAGATGTGTACATTGTTTGATGATAGCTCTTAGACTCAGCTAGCTCTATAACACCATAGTAGACTTGCTTAAAAACGTTACAAGAATCTAGTGTTTATTGTATGAAAAAGCATCCCCATAATAAGAAACAAAGAAGCCTGTTAAGCCGCTATATGATTTATTTCAAATGTAGCCTGTGGGAATTGAATTTTAAGTCGTCATTTTAATTGATAGTTGTCTTGGCCTATTTGAATTCCAAAGCCTTACCAGCCATAAGTAACCCGACAATCAACCCGAACAACCCCAAGACCGAGCCGAAAATTTCAATGACCAAGATCTTGACGAATAACGAGGAGTCTGCTGCGTCGGAGATAGCAGCTGTGGATCCTGTGACACCCACAGCGATACCACAGATCAAATTACTGAGCCCTACGGTTATACCTGCCCAAAAAAGCGAGAACCCTGTGTACATGTTGTCCTTAGTGAAGAGATTGGCAGCCTCGACAGAGTTCAACTTTGACGAGAACACAATGGCCATGATCAATCCGTAGATAGCGACCACCTCACAGAAAATGATCGAGATCAAGTTCTTGGTGGTGATTCTTGGTGCTTTGACACCTGCACCAATGATGGAGGAACCTGTGATAAAGATACCCCAAGCAGCCCCAACGACCGAGAATCCAATACAACATACAATCCCCAAGTTGGCCCACATGTATGGAGACGTTGTCTCTAAGAAATGGCCCACGTTGAAGGCTTCACCACTGCCAGTGAATAACATGTCTACTTGGTTAGTACTGAATACTTATCACCAGTTCCAATCTACTTACAGCCTCCTACAATTGCCAAAGCAGCTATTGATACAATTGATGTCGCCCCTATCATCTTAATCTTGATACTTTTTTCTAATCAATTCTCCTTGATCAACACAGTGCCACCGATGCTCCAACTGGTAACCTTCTTAGTTGATGAAGGACGGAAAAATTGTGTTGTAAAAAAAAAGATATGACTGCCTAATAAGGAATTTCCTGTTTTGGTCGAACCAATTTCAGATTGCCATATTTGGTAATACCATATTTGGCTCCAAATAGTCAGATCGGTTCTTCCCAATTTTTATCGATACATTTGATAGCTAATTAACAAACTGTATTCATGTCTATATAGTTGGACAATTATTGGGATTCAACAATGGCACCATCGTAAGCCAAGTCCAACAATTTCCAGGTACACGAGATTTTTTCTTTGGCAAATCTGTTGATGATCTCCTCAGCGATGGTATCAAAGTTCTCTGTAGCGAGAGCCAAGATGGTTGGACCTGCACCGGACAAACAGATACCGAGCAAGCCTGGGTGTGTTCTAGGGGTGACACTGGCCAAGATCTCGGTCAAACCTGGGATCAAAGTCTTTCTGTATGGTTGGTGGACTCTGTCCTGCATAGCTGGGTAGATCAATTCCGGATCTGGAGGTGATCTTGTCAAAGCGGTGGTCAAGACGGCCAATCTTTGCAAGTTGAAGATCATATCTTTGGCAGTGTAAGCTGTTGGCAAGACACCTCTAGATTTGGCAGTAGAAACCTCGAAATCTGGGATAATGGCAATACATTTCACCTCTTTACACCAGTCATACTTGATATGTCTTCCAATGTCATGAGGAGGTACAGGTGGTACCAATCCGGTATCAGCACCTCCAGCCGGTTCAGGCAAAACCTCACTCAAAGGAATTTCTTTTCTCTCCATCTCTGTGGCACTGAGATCTCTCAAGTACGATCCTACGAAACCACCCATCATGGCAGCAGTGATGTTGTCCGGATGACGCTCGATCATCAAACAGTAGTCCAACATCCTCTGTTTGGAGAAATTCAACTTGGCAATCTCGTTGGCCAAGATGACACCGGCTACAACTGCAGCACCAGATGACCCTAAACCTCTACCCAATGGGATAGGGTTATGGACATGTACTTTGGTACCCAATGGGAAGTGTCTAACATCGTTACAACGCATCACATACAAAGCTGTTCTCGTGATCAAGTTCTCATCAGATCTGAGTGGAACATCACTAGCACCTTCAGAGTCCTCAGAGTAACTCACCAAACAGTTATTTGGATCTTCGTTAGTCACCTGGGCATCTCCTGGACTCACAGAAACGTCCAATGTTAAATACAAGTTCAACCCGATCCCCAACACATCAAATCCAGGTCCAATATTGGCACTTGATGCTGGCACTGATATCTTGAACTTCCTGACTGTCATTTCAAGCTCTAAAGTAATAAAATGTTCTCCTGCTTGGGTTCGAACTCGACAAGAAAAATAGTCATTCCCATGTGAGTCTTTGAAAAAGTGAAAAATTTCTGACTAGGGCGTTTCGAAAAACCATCAAACGGTGTAAAAAAAGAATCAAAAAGACAAATCAGTGGTGAGAATAGAGCCATACTAAAGACACTATGTTGGCACGATCGTCACGGTTTTTCAACCGGAGTCTTACTCGTCATTTCAGTGCAAAGGTAGAGGTGAGTTTTGTTCGGCTTCAAAATGGTCGCTCCATAGCAAATTTCATGATCTCTAGAGCAAGTTACTAACAATCGAATCAGTCTCCTGTAAAAGTGTCCACCTTAGAAAATGGACTTCGAGTCATCAGTGATGAATCTCCAGGACATTTCACATCAGTAGGGATCTATGTGGAAGCAGGTTCTAGGTATGAATCTGAAGAGAACGGATTACAAGGATGCTCTCATCTTGTAGATAGATTGGCATTCAAGTCCACTGAGAACGTCTCTGGTAAGCAAATGCTTGAACAATTAAACCACCTTGGAGGTAACTTTATGTGCGCATCATCCAGAGAATCCATGATTTATCAGGCCAGTGTGTTTAACCCTGAACTGGAGAAAATGTTTTCCTTGTTGAGTGAGACCGTTGCAAGACCTTCTTTGACCGACTCCGAAATAGAGGAACAGAAAATGACAGCGCTGTACGAATTAGATGAGATCTGGATTCAGTCCGACTTAATTCTTCCAGAGTTGTTCCAACAGCAGGCATACAATTTCAAAAATATGGGTAGTCCATTGCTCTGTCCAAAAGAACGTTTACCAGAGATTTCAAGAGAAACGATCTTGAAGTACAGAAAAATGCTTTACACACCTGATAGAATGGTAGCTGCGTTTGTAGGACTTCCTCATGAAAAAGCTGTTGATTTAGCACACAAGTATCTCGGTTCTCTCAAGAAATCAGACGCTAAAATTACCAAGAATCCAGCTCAATACACTGGGGGTGTCGTTTCATTACCTTCACCTCCTCCTATGGGTAACCTTCCCCAATTCAGCCATTTATATATTGGGTTCGAAGGTCTCGCTGTCACCAACGACGACATCTACGCTTTGGCTACATTGCAAATGCTTCTTGGAGGTGGTGGCTCTTTCTCTGCTGGTGGCCCAGGGAAGGGGATGTACTCAAGAGCATACACCAGAGTTTTGAATCAATACGGTTTCATCGAGAGTTGTAAATCTTTTATCCACAATTTCACAGACACGGGATTGTTTGGTTTGTCTATTGCATGTGTCCCACAACTGTCGAGAGTGGCTCCTGAGATAATTGCCAACGAGTTGGCGCTGCTTTTTGCATCAAAGGAGTCTCAAGGTGCCTTGACAGATCTGGAAGTGAATAGAGCTAAGAACCAATTACGTTCATCTTTACTCATGAACCTCGAGAGCAAAATGGTACAATTAGAGGATCTCGGCAGACAGTTACAAGTATACGACAGAAGGGTCGATGTCAACGAAATGTGCGACAAGATCAGCAATTTGCAAACATCAGATTTGAAAAGGGTAGCAGAACAAGTTCTTACAGCTTCCAAACCAACTGTTGTCATACAAGGTGAAGTCGAGGAGTTTGGTGACGTTGAACAGACTTTAAAGAATTTCGGCTTGGGCTCTGATGCTCCGAGTACTCCTATAAAGAGAAAGAAGAGAGGAGTTTGGTTTTAATCTGTCTAGATAAATGTTCTCGCTTGATGGAGATCTCATTTACCACTCCAAGATCCAGTGCCTTCCAGAATGACCATACACTAATACTTTATCAACACTAGAAAAATTTCTAGAAATGGCTGAGTCCTTACAAACCCACCACAATGAGCTTCTTCAATTCACTATCATCCTCACAGACATTTGCAACAACATCGAGGAGCTCATATCTAATCGTGTACATAAAATTATAATCATATAGATCCGCAGAAGTCGTGTAAGAAAGATCAATATTCCCATTGCGTAGTATACAAGTAATTTTTTTCATTAGTGTTATTCACCATAAACAAAAGTTTTGATATCAATAATCAGTCCTTTAGAACTGCAATCAATCGAGGAAAATCACAAGTGATGTCAGGTAAGTGTTATTCCCAAATAGACAGATTCTCGATTTACTAACCTTCAACTATAGGTTTTTCCTTCTCAGGGGGCAATTCCAACACAGGGAGTGGATCATCATTCTCATTTGGGAACACATCCAATACTAATAATGCCACGAACGGGCTGAATAACACACTGGCGCCAAGTTTCTCATTTGGTAATACTCAAAACAATGCTGGTAACTCTTCAGGTGGTTTATTTGGAAATGGTGGAGCATCAAATACAGGGTCTCTTTTTGGAAATGCTACAACAAGTAGTACGCCAACTCAAACACCTGCCTTTGGCTCACAACTGAACGGAAGTTTATTTGGCCTGAAACCAACCACTACTTCAGATAAACCATCAGGCTTTAGTTTAGGAGCATCTGCTACTACTGAGGCTCCTAAGTCTACCTTTTCTTTTGGTTCAACAGATCCAGCTAAATCAGCGTCACCTGCACCAAGTTTCTCATTTGGGGCTTCGAATGCTTCTCAACCAGCAGCTCTGTCTGGCTCCCTTTTTGGCGCCAAACCAGCTACTTCTGCTGCTCCTCTGGATGCCAGTAAACCAACTTCGGGATTCAGTTTGGGTGCTTCTCTGCAAGGTAATTCTACCACACCTTCATTTTCATTGGGTGCGACTACAGAGAAGAAAGAAGAGCCAAAACTGCTGGCTCCTTCATTCTCCTTCGGCTCTACTGCTCAGACTACAGGTTCAAAACCGCTGACACCATCTTTTTCATTTGGTGCATCTGCTGACAAAAAAGAAGAACCAAAGCTGCTGACACCATCATTTTCATTCGGTTCTGCTGCCGAAAAGAAAGAAGAACCTAAACTGCTGACACCATCATTTTCATTTGGTTCTGCTGCTGAAAAGAAAGAAGAACCTAAACTGCTGGCACCCTCATTCTCGTTTGGTTCCACTTCTGAAAAGAAACCAGAACCAAAGCTGCTGCCATCATTTTCGTTTGGCTCTACAACGGAGAAGAAAGAAGAACCAAAACTGGCTTCTTCATTTTCATTTGGTCTGACCAAACCAGCTGAGGCTAAAGAGGCACCAAAGACTGCTGCACCATCTTTCTCATTTGGACTGGCTAAACCGGCAGAAACAAAGGATACCACCAAAGCTGCAACTCCATCATTCTCCTTTGGACTGGCAAAACCTGTAGAAAACAAAGATTCCACAACACCTGCAACACCGTCATTCTCTCTCGGTCTGACCAAACCTGCCGAGACCAAAGACGCACTGAAACCAGCACCTTCTTTCTCTTTTGGACTGCTGAAATCTGAAGAAAAGAAAGAGGCCCCAAAACTGACCCCATCATTCACACTTGGGCTGGCCAAACCACTGGAGTCAAAAGATCTGCTGTCTCTGCCGGCTGCTCCAACACTTTCCTTCGGTCTGAAAGCTGGGGAAGAGAAGAAGGATCTGTCAAAGACTACAGCTCCTTCTACAGCTCCTACTGCAGGTGGTGTAGCTACTAAATCAGAAGTGGTGGCTCCTAAACAAATATCGATAAAGAACAAATCGCTTGAAGACTTGATCACCAGATGGACGAATCAGTTATCATCTGCCACATCGAATTTTGAAGTGCTCTCGAATAAAATTAATAAGTGGGATCAAGTGTTAGTGGCATCGGGAGAGAAAATATCATCTTTATACTCGGACACAGTGATGGCTGAGCAAACTCATAATAAAATCGAACAAAGTTTGACTTATATCGAGAAGCAACAAGAGGAATTGGAAACATTATTGGATAGTTACGAAGCTCAAGCAGAGAATTTATTGGCATCGATTTCTCCACAACAACAACAGTCATCAAAATATAATGCTGACACCCTCAACAGTTCAAATCAAAGTGTCTTGACTAACGATATGATCAGGGAGAAGTCTTATCAAAAGGCGTTGTTGTTAGATGAGAATTTGGATGGTCTTGGAGACAACTTGTCTTCTTTGATCTCCGAGATTAATGATGTTAACAGTACTTTCAACAAGACTTTGATCAACGAAGACCAAAACAAAGACGAAGACTCTCTTGGAGATATCTTGAAATTGTTGAACTCTCACTTGGAAAGTTTGAAATGGATCGAGGAACACGAAGATTTGTTGAAGACAAAGGTGGAAAAATTGAAGAAAAATTGAAGTATAGTTTCTAATGTACTCGAGTACACTTTGACGTATCTCACTCTGTAGAGCCCCACTTTTTTTTTCTCCAGAGAAAAAATGGAGATAATTTGAAGCATCTAGATATCTTTTAATTAATTGATTACTAGAAAAGGTCTCCAACACCAATTGGTTGTGCTAATTGTGTCCATCTGATATTGTTCTCTGTGAGGACAGGATTTGATTGTTTGACCTCTTTCATAACTAGCTGCCTTCCCTTCATCCAAACATGAATTTTGACTCTCACAATTACTTGTCCATCTAATTATTTATTACTTATTTATTCGATACAATTATCGATCTATTTATTCGATTGATTCATCAATCTATTTATTAACGGCTTATTGATTTATTTATTCACTTATTTATTATTTATTCCATCCAATTGGTTGCCCTGTTTCTATAAGCCATGATCAGATACAGAAGGGCTAATTTCTTACGGTCTCGGGTATCGAAGACCCCAGTGATAAGACTTCATTCACTGATTGATCGCGTACCTGTGAAATCAGATTTTTATTCAAGAGGCACAAACATATCAAAACCATTTGAGATCGAACCAGGATCACAGTTCAATCATAGATTAGCTAACAATATTATAATGAACACTCTGAGCAAAGTGCAACAATTGTTGATGCAAGACCAGGAGTCACAAGACACCGGATATAATGCCAGATCTTTTTTGGAGGAAAAGACTTTGGATGACCCCACTTATGTATCTCAGTTGCGGAATCAGATGACACATGCAGAAGGTTACATTACAAACAGAATGTCGCAGACATTTGATTCACATTTGAAATTGAGCATCCTTTTAGCACAACCATACTCTCTCAACGCTGAGCCTCAAGCTTATTTGCAGACCTATCTTAAAGTTAGGTATAATGTTTCTGATGAGCAATTGACAAGGTTGATAGAGGCATTAGTATATCACAGGTGGTATAGGAATGCTTCGATCATCTTGATTGAAAACTGCAATTCAGATAAGGAATTAATTACACAATCACTCAAACTGTTGGATTACATAAGTCAAATTCGTGACTTCCCAGAAATTGATGTACATGACTTTTTTGTCAACTTTCAGCACCATTCTTGCTTCGATGAATTGTTGAAAAGGTATCTAGAGACTGGCCAGGGGTCAACAATAGCTACCAACTTTGCAGAATTGAAAAGAATTGTTCTGTATGGAAGGAAATTACAAAAGTCGCATCAAAATTTCTCAAAGTATGATTGCCTTGAAGACTATTCACTGAGTTTGTTGATCTCTGGAGACTATCCAAGCTACATCAAATTGAGAGCATTATACTCTAAGATTGAATTTATAAGATCGAAGTTCCACTCTAGAAGTGCAGCTTTGTTGGAAATCAAATCAATTTCACGAGAGATAGAGGCTTTCAAAGATATCTCAGGCGTGATGGCAACAATAATATCCATCATTCAACCTCGTTATGCCATCGAAATCACGACCATATCTGAATTGCTGAGAAAAATGAAATTAGACATCTTTGATCTCAATCTCCTTTTGAGCTACAATCTTCCATTGAGCGAAGTGAAGCGTCTTTATAAGTATCATGAAGGGTTAAAGAAGTATGATTTGAGGTTTCTCACCACAATAACAGATATCTTCATAAGGTATGGCGAAACAGATTTGATTTTGCAAATTCTAAAAAAGTATAGACAAGTTCTTCCGAGCTTCCATCAGGCCAAGATTTTGAAATACTTCAAGAATGACAGACTTAGGTTTTCTCCGGTTCTTCGAATGATTCCCCCATACAAGAAAGGATACGTATTGAACACGTTAGCAATCGAATTATGCAATGATTTCACCGAACATCGTGACAATGTCACAATGATCTCATTCGAGGAGATATTTTGGTTTGTGGATAAGATGAAATTATTAAAGATGGATACTGTGCCATTTCTCAACCCTATCTTTGACAAAATCTTGACAGATGATCGGTTCATATCGGCGAACGGCAATTCTTACGGAGACAGTTTTGTCAGATTCAGTGCAAAGTCAAGAGTAAATTTAGAGATGTTGAACGCTTGGAATCAGAAGCTATTCACCCTTTACAGCTCTTCACCGAACCCAGAGTTCCTCAACTTGGAGTATAATAGAAGGATTGTCTTACGAATGGTTAGAATGCATGCAACTAGTAGACGGGAAGAGTTGTTAAAAGTTTTTGGAAGAAACTTATCCATTTTACCAATCGAAGCTGCGATTCATTTGGTAAATGACGTTTTGAACAACTTCAAGGAAGATCGAGGAAGAAACGTGAGTACAGAGGCTTTCGTATCATCTCTGATGAGCAAAATATTGCTGTGCTTTATCGACTCATACCTTCGGAAAATGTCATTTTCTCAAGAAGGATTCCAAGATTTGTCTCTGTTCATTCAAGATGTTGGATTTCTGGGAAACGATGCTCTGACAGTGCTGCTTAGGTCCCCGTTAAAACACAAATTGATGCAAAGATTACTGGAAAGACATCCTGATCTCGCAGAAGAAATAATACTTGACGAAAACGATAATAGTTTCATAAAGGGGTATTTGATTGGCGTTGTACAGACAGAGCGTCTCTCTCCTTCTCATAAGGTGAAACTGCTCAATGCAACTATCTATGCCAAATTCAAGCTTAGGAACCAATTTTTTCTAGGTCAAAAATTCAGTATCATATTTTGTCAATATGTGGTTGACCGTTTGACAGAGGGTGAGTGCAATGAGTTAGTAAACTTAGAGAGATTTCTATGGGGACTTAGACATTGCAAACGAAACAAGGTACCTGCAAGATTTTATAAGTCATGGTTTAAACAACTCAATTCTATGAAGATGATTACAAATTGAATCGTTGCAGTCCGTTTATAAAAATTGTCTTCAAAGCTGACAGATAACTTGGTGCGAAATGATATTCTCGCTACTTTCAGTGATAAGGGGTATTTAAGTAGTGCACAGAAGCACAAACCCCTATTCCCCCTTTTGTTTTGCTCAAAACACACGACTCTTTTCAGCCAATTAAAATCGCAAAAAATAAATTTTTTGTCTAATTTTCCACATACAAAAAGTTTTCTGTTCACTCTCATAGTGAGCTGTTTCTGTAGCAGTAAAGTTTTTTTGTATGGTAAGCGAGTTGGAAAGAGGGAAAAAAATAGAGCCATATTAATCTTTGTAGTGTTTTTTCATTTAGTTCTTAAAAAGACGATACAATAAATTCATATTCCACCATGTTTGCTAACTCTATCCGTTCAATTACCAGATTATCTGTCAGATCTCCATTAGTAAGAGCATCTTATAACAGCGGTAGATTGGCAACTTTGAACAAATCTATCATCATTAGAAAATATTCGGATCACCATGAAGAAACCTTCGAGGAGTTCACATCGAGATATATCAAGGAATTCGACGAAGCCTACGACTTGTTCGAAGTTCAAGTAAGTTAATCATTTCAACAGAATCTTTGTCTTTCATAGAGGTTTTATTAGATATATTCCGGGGACTATACTAACTATAGATAACTAGCGTGTCTTGAACAATTGTTTCTCATACGACTTGGTACCAGCTCCAGCTGTTATCGAGAGAGCTTTGAGAGCTTGTAGAAGAGTCAACGACTACGCCACCGCTGTAAGAGTTTTCGAAGCTTTGAAATACAAGGTTGAGAACAGTCAGCAGTACGACGCTTACTTGGACGAATTAAGAAGTGTTAGAGAAGAATTGGGTGTTGACTTGAAAGAAGAATTGTTCCCAGAATCCGTTTAATCCACACGGAAGACAACATAAAAAAGTAAAGACAAGTCAAGTATTAGATGTGGTTCAGGTGTGAGTTTCTGTGGGATCTTGTTCATTCCATATCTTTGGATTAGATGATCGTCCATATCATTCTCGAAATTATCCACCTTCATTTTATCACTACTACTATTATATTATATTATTATTATTAATGCAAATCATTTTTCGTCTCTGACCCACCGTTTCAAGCTTTTCGCCTCATCGCCAATGCTCCATAATTCATCAAATATGATTGGGGAACATCCTGAAGAGTCGTGTACAATCTAAAGTGTTTTTGACGAAAAGTCGTGTATCTCCTCCGAGGTTTTCTGCGAATGAAAAGTCGTGCAGCGTCAGATCTATCTCATCGAAGTCGTGTAAAAAAACAACACATGTACAAAAGAGGAAATCTGTAAATAGACACTAGAAGAGGAAAAAGGTCAAGGCTGAATATAAACAAACTCAATTGACCAGATCAGATAACTAATATAGCCATAGCCATTGTAAAAGAACAAAAGAGTAGTGCTTCTCGTACAATTGACAGAAAATGGCCCCATCGAATGAAGATGAAGTTGGTTTCACATCTCGAAAATGGGTTTGGTTTCCCGATGAGATGGATGGGTTCCATAAGGGATACATAATTGAGTCAGATGGAGACGATTCAGATGAGCTTGTGAAAGTGCAGGATCTGGATGCCTCGGATACTTTCACAGTGAACAGAAGTGAATTACAAAAAGTGAATCCTCCGAAATTCGATAAATGTGACAACATGGCCTCGTTGACTTATCTAAATGAGCCCTCCGTCTTGCACAATTTGAAATTGAGATATCAAGATGACTCCATTTATACATATTCGGGATTGTTCTTAGTCGCCATAAATCCATACAAAGAGCTTCCAATATACTCCACAGAATATGTCGAGGCCCATCACAAAGCTACCTCCTCTGAAGATGGTGACGATACCAGACAGCCTCATATATTTGGAATCACAGAAGATGCCTTCCAAAATTTGATTTCAGATAGACAAAATCAAAGTATATTAGTGACTGGAGAAAGTGGTGCTGGTAAGACAGAGAATACCAAGAAAGTTATTCAGTACTTGACCTCAATTAGTGCTAGTAAATCAAAGGACAAATCGAGCTTCAATTTTGAGCAGAAAATTCTTGAGGCAAATCCTATTTTAGAATCTTTCGGTAACTCACAGACTTTGAAAAATAACAATTCCTCGAGATTTGGAAAATTTATCAAACTCGAGTTTGACCCATCAACCAAACAATTGAAAGGAGCCAATATAGAATGGTATTTGCTCGAAAAATCCAGAGTGATCCATCAGCATCCTGATGAGAGAAATTACCATATATTCTATCAGATGCTTCTGGGCTTATCAGAGCATGAGCTCAAGGCTCTTGGGTTGAGTCCGTCCGTATCAGATTTTAACTATTTGAAAGACTCTAATTTCACAATACCAGGAGTAGACGACAAGAGCACCTACAACCATTTAATAGAGGCCTTGAAGACGGTGAATTTTGAATTAAAAGAAATTGCAAATATTATCAAGACATTAGCAGTGATATTATTACTAGGGAATATTGAATTCCTGAATCACAACGATAAACAGGCTATTTTGTCTGAAGGCTCGCCTATCGAGGAATTGTGCAAACTTTTGGAAATCCAAGATAAACAACTGTTTATCAATTGCTTTATTAAACCAAAAGTGAAGGCAGGAAGGGAGTATGTTACCCAGCAAAAAACGTCGAGGCAAGCAAAATTTGCAATTGATGCTCTTTCAAAGTCTCTCTACGAAAAGTTGTTTGGTTACATTGTAGCAGGAATTAACAAGAGTTTTGTTCAAACTAAATCCTCAAATCACAAAGACAACAAATTCATAGGAATATTGGATATTGCAGGGTTCGAAATATTCCCTAAAAATTCATTCGAGCAATTGTGTATCAATTACACCAATGAAAAATTACAGCAGTTCTTCAATCATCACATGTTTGTGTTAGAACAAAAGGAGTACTTGAAAGAAAACATAGAGTGGGAATTCATTGATTTTGGTAACGACTTGGTACCAACAATCGAATTGATAGAGAAGAAGAAGAAAAACGAATTTGGTATCTTTGCCATTTTGGACGAAGAATGCATCGTTCCAAATGCTTCTGATGCATCTTTCTTGCACAAGTTAAATGAATTCTTGGAATCTAAGAACAAATCTGTGGATAAATCATCTTTGAAATACAGACCAAATAAAAACAGATCCGGATTTATTGTCAAGCATTATGCAGGTGAAGTTGAGTACGACACCGAAGGCTGGCTCGACAAGAACAGAGATCCGTTGACAGATGCTGTAGTTGAACTTATCAACTCCAAATCAACTAATCTATTCATCAAAAAATTCTACAAAGAGGAAGTGGAGGATATGTTAAAGTCCCAAAACTCCAAGAAACACGGTAATGGCAAGAAGAGCTCTATGTTGAGAACAGTCGCCGATCGTCACAAAACACAACTAAATGATTTGATGACTCAGCTCTCTAGCACAAATCCTCATTTTGTCAGATGTATTCTCCCAAACACAAATAAGAAACTGGGCGAATTTGACAATAAATTGATCTTGGATCAATTGAGATGTAATGGTGTCTTGGAAGGAATAAGAATTGCAAGAGCTGGGTTCCCTAACAGAATTGAGTTTGCGGAGTTCTTCCAACGTTATAAAGTACTTTGTAAAAACCAGGCAGTGTTCTCTAAAAATGCATCTCCATCGAACATGAAGCAAAATTGTGAATTGTTATTGGGAGAGTTGAAATTGGATGTTGAGATTTTCAAGGTTGGTTCTACCAAGTTATTCTTCAAAAACGGAGTATTAGCAGATTTGGAAAAAATAAGAGAACATGCTATTGAAGAACTCATGGTCAAATTCCAAGCAGTTGCAAGAGGTTCACGTTCCAGAAATATTTTCAAGACCAATTTGAAGAAATTGCAAGCTGCTCAGCTCATAGCTGAAAATTTCACCTCTTACAATGAGTTGAAAGGGGATCCATGGTTCAGTTTGTTTGTAAAGCTCAAGCCACTCATCGATAGCTCAGATGGTAACTCAGATAAGAAGATCTTTAATGAGAAGATCAAAAAGCTTAGAGAAGAAATCACCTCTCTTAAGAAGGACAACTCTTCTATGAAGACAGAGACCAATCAGTTCAATTCAAAGATGGCAAAGATCGAAAGCAATATCTCCGAGAAGGAGAAACTCTTGAAGTCTAGACATGATGAGTTGCAAAAATTAAAAGATCATGAGGTAGAACTTGAACTGTCACTTTCTGCGAAGGTGATTGAATTGGCTAAGTTGAAGGATGAATTAGTTACCCATCTTGAAGAGAATGAGAAATTGAAAGACGATTTGACAAAGTCCTTGACGGAGGTCAAGAATTATAAAGATCTCATCGTTGAGCTCAATCTGAACAAGGACTCTTTGAACAAGGAAATTGAGAAACTAAGCACAGATCTTGAAGAAGCCAAATCAAAGCACTCCAAATCTGTAGCAGACTGTGTTGCACTGACTCAGGAACTTAAGCTGTTGAAAGAGTCTTCAAGAGAGAAAGAACAAAAGATCAAAGAATTGGAGAAGACATTCGAAGAGACTTCTAAAGCATTGGAATTGAAGATTTCCAACTCCGTAAGTTGTTCACTGAACCATTTGGTATGGTACACCAATCTGTTGAATTCATGTTTTTTTAATACTAACACAAAGTTTTTAGAATAAGGGATACAATCTCGCAAGCAAACAGTTAAAAGATGCTATCACCGAGAAAAATGAATTGCAAGCTCAATTATCCAAGCTCAAAGTATCTGGAAACGGTATTGATAATGTGATAAAGAATAAAGAACAAGACATGGAAAAATTGAGTCAAAGTTTGTCTTCAAGTGAGTCGAAAGTATCTCAAATTGAACGTGAACGTGATGAAATGACCGAGAAGTACAAAATTGCTGAACAAGACTTGTCATCAGCTAATGAGGCGTTGAAAAAGCTCACAAAGAAACATCAGAAGCTTCAATATGACTTGGAACAGAGTAGAAGTTTACTCAACTCCAAAATTGAGGATGACGTTAAATTTGGACGTGGGCAGCAAATTCACGATAGAGATATCTTGGAATTGAAAGAGACAATAATTGACCTTCGTGACAGATTAACATCAAATTCTAACGGTGATGCTGAAACTGCTTCGACTTTAAAGTCTCTCAAATTTGAAAATGAACAATTGTTGAAGATGAAGAAGAGCTTAGATATAAAGATCGCTGAGTTGACATTCCAAATTCGTAACAGACCAGGTTCGATTGTTTCTTATGATGATGCTGACCAAAACTTGAAGGATGAATACAACTCCTTGAAGTTACTGTTAAATGAGACAAATGCAAGTTCTACCAAGGTTTCCATGGAGAACAAGCATTTGAAAGAGGAATTGTCTCTTGTTCAAACAAGATTGGCATCTGAATCATATGAGAACAGACAGTTGAAGCTGGAGTTGAATAAAATTTTGAAGGCTGATGGTAATATCGTTGACGAAAATAGTTGGAGTCCTAGAATCACGGGCTCTCCTGATCGTCTGGTCTCAAGAGAACTGTCCGAGTTGAGACTTCAGCTCGATAGTGAAAAGAGGGCAAGTAAAAGGATAGAATTACTCAACATTGCTTTGCAAAAAGAGTTGTTACAGTATAAGAATAAGAGATATTCTTCCGACAAGAGACTTTCAGGATATGATGAGCTGGAGAGTGGAGATTATGAGAGTAAATATCATTTGGCACAAGCTAGAATAGCGTCACTAGAGAAACAGTTGAAAGAGACAATTTCAACTCCTTTGACAGACCTCACTCAGTCTTTTGTCAACAATGCAAGCTCTGTGAACTCTAGATCGGTCTCGACCATCCAGAGTGAGAATTTGAGATTAAACGCCAAATTGAATGAGCTCAACTCCGAGTTGAAAAGATTGAAATCTACCAGTGTTACCTCCAACTTCAAAGAGGAAGAGTACAACAACTTGAAATCTAAATTAGAGATATTCGAGTCCACAAATTCTGAATTGATGTCGACTGTCAATTTGTATAAGACAAGAGCCGCCGAGTATTATAGCAAATTGGAGGCTGCAGATGTCGCTGTCAAATCTGTGAGAAGATCCGAAGAACATCTCCAAAGGGAAAGGGAAGAGTTCAAAAACGCATTGGATGTGCTTCAGAAAGAGTCCAAGGTCAATGATAACAAGATTATCAAGTTGAACTCACAAATCCGTGAATTGGAGCAGAAACTATCTGATCTGAACTTTGAGAACATGAAGCTATCCAAGAACCTTGATCATTTGTCCGAGAAACATGCTGTTGAGGAAGAATTCAGAAGCTCCACATCTTCTCAAGCTTCTTTGAAACATGAACAAGAGCTCAAACAATTGAACGATGAATTGAAAGAGAAGATGGAGCATGAGACAGAGATGGGTAAAACTATCAAGTATCTTTCGTTGGAATTGGATGACTTTAAGAACAGATCCTCCAACTCTCTGAAACAGGTGATGGAGTTGAGTCAACAAAAGTCTCTGTTAGAGAAATTGCATCAAACAGTTACACAGGAGAAAGACAGATTGTCCATTAGACAACGTGAGATGGAGAACAAAATGGAGACTTTAGTATCTCAAGTTTCAGCATTGCGCTCCATCAATGAAGACATTATTGTAGAGAGAGATCAATTACTTGTCACCAAACAATCATTGGAGGCTCAAGTCAAATCTGTTACCGAGGAGTTTGATAAATACCTTGCCAAAAACAATGAAGAGATAGCTAACAGAGTATCAGTCAATGAGATGCAGAAAGATTTAAGAAGTGGACGTGAGACCATCGAGAAATTGGAAGCTAGTCTCGAAGCCAGTGAGTCCAGGTTGCACAAATTGAGAGAAGATCATAACTCTCTTAAGCAAGATTCGATCACGATGATTGAAGAGAACAAGCTGTTGACTAAGTTTAACAGACAACTATCTGAGAAGTTGAAAGACATTGAGCAGAGTACTAAATCACAGATGGGTGAAGTAGAGGAAGTATGGAAAGAGCGTTTGAAGAAGTTGGAGAACAAGATCGAAGATTTAAACGAATCCAAGATCAACGAGGAGCAAAAGATGTTCAACTTGAACAAGCTCAGTAAAGACTTGAAGAACAAGTATGAAGAGCAACTTTTCCTCACTTCGAGGTATAGAAAGGAGAACGATGAGTTGGATAGGAAGATTAATGAATTGGGGGTTGAATTGGGGAAATCAAGGAAAGAGGAACTGAGATCTATCTTGTTGCTGAAGCAATACGAAAGACAACTGAACGAATACAAAGAGACTAGTCTCGATTTGGAGAAAGAGCTTTTGAGTTGGAAGAACAGATAAACAGGGGAGAAAAGCGATTGTATTATTTTTGATTTTTATTTTTCAACAAGTCATTGACTCTTTTAGCCAAACGTAATTCTAATCTTGTTCTTTCGAAATCCTTGGTCGTCGTTATGTCATTACCACCTATGCTATCATCGATGTTATTACTCGTTGGTTTACCGGTTTTTTTGGAAGTTACAAATTTGGTGAAGTTTCTCAGCTTGATCTCATTGGGGCGGCCGTATTTGAAGATCATGATCTTGGACAAGGACTTCAAGTCCGAGTCGGAGTTGTATAACAATATGCAATCTTGGATTATGGTTGGGATGGTGTTGAAATTGTTGAGCACCGGGTAATGGAGAAGTTTGTACAAGACTTCGTCGTGCTCGTTTTCCAAGACAAAAGTTCTCAATTTGAGTAACATCACCAAGATGAAGTATGGGATCAACTTGGTGATATCGTCGTGTCCAAATGCAAATAATTTGTCCCACACTATAAGAGAATTCGAGAGTCCTATCTCTCTGATGAGTACCAATCTGAAATATCTCAAGATCCAGATTGGGGTTTGGATCTTCAACTTGTTCAACATGACATGGTAGAGCATCGAATCTAGTTGATGTAGTTTCAAATCAAACTTGATAGACTCTTGCAATAACGCAGTCTCGTTAAAGTATTGAGTGGTGATCTTAGGAAGTATCTTATCCATCACGATATAGACATCGTTCTGGAAGTTAGTATGGTCGTATAACTGGAACAATCTCATCTCCAAAGGCTCGTTATAAAAATCTTTGTTGTCCAATTTTTCATCGTGGAAAGCTTTAAATATCAATCCTGCTATCTCGTGCATTCCCTGTCTGTAAATACGAGTCTTTTGATACGACAAATACAACACCTCAATAATGAGCTTTCTGTTGTCCAAACTTTCTATAAATAACTCAGGCTCTTGTGGGAATAATCTCTCGACATCGAGAACAATTAGTTGCAATATGGACAACTCTTCCTGAGGGTCAGACAGTGGTAGCGATAAAGGATCAATTAATACCCTTTGGCGCGTACCGATGTCCATCTCCAACAGACCATTAGGAGGACGATAGTATGGTGAATCGGTGGGTAGTCTGTCCCATGGTATTTCACAGTTTTTCAAATTGATGGTGAACTGTTTCCTAGATGCTTCGAGCTCAGGGATGAGATGTAATTGTATTAGATTCATCAAAGGTATGTCTTGTTGATCAATTGGGGATAGTACCATCAGCTTCCATACTAATACTCTGGAGAAATTGATAGAGTTCTCGTTATACTCATTGGATATCACCAGGGAGGATAAGTCTCTCAAGGTGTGATACTTTGTAAGGGTGAGTTTGGCCTTGGTCACCACGTCTAGTTCTCTATTACTCATTGTTAGTGGTTGGTACGACGAGTTAGTCAATTAAGATTGTTATTATATAAATCTTTGTGTTATGTTTGACAGTAGTGCACTACTAGCTTACTCATCGTTTGTAATGCGCGCACGACTGTTTCAGATTCGAGATGCACGACTCTATGCACGTATCAGTAGGGAGATATGCACGACTTTTGCAACGAGATATTGGTGAAGCAGGGCACGACTTTCTGGGAGCGAAGAAAAAAAGAAAAAAGAGAAGCAAAAACAGAGAAAATGTGTGAAAAATGCACGACCTGATCTCGCCCACCTCACTTCCATTCCCGGTACAAAAATACACTACTTCACAGATCAAGGTCTAGCGAACTAACCGATTCAGTATACTTACTGCTCCAGCAAAATTACAATCAAATACGTCATGTGTGTCAATTAACAAGTCTATACAACTTATTTCTTTTGACCTTGAGCAGCAACAGCAGCGGCACCGGCAGCAGCAGCTTCTGGGTCCAAGTAATAAGATGGCTTGGTTGGTTTCAAGTTTTGGTCCAATTCGTAAACCAATGGGATACCAGTTGGAATGTTCAACTCGGCAATGTCGGCGTCTGAGATGCTGTCCAAGTGCTTTACCAAAGCTCTCAAAGAGTTACCGTGGGCGGCGATCATGACGGTCTTACCGGCCAACAACTCTTTGGCAATGGTGTCTTGCCAGTATGGCAACAATCTGTCGATGACCAAGGCCAAGGATTCAGCTTTTGGCAAGGCAGCTGGGTCCATGTCCAGGTAACGTTCGTCACCGAATTGGGAGAATTCGGAGTCGTCGGCGATTGGTGGAGGTGGGACATCGAAGGATCTTCTGTAAGTTTGGAACTTTTCTGGACCGAACTTGGCCAAAGTTTGAGCCTTGTCCTTACCTTGCAAGTCACCGTAGTGTCTTTCGTTCAATCTCCAGGATCTGACAACTGGGATGTACAATCTGTCGGCTTTCTCCAAGGCAATGTTAGCAGTTTGGATAGCTCTGGTCAACTTGGAGGTGAACAAGACATCTGGTTTCAAACCGGATTCTTTCAACAATTCACCAGCTCTGGCAGCCTCTTTACGACCAATCTCGGACAATTGAACATCAACCCATCCGGTGAACAAGTTCTTTTCATTCCAGTCTGATTGACCGTGTCTAACCAAAATTAACTTAGGCATTTCTTAATAATTTGTATATATGCTTTTGTACTCAGACAAATTAAAAGTGGAAAGGAATGGATCGGTGCGTTTTATATATCACCACTGAAAAATGGAATGGTGTCACCAGGCACCGGTGCTGGAGCATCAGGAGAGGAGCTGCGCAGGAATGTTGCACGACCGGGTGGATGTGCACGACTTTTTTTTTTTCTTTTGGTTCGGACCGCTGTCTGCTTTTTGGGCCACAGCGCACGACTTTTCTCTTTTCCTCTTTCTCTTCGCAAATTTGTTTGCAGATGCACGACTCATGCCACCTCTTCCTGACACATCTGTCATCGATGTGGCGTGTGCTGCGTGACAGAAGGTCGTGCGTGAACTTCCCAGGGTCCGAATTGCCCCACAACAGGCTCCTGTGGACATTGCAGATTGTTTTCTTCCTCTCCCTCTCTCAGTGTAGAACTGTCTTTTCGGTCGTGCACGAATACAACTCCCTATTACTCTACCATTACCCAGCCACTCCTCAGCCACAAAGTCGGATCAATCCTCACTTTTCTTACAGCCGATCCGCCTTTTGCTAGCAGGGAAAAAATCATTAAATACAATCGGAAAGGGCTGTTTTCCCTATTATTTATTTATCACACCCCTACCAAACAAATAGTCGTCATCTCTTTGCATCTAATCGCTGCTTTAACCATCAGTGATGTCTCATAACTCTCATGGTACCGAAGACGATGGGCTATCGGATTTGAGAGCCAAATTACAGAAAGACGCTTCCAGGTTCCTCAAAGGTGTCACCAACAATGACGTTGATTGGTTCCTCAGGGGTGAGGCTCCCTCATCCTCCACCAATTCCTCGAAAGGACCTTCTTCATCCGGGCCATTGCCCGTCAATTCCAAGGCAAAGCCTACCGTGGCCAGCGACGGTGCCCAGGTGTTGTTAAAAAATGATACTCCGCCGGGTTCAGCTACTCCGTCAAATATCGACCTCCACCATCTCACCCAAAAGGACAACATTAACCAACTTCACAGAAGTCGTACCACGGACGAGAATGATACTCGGTTTCCATCATACTCACTACGCAAGACAAACACTAATATTTCAACAAGATCCGACGTTTCACCTCCAGCTGCTTCAAGACCAAGATCGGTGTCCGTCTCATCTCTAAAGAAGGCTTCCGAGCCGAAGAAAGGCTTCTTCAAAAAGTTATTCCTGTCAAATGACTCGAAAGAAAAGTCTCCTCCTCCATCCCATGTCGCCTCCCCGAGGTTGATCCCAGCTCATTCTCCCACTTTACCATCTTCATCTGGACTGACACAAAACATTGATGAAGTCATCCCTCCATTGGATAAAGACTCCTCTATCGACCCTAAATTGGAGGAATACCTCAAGATCTATCGGAGAAGACAGTCGCACCCTGTCGTTTCACCTCCGTCCTCGGTACTTTCTCAACCGATCTCCGCACCATCGACCAAACCAGCCAAGTTGGACTCCGCGGGCAACCCAATCCCACCACATCCAGATAATTCTCCTCTCCCGCCGGCAATTACAAACCAACTAAAAGATTCTTTGCACGTACAAGCTTCTCAAGAATCAATCAGATCGGCACAGTCAAACTCCAAATTTGGCTTACTCAAAAGACATCATTCAACATTCACAAAAACTTCATCTCTGCCACAACAACCATCAACACCGAATGACGACGAAGATGATTATATCACCCATATCTCTGCAAGTAATGTATCCAACAAAGCGGCAAGAATCCCTCCAATTTCAATATTACAAAAAATTGAGCCACTTCGAAAAGTAGCATTTGCTGCCGATGTATTTGTACACGATCCTCCTCAACAAATCCCATCTCGTCACCCCCGTAAGGGTAACGTCGAGGTCTTGAAAGATGGTTCAGTTAGAATACATCTGTTGAATGAGGAAGAGAAGAAGAAGTTACTAACCCAGGGCGGTGGTGGTGTCGTTGTAGGGGGTTCCGGTCATCTTCGGGTACTTTCACTGGAGGAAAGACTGCTGGTCGAATCCCAAGAACAACAGGATGCTGTTGCTCGTGCTGAATCTAATTCTGAAGCAGATCTGGTGAACGACTCTTCCAAGTTTCTGCACAAAGATGAGGTGAAGATCGATAAACCAATGGTGTCCAGACACAAACAATACGATGAAAATGGACATTACATCATGGACAAACCAACGGTAAAATTACAATTGGATGAATTGTACATCCGTTGTTGTCATCTTCGTGAAATTCTTCCCATCCCAGCTATCGCCAAACAAATTCCTAAAGGTACCACATCGCCTTTGCTCATCTTGCAATTACGTAATCCCAGACCTTCATTGATTGAGGTGTTAGCATTCAGTGACTTCATAAGAATCGCTCCTATTATTTGTATCTCTTTGGATGGTGTCGAGTTGAGTGAACAAATGTTCAGAATTATCCTTAGTGCTCTTGTCTACAAGAAGCATTTGGAGAAATTATCCTTGAGAAAGACTCCAATAAACGCTCTGGGTTGGAAGTTGTTGTGTTGGTTTCTTTCTGTTAACAAGAGATTACGTCGTTTGGATTTGACCCAATTCTCAGCTTTGAAAGTTAATACTCAAAAATTACGCGACCCAAGCTCCAAGTCTAGCACTCTGCTGCAACTGCTGCATCAAATAGAGCGTATGAAGAGCAATACGGAGGACAGATCGGATATGGATTGGTCTCTATTAACACTGACTTTGATCCTGCGTGGTGGTATCGAGCACATCATCTTATCTGGTTGCAAGATCAGAGAATTAAAAGTTTTCAAAAATCTTATCGAAAAAGCTGTCAGTCTCATGACCATCCATTTAGGATTGGCATATAATGATTTAACATCCGAACAAATCGAATGTGTTCTGAATCTTTTGAAAAGTGAACATCTACAAGGTTTGGACATTGGATATAACGACTTATCGTCTGGAATCAACTATTTCTCCGATTTCTTTGATAAGAATTTCTCCACGTCAAATTTGAAATTCATCTCGTTGAATTCGATCAACTTGAAGTGCAACGAGAATACACAAAAGTTGATCCCTGCATTGTCAAAGTTGAAGAATCTAAAATTTTTGGACTTGTCCAACAACAAGCTGATCTTCCCATATATCAACACAACTTTGATTATTTATTTACCATTATTTCCTGATTTGAGCAGGATCCATTTGGATTCAAATGATTTGGACTCTAAAACTATCGTCACTCTAGCAGAGGCTATGACTTTGTGTCCAAGATTGAATTATATCTCATTGCTCGGGAATCATCTCGATGCTGTGGCTTGCACAGCTTTGGTAAACTCCTTGAAGATTTCTAGAACCATTTTCAACTTGGATGTCGACTATGACGAGATTCCACCTGAGGTCAAGGAGAAAATCGGGTTGTACACCATGAGAAACATGGAACAAGTTCTTTATTCCACCAAGAACGTTAAGATCGACCCGAACAAAAAGGAACCATGGATCACTGATAGTATTTCGCAGAGAATGTTCGAATTACTCAGAAACAACGATTTACAGAAAGAGAAGAGTACCGAGGTTGCAAATTTCTTGAGAGAGGCCACCAGAATCAGATCTCAAGTGACTGAGACAATTTCACAATTGTTCAAGCTTCAAACTAAGAACCAATTAACTTTGGAAGGGAAAGAGAGTTTGATTAGGCTTTGTTTCCTCGATAGCTCATTGGAGAAAGGTCTCTTGTTGATCGGCTCAAGATTTAGCCATGTAGCTCATGATGTTTCCAAGTACACTACAGCTCAATTGAACAGTGAGACAGGTATCGAATCTAGAAACACTCCTTCCGACGATGATCAAGATCATAGCGCTGAAGATGTTGAGCTTAAAAATGATAACATCTCTGAAGAAGTGTCCATTTCAAAAACACCATCGTCCAGATCTTTGAAAGAGATGGAAAAGGGTGAAGGGTCCATCTTGAAGTTGAACATGTTGATTTCCCATAAAGATATGGAGAAGATCAAGGACTCGATCCCATTTGACGACGAAGAGATCAGGAAAGTTTTATTAAATCCAGTTGATTTGAACTTGGTCACCGAGGTGTTGTCACAGATCAAGAAACAAGGCATTTCATTAGAGGAAGTGTTTAAGAAGAACCCATCGTTGAGTAAAGATCAAGCTAAGGCTGTGCCTAAGAGTCAGGAATTGAATCTCGATAATTTACGTCGTAAATTGAAGAGTTTGAATCTCGAGAAGAACGATGACACGACAAGCTCGTCTTCATCTAATTCGCTAACGGATCAAAATACTGCATTGAACAAGAGACCAGTGATTACAACTGATGATCTTGAGTCTATAAATTCCGACGCAGATTCCAGTGACACTTCCAGTGATATCAGTTTCGTTGATGATGATGATGACGATGAAGAAAACGAGTCTCCAGATCACGAATCAGCAATAAACCAAACCTATGACAGTTTGCTCAAAGATATAGTGAAGGTGAGAACTAACAATCTGTGATTTGGGGTTTTAAAAGACATTATGAGATCATCAAATCATGTAGTTTTTTATATATTTATATAAATAGAGAGAGGTCGACTATCGATCGACACACTTTTAAATAACCCAATGAAGAATGAATATTAAATCATATTGGAGGTCTTGGAGTCTTGATTCTGTTCACGCTGATTCCATCTTTATTTTTTCCGTCGGTGTTCGCAGCTGTTGCCGGAGGTGGGTCCAAAATGATGATAGGATTCCCTTTTAAATGTTCCAACAACACTTTAGGCACTGTGAGCTTGCCCAGTTCATCTACAAAATCCTCGTCGGTATGCTGGTGCTGTTTAGCACTTTCGTCGAAATTCTCGATCCGATCACTGAGCCTTTGAAATAACAACCCGGTGAGCTCTGTAGGGTCGTGCACGATTTTCCGATTTGGCCCATCTTCAGGTCTGTCGTGCCAGTCAGCTGGAGGAGACGGTGGAGGTGAAATGACATATTTCTTCCCAGGGTCCGGTAGCTGTAAAAAAACAGACTCTGAAACTCTTGTATCCATGGCTGAGTATTGTGGCTTCATCCCCATAGACCTGAGTACACTATAAGTTTTGGAAGAAGCTTGATGGGTACGGAAGGTGATGATGATACGGTGGAAAGAGGGCAATTTGATGAAATCTACTGCCTCAGTCTTGATCAAATCGTTCACGAGGTCTGTCACAGAGTGGAAATATTCATCACTTGAGAGCTCTTGATCGCTCAGGGGCAATATGAGAGTGTTAGTGATCACAACCATGATTTAGTGACAGTGTCAGAGGTTTGCGGCTGTGACACTGGGCAGAAAAAAAAATCTATAAAAAATGACATTTTTTCGATTATTCTACAAATTTCACGATTATTTCTTACCCTTTTTCTTCTTTGGCTCTTCTTCAACAACTGGCTCTTGGACAGTTTTTCTCTTCTTGGCTTGCTTGACCTTTTTGCTCAAAATCTTGTCTACATCTTGTGGGTCGGCGGCTAATTCCAATAAACCTTTCTCGAAATCGGTCAATTTGACACCTTCAGGAATCTCAATTGAAGCGTCTAATTGGGTCGTGGATTCGGTATCATCTTTATCTTTTGGAGCTTTGTTCTCTGCTACATCTTCATCTGAGTAAAGTTTCTCAACGTAGTACAATGGTAACGATGGAGAATCTACTGTCTTCAACTGGATAGTTCTGATCTTGTTACCGTCTTGTAACTTCAAATTCTCAATTATCAGTTGAGCGTTTGCAACCAAGTTGGACTTTTCTGAATCAGAGTTTCCTATTTTCAAAGAAAGATTCACACCAAATGGGGGTATGTATGTGATACTTTTCAACACCTTGTTTATCGAGTTGGTCAAAGTCTTGATGGAGAATTTGTTCTGGGAGTATGCTTTGATAGGGATAGGGAATTTGGAAGAATGCTCGTAGAAAGTTTTACCCAATAATTTTGGCAAAGTTGGCACCAAGTAGTCGTCCGATAAGAACAAATCGTACTCGGATAGAAGCTTTCTCTTGGCCTCGTAAGGCTTGTATTCACCTTTCAACTCTTTACCGGTGATGATCTTGGATAAATGTGGGATTTCAGCCTCCTCGATCTGCTCCAACAATTTGGAGTCGATAGCGTTATCTTTGACGAACAAACAGATCTTGAAATCTTCGTCGTTGTATAAGGAATGACTTAATTGAATTGATTTTGGCTTCGATAACGGCTTGGTGGCCATGTACTTTGTTGTTGTGATTTGCAAATAGAAATCATCTCCTTCATCTTCAAACAATGATTCTTTACCGGATTCCAGCTTTGGTCTGTTCTCGAGGTACGTAGACAAGGCATTGATAGCTTTCTCTACAGTTGCATCCGATACCAAGGTCTCCTTGACAGGCTCTACCTTCTTCAGTGTCTTTTTGGTCTTCTTTACAGTTTTCTTTGGTTCCTCTACTGGTTCTTCTTCATCTTCATCTTTAGGCATCTCTGGCTCTTCAGTGATGTCTCCCTTAATGGTCTTTCCCTTTGGCTTGGTAGCTGCCTTTTTCTTAGGAGCAACCAGTTTCAGCTTGGGAGCTGCCTTCTTGGTGGTTTTCAGAGGTGCAGTAGTCTTCTTTGGAGGCATCTTAGTTTTCCCTCTTCTAGTTCAAATACTTGACTAGAATAAAATTTTCAAATCTAGGAGTGAAAAATAAAAAAATTTTCAAGATGAGGTCGTGTACATTGTATCAAACACCCTTCCCTTTTGTTAAACGCTGAACTTTTGAGTCGAATTATCGCATTTCGGAACATTTATGGACTATCTCTTGAAGATTCTCGAGGAATTGTTTCATCACACTGTTTGTAGTTATGTTGGATGTTTTGTTCGTGTATCTGTTATCGAATTGTCTCAATTTAATAGAAGACACTCACATAACCCCTATTTTTCACTTCACCTGGGTAATCCTAAAATGTAGCGCGAAGAAAATCATAAATCTTGAATCTTCAAAATCGCATAGTAAAACAATCAAGATGGTGAGTATCGTCCAATGTAGAGCAAAGGGAATGCTGGTACTAACGCATAGTAGGCGAAGAAGAAGTCGAGTAGAAAACCAGTGAAAAAGATGAAGGAAGTGGTAAGTATCGGTTTGTAATGATGGACAATGATGACAGTTGTACTAATGATGATGATAATAGTTGGAAACACAATTCTCATGTTTGTTCTGTAATCATGAGAAATCTGTTGTCTGTGAGTTGGACAAGAAATCTAATATTGGGACACTTCGTTGTAAGACCTGCGGTCAAACTTTCCAGAGTTTGATAAATGGGTTGTCGCAACCTGTTGATATTTACAGTGATTGGGTGGACGCATGTGAAGCCGTTGCCGATGAAGCTGAACTGAAAGGTGAGGATGCCTTTGAAGAGAAAGATGGATATGATGAGGAAGACGATGAATACTCCGAGTGACCTGTACAGTAGTAGACAACATTTTAAAAAAGATTTATACTTAACAACTGTTGCTCGTGTAACAGTTTCCACTCACTGATCCATTCTTCCATCTCTCGGATGGATTCAAGATTGTGGGTATTCACTGTGGGTATCACTCTGTTGATGTCCAAAAGTGAACAGAAATAGGAAAGTTCTCTGAAACTCGAGTGTTCACTGTATGGCACAGAGTAAAGTTGAATGATTTTGTCAGATTTGAATTGTCTTTCAATCTTGGGTAAGCTGAATTGAGAGTCTATGCTGTCATCGAGACAAATCTTGTTTAAAATTTCTGTCTTCGATAAACCTTTCATCCATTTCGTTGAGTTATTACTTATAAATGACCAACCAGTGGGTTTAAAAGCAATAATATTTTGGAAATGATTCTTGTAAGGTTGGAAATAACTTTCCAAGCTGTCGTTGTCCAAATACCGCATTGGTATCAAATGCACTTGAGTCAGGAAAGGATCATCAGTGATGAGATTTTGTAGCTCTTCCCAGTCGAATGTGGACAAGATATCTCGTTTCCCCAAATTGGCATAAAGTTTCATACCGAGTTTCAAAGCTATATCCACAGCTATCTTTTCCTTACCTATGGTGTAGGTACCAATACATATGAGATAATTTTTCCTGTTCTTGTGTAGAAAAGTGTTGTCGAAGAAATCGGTGACTCTCTTCTGCAACTTTCTTCCATTATATTCACCATCTACCAATCTTTTGCAAAAATCACTGGTCACAGAGATAATGTGTTCCTGTTTTGGGAATGCATAGGTAGGGTTCAAATAGGTGGTATCGAGATAACAGGTGTCAATCTTAACACCTTCTAAAGCCCTGATCATCTTTGAGTTAACTCTGAAATCTCCACAATGAAGAATCTTTTGAGTTGTCAAAAGATTGTCGAATAAGAAAATAGCCCCTCCAGGACAATGGTTCAGCGTTAGTAATGTTACCTGAATATTAGTGTCAGGTACCAAAATAGGAATGTCAAACTCCATTTCGGTGATTATGCTGGGATTGACTTTGAATTTCATTATAAGCAATTTCTTCGTAATTGCTGAACAGTAGATTTGACCGTTATTCCACCCTTTTGTGATACCCATATAATGATCCGAATGGAAGTGTGAAAGAAAGTAGTGATTAATCTCGTCATGTTTTTTGTAGCAAAACAGGTCCATTGAAAGTTTTGTAACTATCTCATTAGCTTCATTTTTGAACTCCATTATTTTTAGCTGTGGAATCGGGTTCTTCTCTCTTTTAGGTTTCTTAGGCGCATCCAGATTGGAATCTTGATCCAGATTTCTTTTCGGTACTTGAGTTTCTAGTGTCTTTGGTTTCATAGATTTGTAGATATATCCTGTCTTTGTGGTGAGTTCGAAATCAGTCTCTCCAAGAATGCCAAAATTGAAACAGTCATCAACATGCACAGTCCTTTCTGATATGGTTAAAGCATCCAAATTCAAACCACAGATTGGACATGACACCTCTGGATCAGCAACCTTCGAAGGTTCTAAGCTCTCTGAGGGCTCTTTTTTGATGGTATTAGGTATGATAGT
This sequence comes from Nakazawaea molendinolei, assembly GCA_030569155.1. Taxonomy (NCBI): domain Eukaryota; kingdom Fungi; phylum Ascomycota; class Pichiomycetes; order Alaninales; family Pachysolenaceae; genus Nakazawaea; species Nakazawaea molendinolei. Next base: position 224,888 of record JAJMKB010000002.1, read on the forward strand.
CTCCTCTGATTTGATAATTTCTGATTTGATAGTATCTGGCTTAGTTTCCTCTATTGAGGGACTCTGCACTATTAGGCCAGCCTCAGTGGTCTCTAATTTCACGGAACTGGATTCCACACGCGTCTCCAGCAAGAACTCTATGTCTGAGTCGTCTTCCTTGCCGTCTTGATCTAGGTTCTCTCCATTTCCATCTAGAGCTTCAACAACTATTTGTTTGGTTCCCTCACCTCCAGCAATCATATTGTGATTCCTTTGATTCTGCTGAACGTTATCAGCACCGATAGTACACCTTGCTCTATCCTCATCTGGTCTCGCCCCTGTCAGATCACCTCTAGCATCTCCTCTGCCAAACACACCAGTCAAAGTTTGCTGTGTATATTTTTTCGCCACTTTTTGCTCCACCACAGTGGATCCTCTTTTACGTGCCATTAAAAGCGATTTAATATCATAAGCTCGTTAAATTGTGATTATTAAATAACCCCCAAAAGCCCCTCTAATGCTTCTTTTTTTTTATATAAAAACATAGAGATCTTTTTTTTTCACTCTTAATTATCAATTACAACTAATTATGGGGTTATTGACGATTATAAGGAAACAGAAAGTGAAAGATAAAGAGGTGCGAGTGCTCATGTTGGGCTTGGATAATAGTGGGAAAACGACGATAGTGCGAAGTTTGTTAGGACAGGATGTTCGTGAAGTGTCACCTACAATGGGGTTCAATATCGATACTGTAGAGCGTGAGGGATACACGTTAAATATATGGGATGTGGGAGGACAGCAGAGTTTGAGACCTTTCTGGTTTAATTACTTTGATAGAACAGATGCTTTGATCTGGGTGGTCGATGCTGTTTCCTTGGAGAGATTGGCTGAGAGTTTTGCTGAATTGGATAAGATCTTACAAGAAGATAGGTTGATCGGGAGCAGTTTATTAGTTTTGGTGAACAAGACAGATCTCTTAAGTAATGAGCTGGAAGTGTCGAGAGTGGTGTCTCAAATAACAGAATTATTAGGACTCCGCAAATTGACCAATCATGAATGGCGTGTCTTCCCGGTGAGCGCAATCTCTGGTCTTAATATCGAGAAACTGATCGACTTCATCATCAACGAAACATCCTCGAGACTCTTCTCTTCGATGTGAAGCTCTTCTGGGGCTGTCCAGGTACAGCGCGAGTGAAAAAAAAAAGCATCTCAAGAAAAAAAAATTTTAGCAGAGGTGTAGAAGAGCTCTTTGTGGGAAGTGATGATGAAAGATAACAATAAGGAGAACATCTTGTGGAAGTTGGACTTATTAGAGACCAATTTCTTGAAAACGAAAGCTCGTTTGCCTAGAACAAATAAATTGTTGAAAGCTAAGAATCAGCGACTCCCATTATTGGACTTGTCTGAAGAAGATGCTAAGCTCAAGATCGATGAGCTTAAATCTTTACTCTGTGAGAGGAAAATACATGCTTCTGTACAGAAACTTGGACGTGTTTTCAAGAAAGTGGTGGCTCATACTCAACAGACTTTGAAGAACAAGAAATCAAAAGACTCAAAACTGGAAAATGAGCTTGCATTATTACATGATTTGGATATCGATACCTTGGCTCATACAAGATTGATCAAAGTGATAACTAAGACTTACAACATAAACGCTAAATTTTCGGATTCTGTACCTCAGTTTCTCCCTGAATGGTGTAAAACGGCCATTTTGAACAACGAAGATAAATACAGTCCAAAACATCAATTCAAATCAAATTCACAGGAGATGAACAATTTCATCTCAAAGATATCAAATCATAAAGATTTCAAAAATTTGGTAGAAGATATTGAGACGAGTTTGAAAATTGTCGTTGGTCCAGTAGAGAAAAAGAGAAAGGATACCAAAGATGTTGAAGAAGCAGACTCAGAGTCAGAATCGGAACCGGAAGAGTCAGCTGATAGTGAGGTTGAGGATGGTGAAGAAATTAGCGAAAATGAAGGAGAAGTTGATGAAGACCTGATAGTGGACGCATACAAGGGTTTAGTTGCCGCCTCCGATGATGAAGATGACCAAGATGACCAGTTCCAATTAGACCCAAATGTAGACTATAACCAGGTCACTGATGAAGAACCTTCAGAAGGGTCTGATGCGGATTCTGAGGAAGAAGAGGAAGAAGAAGTTGATTCTGAAGTTGACTATGAGAAGAGAAAGCTGGAAAAGAGAAAATTGGAGAACGATGAGTTCTTTGACGCTAAGCCTGAGAAGAAGACTAAATTGCCTGCATTACAAGGCGGTTATTTTTCAGGCGGAGAGTCCGACTCAGATATAGATAACGATAAAGTTGTGAAAGCAGCCACTTCAAAGAGAAAAAACAGAAGAGGACAGAGAGAGAGACAGAAGATTTGGGAATTGAAGTATGGCTCCAGAGCCAATCATGTCCAAAAGGAAAAGCAAAGAGTTCAAAGTGAAAGGGAGAAGAGACAAGCGGAATACGAAGAGAGAGTGAAGAAAAGAGCCGAGAAACTGAAACTGTTGATAGATCTGGGAGGTACAGGCTCAAACCAAACTCCATTGTCCAAGTTCAGAACTCATAAACCTGGACAAGTGAAACCACCTCCTCCACCAAAGGAGGAAAGACCATTGCATCCTTCATGGGAGGCCAAGATCAATGCTCAGAATCTTGCAAAGCAAAAATTTGCAGGTAAGAAGGTTGTTTTTGATTGATAAATAGTAGTGTTTAATTTCTCTATAGTTTTGCATATATACAGTGGTTGTTCTAGAAACGGCGTTGTTGTCTTTTAAGTTTCTTCTTCCTCTGTTCAGTGATGAACCAGCCGTAGAAGACTCCAATAGCAGTTCCACCGAGATGGGCCGCATAATCCATCCCACCCCATCTTAACACCATTCCGGCAGCGTTGAGCCCTGTAAACAGTAACAACAGCATCCAAGCACCTCCTGGGAACGGGATGAAGAACACGGATAATTGTGTCTTAGGGAAAAGATACGCGACAGTTGCAAACAAACTGAAAAGGGACCCTGAGGCACCGAGACTTGGGATCATTGAAGCTCTCATGAATACCGGTACAGCAAGAGAAACAAGACTGGCAAATATACCTGAGCTCAAGTACATCAAGAGAAAGAAAGAAGGTCCTACAGCTGAGGCAAAAGAAGTTCCAAACGAGTACAACATCAACATGTTGAACCCCAAATGCCAGCTCTCTTGGTGCGAGAAAGTAGATCCTACCATCGATGACAAAGATCTAAGTGGTTTCTGCAAGAGAAAATGTTTCATCATCATAGGATACAACCTTGGTGTCATCCAGAGGAAGTAGACACCTATGTTTGCCAGAATGATAGCGTAAACTAACATTTGTGGGTGTGAGTTGAAATAGTTAAACGGAGGTATCTTGAAAAGGTATGGGAATGTATAGTACATCAACACAGTTGACCCGACAAAGAAAGCAGCAGGTCTGACCAACTGATGAATGCCATTACCGCGATTGTAATACCCACCACCTCCGAACCTGAAGTTTGATTTCGGGAGGTTCAAGTCTCTCCATGTTGGATATGTTCTAATTGAACTTCTTTGAAATGAGAGCTTAGGTATGGAGAAGAAGGATGATCTGAGAAATTTAGGAGCGCTTATGCTCGGTTTGACCACATGGATCAGTTTCGGAGTATCATGGAACGTTCTTCTCACCAAATTGGAGACAAAGAAGCCCGAATTCAACACAATTCTAGAACTCATGATGCTTCTACCGGTACCTTTGATGGCAATTCCAGAAAGCCTCAATGTTTTTTTTTTTTTTTCAACTAGAGCAATGAGATGGGACAGATTTCGTACAATGCTCAATTTTTCACTCACCCCCAGAAGCATGTGCAATTACAGCCATTCTTAAAAGACGATAAAGAATTGAAGTAAACAAAAGATAGTCAGCTTGGAAGGTTATGGAACAACGAAACTACAAGTCAACCAGCTAACAAATTACATAAATTAGTAATAGGACTTGACCTCGTCCTCAAGGTATTGCCAAAGTCTGTCACCGTTACCATTGGTGATACTGTCCTTGACATCATCTCTCAACTCACCTGGTACACCCCATGGAACGATATAGCTACCATTGTCACTATTGGTGAGATCTGGACTCAACAGGGCGTAACATTCAGTATATGCTCCGTAGACACACTCGAAACCCATGTAGTATTCGAAGTTTTGCATGAACCAACTCTGTGATCTGGAAAGTTCTGAACGGAGAAGACCTGGATGTGCCGAAACACAGACAATGTTTTGCTTTGAAACTTCATCTTGATGGTGTTTTGGCCAGATACCGGCAAGTAAAACGTCACCAGCCTTTGACTGGAAGTATGCTGGGAAATCACCTTGACTGGCCTCATTGTTTAAATCATCCCAATTGATACCACCTGGAGCTGACATAGTGTGACCAAGTGAAGAGACCCAAACGAGTCTCTTCATGGAGGTGTTGTCTTTCAAAAACAACGGGTCAAGATATTTTTGTAACAAGAAAGGACCAATGACATTGGTTCCCCATTGCAATTCATAGCCTTGAACTGATTTCGAATTCAATGGAGGAACCATAACACCAGCGTTATGAATGATGATGTTTAACTTATCAGTAAGAGCTTCAATTTGTTCAGCACCGGCCTTGATGGTGGTCAAATCAGCAAGATCAAAGGTAACAATATCAATTTTACCCACTGGTTGACCATCGTTCTCACCAATTTCTTTCAAAATCTTCTCAATGGCCTTCTCACCTTTCTCCTTGCTTCTAATACCCATTATGACATGACAGTTCTTCATTGCCAAAAGTCTTGCCAGCTCTAAGCCGACACCGGCACTAGAACCTGTCACCAAGGCCACTTTCCCGGTCAAGTCGGGATAGTCTTTTGGCAAAAACGTTGGAGCCGGAGGCCACATCTCTCTCAAGAAATTCTTAAACATAAACCATCTCCCAATCCCCATTTTAGCTGTTTCTCGTTATATCACAAGACCGTTATAAATCAATTTGTGAAACCGATAGGTAAATCCGATGCGTCTGCTCTTTTTTTTCCTATTGTAATATATATGGAGTCTTAATTCCGGTACTTCCCCTCAGAGGCGTGGAAAAGGTACACTTCAATTTGACACGCTTTCATTAATTCACTGGCTTTGTAATCTTGGGTCTCTGTATGTTTTGTCGGACAATGGTTTGATGAGATTTGCATATGATTTGCATGAAAAAGTAGATAAAGTTCAAGATTTTTTCGAAAGAGGCAGGACCCTGCATAAACTTTAATTATCCCTAACTTTGGTAACAGTTTGTTTGATTTTTTTTGGAGAGCAACAGGCATTCATATAATTTCAGTTTCAAGTCCTGGCTGAATGCTTGGTTTAATTTGTCCAATGCCCTAAAATAGGTGTTTTACTATTTTGAGCATGCCCTTGATAATTTCGATGAAATCGCGTAGAACTTGCTACTGCTGAAAACAAGTTGATTACTGTGTGCCACTAAAAGGTTTCATACGGTTGGTCTCCGACCCCATGCATTCAATGATCATAAACATTTATCAAGTGAGAGAGCCGGTTATTGCTTGAGATGAACAAAACATATGTGGTCTGCATTTAATACGACTCAACCTGGTTGTCAAGCCATTTCCAAAAGTTTTCTCCGTTACCATCTGAAATACTCTTCTGCACATCAGGTCTCAATTCCGCTTTAATGCCCCAAGGTACAAAGTAGTCTCCGTTGTCTTTGATAGTCAACGATGGACTTAGCAGTGCGAATAATTCAGTGTATGCTCCATAGACCGAGTGATAGGACATAAGTCTCTCGATCAAAGCAACAATATAGCTTTGGTGACGCTGTAACTCTGATTTCAAAAACCCAGGATGCACAGAGGTTGAAATAATATTTTGAGCCTCAACCTCAGCAATATGATGCTGAGGCCATATTCCAGCTAGGATGCTGTTACCAGCTTTGGACTGTGCATAAGCTTTGAAAGATGAGCCGCCTTTCTCGAAATTGATATCTTCCCAATTGATGCCACCCTCCGGTGCAAAATTATGTCCAAACGAGGAAACCCAAACGATTCTTTTGAATGAAGTGTTGTCTTTCAAAAATAATGGATCGAGAAGCTTTTGCAACAAGTAAGGCCCGATAACATTGGTTCCCAATTGCAATTCATACCCTTGAACAGTTTTAGATCCTTTTGGTGGCATCATAACACCAGCGTTGTGGATAATGATATTCAATTTATTTGTGACTGCTTCAATTTGCTCAACACCGCTACGAATACTGGTCAAATCTGCAAGATCAAAAACGACAATTTTAAATTCGCCAACTGGCTCACCATTGTTATCTCCAATCTCCTTTTTGATTGTTTCCACTGCCCTTTCCGCTTTCAACCTGTCTCGAACACCAATAATAACAAGACAGTTCCTCATTGCTAACAATTTGGCCAGTTCCCTCCCCACACCACCACTGGCCCCAGTGACTAGTGCAACTTTGCCCGTCAAATCCTGATAATCTTTCGGCAACAAAGTTGTTTTTGGGAAGAATGTGTCTTTCAATACGAGCTTCAACAGATTCATCATGGTTTCTTTGCTGGAATTCGAAAATACACTGGTGATTTCAACCAATTTATATCTATTGTTACCACGCAACTAACCCCCCAAACTCTAAATTGCAACAGCAACTCATTTACCACAGCCTCTGAATTTTTGCCCAATAAAGATTACGTTACCTCCATGCCACACCTTGAAACTCAAGTGGTTGCTGAGATGTAGCCAATGGTATCCAGTTGGTGATCCATCTCGAAAGCATCAGCAGTTTATTACCTGAGCACATTACGAATGTTATTGTTGTAGTAAACATTTTTTTTTCACTAGTCAAGAAAATGAAAACTTGATATACAACATTGATCCAGATTCATCTATAGATATATTTCAAGTTGGAAGGGTCACGGAACTCAAGAGCACATCATCAATATGTCTTTGCAGCAGTTTTTACCGAAAGTATGTTATCTCAGTAAAAAGCCTTCAAGATCAGAGCACTAACGATAGATAGAAATTTCTCATGTTCATACCGTTGTACATCGGGGTTGAATTGGTATTAGGAATAAGTATATTGAACAAGATTAGTGGGTTCTATGGTATGCTGTCTTTGTTTACTGGTCATCCATTGGATTTCGCACAATGTTTGTACTACCTCACCTCCATATTGATCACACCTTTCTACATATCAATGTTGAGAAATTTGAGCATAACGTTACCAACGAGTGCTATTAGATTTAAGAACTCGACGATAAACAAATTATCATTTGTCACCATATTATTTCAAGTCGACACCGTGCTAAGTTTACTCTTCACCCTGTACTTCTCTTGGTTCTGGTTCAGTGGTACCGCAGAGGCCCAGGACTCGAGTCCAAATCCCGATTTCACTGACTCGGCCTTGTTGTTGAAAAGAGCTGTCGACAGATCAGCAGAGTCTGCCACTCCTTCAAGAGAGTTCTTTGTGACAGTCTCAAGTACTTTGGTAGTTTGTGTCGCAAGAGCCTACTTCTCTTTAGTGTTTTTATCGTTCACTAGGAACATGATCAAAGCTGCCAAATACAACTCGGTTCACAATAACGATGACCAGGAGATGGACACCGAGTTTCTTAATAAAAACGTTTTCCAGAGGAAATTGCGTCAATTGGAGATTCAGTCAGGCAATTACTTGAGAGGTGTCTTTAACTGAGTGATGTCTACTTGGGTGAAACATTTCTAGCGGTTGTTTTCTGTTCCAGAACCCTGCTTCACACAGCACTCTTCCTAGATTTGAATTGCACTAAGCACGGTTTAACCTGAAGATTGATATACTCTTCTTCCTGAATCATTTCAACTCATAAGTCATCTGATATGGTGTATCGGTACACCCATAAATCATATCACTAGATCCACTGCTCTACAACTGAGAAAATCATCATCTATATCAACTCAGATTGTCTTTGCAATGAACAGAAGATAGCAGGGTGTCTCTCAGATATATAACAAGAAAATATGCCATATCACCTCATCATACCAGCTAATTAGACACCATCAAACTCACAGATCCACAAGCTCTCAGGTTTAGCTCTACAAAGCAGAATTCGCGTTTTTTTAAATTTACACTCCTTCACCAATCATCAAACTACAAATTATAGGCTCATTCTTCATAATAACCATTGTCTTTCAAACGCTTCATCTTATAAGAAGCCTCGAAATTGTTTTATCGTTTTGGGGTAAAACTCTTCTCTGCCACGGGTAAAACCGAAGCGTGAAAAAAAATATAAACAAAACAAAGCAAAACAAAACAAAACATTTGTCTCAAGTAATTGAATCAAACACGAAGGACCAGTCCTACCAATTGAAGTGAATAGGTGGTTTGGCGTGTTTTCACCATGGATAACAAAGAATATCTTCAACCAGGTATGTATAATAGCTTCCGAATTTGCACAATTGGTGGTATCCCTATGGAGATGAGATCAGAGTACTAACTGATGGGATGACCAGATTTCGATGCGAAATCTTTGAAAGTAGCTCAACTTCGTGGCTTGTTACTCGAGTATGACGTGGAGTTCCCCTCTTCAGCTAAGAAGTCCGAGTTGGTTGATATATTCAACCTTGAAATCAAGCCTAGAGCCGCTGAACTTTTGAAACAACTGGATGAAGTAACCGCCGACAGCACAGGAATTATAAACCTGTCCAGTCCTATTAGGAAAGTAGAGTCGGATGACAAAGAAGAATTGGAAGATGAACCTGAAAAGAAACCAAAGAAGAAGGCTAGCTCTAAGGACAAGGTCTCCAAGAAATCTAAGAAGAAGACTGAGATCGATGAGTCCAAGATCCTGTTGGTGGAGAAGAAATCCAAGAAGAAGTTGGTTCTGAAGGCAATGCCATTGTCAGACGAAGACACAACAACTGAGGATATCAAGACACCTGTTGTAGCTTCGGATAAGAAGACACCGGAGCCTGTAATTCCTCAAAAACGTGGTAAATCATCAGATGTTAAAGAAGAGCCTGAAAAGAAGAAAGTGAGCAAGAAATCAACTACAATTGAAGAGAAATTCGAACAGGGTCCTGATATTTTCAAGAAATCTCCTCCTTCGACTCCGAAAGTTGCTAGTGCTAAGAAACAGAAACTCACCAGCCCTAAAGTCGAGGAATCTTTCCAATCGATTGCCTCCGTTACAGAGGAAGACGAATCTTTTAAATCTGTGGCTGATGCTAGTAAACAAGATATTCCAACACCAAAAGTGAGAGAATCAATTGCTGTGTCCCCGGAGTTTGCTAAGAGGTTGGGCAAACAAACGATTTCGACTCCGTTGAAAAACGAAATTTCAAGCACTCCTAAAGGGCCTAAGACTCCATTGACCTATGTCGATGAAAAGGCTAAGGTAAACATGGAAGTCATTACACCTTCCATTGATGATGAGGAAGAAGAGTTCAAGAAGTTACAAGAAGAAATGTCTGTTCATTTGGAGGAGACCAAAGAAGAGGTGGAAAAAATCGAGGAAGAATTGGAAATTCAAGAAGTCGATAAAGCTGTCTCTGGAGCTGTTTATAAGGTATTCCAGAATTTGATGTTTGGAATAATCTACGCCTTTTTATCCATAACGACTTTCGTGGTCGTGGCTTGGTACTTTGATCAGAAGAACAAGATTGGGTTCTGTGGGTTCGAAGTAGAGTCAAGAACTTTTAAAGTGACAAATTACGACCAATTTGATTTCGAAGGCTTTTTGAACGAGAATTTCGCACCTCATTGTGTTCCTTGTCCACCTCATGGCCATTGTGGTGCCTACTTGTATTTAGAATGTGAAGAAGACTTCATCAAGACAAATCCATGGTATTCATTCGGTGGTTTGTATCCTTTTGCTCCAATGTGTGTTCCAGACAAGATGAAACAACAAAGGATCGATGATATGGTTAGTTATACTTTAGATTTGTTGAGAGATCGCAATGGAGAGAACTGTGGTAAAGATGCCGATGAGGTTGCAGGATTGAGCTCAGCGGAGATCCACGACATCTTGAAGAATTCTCAAGATGAGACGATATCGGATGAAAAATTCGAAGAATTGTGGTCCAAAGTGTTGAAAGATTTGAAGAGTGAACCTGAAATTATTGTAAGGCAGGTGAGTTTTTATGAGTGAACTCGATCAGTTGAGAAAGAATACTAACAATATGCTATAGTTACGACTCCCAAAGGGTGGAGATAGACAAGACCAAGACTCAGTCGAAGACAAGGAAGGCCAAGAGAACGAAATTGTTCGATCGGTATCCAAGGTCAAGTTCAGTATGAAATGTAAATTGCAAGAGGTTGTATACAAGCAATTGGTGAGATTTAGATATGTGATTCTGGCCATCTTTGGTCTTGTTATCGTGGTATTTGTAGCCAGACGCAAGTACCACAACTATATCAAGAACAAGGCCCAGATCGATAAATTTACAAGTATCATCACCAAGAAATTGGTGCAACAGAACAAGAACGCTCTGAAAGATACTACCGGGTTGACAAGAGATTATTTGGCTTTAGTACAATTACGTGATGTCTTGATCGATAATCTGGATAAGAACAAATCAAAGCTTTGGGATCAGATAGTCAAGATCATCTCGAGAAATTCCAATATAGAGGAACGTACCATCGAAGTTGGAGGTGAGATTATCAAAATCTGGAAGTGGATCGGAGTCGATATAGATGACTTGGATGCTTGAAAATTAAAAAAATATATATATAGAGGTTTCTTTGACGTTTTTTTAAAGTGTATAATATGTAAAAATGCTTTTTTTTTCTTTGTACATAGTTAAATAGGTGATGATGTTCAAGAATTTGGGTAAGACAGCGATGGTGACAGGAGGGTCTCGAGGAATCGGTTTAAACATAGCTGAGAAATTGAGCCAATCGGGATACAGATGTGTTCTTGTGGCGAGAGATGAGGAGGCCTTAAGTCGAAATATCAAGAGATTGAACAATCTCAACAATTTGAACCATGAGTACTTGAAGGTAGATCTAAGAGGAGACTTATCAAGACTTGAGAAGGCAATTGATCCTTTCTATAACAAAGACACGGGAGACAAGATTGACGTGCTAATCAACTGTGCTGGAATGACACAAAAGAAAACTTTACCGCTGATGAGCATTGACCAGATTGTATCTCTATGTCACGTGAACCTAGTAAGTGCTATGGTCTTGACAAAAATTGTCAGTAGGAAGTTGATATCTTTGAAATCTCCGGGTCACATCATTAATATCTCGTCTATAATGGCACGGGATGAGTATGACAGTGTCAAAGGGACTGCCATTTATTCTGCTACAAAAGCTCTGCTTATCAAGTTTACGTCAAAAATGGCTATCGAGCTCCAAGATCGTGATATTCGTAGTAATGTGATATTACCGTCCTTGGTACGGGACACCGATATCGGTCAAAGTGTGAATTTGGAACTGTTCCACGACCATCCAATTCCCCAAGTGACAAAAGAACTGGTGGCTCAACTGGTTTTGAACACTTTGCAATCTGATCTTAATGGTGAGATCATCACTGTGTGATTCTTTATCATACTCTTCAGTTATGGAGTCGTTCTGATCTCATTGAGTCGTCTGTGTGACTGCTAGCCATATTATGACTTATTCTAATCATTAAATGTTATGCTACACTATCTAGTATGGTGACTTCAAGACATTCATACACCCAAGTGATCAGTTGAGCCTTTTGTCTATTCCATGAAGTTCTTATTGTCTGACACAAAAACATCCTCTTATTCGCAACTGAGCATCAGATGAACATCCGGACGTTCAAATGAACACCATGAACAGCAAATGCTGCTCATCCAGCTACTCATCCGCTACTCATCCGCTACTCATCCGCTATTCATCTGCTTCTTATCCAGCTGCTCATCTTATGCACGTCTTGCCAAATTGTAGGCCGGGTAACACATGTGGAAAATTTTTTTTTTACAGTAAAGAAAAAAAATTTTATTTCACCTTCTGGGGAGGTAATAACAATCGATAAAGAAGTCAAGTAATTAAGAATGAAGATTTTCACAGATATTGTTTCCGGTGACGAATTGTTGTCCGATGCCTACGAGGTCAAATTGGTTGACGGTGCCATCTACGAGGCTGACTGTCAAATGGTCACTGTCTCTGGTACCGATGTCGATATCGGAGCCAACCCAAGTGCTGAAGAGGCCGATGAAGCTCTTGAAGACGGTGCCGAGACCGTCAACAACGTTGTCTACTCTTTCAGATTGCAACAGACCTCTTTCGACAAGAAGTCTTTCTTGACCTACATCAAAGGTTACATGAAGAAAGTCAAGGCTCATTTGCAAGAGACCAACCCAGACGAAATTGAAGCTTTCGAAAAGGGTGCCACTGCTTACGTCAAGAAAGTCATTGGTTCTTTCAAAGACTGGGACTTCTACACCGGTGAATCGATGGACCCAGATGCCATGGTTGTCTTGTTGAACTACCGTGAAGACGGTACCACTCCATTTGTCGCCATCTGGAAACACGGTGTCAAGGAAGAGAAGATCTAAGTGCCCTTTTATAATTCTCTATATATAACAAATCATCAAACTGTTTTCCAAACTAATATCATCTTTCACGTAACGGCAAAGCTCCGTCTTATATCCGTGCGATTCCATGGCAAACCGTCTGCTCTCGTCTATAATTCTTCTGGCCTTGAGTCCCACCGCGAGTCTCTCTTCATACGTCAAATTCGTAAAATGCTGTTCCAGCTGGTTCTCCCTTTTACCACATGTAGCCCAAGAGGTGAGTTTTATTAGGTAATTTTCAAACTCATATCTGGTGATGTCGAATCGGGAGAGATATTGCTTAGATTCGGGTAAAAGTTGATCGTAGACACAACAATGGCGGCAACACATAGCAATAGCGATAACTCTATCAGTTGACGAGAATTTCACAGAGTTTAAACAGCATCGGAGCGTCAAATCTGTCGCTACACCACAAAGATGCTTTGATATGGCAAACATCTTGTCATAACTGGTGTCAATTGCCTTATCAAGGGCCAAATCCTTGATATCAATCTTATACCTTTGGACCTGAGTCTTGAACTCTTCCTCTTGACCTCCACTAGCAGTATAGTCTTTTACAAATTTTGTATCGTATTTCAACCTCGGAGATGCTCTGTCTATCAAGAGGTAATTGGGGAACCTCTCCTTGGAGTTCAAAAATTTGTTCACATACCTGGACAATTCCAGCTTACCACATCCAAATTCAAGAATAAGTTCACGATCTCCACTAAGTATACCGTGAGTCTTTAAGTGAGATATTATTGAAGACTGCTGGATGATATGTTTCTGATTAGTGAGCTCTTCAAATCTCGAGTTCAAAGAATCTTCCGTTTCAAAAGAGTCCTTCAATTGGAGCTCTTCTTTTATTATCTCACCATATTTGGTGTTGATCCGATCAATAAACGCCATGAACTCATCTCTATGGTCTTGTAGTACAACTTTCAGCACCAGCTCATCCAGCTCTTCAGCATTCAAGTTTTCCTCGAAGCATTTCTCTCTTATCACAGTGTCCTTGCTGGCATTACATTTTTTCAAGTGTTTTGACAAGTTCTTCTTCCATACTGAATGACTTGGATCTTTAGGACATGGGACTCGATCCTCAATAGTGGTTGTCGAATGCTCAGCACAGAATTTATTTTCAGCTTTCCTCGACATGGAACAGTTCCTATTCTTCAGCTTGATGAAAAATTGGCATTGCAATCTCTCCACATTTTTCTTTCTCTTCTTATTTAAAGGCTCTTCTAAACTCATCTTGACCTCATCGATTAGTGGAGTGAAAAATTTCAGAGAAAAAAAAAAATAAAAAAAAATAATTTTTCACTCATCTTATCGTCATTTATATATAAACCATCAAATGCTCGTGACAATACCCCAATTCCCTGATCAAAAAGTGCTTGTTGCTCTATTTGCTGAAGTTCAGAATGCTGAAGAGATCAAGAAACTGCTCGTTGACCAGGACTTGGAGTTTGATTATAGTTTTATAGATGCCTCTGTGGTGGTGAGTGTTGAGCAGCTTCTAAGCGCTGTATACAAGACATTGTTGGATGTGAGGAACGAGACGATGAAAAGCAAAAACACGAACAGCGAGTTGATCTTCAACTTGTCACCATTCAACGGTATATCAGATAGTTTCAGCAAGATCGGTATAGCAAGCAGCTCAAAGAACTTGATACTGGTGAAATTTGAGCCTAGTGATGATGAATTGGATCATTTGAAAAGTATAGTGAAAGGTGATTACGTTGATATAAATGATGATTTTTTGAACAATAACTGTGATTTGAAGAAGATCAAGAAAATGTTCAAATTGAACCAGTGTGATGATACCGAAAAGTTGAGTCGGCTTATAATCGGCATAACACAGTTGAAATGATTCTCAACTCACACTTACAATTGGTAGTGTATTCAAGTACCAATTATTTATTTCACAGTTTCTTCACTAGGTTAACTCATCTACATTGACACTGGACAGCTGATTTATAAATATAATGCATATGACTATTTGAACACAGTGTGTAGCTGAAGTTCTGCTATATGAACTTAGCACTGTTGTATCTATACAGCCTTTTCATCCTGGATGAAGCAATCCAATCCGATGAACAGCTCTTGAAGACTTCTTTTGAAGAAATGGGTCAACTGATACCCTCCAGCTCTGTAAGTGTCATCTTGAGACACCATATCGATGTAGATAGGATCGAAGTAGTCTGTTTCGTTGTACAGGAAAGGTTCATTGGTGACACTATCACCGTTGAACGGTGTGAACGGTGTTATTGTCACCTCTTCTTCTTCCTGTTTGACGTTGATGTTCTGCAATTGTAATTTCTGTTGTTCTTGTAAATCTCTCAATTGTTTCCTTCTCATCGAAGTCTTCTTCAATAGAGACGATCTCGTTTTCTGTAAGATTTCGTTGGTATCCAGCTGAGATGAAGATAACTGGTCCAACACTTCTTGATTTGATAATTGTTGTAATTTCAGTTCCTCCTCTTTGAGCTCTTTCTCTAGCTTCAATTTGGTCAATTTATACTGCTTCTCCATATTCTGTCTAGCGATGAAATCTTGATGCTCTTTGGTACCACGATCTTTGTTCTCTTTGATGGAGTCCTTGTTCATCAACTCGTAGTCGTGCAATTGTTCCCAAGTCAGCTCAACATCGATGTCATTGGTCAACTTGTAGATCGTGTTCTCCACCTGTTCAAGGTACTCGTTGTACTTTTGTAAATCACCTTCGAAATCCTCTTCTTGCTTGTTATAGATCTCCAACACTTTCCTCCTGATATCGGTCTCTTTCTCTATCTGTAAATCTTCAAACACCTGTCTCTTGAACCTGTTCTTACGCAATATCTTGTTACAATTTGGATAAGGACACTTGGTGGGTCCCATTGCAAAGATACGATCGACACAACTCTCACAGATCTTATGATAGCATTCAGGGTTTATGAGGAACACCATTGTTGGTGAAAGATATTTGTCGGTCTTGCAGATGGGACACATTTCTCGTGTTCTATCTTCGAGATCGGCCATATTGGGCACCACCACACTCATTTTGTTATTTGGTTATTGCTCTATTCGAATACAGGGTAAGTATAAATTAGAAATCAATTTGCCTGAGGCAAAGATGTAAATTTGAAAGGTGGGAAAAAGTCGTGCATTGCGCTCCGAAAAAGCCTGATACGGTGGTGTCGTGTATTTCCAAGCAAACTTGTCGCAATAGGAAAGTAGGGCTGGGCCGGGGGCTTTTGTCGGGTTTTTTTTTCTTTGTAAAATTGTGAAATTGAGAGAGTTTTAAGCAGCGAATTGAATCGAGATTTGAGCAATTGAAGCGAGGATATGATTGGATTTATTGGAAGAAGAAGTTATTCGGCTCTGACGACACCAGTTGTCAAGAAAGGATCGAATTTGAGAGGCGGATTTGTCGGATTCTTGTTGGGAGTCACCATCACCGGGTTCGGATCCTACTATTACTTGGTTGATGAATACAAGAACTCGAGCAACGCCGTGGTAGCGGATGTGGTATCGTTACAAAAATCGATCCGTAACTTGGAGAGTCATGTCAGATCTTTAGAAGATGCTTCTAAAAAGTAGATCGGAAAGGGAATTGTACATTATATATTCATATATCATCAACGATTGGTAAGCCAATTTGAAATTATATATTCATATATCATATAACAATTGGGTATCCAATTCGAATACATTCATTGTTTATTTCTTATTTTCACGTTGGGTGCTCAATTGATGATTGTTTGATCGATCCATTGAAGTGTATTTATTTATTTATTTATCAAGTATTTATTTATCAAGTATTTATTTAGTATTTATCAATTGAGAATTATTTTAATTTATATTATTTTATTTTATCAATTTTATCAATTATTTTATCAACACTTTTATCACCACTTTAAACAACAATTTTCATCCACCCACACTTTTATCAACAAATCGAGGGCTTTAGTCAAGTGATTCAATTTTTCTCACTTTTTCGTTTGTTCGGCTGATGAGTCGTGGAGATCAAGTTTTATCCACACGACGCAGTTAAAAAAGTAAAGGAATAGTAGCATCGGGGAGAGAGAAGATGGATATGGAAGACGATGTCATGGGGAATCCATGGGGTGTGCCCAATGTGTTGGAATCAGATAATGTTTGGGGAGTGCCCAGTGACGAAGAGCTGGATGGGTATGGCTCTACTGTTCAGGACATTGAGAATGGTCAGTTTGATCAGGATGTAGAGATAAAAGAAGATCAGTATGATCAGCAGTATGAAGAGAGCGAGGAGAACGAAGTGCTTGAAGATCAAGGTCTGTTCCAGCAAAAGGAAGAGGTTGAGTACCGCAGTACTGAAGATATTCATGAAGCTGAATTGCAGGATCAAAGCATAGTGAATGAGTTCCGTACAGAGCTTTCAGATGGAGAGGTAGCTGGGACAGGTGACGAGATACCTGAGCAAGGTGAGGAACCAGCCGAAGAGGCATATAAAGACACTATGAAAGAGGAGTCAGAGCAAAATATCAACAGTACAGTAATAGACCAGGTTACAAAGACAGAAACAGACCAGGCCACAAAGACAGGGCCAAAGACTGAGCCAAAGACTGAAATAGAGCCAGAAATAGAGCCAGACACAGACACAGACGATGGAGATGATTTCGGCTCTTTTGAAGAGCAAGAGCTCGAACTGCCAACCTTCCACCAACCGCTCATCGAAGTGCTCGAGTCTATCATACCCACACCAAGCACTGACCCTACAACTCCAGAGCTCGAATTCAAAGACTCTCTCTATGACAAAGTGACATCTCGTAAGAGAGTGTTCAAGAAAGAGACTGTTAACAATTACAACAGAATGAAGTACTGGGCCACTGAATCTGCTACAAACACCGAATTGAACAAGATTGTAACTCATTGGACTAGTTTAGAGCAAGGATTCACCACCAGCACCGAGTCCAAACCGGAGACAAGTTATCAATTGTTCCATTGGTCGAGTAAATCTTCAACTGAGGCCAAACTGAAGTTCGAGAATAAAAGCCATCAAGATGTACTTCTCAAGGTTGTATTACACCAGATAGAACTGTTACAATTAGCCGCTAAGAAGAAACAAGACGAATGGGAAAGACAGAGGAGAGTGCAGATCGAACCAAGACTGAAGAAACACCTTAAAGAGTCCACAGACACAAAGAAACAAGATTCTGATGGAACAGTATCACCAACTAA
Organism: Nakazawaea molendinolei; assembly: GCA_030569155.1. Classification (NCBI taxonomy): domain Eukaryota; kingdom Fungi; phylum Ascomycota; class Pichiomycetes; order Alaninales; family Pachysolenaceae; genus Nakazawaea; species Nakazawaea molendinolei. The sequence continues at coordinate 242,593 of JAJMKB010000002.1, forward strand.
GAAGAAGTTCACCATAGGCAGTTTGTTCAAATTCAACAAGAAATCCTCGATATCGAAAGATCATATCAGTTCTGATACCGTCAACGTTCCAGTGGTACACTCAAATCTTGCAGAATTGGTGGAGAGAGATAAGCAAAACGCAGATAGAGACCCTACTGATAGTGAAGACGATGAGGAAGACGACCCCGTTCAGTATAACAATTTGAACGAGATGCACGACCAGGAATCGATACAAGAATCGGAACAGTCTCTGGAGGGTCTTGTATCGTCTTTGTCACCAGACACATTGATGCCTTCGGTTTTATCACCAACCATTGATAGCCAATTGCATTCCAATACCGATGACGATTTCGAAGAGTTTGTCTCTTCACCACCCCCAGAAGACACTGGTATGACTCTGTCAAATGTCTTGTCACCACCTCCAGAGAGTATTGTTGTAATTCCACCTAGTTTCACGGATATCATAACTCCAACACCACTGAACAATCTCGTTGTACCACTGATAGATAACCAGTCAAATTCAGAGGACGAGTTCGATGAATTCATCAAATCACCATCTCCGATGATGAACCAAGACAGTACTACAATTAACCAACAATCCACCAACGCTCAAGTCACTGAGTCGCTCATCGATTTATGATCATATTCTATAGATTTGCTTTTCTTCCCCGTTCACAGGCATGCTCTAATCGACTCGTAGTCAGTCATATAGATAAATATAATATTGGATATACAAATATACTTAAAACTACTCTTCCTCGCTGTCGTCCACCAAAAAATCGTCGTCGTTTGGTTTGTCCACCTTCTCGCTTGCAGTTTCCTTCTTCATATCTGCCTCAATTGGTTCGGGTTTGACCACGCTGATCTTTTTTGACTTGTCTTCTTCAAAAGATTTCTTCAGTTTCGGGGTTCCATAGATATCTTCATTGGTGTTATCGTTCAAAGAGATACCAGCAGTCTGGTCAGCTATCGGTTCCGAGTCGTAGTCGTATCTTGAGAGTTGTTGAGAAGGTCTTGGAGGTTGTCTTGGAGGGTTCTGACCTTGTTGTTGTCCGTTACCAATGGCACTGAACAACGGTTGGTTACCGTTGTCGTTGAATTTCTTGTTCAAGTTACCAAACCAGTTGGAGATCTTGGTGGAAGTCTCTTCAAGATTCTTATTGAGTTGTTGTCTTAACTGAGGAAGATCGTTCTCCATAAACTTCTCGAAAGAGTCACTGTTATCCTCACGGTTCTCCTCTAAGAGATAGTTGTTATATCTTTCACGTCTCGAGTATTTCTTAGCCAATTTCTTAGCCATGTTCTCATCTTCGATCAATTGAGTGTCTGGTTCCGGCTGCAGATCTGTAGCCAACAGTTGGATCTCTTCGTCGTTCAAGTTGGCTGGATCGTTGTAGTATAACAAGGCGTTGAAGCATTGGTCTAAATGGCCTTTCGACAGGATAAGCACAGTGATGATCAACTTCTCGTCCAAGTCTGGGAAGGCTTGAGTCAATTCACCCTTCAGCTTCTCAAAAGCAGATTGAGGTCTCTTGGGCAAAGAAGGCAATTCAGCCTCTGGAGCTACTTCAGGTTCAACGGTTTCTTTGTCTGACATGGTGTTAATTTGGTATTTGGTTTGTAAAGACGAGCTTTTTTTGTTTGTAGAATAAAAATGAAAGCCGGGTAACTTTTGCGAGAAGTATATATAGAAGGAGATGGAGATGATTAGATGGCGATTAAATGGAGATCAAATGGAGATCAAATGGATACAAACTGGTGAAGAGCAATAAATGGAGATCACCGAATGAAGAGGCTCAGATAACCGAGCATTAAGCCAGTATTAATCTACGTAATTATAGCATAACCTTTTGAAACCAAGATGTGTATAGAGTATATAAAAAGCAAGAACCGAGACCATCCAGAGGCCTAAAACATTACCAGCAGTATATTAAAGATGCATTAAGCGGGAATTGAACGAAGTGAAAATGATGTTTTTGAAGAAAATAGGGGGAGTTCAAGGCGAGACGCTGAATACAACGTTAGCCGAACGGTCATGGTGATCCGAATTGATGGGTTTTCTTGTTTGGAGGAAGATTCTCCCTGTGTCATTGTTGTGGAACTTGAGATCGATCTTGTCGATACTCTCACGTCTATCTGAGCTCATCAGATCCTGAAGGTGAATCATCGAATCGTTGGAGTTCAACGAATCGGTAGAGTTACGTCTCATATGCTGAGGACCTGAAAAATTCTTGACGTAGTTGTTGAAGTTGAAATACGAGTTCGTATGGTACAACTTCGCCTTCCTTTGAGACTTCTGGACCATCTTGTCCCTTGAAAAGGAGACAGCACTGGATGTGATCCGGAATATGTATAGAGCAAAATCGATCCAGAGTAATAGCAAGATCGGAGCAATGAAGAGAAGCGACAATACGATGGAGATCGATCTCACCCATGACACCATATAGAACATGCGATCATAACTCATCAGCGCTGCTAAGAGCGGTAACAAGTACACCGTTTCGTTACCGAACATTGTGCTACTGATATCAAAACATCATCTGATCTAATTTCCCGCAGCTTTAAAAGCAGACACAGACAGCCCTCGTTTTTTGACAGCCCTTGTTCGATCCACCGCCCCGGATCATAGCCGACAAGTTACCCGGCTTTCACTCCGAGAAAATTTTCCATACTGAAAAGTGAGAACTTGAAAAGTTGGTTTAAAGGTGATGGATAATAAACTGGTGAACTTGTTTGATAAAGATGTTTGGGTTTTGAAACCAAACTGTAAGTCGTTTTATTCGAATAGATGATGATGTTATCATTAACTTATCTACATTACCTGATCAACTATGAATGTAAATTATCATTACTGAATCTATTCCACTATATACAAATTACGGTACTAACTCTATGGATTGAAAGGTGATAAATCCTTGACATGATTTATAATCATCACTTAAAAAACACACTCGTGCTAAGCGTAAAATCCTTCTGATTTCACCCGCAGTTGATAACCTCTCTCTTTCTTTCTCCATATCTCCTGCTACCGTATGTTCATGCTTACATCTCCATGCTTTGATACCTGTAGCTCATCCATTAAAGCTTGGTATCTTTTTCACTCAACTCCAACTCTAATTCTCCTTAACCTCGTAGTTCCACAACTTTCTTGGTGGATATCTCGTAGGAATTCTCAACTCCAAAGAGAATCTCTGACCGTGGTTCTTTCCAATCAGACGGGAGAGAGGTTCGCTCACCTGAAGTAATTCTTCACCAGCTTCTCTGATCAAGGATTCTTGTTTTTGTAAATTTTCGAGTTGTGATTGGCTCTGTTTTTTCTGAAGCAAAGACCACAGTTTGCTTATCACTTCGTGTTTGATGATATCTTCTTTACACAACTTGAGTAATTTAGGTTGTTTCCTACTGGCACTCATCACACTCAACTGTGTGATCAACTTGACCACATTGGCAGCAAGTCCTTTCTTCCCCAGCTTTGTACGCTTGTAACGTACAAATTCGAGAGGTTTCCCTACACTCAAAATGGTTCTTCTCCCGAACATCTCCACTCCGTTCAAACTGATTAAAATCAAAGGTGATGAAAACTTTAGTGTGCAAAGTGAAAAATTCATCTTTTTTATCGAAAAGTGTGAAATGGTACTAAATACACGACTTTTAGATATACAAAGCGAATTACAAAGGAATTGGATCAACTGGTTCATAAGCAGATGTCGAACAACCCGTTTTTACAAGAGGATCGCACGGGCAGATTGCCTACAGGATTGGACGAAGAAGAGATTAATGAGATATTCCGTCCTAACAATACACCACCAACGATTCAAATCGAGTCACCGGCCGAAGACACCGCTTCAGCCTCATCATCGAACCCTCCCTTACCACTGAGACCGGTGTCTCCGTCTCTCCCACCAAGGCCCGTATCTCCATCTTTGCCTGAGAGACCTGTGTCCCCTTCATTGCCACCGAGACCCGATCAATTGGATGCTTCTAACAGTCTATCGGTCACAGATCAGGTTCCATCTCCAGCGTACACTCCAGTGGCATCACCAAATGAAGTCATGTTACTGCAACAGGATAATTCACCTGTACCACCTTTAGATCTTGACACAGAAGAGCTGCCTCCGTCGTACTCTGAGCTGATTTCAGAAGATCAACCAATTGCAGAGCACCAAAGACCAACCCAACAACCTTCAGGATATCAAAGACCACCAGGGCCACCTTCAGGGTATCAAAGACCACCGGGACCTCCTTCGGAATACCAGAGACCTTCACACCCTCCTTCAGGATACCTGAGACCAGCTCAACCTCCCCCACAGCGTCATAGACCTTCAGGATCATCTCCTAATCATCGTAGACCTGCTGGACCTCCACCAAGACCTAACTCTTCTCTGTTTCCTGGAAGACTGAATGTCACCTATGGTGCTGCTGCATACAATTCAAATCAACCTCCTTTACCTCCTCGTCGGGATTGGTAATGAGTACTAGTGGTAGCAGTAGCATTAAACCAACGTGATACTTCGTGAGTTATAGCACTGAGCTATAGCTTTGAGCTACCGCACTGAGTATTAGTTACACTAGTACATCGATCACAAATTGTTACTTCACCAGAGTTTACTGCTTCATACCGGACTCAGCATTGATCCGTCCAATCTCACAGCTAACTTTTGTATATCATCGCTGGTATCGATGAAAGAGTTCTGTGTTCGAGATGCAAGGCTTACATCTGCAAAGATTGGTGTGCCCAGCACCATACCAACGAACAATACCATTAAAAACCCAAAATTCATATTATATCACTTCTCAACAACTTGCTCATTGATTTCTATTGTCTAACAGTGCTTTGATATTATTTATAAATGTTTTAACGTTTGGTGTTTTGGTGTTTGGTGAATTAGGGGTTCGCGTTAGGACCCAATGCGGAATAGAAAATGATCCAAAACGCGATCTTCCAATATTTGTTTTGATCTCGAAATTTTTTGACATTATCTACTAGTCAGATCGGCAACGCATGAAGGTTGCCTTCGAAAGATCAGCGGTCAATTTGATCCATGAATAAATACCACCACAAGCCACTGGTTCATCACCTTCGAGGGCATCGCGAACAAAGTCGTGCATGGTCCAAAAAAACTCGGTGAAGAAAAAAAAGTTTAAAAAAAACAGGGGCTGGCTGGAACCCGAGATGAGAAAAAGGTGGAATGGTCTGGGGAGGCTAAAAAGTTGGGTACATTGACTAAAATAAGTGTTGATAATTGGAGCTCTTTTCCCAAGTGGCATATCAAATCACTGAGTTGAGGAGGTGAAAAAGTGGTTTTTTGTTCTGAATTTGAGCCATTGGAGTAAAGATTCTTTGATAGGTGCCGTATCTGATAAAGATCAGGTGTCAAATCAGGCTAAGATGTACGAGGATGAACCCCAATTAACAAAGCAAACAGTGTTCTATGATTTTGCAATTCTGTTTTTCAACTGGCTATACTACATATTTTTCCGTGAGGTGCGGACTAGAGGCTCATTTAACGTGCCTAAGAAAGGTCCAGCTATATTGGTGTGTGCACCCCATGCCAATCAGTTCGTAGACCCGTCTTTGTTCATGCTCCAGGTGAAGAAAACGATAGGAAGAAATGTATCTTTCTTAATCGCTGGAGCATCTTATAGGAGAAGGTTTATAGGGTTATTTGCCCGGTTAGCAAGTGCTATACCTGTGGAAAGAGCTCAGGATTTGTTAAAACCTGCTGAAGGAAGTATCAAATATCACGATTTTGATAAAGACCCGACTTTGATCGAAGGAATAGGTACAAATTTTACCACTTATACAGTGAAAGGTTTACTAGGGTTACCTGAGAGTAATTCTCAAATAGAAGAAGTGTACTCTGACACTCTTCTAAAGCTTCGTAAACCATTCAGTTCCAAAGTACACGAGTTACTCGTCAATGGTACAAATTTCAAGTATGCTGCTAAAGTTGATAACTCTCAAGTTTTCCAGAACGTTTTCCAGCATCTTCATAATCATGGCTTAATTGGGATCTTCCCTGAAGGTGGGTCTCATGACAGAACTGAGCTTTTACCTTTGAAACCTGGTGTGGCCATTATGGCTTTGGGTGCAGTGGCTGAGAAGCCAGATGAAGAGATCAAGATTATTCCATGTGGTATGAACTACTTCCATCCCAACAAGTTCAGATCAAGAGCCGTTATCGAATTCGGAACTCCAATTGTAGTCACTGGCGAGGACGGTGAAAGATATAAAGAGAATCCAAGAGAACTGGTGTCGGATTTGCTAGATAAAGTCACCGATGCTCTTAACGGTGTGGTGGTCACGTGTCCCGACTACGATTCCTTGATGACGATTCAACTGGCTAGAAGATTGTACCAGATTCCCAAGAAACACGTTCCATTACCACTTGTCGTGGAGATGAACAGAAGATTGGCTATGGGCTACGTAAAGTATCAGGATGATCCAAGAATACAGCAGTTAACTAAACTGGTGAACAAGTATAATAAGAGGTTATCCGCATTGGGTTTAAAAGATCATCAATTAAACCTGATTGAGAACTTCAACAAGTTCAAGACATTCCTGTTGCTTCTACAAAGATTTGTCAAATTGGTGTTTTTCACCATATTGAGTCTTCCAGGGACCATCTTATTTGCACCGGTATTTATTGCTTGTAAAGTGTTTGCAGCGAAGAAGGCTAAAGAAGCATTGGCCAAGTCGGTTGTCAAGATTCGTGCTACCGATGTGTTGGCCACATGGAAATTGTTATTTGCACTTGCATTCGCACCTATCTTGTACGTTCTTTATTCACTGATAGGCCTTTACTTGCTTCACAGGTTAGATATTGGGTCCAGAATAACATCCAGTGGATATGTGACAGGCTTTATATCGTGTTATTTGATCTTGGTGATGACCACATACTCAGCGTTCAAGATTGGAGAGGTCGGTTTGGATATCTTCAAATCTTTAGTTCCTTTAATACTGTCTCTTACCTCTGATCGTGAAGAGATCTTGAAATTGAAGAAGAATCGTGAGCTCTTAAGTGAGCAAATCACCCAGATCTGTAACGAGCTTGGACCTTCGGTATTCCCAGATTTCGATGAATTCTACGATAAAGGTTTAGCTAAAGAAGAGCACGAGCACAAAGAGGAACTGTTCGGTAATGAGTTGAAAGTGGTCAAATCCCAGAACTCTCTCTTCTCACAGATCCAAGCTCAAGGTGTCAACCTTGGAGACGTTGCCATTTTCAGTGATATCACCAACGGGTCGCAGAGGTCACGTGCCTCGAGTGTCGAGTTGGGCACCAGTACTGGTGTTAATACTGATAAATCCGACGAGATAAGCAGGAAGATAAGAGAGCGGTTTTTAGATACAGCCAAAGACCAGTCCGATGACGAGTGAAATTTTTTTTGGTTACAATGTGGTGTATGTGTGTATATATATGACTACTCTTCTCCAGCTGGTACCTCGTCCTTCAAGAACTTGTTCAATTTGATTTTGATCTCTGTAGTTGAATCTCCCCTTAGTACGTCGCTTACAAACGTGACATCACAGTCCAATTGCACCATTTCCAAAGAACTCTTCAACACTCCACATAACACGTTGGAGTACCACATCTTGGTCAAGGCCTCTTGTGGTAATTCTACAAAATCCAGCAACGGGTTCTCTTCGAGCACCAAACTGAAACTTTTCTGATCCAGTGACATAGCTGTGACAATTGGTTGGATGTTTAAATACATTTTGAAGCCCACTTTCGACACCACCTCCAGAGTCTCTTTGAAATTGGCACACCTGCCTAGTCCCGTTTTGGCAAAGAACTCCTCCACCAACCGTAACCCGATGTTGTAACCCATTTGGTACAATTGTTTGTTCACCAGCTCGTAGTCGTCTTCATAATCACGACAGAGCTGTGCTACAAGGGACCCGTATGTTAGTGTAAACACCTCTGAATTCTGTCTATGTTAGTACACTTCTATCTATAGGTGTTTAGACAGCACTTACTATTTTCTCCACTCTGTTCCTCCATATCTCATCGCTCAATGTTTTATAAGACTTCGACATTGTCCTTTATTATGTGTTACTTGTCTTATTCGGCTGTTTACCACTGAATTCACCAGCTAACCTCAGTAGTAGAACTCTAAATACGATACCTAAATATGATCTCTTAATTATCACCACTGAAAAAAAAAAATATCTACAAAAGGTCGTGCACACTACACACATTTTATCTATACAGCTATGCCATGTCTTTGGAGGACGTGCTCAACCCCCAATTGAACGTTGTCGAAGACACCACAAGTAGGTCTTGCAAATCTTCCAGAAACATCATCTACAAAGTCCTGATCTTTGAAAACACCAGTACGTAATAAAATAGAGTCCCATCCGTAGTTATTGGCTCCAACGATATCACTTTCTGGATTATCACCAACCATGAAAACTTTCTTGAACGGAGAGTTCGTAGGAGAAACAGCTAACTCTGGGATCAATTGATCTTCTTCAAACACTTTAGAGCTCTTTGCATGCAATTTGGACCTCCAGTCGATCAAAATGTGGTGGGCAAAATCGTAGGTTACCCGTTCAGGTTTCCCCAACACTACACTTTCCAAGTTGGCTCCATTGTTGCACTGAGAGTACAACAGATCAATTTGGAACTTCAAAGCACCTTGCCCAAATCTTGGTAAGCTATAATCGTTGGCCCAGAGGAAGTCGTTGTTCGAGAAAAAAATAGGTACCGCTGGTTTCGACGAGTATTCTTTAAAACTACGTCTGGTGCCTAACAAACCGGCCTCGGAGTTCAACAGATCCAAGATGATCTGAACATCGGAGCCCATGTCACGTGGATCGTTGAACACCAAGACGCAGTCGATCGCTTTGGCGTTGTCGCCAACCACGTGACAGTCGTGGTTTGGTCTTGCATATTTCGAGATCATCTCTTCAGGGTACTGGTAGAAAGGCCAAATCGATCTATCTGCGTTGATGATATCCATAGGAAGGATAGGATCTTTGAATCCGTAATTATAGGCAACTTCACGAACATTCAGAGCATCTCCTCCTACGCATAACACTCTTTCGAACCTCGAGGTCAAGCACTTAAATGGGGTGTGTGATTGGATCAATTGTAAAGGTGAGATATGATTCTCCAACTGTTTAGATAAGAACTCGGTACGCAGAGACTCGAGCTTGCCTCCACCGTTGGTCAACAAGATGAAAGGTACTTTCAACTCTTTCAAAGTCTTGATAGTGTTCTTAGCTGCTTCAATGGGTTTACTGCCTCTCATCAAGACACCATCAATGCTATTCCAATGGTTAGTATATATGGGCTCAATTGATACTTGATAGAACTACTCACTCAAAGACGAACGCCATTTCATCTGGTTTCAATTGCTCGTATTGCTGGTTTAACACTCTTGCTGACGAGTGGAACCATCTAAAGGTTCCTCGACTTAGTCCCCTATACAGGGCTAACGTTCTCATCATCTTACAATTAGTTAGAACTCCAAATCTCCAGTTTTTCGCTACTTTATATACTTTTCTGATCCGTCGGAAATCCACGACCAAATTGGGGGTGTTACCCCCAATTTTTTTAGGGGAAGTTTTATGCTTCCAATCACTTCAACATGCTCAATTAGAGACAGTGATAGAACCAGAATAATGACATGGACCACAGCAGTGAGCTTAAGTTAGTAATTGAAAAGTCGTCCAATTTAATTAAAAGACTGTAGTACTGAGCTTCGCAAGAATCAAGAGATAGCGCTCGTCTTGAATAACCTTACTGACTGGCTAGGAAGACAAACTAATTTTGCTAATGAAGCCGTCGAGCTACATCACGTACTATCTTTAACACCAACTTTCTAGTCACAATAAATAATTAATAGAATTTATACATAAATTATGCAGAGAGATTACTTATAATCTCTTTGAGTCCAATAATGTTCGAGTCTTCAACATTACATCCTTCTTCGACAACCCACTTGGTCTCAGGGTCAATAGGTTTCAACACATTACATGCCCATCCAGTGACAAGCAATCCTGGTGGTCTAGATCCACACAGTTCATACAGTTCGGCAACGTTCTTTAAAGTAGTACGTACCACACGCTGGTCTGGACATGAAGCTCTTTCTAAAATACAACAAGGCAATTCAGGGTCCCAACCTTTATTCTCTACCAATTCTGGTACAAGCTCAATGATACGATGCATTGCCATCAAGAAAACTGTAGTTCTCGACTTTTCATAGAGGGGTAAGTTGGGCAAAATACCACGTCTTCCTGTACCTGTCATGATCAACACCTGATCGCTGACTTGTCTATGGGTGACGGGAATTTGGGCCATAACAGGGGCGGCTAAAGCTGAAGTGATACCGGGGAGCACAATAGGTTCAAACCCGTGTGATTCGAAAAACTTATACTCTTCACCACCTCTACCAAAAATGTATGGATCTCCTTGTTTCAACCTGATCACGTTTTGGTTTTTTTGCAAAGCTTGTAATCCCATGTTTAACAATTCCTCTTGTGCCAGTTCAGCATTCCCAGGGAATTTACGTGCAATAAACACCTCACTGGACCGTGGAATGATATCAAGGATCTGTTGAGGTACCAATTTGTCTGCCAAAATCAAGTCAGCAGAATAGATAGCAGCGAGAGCACCAACACTGAGCAAAGAAACAGCCCCAGGGCCTGAACCGATAAGGGAAATAGAGCCTTTCTTGGTAGTCTGGACCTCGATCTGCTTGTTATCGCTCTGGTATTGGTGGTATGCATTGGAGAGATCGTCAATGGAGATCGTGGCCAATTTTTTCAAAGGATAGTACTCAACGATTTGAGAGAGCCATCTGGTTCTTTGAAGTCTCTTTTCATTCTCAGACATCTCGAACTCATGAACAAGTTCGTTCAACTTCAACGTCAGTATCGAATCTTCCTCGTTGGAGTCGTCTATGAGATCGAATTTGTTCTTCAAGTCTTGTAAATCTTCCTCCTGTATTCTATGTCTCAACTCTCCCACCGTGTTACAAATGACGTCTATATTAGCCGGGAGAGTGTTGATCAACTCTCTCTTAATTCTCGAGGCCAAATGACAGCCTTTACCAGAGGTGGTGATACCAAGTTGGAAGTCACCATTAGAGTATGTGGAGAGTAATGTGAAAGTGCAAAGTTCGGGGCAGTTGGTCACATTTATAGGAATTCTCAACCTCTTACATTTTTCATAGATCAGCTTAGTGATGGACATCTCAGAGGTGGACTTACTTGTGACAAACACTTTATCAACAACTGAGTCCACTTCATCTCTACCCAAACTTGTCAAATCCAGCTCGATATCAAAGTCCCTTTGAATCCATTTCAAATCCCCATTGGCAACCTGTTGTTCTAATCGCACAGGTAACTTGTCAACTGAAGACACCAAGATAGGTGAAGCACCAGCTTGCTTTATTGACTCTACTCTGAACGGTGTGAGTGTAGACACTCCAACAATAAGATGGACCTCTCCTTCACAGTTCTGTGCTGTGAGTAATTTGGTCATTCTTAGTGTCTATAACTCTTTTATTGATTACTTAGTTATCTTATATCTTCCTCATCGCATCGTGAAAAATTTCACTCTATTCTTCATTTCACGTGACCTCACTGCAGACGGAGAATATTGAAGTCCAATGAAAAAGAGGTCAATTGTCACTGATAAGCGAAAAGCGGAGGATAATTGGAAATGCAATTGGAGTTTTATCTGATTATGTCCGCCTCTCTTCTACATAGGGGTGGAGTCATGTCTTGATTTACTGCTTTATTCTTGCTGATGAATAAAATTTTATATATTTTGTATATCTCAATGATCTCTATGTTAAAACCAGTGTGTGTTTTTTTTACAATAAAAGGGGTGTTCCCTTCAGGATTTTATTGAGCGTGACAAACGAATTGAGAGAAGTCAATGTTTGCAATGGATTAACGTTAAGAGATCAGTTGAAAACAGAATGGAGAATTGATAACCTTTCAAAATAAGGGGTGATTGGCAATTTAGTTCAAGTACACAAAACCACAGTCGATGGAGATATTAAAGACTCTATGGCCAAGTTGGTTAAGGCATCCGACTGTTAATCGGAAGATCGCTGGTTCGACCCCAGCTAGGGTCGATTTTTTTTTAATTTTTACCACTCCCTTTCCTCATCTCATCATGAATTCCAATAAAAGGTTACCAAATTGAAACGCTTCATCAATCGTTCCATGATACTCTGTCTACTTCACGGACTTGATATATTTTAGGTATTTGTCGGTGATGTTTTACTTAGTCAAAAGATCGTACAATTTTCACATCAGCTCATCTTGAAAAAGTGAAAAAAATTTGAGATCTGAAAAATTCAGATATTCGTATATTCGTTCATTTCATCGTAATTGTATAATTTTATTGTGAACCAGTGGACACGATGGCACCTAAGAGAGCTTTAGGACTTGGGAAATCTGCTAAAGAGAGAAAGAAGCATCAAGCTACTCCTGTACTTTCGGAGAGTAGTAGTTCTGCAACTCCAGTAGTAGAAGACACAGAGGTTGAGTCTCAACAGTTGACTGTGGAGTTGGATGATGTGGTGGATCCAGAAGATGAGATATCTCAGTTGAAAGCACTTTGGAAAACATATGCTCATTCTTCTAGAGATAATGAGTTGATGATCAATGGGTTGATCCACGAATGTGACAGGTTATTGAGAAATGAGGGCTCTATCAAAGGTGACCTCAACGACGAATTCCATAGCATTTATGCCTTATCCTTAAGTGAGTTGGCCAAATTCAACACTCTGATCTCAGGTGAAGACGATGAAGAGGAGATCGAAAGTAAAGTTGGAGAATACTTCGATGCTGCCATAGAGAGAGTCAAGTTAGGGTTGGAGAAATACCCTAAGAGTGATGCCTTGAAATTGACAGAGGCTCAAATCTTGGTGAGCAGAATCCCGTTGGAATACATCAGTCAGATGGACTTGAACTCCAAGAAAGATAAATTTGCAAGTGTTCTGGATTTGATCGAGACAAGCATTGTCAAGATCGATGGTATCTCATCTTTCACCAGCTTGGAATCGCAGATGTTGGACTATATCAAGAATTTTGACGATATGATCGATATCATCTCCAATTTTGGAAGAGAACATATGGAAGGATTGGACAGTGAGGATGAGGACGGAGAGTTCGAGGAACTGATGAAATTGTCAAAGAAACATCCATTGTACAAAGCTCAGCAAAATATTGAAAAATTTGTAAACTGGTGGAGACAGGTTTTGGAGAAACTTCATGAGCAAAATACGAATACTGGCATCACCAAGGAAATCAGCAGTTTATTGGGGAAATCTTATCTTCAACAACTGGAAGGACCCGAACATGTCTTTACCAGCTTGAAATATGGTAGTGATGACGAAGACGATGTTGAAGAAGAGACACTGGAGATCAAACTGGCTAGAGAAGAGGCATTGGTTTTCTTCAACAAGGCCATTCCCTTGTTGACCGAACTGATGGAAGACTCCAATCCAGATACACTTGTAGATTTAGCGGAGCTGGAGATCAGTATGGGCAATCTTTACGACGTTGGAAGTGTGGAGCAAGAAGAGTACTATAAAAAGGCTGAGACCAAGCTTAGAAAGCTGAACAACATTACTCACGGTAAATATCAAGATATCTTGGATACCATAGTGAGTGAAGACAACTGATTTCTTCTGGGCTACGATGAAGGCGTGGAAAAAGCTACAAAAAAATCCAAAATAGATAGTTATTAGTAGATACACTAAATAGATATGATGATGTCTGGGATGGGTAAAAGAAACTCTATAATAACAGAAAGGACACACACGACACGAGATTAAATGAACAGCCAGCATGCATTTGTGACAAGTGGATATATGAAAGATGTGATGATCTATGTAGCGAGCAGACTTGACGAGATCGCTCGTTTAGATGATAAAAGAATGTTCTCGTAAGAAGGCTAGCCAGGTTAATCGTGATTGAGCTAAACTTTTGACGAGATGGTCTGTTCGTTCAAAAGCTTCAAACCGTTCTGGGTGTGCAACTGTTCTTTACAGTTCTGTAAACCTGAGCATTTATGGCTCTCCAACAATCTATGTTTAGAGCAGTAGTGACCGTCACAATGGATACAATCCCCTACGATCTTCAACGGAGTGTTGTTACACTGGGTGAAAGAGCATTTCTTCTTGTTGGAAGATCTTCTGCGCTTCTTCTGTTGTACCTGTTCCAGTTGAAGCTTGGACAGGTCTTGTTTCTGGACCGTGGCCAGATCTTCATCGACATCGATCAATACGTCTGAGACACTCTGGTTGATCAAATATACGATCGAATCGTTGTTGATACCGTATGACTGGAGTTGATAACTCAACTCGAGTTTCTTCGATGAGTACATCAAGGAGAAGTTCGATAACGACAAATCGTGGATATTCGAGTTCATTGGAGCAGCAACCAATGCTGCCAGCTTCAAGTCATTAACTGTGGAGTTATCCGGTACAGTGACTTGATAAGTCAACTGTGTATTCCCGTTTGATAATCTGATCGATACTCTCATCTTGACTTTGTTACGTGGTTGTTTTTGTTAGCTTGATACTTTGAAATTGCAAGTTTGGACAAGTAATCCTCAAATTACTAATAGTGGGTATCCAATTAGATATGACACAACTTTTAAGGCAGGGGGGCTTTTCTTTTTTTCTTGTTATCACGACGGTCACGTGCCACATTTTGCCACTCTTGTGCAGACTTCCCAAAACGGCAACCGTTGGGAGATCTGCCATTTTTGGTTCCAGGTGGTCCAAGCGCCCCAGTGTGCTTCCCCTTTGGGACCGATGAAGTTTTTTTTGCAAATGAACGAAAGGCATATAGCTTGGAGGTATTAGTTACAATAGTAGAAGAAAATGTCCGGACTTATCCCACAACCAGCTAAACAAGAGAACAACTCGTTTTTGTCACAAGTCAAGGAGAGTCCAGCTTTCACTGTCGCTGTTCAAGTAGCCTTATTCGCTGCCGGTGTCGCTTTTATCCAATCACCAATGATGTCGATGCTTGCTCCTCAATTGTCTTAGATCTAGGGCTTGAGTTTATCAAGAAAGATTTAAGTGTAGAGGTAGCAACAGTGCACTTGTCATGAGTGTGTTGTATTGAATTCTGTATATATCAACAAATTATCAAATATTTGTCATGTAAGCTGCAGTATAAATGGTGTTCTGTTAAAGGCTGAATAGTAAGTGAGAGCCTACTAATTCACTACTTAATCTCATGTAAGAGCAGTTGATTGGAATGCGCTAACAAAGGGGCGCTCTGAACTTCGAGGTGAACACAAAACTGTTCGCTTATACTTGACATAATTAAGGGTCCCTTTTATGGTGCATAAATCTTGTGCTGTTAGCTAACTTAGCCTAAATAACAGCCTAAGTAAATGCCTAAGTAAATGCCTAAGTAAATGCCTAAGTAACAGCCCCACTATCTGCCTCTACCAACTGCTAAGCCTAACAGATTTCTGTCTAATTATATCGTAGCAACTGCTACCTACTAGCCTGATATCAGCCTCAGTTGTATGAATAGCGAATAGCTCGTAGATAGCTACGCACTATAATCACCACTCCCTAAACCACTACACCGTATACCACTTCACCCTACACCACCACCACCACTGCACCACCACCACTACAACTGGTAAAAAAGTTTTTAAGACATCAATTAAGTCGATATAGATATTAAAGAAAGTATCTCTCTAACGAGACAAGACAACGTACAAGGCGTGCAAAATTCCTGGGAACCAAACGAATATACACAAGATGACGTTGATAAGAAGGTCGGAACCGACACCGCATTCCATGAATACCGCCAAAGGAGGTAAAAGCAAGGCTAATTGTTAGTACTGTGAGCTTTATAGAGAGTCCCAGATTAGTGTTGCCGCTAAGAGAGCATGGTGATAACAAGTCATCACCACCTATTAATTACAAATACACTATCACCACAAATACCGGCATCTGCCACGGCCAACATATTTCAAGACACTGTTCCACATATACTTACCAATGATAACTGCAATAATCTTAGAAGAATCCATGATGATTTATTTAGCGTTCAATTGAATTGGTAATCAATTACTTGAATTCAATTTAACTAATGCTTGTTAGTGTAATTACCTCCCGTTTTTTCCTTTTCTTTTGTATTAATCCCTTTTTGTTTGTTCGATGTCCTAATTAGGCAATCTTGGCAAGCATGCCGTTTGTGCGCATGTGCACGACCTTCTTATCACCTGGAGGGTCTGTCGATCTCTAAAGACGTTTTTGGGGGTGCAAAATAGTGTGCTATTGCGTGTGACTAGTGGAAATTAAGCTTTGAATATCGTCAGAGTGTCGAGAGAGTCTGAATAAGTGGACGAAGAGAGAGAAGGTAGCGTTAGAGAATTCAAAAGCTCGACATCTTGTTTTAAGTAGTTATTGTACTGTCAGTGTTAGCTTACGCTATACAGAATTTATGTAGTGAAGTTATGAGGTAGATCTGATGAAATAAAATCATTTCGAGATCCAATAACTCCCATCGGCTTTATGTTTGTGTGAAGATAGGTAAGTCGTGGTATTGGAATGCATGGATGGTATCGTGTAGTAGACATTGTACCGATAAGAGAAAATATCTGCAACTTGAAACCACCTATTTAAACCATCACCTTTAACCAACCTGCATACACCCTAAACATATCACAAAATGTATGGAAAGACAGCAGTTCTCGATTTTGGATAATTAGGGAACTCTCTTCTCATCAATTCATGTTTCTTTATAGCCCAAATGATCATTTGTCCCGAACCAACGAAGAAGAAGACCCACGAAGACCAGTTATTAGTCAAAATTGCGAACATGAGCCAACCAAGAATTTCAAAAGTATAGTTAGGACAAGTGACGTACTCGAAGAGGAATCCATATGGGATTTTGTGGCCTGTGAAACCTCCCTTTCTCAAATTTTGAAATTGAACATGACAAACATAATTTCCTAATTCAGCCAATGCCCAAACGATACAAATCAGAATCAATTGATCTTTTGAACAGTCTCTAACATGGAATATGAATTTGACCAATTTGTTACTACCTTCGAAATCGTTGTTGTGGAAAAGAGTGATTCCAAAACACAATCCACTCACGAACCAGTAATGAGTACAGTTCTTGTACAAGTTAAAGATAGGCATAGTGGCTTTGCTGAAACTGTGGATGAAAGTACTTTCGTACTCTCTTTTGAAAAAATGC
Source organism: Nakazawaea molendinolei (assembly GCA_030569155.1). Lineage (NCBI taxonomy): Eukaryota > Fungi > Ascomycota > Pichiomycetes > Alaninales > Pachysolenaceae > Nakazawaea > Nakazawaea molendinolei. Next base: position 259,802 of record JAJMKB010000002.1, read on the forward strand.
AACATGATTATGATGTATGCAACGTTCTGGGTCAATGTAACATTGGAGGCATCGTAAACCCCATAGTAGAAGATGGTGTTGAGTAAGATAGGACCGAAATACTCAACTAAAAACACAGTTCTCCATGAGACTTGAGGACCCAAATCTTTGGCAAAGATCTCGTCTCCATCTCTCAATCCGTTTTGGTCTACAGTTTCGTCATACTTCAAGGCCACTTTCTCCTTGGATTTACCGGTCTCATCCACTTTGGTCAATCTGATCCGATGTTCCGAGGTCTTGTGAACTTTGGCGTACTCATTGACAATATCCTTGACAACGGTGCTTGGTGTGGTGTTCACCTTAATCTCTCTCAACGATTTGGAGTTCGGCTTGATGGTGATCGAAGTCATTTCTTCCGACATTGTTGCAATTGTACTTGGTGAAGTATTACAAATCACTAAATTATTTTTTCATCGGTAGTGTTTTTTCACGATTTTTTTTTTTCACCTACACAAAAAGCCCTACAAGACACTGTTCTTATCGGAGTTCCAGAACTTTCTGTTTTTCACGATCCAAGGATGCAGGTCGATTTGGTCCAATGGGATCCTCTTGGCGGGGTCGTATTTGAGGAGGTTTCGGATTAAATCTGCAGCATCGGAGTCGATATTTTCCGGGATGTTGAGGTCGACTTTGGCTATCTTCTTAAAAGTTGCACTTCGGTATTGATCTTCAAACGGTGGATGTCCACATAGGAATTCAAACATGAGCACACCCAAGGCCCAAACATCTACTTTTTCGTTGTGTTCTTTGGCTTCGACCATTTCAGGAGGAAGATAGTCTAAGGTCCCACACATCGTGGTACGCTTGTTGGAGGGTGTGTAGACTGACCATCCAAAGTCGGAGATCTTGATAGTGTTATCAAAACCGAGAAGAATATTCTCAGGCTTGATATCTCTGTGTATGATGTGTTTCTTGTGGAGGTACGAGAGCGCACTAGCCATCTGGGACACAAAATGGGACAGCGGTATATCGTCAAAAGTCTTGCGTTTCTTAAGAAACAGGTACAATTCACCGTGCACAACGTATTCCAAGATCAAATACACCCGTGAAACGTCATGGAAGTATCCGTACAACCTCACACAGTTTGGGTGACGGATATTGGTCTGGATCTCGACCTCGCGCCGAAACTGTTTCTCCATTTTGAATTCGATCAACTCTTTCTTTTCCATGATCTTCAAAGCACATATAAATCCAGTCTTCTTGTCCTTGACACAATACACTTTACCAAACTTACCTTTCCCTAGTTTTCTCCCAATCTCGAAATCACTGAGCGAGTAATCTCGGAGATGCTCGAGCGAAGAAAGTTGAGGTATATTGTTTTGACTGTATCTGGGACGAGCACCTACGCTCTTTCTGGATAGTGGAGATCCATTCGACACTCTCCAAGGTTTTAAAGTTGACCGCGAATTGGTCGTATTGGTAGCAATTTTGGCTAACGGATTCCGCACACCACTCACTGCCATACTGCGACTATTTATCGTTGAGATCGACCCGCGACCAGCTCTCGACTCCACTCCAGGACTCATATTGTGCTAGTTGATCTAATAGTAAACAAAGGAAAAAAAAATAAATACCTGTAATGAGATTGAGTGTGCACGACTTTTGGATTAACTTCTCACTAAGCTGGCCACAGGAGAGCAACGAAGCAATGAGATGACTTGAAGACGCTAAGGATTGTTAAACAGAGAAGGACGCCCCTTTTTGCTTTAATTCATTTAGTCATGTGTCGAGAAGTTAACTGACCACGAAACATTTACAAGACAACGAGCAATTTATCATTTTTAGATTTGGATACACATAAAATGTGCTCGTAAATTGATTGACTTCTGGAAGATCCAGGATGGATTTTCGAACAAATTATCGTAATAGTGAGTGAGACTACTTCAGTTTTACGCAACCAACTCGGTAGTCTACTTTTCACGTAATTGCATCGGGCAGACCTACATTTCCTCTTTTGTGAATTTGTTGTTTTTTCACTACCTCATCTGTATACCTCCCTTCATTAGTGGAACAATATGACTAGGGATTTTTGACTGAAAAATTTGATTAGGATACCACCAAACTGCCAATGTTCTCATTCATCAGTCACCTCATATTTATGAGTTCGGAGAAACTTGTTAATTTTCAAAGACTTTTGTTACAGATTTATATCTTTTATAACATAGAATGTTCCGGCAACGATCAAAAACAAAGGTAAAGGCTACATCGTCCAAGTACTTCACGCTCTAAAAAATATACAATGTTACACAACAAGCATTCAAAATCTCATACTCTCTGAACTGTATGGGCAATGAATTTCAAAGACTAAGCTAAAGCTCAAGCTTAAGCTTTGCACACCTGAACAATTCTATACAGTTCATCAAATTTTTTCACTCTCTCACTGCATTTCTGCAGCGCTGAAAAGATACAAATTATATCGGAACTTTACTGCGTTTAATGGCCACAATGCCCAGCCTATAAGGATAAGTAGAGTGATAATTGAAGACATTGGAGCTCCCAAACAAAATTGTCAATTAAAGAAAATCACTTAAATTTATCATTTCGATTCCCCAGTAAATTCGCCTATTGTTCTATGAAACCTTAATCACAACCTAAGGGTCCATTTGACGGAAAATTAAATCACCGAATGAACGTCCAAAAAATCTCGATCGCATCCAAACGGCAAAATTGACCAACCAGATCCAAAACCTTTTTCAACTGGTCCCACCCAATGAGCAACTAGAATTGTTTTGTGTTCAAATAGCCAATAATAGAATAGCGCCCCTCTTCTCCCCCGCAAATCTTGACCCTTTCTTTTTTTTTTCCCTAAAGAAATTTAGATCGAGTCCGCAAATTTTGAGGTTTTGGGTATATTAAAAATAGTAAAACAGCGAAGATATTTGACACAATGAGTGGCGAGAGTCGGAAAGAAGAGGAAATTGATGAAGTGGGATCGTTGAACTCCGAGGATGAAGGTGGAAAAAAGGTGACTTTTGATTCGGAGCCACCAATTGCAAAGACCATCTCAGGTGCTTATGAGTCTCTGGAGACAAGAGACCCCAACGAGACCAGCACGATGAGTAGAAGATTCTCGAGTCTGAGACCTAATTTCGAGCATGGTGCTTTTGGGAACCTTTCCAGTATCCCACCTCCGGTACCAGAGTCTTTACCAACGACTCCAGGGTTTGAGTTATCCAATGAGATGTATTTTAACAGAAAAGACCCTCTTCATATCCCTGAACAACAGGGAGGAGACCCCAATGTACAGACATTGACCAGCGCAATGCTCACGTTGACATCTACCAACCGTGAAGATTCTCAACCTTTACAAGGAATGACGTTGAAAAATCCAGAGAGAAACTTATGGAGAGTCATGGCAGCATGTGGATGGACTTTAGCGGCAGGTTTAAGCGATGGTGCTCCAGGTGCTATTTTGAACGATATTGAAGATTACTACAACATTTCTTACTCGATCGTCTCTTTAATCTGGTTAAGTAATGCCATTGGGTTCATCTTAGTTGCTGTTATCAGTGACAAGATGGACTCAAAGCTAGGGAAAAGAAAAATGATCTCTGGTGGTTGTATCACGACGTTTATCATGTACGCTATTGTATCATCCGGTACAAAATTCCCAGCTATATGTGTGGGGTTTTTCTTCGGTGGTGTCGGATTAGCAACGTGTCTTACTCAGATCAACATCTTTCTTTCAAGATTCGAGAAAGCATCTACATACCTTGGATGGTTTCATGGTACTTATGGAATAGGTGCCACGTTGGCACCCATTATTGCAGCATCGATGGTCAATGCCGGTGTCAAATGGCACTATTTCTATTTAATTTTGTTGGGTATGGCGATCTTGAATTTGATCAACCTTTGGTTCGCTTTTAAAAATGCGGACGAAGATACAAGACCTTGGGACCACCAGGAAGTGATCCATACAGAGGATAACAGTACCCCTACAGATGAGATAGCTTTGAATGATTTGAATCTCAGATCGAATATCCAAACGGTGAACACAGATTATAGAGAACCTAATAGAGAATTCGGTGATGCACCTTTGCCTCCGGAACCGGTCATTCCAAAAGGTGATTTCAAATTGGCTATCAAAAATTTGCGGACATGGTTGTTGACTTTGTTTGTGTTCTTTTACCAAGGAGCAGAGGTTAGCTTGCCAGGTTGGTTCGAGACTTTCTTGACAGATTACCGTAATGGTGACCCTGAGAAGCTTGGGTATGTAGCATCAGGGTTTTGGGCGGGATTGACTATTGGTCGTTTATTCTTGGTTGAGAGAATCCACACCAGATTCGGTGCTAAGAGAGGAGTATCTGTGTTGATCTTGGGTGCTCTTGTATGTGTTGCAATTGGATGGGCAATTGATAATATAATTGTTGAGGCTGTCATTATTTCCATTTCTGGAATTTTTGTTGGTCCAATCTATCCCTTGATGATCACTATTGCTACAAGAGTGTTACCAAGAAAGATTCAAGTGGTAACTTTGACTATCATGACCTCTGGGGGTTCATCAGGCGGAGCTCTTTGGCCATTCCTCACCGGATTGATTTCACAATTTAGTGGTGCTTTCGTGGTCATGCCAATGTTTATCTCCCTCTTCGCTACAATGGTGGTTTGTTGGTTTGTCTTACCAAATCCTGATAGATCCATCGTCAAGAAACCATGGGAGAGGTTGTTCTGAATATATAGCTTTCCACATAGAGTAATTTTTTGTACCTGCCCCATTTGGCTCATCTTTCAATTTTTTTTCTTTTACAAAAAATTTTTTAGTTTCTTCACAAGAAGAAATTTTTCAGGAGGTGTAAGAAGACATAGGAGAACAATTTATAGATACACACCATGGATATTCACAGATGTCGATTTGTGGATTACACACCACATACCATCACATCACTTGCATTTTCCCATGAGTCCACCTTGAAATTCACACCACTCGATTTGAGAGTCGCTGTGGGGCGTGCCAATGGGGACATCGAGATCTGGAACCCTCGTTATAATTGGATCCATGAACAGACTTTACAAGGGGGTAAAGGTCGTTCCGTGGAAGGGCTTGTATGGTCGTTATGGGAAGACTCTGTTCCTCGGTTGTTTTCCATTGGAGGCTCCACCATCATCACAGAATGGGACCTTTCCACTGGATTACCTTTGAAAAATTATGATTGTAATGCTGGAGTGATATGGTCGATCTCGATAAATCAAAAGGGAGACAAATTAGCTGTTGGTTGTGACGATGGTACCGTAGTGATTGTAGACGTTTCAGGAGGTCCGGGTTCTTTGGAACATGATAGCATTTTACAAAGACAGGATTCAAGAATCTTGAGTATTACATGGTACAACGATGAGTACGTCATCGGAGGTTGTGCCGATGGTAGAGTTAAAATCTGGAGTGTTCAAGGGGATAACAAGAACAGACTTGTGTCCAACTTGAGAGTTGACAAATCAAAGACAGAGAGCACCTTGGTGTGGTCCGTGTTGGCTTTACCTAAGAAGAACCAATTGGTCACTGGTGACTCTACTGGAAGTATCAAGTTCTGGAATGTTCAACATTTTGTATTACAACAATCGTTCCAGGTCCACGAGGCTGATGTGTTATGTTTACTGACAGACTTGCAACAGGAGAAGATTTTCAGTGCAGGTATTGACCGTAAAATATTCAATTTCAACCTTGTCGGGTCCAACGATGAGACGAGCAAATGGATCAATTCCTCGAACAGATTGTTACATTCGAATGATATAAGAGCTTTAGCTTCTTTCGAAAGTAAAGGCTCCAACTTCTTATTAAGTGGAGGAGTTGAGAGGTCGATAGTGATAAACTCAGTGAACAACTTCCACGACGGTCCATACAGAAAGCTTCCAATAGTCTTACAAAAACCTAACGTCATCACCAACTCGTCTAAAAAACTCATAATAATGTGGCAAGATCAGGTTATCAAGGTCTGGAAGATCAACGAATTAGACAGATCCAAGAAGTTGATCGCCAAATTATCTCTCGCAGATGATGAGAATATCACATCGTGTTCTATAGATAAGTCAGGAACGTTCCTCGTCGTTGGAAGATTGATCAACATCAAGATCTTCAGGCTTAGAGAGTTGGAAGAAGGTGTTTACAAGATCAACAAGTTGAGAATCCCAGCTTTGGAGAACTATGGATCTAAGATGTTGTCCATCACCGATAGCAAGATTTTAAATGTTACTCCTGAGAATGAGTTGATCTCTTTCGACTACGAGTTGGTCGACGATTCTATCATCATCGGTGACTCTTTTGAATATGAGCTTCCGGAAGAGTTGAAGACTAGATCGAAAATACCTTATTTACAGAAGATCAACAACTTGAAATTATCAGATAACGGTGATGTTCTGGCAATTACAAGATTGAACGGATCAGTTGAGATCATCGACTTGACAAAGCAGGAAAGTCACAGATTGATCAAGTTGAACAGAGCTCCTGTTCAAATCGACTTCACTAAGCAAAACACTTTGGTGTTGATAACATGTGAAAATAAATTATACGAGTTCAACATCACAGCACAAAGTTTGAAGAAACAAGATATCTTGACGTCTTGGTCAAAGAGAAACTCTGATTACTTACCATCCAAATTCTTGAAATTGACTAGTCAATGTCAAGGTTTCTTCAGAGATAACCTCAACGAGAGAAGAATTTGGTTGTTTGGTGATAACTGGTTGTGTTTCTTTGACTTGAGTTTCAATATCCCTATCGACGAGTCTAAATATGGTAACGGCAGCAGTAAGAATCAACAGCAGTTGCAGCAACAACAACAGAGAAGATTCAACAAGAAGAGAAGAAGAAACAGTAGTGTAGTGATGACCATTTCCGAGACCACCAATACTGTTGATGATTCTTTGAACGTTGAATTTATGGACGAAGGATACGGATCAGATGTTGAGAATGGAGATGATGAGGTTGATATCGTCGAGAACATCGACAACAAGTTGAACAAGAACTTGAGAGACTTGGAGATCAACAGAATGTTGAAAAATGGCATTGTACAGAAGGAAGACGAAGATGAGAGATGTTTCTGGTTTACAAACAAATACAGATCCTTGATGCTTGCAGACGTTTTCGGTTACAACGAAATCATCGTCATCGAGAGACCTTTGTTTTTACTTCCTACACCTCCGGCATTCAAATTGAACAAAATCATTGTATAATGTATAAGAGTTAACCTATCTGTGGAACTACTCTACCACCTTGGAACCATATTCTTGCAGCGGAACCTGACCCGATCAACGTCTTGACACATTTGTTGTCTTTACCACGCTCCTCCTTATTAGGTCCATACCCTTTATGACCACCAAAATGTTCTTTGTACTTCTTATAAACCTCCTCATTGATCTGCTGGATTTGGAACATTTGGTAGTACAAACCATCTTTGGAGTCAAACATGTACTCTTTGAAATATGCAAGGTGCCTGGCAATTTCAGAGGCCAGCTTGTCAATGAGATCTTTTGGAGCTTTTTGACCGACATACAAATGATAATCGGCCAATCCCTCGACGATCAATTGGACGAAATATGAAGGGTCTCTCCAGTATCTTTTATCGTCTGGGTAATCTCTATCGAAGAATGGAGAATTATGGTTACAGGCACATTTGGCCAAATCGTTAGAGGCATTCAACCACTCATCGGTTGGTTCAACAGCGTACAACATTGCAGTGGCCGATAAAGTGGTACCAGTGTTATATGTCCATTTCATGTCACTTGGCTTATCACTGTTCATAGAAAGACCATCCTTGATGCACTTGTCGCCTTTGTCCTGCAACACCTTCAACTGCCATCTGATGCATTTCTTAGCGTACTCAATGTACTCCTTCAGCTCATTTGGGATAAACTTAGCGATCCTCAATGCTGCAAGAGCACATTCAGCCGTGGTACAGGCATTGACATAATCTTTCTCGATATGCCACAACATGCCACCCCCACATTTCTTGGACTTGTCCTCGACATAGCCCCCCATGAGAAACCTAACCAAGTCTCTGCCGAGGTCGAGGTATTTCTTGTTACCTGAAACTTCGTAGGCTGTGATGATGGCTGAGGCTACCTGTGCGTCATCGTCATAGTAAATGTCCTTGTTACCCCCAAAATTCTCAGCAGCACAGTATCCGTGATACTCTGGAGAACGATAGTACGACAAGGCATTGACAGCTGGGTCGAGTAATGGCATCAATTCTGGGTAGATACGACACCCATCCACGACTGCTTGCACAGCAACTGATACCGACCAAACGTTGAATTTATTACCAATGCACCCTGAACAGCTCTCCTTAGCAATAAATCGTTTCTGACCTTCATCGTAATATTTGTTCCACATGTTTCTTACAACATGGTATCCTTCAACCGTTGTATTGATCCCCATCTTCGAAATTACTCAATTCAATTGCTTCAAATCAGTTGCAACTTAATCCAGATCATCGAGGACCCAAATACCTTTTTATATGGCTATGTCATGTACTCCTGCATATAGTTTGTACGGTTGCGGATGAGGCTTCCGTAACGGGAATTTAAGTTTGAAATTTCACACCAAGGTTGCGTTTCGTATTCTGCTCATGAACTTAAAACTGGAATTTGGAACCCACGACTTGATATTTTGCTCATCGGTTAGATCTTAATTGAGTCCCAGTTGCACGACCTCATCGAGGTGTTGTTGAGGTCAAAAAAAAATTGGATTTTGAAGTGCAGCCCCTGTTTCTTAAAAAAAAAAAACAGTCGTGTACTGCGTGATTCTAGGTTTGTTTTTGTTTACACTTTAATTTCCTAATTATTGATCTGAAGCGATATCAATTGGCGTTAGGCAAAATGAGTGTAGTGGGGCGACCAAGAGCCGTTGGGAATGTTCTGGAGATGTCCGAGATTGAGCAAATGCGTATCGCCATCGCTCAGGTGTTCCAAGACAGTCAACTGTCAATCGCTTCTCACCGTAAGCAGATTGTAGTGTTGAAGCAGATACAATTGAAATCAGCAGAGCTTGACCTCGAAGACAGTTTCAACAGAGTGGTGTTGAACATGTTAAACAAAGTGTTGACTTTGAAGAAGAACGAGACAGTTGGAGACCGAATCATCAAGTTTGTCTCGAGTTATTCCCTGACAATCTTGAACAAAGACAATAGTAAATCTAACGACAACCAGGGACTCGATCAGAGAAACCTCTATGAAAGATTCGTTGACGAATTGGTTATCCATCTGATGAAAGGACTTGAGGCCTCTAACAAAAATGTAAGATACAGGTGTCTACAGCTTTTGAGCCATGTTCTTTTCCAGATCGATGAGATTAGCCACGACATGTATGAGACTTTGATGGAATTGTTGAACAGCAGATTGCACGATAAAGACGCTGTAGTGCGTGCTGCTGCAGTAAAAGCGATCTCGAGATTCCAAGAAGGAGACCTGGAGAATGAAAACCATATCTCTGAAGCCGCTGAAAAATTACTTATCGTGCTTCAAAACGATTCTAGCGCCGATGTTAGAAAAGCACTGTTGTTGGCGTTGGAGAAAAACGGTATCACTATCAACTACTTGTTGGAAAGGGCAAGAGACTCCAACTCAGTAAACAGAAGATTGGTATTCTCGAGAATCATGAAAGATGTCGGTGATTTTAGAACCATTGAGTACACAGTGAGAGAGAAGATCTTGGCTTGGGGTTTAAGAGATCGTGAACCTTCAGTATCAAATGCCGCTGCAAAGATGTTCGCTTTTGACTGGTATAAAACTTGTGGTGAAGACTTGATGGAATTGATCGCCAGATTACATGTGGTCAACAGTGATATCGCTGAAGTGGCCGTCAAAGTGTTTTTCCAACAAAGACCAGAGATTTTCCGTAAAATCAGTTTCAGCAGTGATCTTTGGAAAAGCTTGAACCCAGAGACTTCCTTTTTGATAAGGTGTTATTACCAGTATTGTAACGAAAGACATTACGAAGAATCTATTGAAAAGAACTTCCCAGAAGCAATTGAGTTAGCTTCTTTAATTTTGAGATATCTCCAATTGAGAAAGAAATTTGTTGAAAAAAAGGAGGAAGAGTCGAATTTGGAATCTTTAGATTTCATCATCCAACAATTGCTTATAGTAGCGAAAGATTATGATTACAGCGACGAGGTTGGCAGACGAGAGATGTTTAGAATTTCGAGAGCATCATTGACTAATGAGTTTTTGCAAGATAAATTGATCAAAGAGTTATTGCAGGTCTTACGTAAGATCTCTATCAGCGAAAAGGATTTTTGTCAAATGATAACTGAGGTGATCACTGATATTAGAGATTCTCTGCTAGATGAGATGGAGGTAGAAGGAGAGGAGACTTTCCATTCTGCCTTGTCTGATATAGGTAACAAATCTCGTGATAAATCGAGAGATAATTCGAAGCTTGCCGAATCCACGATGAATGACGACGATGATGACGACGATGACGAGGCTGAAAAGGAAAGGCCCACAAAGAAACCCAAATTGAATCAAGAGAAGGACAATCAAATCACTTTACAGTGTCTTATTGTAACCAAGAGAATGTTGGAATTGACTATGGAACCTTTGAAGAACCATTTCTCGATTCAATCATTAGTCGATAGTTTGATCAAACCAGCTATTCAGAACAGTTTGACCCAAATCAGACATCTCGGAATCCAGTGTCTTGGATTAGTATGTCTTATAGACAAGCAGTTATCTTCAGAGACAATGTTCTTGTTGGGAGTTTGTGTTACTCAATCAGACCATACATTGAAAGCGATTGCATTGAAAGTGATCTTTGATATCTTGTCAGTACATGGAACATCGGGTATCTTGGATGTAGAAGATGGAGTGGACTCTCTTTCCTTGTCAAAATTGTTATACAGATGTTTAAAAGACTCTGAAAACAAAGAGACTCAATCGATAACAGCGATCGGAATTTGCAAGTTGTACTTAGCTGATATCTTGATCGATAACGAGTTGTTTGAGACTTTACTCCTTTCATATTTCGGACCAACTGTGAGTGACAATGAAGTCTTCAAGCAGGCTTTATCTTTCTGTATTCCTGTCTACTCGTTCAGTCATCCAAGTCATCAAGAAAAAGTTATGAAAGTTTCTACCGATACTTTCTTGAGATCCTACCAATTATACGAGAATGATTTGAACGATGAAGAGAGACTGAAGATGACACCACCGGGTAAGATACTTGAACATTTGATCCATTTCACAGATCCAGGTAACGTTGTGAATCAAAGTGAGCTGCAAATATCATCTTCGAATATCCATCTTGAGTTAGGGATAGATCTTTTTGAGTTGGTGAACCATGAAGATTTCGAAGAGAGCAGAGTGTTCAAGAAGACCATTATCACTTGTTTACCAAAGTTGAAGATTACCTCAGACTGTGAGTACGAGAAATTGGAGAAAATTATGCATAACATCGAAGACTGTGAATCGAATATCGAACAGAACCCTACTGCTTTTGATTTGCCTACCAAGAATGCCTTTTTCAAATTCAAATTGAGTCTTGAGAAGATTATGGAAGCTGCTGAACAGAAGAAGAGTGAGAGACAACAAGAGGCAGAGATCAAGAAAGAAGATACAGAGGAGTCCATCGATCTTGAAAAAGCCGTAGAAGAAGAGATCGAACGTAGTATGATCGAGCCAAAAGAAGACGATTCACAAGGAAGTGATAGTGATGAAGAACACGAACAAGACCAGGATGAAAGTGACAAAGACGATGAAGATGAAGGTGAGGAAATCTTACACTCATTCCTCGAAGAAGAAGACATGGATGTCGAGAAAATTCGCCATAAAAAGAGAAGGGCTCTCCCATCTCTTGGGAACACCACAATTGACGATATATAGCGAGTTTCCAATTTAGAATAATTATGTAATTTTAATGTGGTATTTTTCACAGTAAGAACGCTCCTATTTGCATATGTACACTATACAAAATATATTTGTTACCCCATATTAAAAAAAAAAATGCAACTGAGTTACATCAAAAAAATCAATGTCAAATCTTGTTAATGGACCCATTAAAATTGTGCTTTTAGACACGAATGAGAAGCTCTGTGAGCTATGGAGGAAAGAGCTTCAAGCTTTAAGAAGAGTGTTGCCTCATTTTGGTAAAATTGGGGGTGTTCCAGTTGAAATAGATGTTCATCACGGAACGTTATCGTCTTTATCCGGGCTACCACTGGGTCAGACAAGCATTGTGTCTCCAGGTAACTCGTATGGATTCTTAGGAGGAGGTTTCGATTTGGCAATAGCCAAGTTCTTCAATCCTGGGGATTGGAAAGATTTTGAAAGAGAGTTCCAGACTAAGTTGTACCAACAGACTAAAGGGTATGCTACCAGAGGCCATATGGTACAATTGGATATGAAATGGACTGAGCCATGGACCCAGATACAATGTGACTCAATTTTACATATCCCTACTATGAGAGTTCCAAAGAAAATCCATCGTGAACCTTTGGAGTTAAATCGGTTGATTTTTGATCTTACTTGGGACTTGTTGGCTGTCTTGACGAGATTTAATAACAGAGTCAGTCTGGATCAGTGTATCAGTAATGTGATAGTCCCTGGAATGGCCACTGGATATGGAGGCGTGCCTTTGGATATTTGTAGTAAAGCCATGTGCTATGCAATTGCCATATACTGTGCCGACCATATCACCCATGAGATGAGATCGAGATTGTGCTTGAAATATTTAGGTGAAGATCCTTCGATCTTGTTTCCAAATGAGAATTGGGATAACTGGGACTTTTCGACTTCGTCACCTGAAGAGTTGTTTCCAACTGCTAATTAGTACTAAAGCATTTCAGCGACAGTATTTGATATGGTGATGATCTTATGGTTTCGTAGATGGTATAAGTAAGAGAAGCTTGGTGAGATCAAAGTGTGAATCAAGTTTTAGGAACTAGAGAGCAAAGAAAGGGATCGAAGAAGATTGTGAAGAGTTCCCTTGAGTAATGCTCGTAATTTAAAGCTCAAGAGCTAGAATGATGGGATATCTTTAATCTTCGTACCTCTTCAAGCTATAGAAAGCTGTAAAGAGAGCTTTAAAATTACTCAGCGTGAAAAATTTAAAATTGTGACTGTTGTTTTCGAAAAGTGGAGCAGCATGTGATTTGAAGGGTTAAGCTTTTTGAAAGATCAGTTCAGCCTTTAAATCGCTACTTGTCAAATCCACAATGAAATCCAATTGAAGATCGACTTGAAAGGCTTTGAGTTACCTCAACATTGCCAAACAGTTAAAATAGCTCTTACTTTCCAGATATTATCAAATGATACTAGAAGTGGATAGATTCGATTTACAAGCAAATAGACGTATATAGTAGAATTATTATGGGAATGAATCATACTAACAGTTACAATATGATCAGATCACACTCATAGTAGATAAAAAAAAGTAGTGTAGATTTGACTAGTGAAAAACTATAGATATAACATCAATTAGATGGAGGAGTTACAGTGTCTTATACAAAGCCAGGTTCAGACCGATCTCTTGGTGTATGGAAACCCTGGCTCTGGTAAGACATATAATGTTTGCAGATTGCTCGAGACCCACGGTGTGAAATACGGGTTTATCGACTGTGTCAATATCGTTGATTTGAAGTTGTTGTTGAACAAGATATATCATCAAATCACTGGTCAATTGAGGAAGTTCGAGACTGTACAAGATCTTACCGATGCTTTGGAAGATGAAGAAGTGAAATTCAGTGTGATATTGAAAAATCTACAAATCATCACCACAACGAGCAATATCAATTTCGATCTATTCAAGTTATTCCACAATCTTAGTATACCAGGCGTCTCATTCATATACATTGTATCTTCCACTGCTATACCAGAGGGATTGATTACAGCGGGAATACCGAAGGTTTATTTCAAACCGTTGACTCACAAGGAGCTCATCGATGTAATTGTACAAAAACAAATTATTTCACCAATAAGTGTGACTGTGAAAAATTTCATCAAATTAACCATAGAGACGTACTATCCATACACAAGAGATTTGAAAGAATTGGAATTAGTGACAGAACGAGGATGGAATAAATTCAGTGCTATTCCTGACCTAAATGAGAATTTGTCCTCCTTGGAGATATATCAAATCTTTAAAAACCAGCTCAACGATGATTTGATATCCAACTCTTTTATTGACAATAGTGAAAAATTGAACAAAGCGACAGAGCTTGCTCCTTTTACAGCCTTGTTGGTGATAACATCTTATTTGGCCTCATATAACGACCCAAAATTTGATTTCACGTTGTTCAGTAAATTGAAAGAGATCAGATCTGGTAAGAGAACATTTGCCAGAAGAGTGAGAAATGGGAATGTCAGAAAAATTATCAACAACACCAGATGGTTTGAATTCGAAAGAATGATCAGTATCTTGAAGTCTATATATAAAGACTGCGATTTCTACGAGAATCAGACGTTGAAGATCGATTTGTCTACTTATATCGAGTTCAACAACTTGGTGACTTTGAGGTTATTGGTGAGAAATGAAAACAAGTATAAAGTGAACTTCGACTTGAATTTTCTGAGGAGTTGTTGTTCTCAACTTGGATTTAATATAGAGAACTATTTAGCAGAGTAGTGTATCTTAATTAATTGTAGTTTAGCAGTGTATAGTTAAGTAGTGTATAGGGGTTAGCGAGTCGTGCGCGAAGGACAAAAAAACCAAAAGAGGTTTCTGCTTCAAATTATCAACTACATCTAAGTAACACACATCTAGAGGTCAGTGATGAGTCGAACAACGAAAGGCACGTTGTACGTGAACAACTTGAACGAGAAACCATCTATAAACACAACACGAAGAGAACTCGAGCAGAAATTCGGGAAATATGGAGACATTGTATCGTTGATATTGAAGAAAAGAGTGCCCTTGAAAGGTCAACTGTTCATCACCTTTGCAAGACCCGAGTCCTGCTCCAAGGCTTTAAGAGAGTTGAATAATAGTGAATTATTGGGAAAACGAATCAAAGTGAGCTATTCCAAAGAACCAAGTATCGCATTCCACAAAAACTCTATGAACAAAGAACAGTTTGAAAATTTCATGAGTACAAGAAGTAAGAAGAGAAATTTAGAGGAAGACGAGAACACAGAGCAAGGGGCAAAGAAGAAGAAGAGCAAGTTGATCAAATCATCGAATCCAAACAACTTGTTGTTATTACAAGACTTATCATCCGAGATCACCAAAGAACAATTGGTGGAGTTCTTCTCCAAATACAAAGGTTTTATCGATCTGAGATTGATCAAGATACGGAAGTTGAGTTTCATCGAGTTTGACGATATCAAGAGTGCAAAAGTGGTGATGAACGATTACAAAGATGGACATATCAAAGAGTTCAAAAATGACGACAACGAGTCTTCTTTCATCACTTTTGCTAAATAGTGATGATATTTATTGGTATATACAGGACACAGTGAGCTCTTCAGCCTTGACCAGCTGCTCTGAATGATAACTTAGCTACCTTTGATCAGACCGTCACAAGCTTCCTATTGTCTGGCTAGTAGCTGGTGGCTAGGTACCGGTAAAACTGTGGCTAGTCAGTGGCTAACTCACCCAGCTCATCCAGTCAGTCAATTATAGTACATAGTGATAGGCTTAACACTACTAATTCAATGTCAGTCTAACGGTTCACTTACCTAGTGCTTACCGGTGATGATGGTCTTGAGCGCAGAGAAAAAATTCTCCTTCTTCGTGGTGCCACTTATAATGTTATCGTTCAATCTGTCATAGTATCTTGGGTTACCCTTTGGTTTCAACAATTTTTCACTTATCTTGTACTCGTTCAAATATTTGTTATCGCCGATGTTCTTAGCTGAGGACCACTGTTGATCGAGAATCTTCTGGCTGTACAACTCTTTCTTATACTCCAACTTCTTTGGTTTCAGAGACAAAGAGTCAACCACTATATCGGTGATCGACTTGGAATTCACTTTGATATTTTGCTTCTCCAAAGGCATCCCGGCAATGACTCTGAATCTCTCGACCTGAGAGGCCTTGAAAGAGGCAAAATGTGGAATACGATCATCCGGGAACTTTTCTAAAAGTTTCACCAATCTTTTAGCAGACTCTCTCGATGCCATTCTGTGTGAGTTATATTGTTGTTTGGTATTTATCAAGCCAATTCACAATTTATATATTTCACTTCTTTTTCTCTCTCTTGAAATTTTTTCTCACTCTATCATTTAGTGCCAATTAGGAGAAGGAGCTAAGGTGATTAATAATAGTTGTTTTGTGTTGGTTTTGCGGTGAGTTTTGCTGTTGAAAGCAGCACAAACCAGTCAGATGATAAAAACGAGAAATTTTCTGTTGGAAGCTGTTGATCTCGCGAGGATTGAAAGGGTATGGATTATTCATTGCAGCTGAGCACCCCCAAATCGTGGAGATAAAGGTATGCTTAGCAGAGTAGAGGCAATCCTTGAATTTTATGATCACTTTGGACTCATCCGGATAAGATTAGTGTATTTATAAGACCCAGTCATCCTTTGAGTTGCCAAAATTATTGAAGCAAAGCCGATGGAGTTGTGCTGTATCAATCTTTGTATGAAAGAATAGGTAGTGAAACGACTATCAAAAATCCAAAAGAGGAAACGGTGTGTTCCTGCACCGAGTATCGGAAACTTGAGCTTATGTGATAATTTAAAGTGTTAACATCTAGATAGCAGATTCACTCAACGTCAGACTATTATCACACATGATATTCATGATTATCGCATTCACAGCTCAAATCCAGAATTGAAACCTCATGTAATGACAAGAGTAACTCAGTAAAGGTCGTGCACTCATTCCAACACC
This sequence comes from Nakazawaea molendinolei, assembly GCA_030569155.1. Lineage (NCBI taxonomy): Eukaryota > Fungi > Ascomycota > Pichiomycetes > Alaninales > Pachysolenaceae > Nakazawaea > Nakazawaea molendinolei. Next base: position 276,597 of record JAJMKB010000002.1, read on the forward strand.
CCTTTTTACCTAGGTTTTGATTTCTAATTAACTGTCACTAACAACAGGAAAAGCGAAAAAATATTAGTTAGACAAAGGGGTTACAAGATCTTTCCTGCATATCGGCGATGCCTCAATATTTATTCAACAACAATTTTCCATACAAAGCAAATTACGAATAATCCACGCCAAATGCACTCAATTTAGCAGCTTATCAGAATCGTTCATTGATGAAAACCGACAAAGGATTGCGACACAAAACAGACGAATCAGACACTGTTTGATCTCACTTTGAACACTTCTCACCATATTGGTAATTTAAATCCAAATCGCTGGTCCACTCCATTTCACGCCATACTTAAAAAATCTAAAATTAAAGAGCCCATAACGCGTGGACGTGTACGTGAAAAAAAAAGCTGGTTGTAATTTATCTCTCGAAGAGGTAATAGGATCAGGAGTATCGATAAGTTACCAATAGCGATGGCTCAGAGCAACGCCAGAGGGTTGTTGATCAGTACACCTTCGCTTGGATTGGAGGGATCTGCTGGTGAGGAGTTCTCGTTCGAGTTCACCTCCAGCGGAGAGTCTCTGAACTCGAACAAGGATCTGAAAGAGATCAACGGTTCTAAGACCCCTAAGCTTAATGGACCAAAGGGAAACGAAACAGCCTCGACACCTATAACTCAATTGCAACAGGAGATATTGGATCAAAATAGTCCTGCGGTTTCTATCGATTCGCTCGGTTTCAAGAAGATCGCCCCATTGACAGTACCTTCAACCGATGAAGACCAGGTAAAGACAAGTCCTTTGAAATTGAAGAGAACAGCATCCACCGATCTCAACAATTTGATGGAGTCCGCCTCAGCGAACACCTTGAACACTTTCTACTCGGCCCAATCAATACACTCCTCCGCCTCAGAATTGTCCCTGAACGGCGGTAACACAGAGTACAAATCGGATCTTCACGATTTAGCGGAGACCAGTCATACAACGCTAGACGATGATGAAGATGACATGGGAAGTAATTCCAAAGACACAACAGTTGATACAGAGACATTGCTAGATAATATCAACTCTTCTGTTACCACGAGTCCTTTGTCAAGCAAGAAAGAGGCCAAGTTTTTGATGTTCACCAACCAATTCACAAATAATAATAACAATTACAACAACAAACACAATACGACTTTCACAACAAGGACCACCGCTTCCTCATACTATGGTGAGTATAACGACGGTTATCTTGAAGAAGAGGAAGAATACAGAGAAATTGATAACGATCGTACTCCATTGGTGAACAACGACAAATTCGAGAAAATCTTCACAGAGCAGGATGCAAACACTTTTGAAGACCTAAACAAGACTCCCTTGGTATCTCAAAATGGATTCAAAGAGAATGTGATCACACTGACTTCTCCAACTACTGAACCTGCCATTGAAATCACTTCAAAAACCAAGGCAAACACATCTAAATCAAACGGTAACTTCCTCTCCAAATTCAAACTCAAGATGAAAGGTGGTCATTCCAGAGGATTGAGCATCAATGACAAGAAGGAAGACTTAGAAAAGAAAGATTTGACTCCAATGGAGAACGATTACGACACTTCAAACGATGTAGGCTACACCACCTACGCAGCCAATGTAATCCCACCTCCACCCCCATCAGTTGAGAATGAACAGGAAACTGAATTCAACTTTGAGTCTCCTCTGAACATCATGCCTTCAACTCGTCAAAATTCAACGGACTCAACGTTGGAACAGAAGAGCCATTCAACGACAACTCCGATCGAAGAAAATAATCTCATCAAACATCTGAGCAATGACGTGAAGAGTAACGCAAGTCAACCAAGTCATTACGATGACGACGACGAGGTGCATATAGAAACAGTCACTGCGGAAAAGATTTCGAATCCAGATGATCACATGAGTGTCAAGTTGTCTCCTGTGAAAGTTTCGAGAAAGAAGTCTTTCCAAGGCGCCAACATCAAATCTCCAAACGAGTTGAACAAAGATATCTTTGAAAGCTACAGACCTTCATATATACTGATGAACGACGTGGCACCATCACCATCGTCTTCGTTCTATCCAGATAACATTTCAGGTTTGGACAGAAATACTCTCGTTTCTCCAACGGAATCAACGTTTTCCTCAACTAACGAAAAGAGGCACACACAAGTCAAGCTTTTGAATAGAAGCACTGCAAATTTACGTCGTATAAATAATGAGCCTCACGATGCAATTGAAGAAGAGGAGGAAGTGCCTTTGAAACAGGTTAGTGGTTTGAGACAGGTTAGTGAATCAAGACACTTCAATGACTTGAAACAAACCAAATCTAAAAACAATAAAGAATGGAACGACAGCGATATTCAAAAAGAATTGGCCAACCACAACGATGATAACTATGCAAGATTATTTTTGACTGCAACCTATCTGTTCGATGCCCAATCGTTGGAGTCGGAAGACGATGCTGCAAGATGTCTTTCTTTCAAGAAAGATGATATCGCTTTTATTCACGATATTTCAGAGAGCTCTGGTTGGGCCGAAGTTACTTTACTTTCTTACAAAATCGAGACAGGATGGGTGCCCTTGAACTATTTCAAACCAACAATCGATGATGAAGACAAACAATCATTGATTTTGTTATTCAAATCAGCTGGAAATTTCCTCTCGAATAAACAGAGCAGACCAATTTACTCTTCAAAGACAGGTGCAATCAAGGGCTACTCGTTTCCATATACATTGGTGGATAAGATTACAGTTGGGTTGAAGTATTTCCTCAAAGAAATTGGCTGTTTAAGTGGTAAAAATGAGACTGTCTATCTTTCAAAGATCATTAGAGAAGTTAGAAAGAAATTGTTACAAGATTGGCATATACTTAGACAGAAAGCCAGAGAGTATGTTGGAACTATGAGTACCAGCAAAATAGAGTTGTTGGAATTGCTCGTCTATCAAGTCTTGATGAAAGCAATCATGTTCTTGAACATCTGGAAATCTGAGCACATCTTCAAACCGAAGACTAACTTGGATAAGTTCAAATTTGATAAAAAAGTGATGCCATATTTGCAATACACTCCAACACTACGTGAAAGAATTAAAGAAGATTCCACCATCTTTTTCTCCTATTTCAGTTTGATTATAGGTCGAATGGATTTGATTGAGCACAATCTCACTGGTGTCAAGTTGTTGAAAATTATGGACGAACAAATAGAGTTGTTGTACAAAGACTTCCAATTTGTGGTGACAGAGGCGGTACTGATATTACGTGATGACAGATTCTTGGAGTACCTTTATTCATTTGGGAAAGTTATCAAAAAATTCGGCCAAGATTGTCAAGAGGTTTACAATGCTGTTACACACGAATTTGAAAACAGCAAATTGAACTACAATCATCTCAACTCGGTAGGGTTGACGTATGCTTACACTGATTCGGGTAAGAAGTTGTTAATGACATGCTCCAAGTTGATTTTAGAGTTGAACAAAGTTATGACCATTGAGATCGCTCTCTCCAGAGACAGAATTAAGACTAAGATCGAAAATCCTTACCTTGATTTCCACAAGGTGAAAATTGATTGCAATGATTTTGTCAAACAAGCTTCTCTTGGATTGTTGGAATCCAACAGGTTCAACCAGCAGTTGCAAAAGAAAAAGTTGGCGCTAACTCCTAAGACCAAGGCCGCAAAGAGATTCTCTGTTTTCAGAAGCGGTAATACTGATACGTTGACTTTAACCGAGGAAGGTATCGATTTGTTGAGTGAGATGATTGAGAATGATGGAGATACAGAGAGTCCTATTTTCAAACCTGGAGAGTTCAAAGAACTTGGAACAGAGGACATCAACTTGACAGATAACCCTTACTACGTAAAGAATCTCAACAATGAGGTTTTGAAAGACAACAACGGAGTATTAATCGGGTCCTCCTTCAGAGGATTGGTGTTCATATTGACCAATGAGATCGATGAACCAAGCCATCTCTTCATCTCTACATTTTTCTTGTGTTACAAGATCTTTTCCAACGGTGAGGATTTGTTGGATGCTTTTATCTCCAGATTTGATGTTGGCTTGAAAAACACGAGAGGCTCCAATGATATCAGAATTAAGAATAGGAGGAAATTGGTTTTGAAAATGTTGTCTATCTGGTTATCATCGTATTGGAATAAGCAGGATGATTTCAAGTTATTACCCAAATTGATGAATTTCTTGAACGAATGTGCTACTGAGCATTTACCATTGGAAACGTTGCAGATGATCAAGTTGATTGCAACTTTGATAAATACCACCAACGAAGATCAGTTGACTCCAAGAGTCTTGCTACCGCAAGATGAGCAACAAGATAGTAGATTTTCCATGTTGATGATGTCCAGTGACGATGATGACTATGAGTTGACCTTGATTCAAAGTAATGACTCTTTGAACTCGTTGGCAAGTATTTCTTCCTCAACTCTTTCACGTAGTGATCTTCTCGAGATAGAGACTGTGGTTGGGAATTATAAAAGCTTTATTGGCCCTGTATGGTCTAGTAATGCTTCTTTGAACTCGATGATATCCCATTGGTATCAACTGAAAAACTCCAAGCTTCCGTTCCCACAGAGAGCTTTGCTGTTGTTGAACTATCATTCACTGGATATCGCCAAACAACTCACTTTGATCGAGAGTGAATTGTTCAACAACATCAAGATTGAGGAGTTGTTGAATGAGAACTTCACAGAGAAGAAGATGCACTTAAACTTATCTCCAAATGTTCAGAAATCAATCTTGTTTACCAACTCGTTGAGTGGGTATGTTTTAGAGACGATTTTACAACCTGATATTGCCTTGAAACAGAGAGTGCGAATCTTGACCAAATGGTTGAAGATCGCGTTGAACTGCTTCAACTTGAAAAACTTCAACTCGTTGGCATCGATCATGACATCGTTGCAAAGTTTCTTGATCAGTAGATGTGTGAAGATCTGGAATTTGTTGAATCTGAATTACAAGAAATTGTTTGACAAATTGATCAAGATCATCCAGCCAGACAAGAACTACTTGATCTATCGTAAGAAGCTTATGAATTATCTCAGTGACAAGGATCAGATCATTGTGCCATATTTGAATTTATTCTTACAAGATTTGACGTTTATCGTTGAAGGTAATTCCAACTTTAGAAATGCAAAGACTTTCTTGAATCAGAAATTGATCAACATCGACAAGTATTTCAAGATCACCAAGATTTTAGGTGATTTACAAAGATTGCAAAAGAATTACAAAGTGACGATCAGTTCGAATGATTACTTGAAGAAATCATCATCATCGTCTAAGATCCGTAAATCTCTTTCACGGTTATCCTTGTCGAGTATAAATGATTTGAAGAACGACGACGTTAGTGAGATCTTTGCCTTACAAGAGTTGATTTTCTTGGAGTTGACCAAAGTGCACCAACTCAATCTTGAGGACGATGACAGATCTTGGAAGTTGAGTTGTTTGATACAACCGCGTGAAAAGTGAAATTGTATAAAAACGATGTATGAGTATTAGGATGTATAGATATAAAGTATGCTTAAATTTGTCAATTAGGATTGTGTAAGGTTGAAATTGCGTTCTACGATCTCTCGTATCAAGACACTTGTCAGGATATCTGCCTCTTCAACGTTGAGGTTGTCCATCTCCATGAAACCACAGTTCCATTCTTTTGCTAGCTGTCTACCTTCAAGAATCAAATTTGGTGATCTCAACTCAGAGTTGCAATGGGTACAAACGATCATAATCGGAGGCATGACCTCATCTTTATTCGGAACATCTTTCAAATGCTGAGTGGCCGAGTTTTTCTTCCAAAGAGATTTGATGCTGTATATGAACGAGAAGACATCGCCTTCACCACCGATCTCCCAGCCTCGCTTGTACATGGTGTACTCCAACCAGGCCTCTTCGAGGATAGTCTTCATGTCTCTTAATAGTTGTAAAGGAGACTGAGTATCCTGAGACGGAGAAGATGTATCTTCGGAGTACTCCGGGGGGTTAAGCGAGGGAAGGCAACTATAGACGAAGAAGTACCCATCGACTTTCCCGTTCATGTCGTTTGCACCGCTAGCGACGATCAACGGGTTAGCAGAGTGGTCTCTTCTGGGCTCGTTGGCCAAATTGTGAAGAATATCCGGAGATAAGTTGATGTCGAGAGAGGCCTCTAAGAAAGGTACGATTCTTGCTGGGTTGAAATGTGGGGTATCGATCAACTCGAGTAAGATCGGGGTGATCTCGAAGTTTGAGGTGTCATTGGGAGACACTGCTGAGTCGTCCGAGAGAATTGTCTCGTAGATGGAGTTCTTATGAATTTTTCTCGCTTGTTTCGAGGATGAGTGACGTGACCGTGAAGACGATCTAGATGAAGACCCATTGGTGGTACGTATCATTTCCTTACTAAGACCTTTGATAACACTTGGAGGGATCACCAAACGAGAGTCTTCCAACACTGGGAAGAATTCTTTCAGTCCAGTGTACTCGTTCAATATCAATTTGGCCTTCTCGTTGGACACTTGCCAGTCGAGTAAGACAGGTGATGACTTCTTGGTCGGATAATAAGTTTCGACAAACTTGTGGTTCATGACATTTTGGATGAAAGTAGACTTGCCAGCCCTCGATGATCCTAATAGAGCCAATCGTAAAGGTTCGCTCGACTTGGGTTGCAAAATTTGTTCCATTCTCAATTGCTTTAATTGGAGTGCGATGAGATGAGATGGTGAAAAATTTCATATTCCTCTTTGGGATATCTTTTTTTTTTTTCTTTACCGATTCAGGTGTCTGTAGGCTTAGTGAGTGGAGTTGACTGTTATTGTAGTTGATGTTAGTTGATCAACTGGAGGGTCGGCTGTTTGACGAATAGATAAAGGAGAGAGTGATTAGTAGTGAGCAGTAGATTGTGAGGCTGAAAAGAGAGCAGCAATTGAAGGAAGTCAAAGAGAGGTGACAGGTGAAGGATAAGAGTGGTTATCAGAACAGTTGATAAGAAGAGTGAAGTCGAGCAATAACAACTGGAGCTTACTCCAGGACAAGCCTGATACAACTAACTGATACAATTGATCACACTATAGCGGTTTTTCTTTTGAAGAGTGCAAGACTGTGTGTTGTTTCTCAGCGTCACTGGTTCATAGTGGCAAGATTATTTAACTGAGTGGCTGGAAAATAGTGGCTGAAAAGTAGTGGCTCACTCACGAATTTAAAGTTCTTATCATCTTCCGATAAGAGTTGTATTTGAATTGCAAATAGTGTTGATTACTATTGCGTGAGTGAGGCGCGTGAAGCTCGAAGAAGTCTTTATTGTAACAGTCGGTGCTTAGTTTCAGTGGCAATTGCTGAACCAGTGAACTTCAATAGAGAGAGACTCACTTTTAAAGTATTCTCATAATATCAACTGGGTATCAACTGAGTATCAATTAGGTTCCATTAACAATTACAAAAATACTCAGTGTATTTACAAAAATACTGACAAGTGACTGATTGCTAGGTTTCTTTGGATTTTGAACTCATCGATTATATTTGTGACTTGTTTACCAAAGTGGTCATAGCAGTGCATACCAGTGAATTTTTCACTAAATTTATCAGAGAGTGGAGCACAGTATAAATACACCACCGAGTACCCAAAACAGCCTATTTCATAACTATTTTATTTTTCAAAAGTGAAAAGTGAAAAGTGTCAAAGGACCAATTCAAGACATATCTTCACCAACAACCAGATCATCAGAAACCAATTCTCACCATTTACACAGATACACAACTTTGACAACACCACACCTCAATGAGAGACGAATTGAGTTGCGATCTTTGTGGTGGCCATGAGAGCCTCATTTGCAGTAATTGTGTGGCCCATCTGTTATTGAGATACAGAGTACAGCAAATGGACAACGATTACAACAGTACCAAATATACCAAACAGATCAACTCGATTCTCGAGAATTGTATTAACCAGAATTCATACGGTTACACCAAAACTTTGACAGCGAATCTGGGTTCACAAGAAGGTGAGGTCAAAACTATGACTGCTAAATTGGCTCAACAGTTGTTAAGCATCGAGATAGTGCAATTGAAAAAATCTTTACTCGCTCATAAGGACAAGATCGATCATTTAGCCCTGAGGAATACGTTGTTAAAGGCTAAGATCGACGAGTCTAGAGCACGAAACTCAGCTTTGAAGACAAATGTTGGTGATATGAAGAAACAAGCTTCTCGTAGTTTTGAAAAGAGAAAGACAGAGTTGCTGAATGAAAACAAAAGATACACAAACGATAACAAACAATTGGCCAAATACTTGAGCTCTTTAAGACTGAAACTTGCTCAAGAAGTGATAGATCTGTCGGGATTTGTGAAAAGAGACATTTTCTACATCGGGTTTACACCTTTAGTGTCCTTGAACCATTATATCAATTACTCGTTCGAATTGATAAACGCTAACCTTTCAAACATTTCTATCTTTGTCAAACTGATGGCAAACGTCTATTTGACGGAGTTACCTTTCACCATTCTAACTCCTAACGAAGGTCTGGTCACAAAGTTGAACTCCATGCAGAAATATTTTAAATTTGTTGCATTTCAACCCATTTTAAGGAGCAGAAACGAGTGTTATCCTCTATATTTGACCAAGAATCTTGCTGAATTGAACAAGTACGAATTGAGCATGTTTGTAAAGCTGCTTGGGTGTCTTATCTTAGATATTGTGTCCGTGATACAGGCAAAGAAAGCTGTCCTGGTAGAGTTGTCAATTTCTCAATTTGCAAATCTTGGAGACTTGATATGGATGTTAGTAAACGATCCAAAATCTGCTGAACCGAAGGACTCTTTCTTGAAAACGTTTTTGCAACTTCAAAAATATAAGCCTTTTGTGAATAAAGTGGATCTCAATTTGAAGATCGACCCGATCTTTGATCTAGAGACACTCGAACCCCCCAAATCGGTCAATGACAATTTTTCAAGGCTCGATTTCTTGTCAATTGCATTATTCAAGCTACTTGGGGCAGATATACAGAGGTACCGGTCTGAAAATGAGCCGAAACTGTCCAAACTGTCACTCCCTGGTGGATCTGACTACTGGGAAGTTGTGTGAACGGAAAATGATGTTAGTGTATTGGTTTTTGAGTGAAAAAAAGAGGTTTTCAATGTAAAATTATAACTGAACTTCAATTTCACCATCATCAGCGAATTGTGAATGTCATCCCCATGCTATTACAAATAATTTAAGCATATTTAATGAACAAATGAACCCATATTTGAAAACGTTAGCGTAAATTTTATCACAGCTCAAACTAAGTATCTTCCCCCCGCGCAGCGTAAAAATCAGCACTAAGAAAATTGGCAGAAAGATGGCTGCTTTTTTTGTACGGTTTTTTTAATCGCTTCAAAAAAAGCCAACGAAGAAACGGTTTAATCGATAATTGGATACACTGGTAGATTTAGACGGAGATCCAAGATGGTTTTATCAGACAAAGAGCTTTGTAAGTTGTAGTGATTAGGCAATTGAGCCCGATGAATTCGTAGTGGTGAATGTAATAGATTACTAACAGATGGCAACAGATGAGATCAATAAGCTGGCAGTGACCCAGAACTTCAGGGTAAAGCCCCGGATAAGTTATAACACCGTTGGTGGTGTCAATGGGCCATTGGTCATCTTGGAGAACGTGAAGTTCCCACGTTTCAACGAGATTGTCAACTTGACCTTACCAGATGGTACCACAAGAGCTGGTCAGGTTTTGGAAGTGCGTGGTAACAGAGCCATCGTGCAAGTCTTCGAAGGTACCTCTGGTATCGATGTCAAGAAGACCAAAGTCGAGTTCACCGGTGAGAACTTGAAGATCAGTGTCAGTGAAGACATGTTGGGTAGAATCTTCGATGGGTCTGGTAGACCAATCGATAACGGTCCAAAAGTGTTTGCCGAGGACTACTTGGACATCAACGGTTCCCCAATTAACCCTTATGCCAGAATTTATCCAGAAGAGATGATCTCCACCGGTGTCTCTGCTATTGACACGATGAATTCCATCGCTCGTGGACAGAAGATTCCTATTTTCTCAGCCTCCGGTTTACCACACAACGAAATTGCTGCTCAGATTTGTAGACAGGCCGGTTTGGTCAGACCAACCAAGGACGTTCACGATGGTCATGAAGAGAATTTCTCCATCGTGTTTGCTGCCATGGGTGTCAACTTGGAGACTTCGAGATTCTTCAAGCAAGATTTCGAAGAAAACGGGTCCTTGGAGAGAACTGCTTTGTTCTTGAACTTGGCCAACGATCCAACTATCGAGAGAATTATTACTCCTCGTTTGGCTTTGACCACTGCTGAATATTTGGCCTACCAGACAGAACGTCACGTCTTGACCATCTTGACCGATATGTCTTCGTATGCCGATGCCTTGAGAGAAGTCTCTGCCGCTAGAGAAGAAGTGCCAGGTAGAAGAGGTTACCCAGGTTATATGTATACCGATTTGTCCACTATCTACGAGAGAGCAGGTAGAGTCGAAGGTAGAAACGGGTCCATCACACAGATTCCTATCTTGACAATGCCTAACGATGATATCACACATCCAATCCCAGATTTGACAGGTTATATCACCGAAGGACAGATCTCCATCGACAGACAGTTGAATAATAAAGGTATCTACCCACCGATAAACGTGTTGCCATCGTTGTCGAGATTGATGAAGAGTGCCATCGGTGAAGGTATGACCAGAAAAGATCACGGTGATGTGTCGAACCAATTGTATGCCAAATACGCTATCGGTAGAGATGCTGCCGCCATGAAGGCCGTTGTCGGTGAAGAGGCCTTGAGTATAGAGGACAAATTGTCTTTGGAATTCCTCGAGAAGTTCGAAAAGACTTTTATCAGTCAAGGTGCCTACGAGAACAGAACCATCTTTGAGAGTTTGGACCAAGCTTGGTCCTTGTTGAGAATCTATCCAAAAGAGATGTTGAACAGAATCAGTCCTAAGATTTTGGACGAATTCTACGACAGAGATAGATCTGCTGACGAGGACGAGGAACTGGATGCTAACCAGGACAAGAACGGTGACTTGATCGACGCTTGAGCGATGCTGTTCAACTGCTCAGATTCGACATCGAGCCATACACTGAACGATCAGTTGATGATATTGTCAACCTTGCCAAAAAAACAAAAAACACCTAAATTTTCGTAAAAAAGGACCTCAGGATGACCATTATCAAATGCTAATCATCATGATCATTCTCAGGATCTCTTTCATTCCCTTCTTATAGCTTGACGGTAGATGAAACGTACCATTTCCCACATTTATATCGAAGCTTGTTTCATTTCTAGTAGTGCGTAGCAGTTTACGAAAAAAAAGGAGATCTGCCCACGGATGCCCTTGGAAAAAAAAAAAAAGCACACTATTAAAGAGAGCAAGCTTTTTTAACAGTTGATCAATTAAAGCAATTGCCGTAGATTACTGATAATTAGAACAAGATGACTAAAGGAGACGTCTTGGTGGTCAGTAACAGGATTCCTGTAACGATCAAGAAGTCTGAACAGACCGGTAAATATGAGTATCAGATGTCATCTGGAGGTTTGGTGACAGCTCTTCAAGGCTTGAAACAGAAGTTCAAATGGTTTGGATGGCCAGGGCTCGAGATCCCAGTACTGGAACAATCGATAGTGAACGAGGACTTGCTGAGCAAGTTCCTGTGTATCCCGATCTACTTGAGTGATGAGATCGCTGAATTGCACTACAACGGGTTCAGTAACTCGATATTGTGGCCTTTGTTCCACTACCACCCGGGAGAGATGAACTTTGATGAACTGAGTTGGCTGGCTTACATCGAGGCCAACACCCAGTTTGCCAATGTCATTGCCAACGTGGTCAAGGACAACGATATCGTCTGGGTACACGACTACCATTTGATGTTGTTACCTCAGATATTACGTAATTTGATCGATGTCAAAGGTATAAAAAACGTCAAGATCGGCTTCTTCCTCCACACACCTTTCCCGTCCTCGGAGATCTACAGAATCTTACCCGTGAGAACGGAGATCTTGAAAGGTGTCATGAGTTGCGATCTCATTGGGTTCCACACCTACGATTACGTAAGACATTTCCTCAGTGCTGTGCAGAGAATCTTGAACCTGAACACAAATCCTAATGGGATAGAGTACAAAGGTAAGAACATCCATGTGAGTGCTTATCCTATCGGTATCGATGTCGATAAGTTCCTCAATGGACTCAAACAGGACTCTGTCATCGATAGAATCAACCAGTTGAAACTGAAATTCGAAGGTTGTAAGATCATCGTTGGAGTCGATAGACTCGACTATATCAAAGGTGTTCCACAGAAGTTACACCTGTTCGAGATCTTTTTAGAGGAGCACCCTGAATGGATCGGTAAAGTGGTGTTGATCCAATTGGCTGTCCCTTCAAGAGGTGACGTTGAAGAATATCAGTCTTTGCGTGCAAATGTCAACGAATTAGTAGGAAGAGTCAACGGACAATTTGGTACCGTGGAATTTGTTCCTATCCATTTCATGCACAAGTCGATCCCGTTCAACGAATTGATCTCGTTGTACGCTGTCAGTGATGTCTGTCTTGTCTCTTCAACCAGAGACGGTATGAATTTGGTCAGCTATGAGTACATTGCAACTCAACAACTGAACCATGGTAGCTTGATCTTGAGTGAGTTTGCCGGTCTGGCTCAATCTTTGAACGGTGCTATTGTGGTGAATCCATGGAATATCGAAGAATTGAGCGACCTGATCTTGGAAAGTTTGACTATCCCCGACGAGAAGAAAAAGGGAAATTTCGACAAGATGTTCAAGTATATCAGCAAGTACACTGCCGCCTACTGGGGTGAGAATTTCGTCAAAGAATTGACAAAGATTTAAACTTGTCTATTTTGGTTGTATGTTTGTCCTTGATGTTTCTTTTGAATTGTTCAAGCCATGATTTTGCTATCTGTATGGTGATATTTCAGGGAGTAGGCTGGTAATTATACTGGACATGATTGATAGCTCGAAGATTGACTGATATTTTATTATTATAGAAACGGCATATCAGTGATTGAAGTGAAAAAACTAGAGAAGTGTTGGTGTTATCTCAATTCAAGATATAGACATTTGTTATATGTTGAATACTTTGTTGAAGGCATTAATCAGGGTTTACAATAGAGCTGTGACATTATGTGATAAGTCACACTTGCCAGATCAATTTTAAAAGACACAATCACCTCTCTTTTCAACATGATCAGAACGAAACTGCTACATCTATAACAACAACGATAGAATTCTAGAGACATACTTTTCACAACCATCATGGTTCCAACAAGTGTGTACGCCTTATCTTTAGATACACAAGTCGATCTTGTCATTTCGCCATTTCCAACCAATCACACCAAATTTCCCACCATTTACCAGACTTCGAAATAAGATGGCGATCATCAAACCAAACCAAACCATCACAATACAATGTCTTGAACAATTTTTCTAAATATAAAACCAACTCAATCTAATGTCTTCCCCTTTTCCAACATTTGGTCGTGTGAGCACAATTTCGTTTAGCGCGACAGATCTATTTTTCAACTGTAGCACAGCGGTTAGGAAAAAAATGAGATTGAGCTGCAAGGCGGCTGGCAAAGTATCAAATTAATAGCAATTTTTGTAGCAATTGTGTCCACCTACAGAGGTTGTGGTGGTTTGAAGCGATTAAAAACCGAGGAATTGCAAATCGTGTTGAATTGGAAAAGGTGTAGCTGTTCCATCAAGCAGATTCTATGGGTCAACTCTTGTCACAACCGGTGACCGAGAAGCACATCAAACATTGCAACCATGCTCATTTAGGGTACTCTGTCGGTGAGATGCAGGGGTACCGGCTCACCATGGAGGATGCATTTTGTGAGATGGTGGAGAAGTTGGAGATCACCAAGAAATATGTCCATGGAGAGCTGAAGAACGTGTTGAAAGTGGAGGTTTGTAAGGACAACGTCAAGCACATCTCCAAGTCCGAGATGATTCTCCCATCTAGTGACTCAATTACCGACACGGAACTCTTGTTGAACGTTTTCGGGGTCTTTGACGGCCACGGAGGTTCCAGTGTATCGAGCCAGATCTCTTCGAGCTTACCTAAGACATTGTTACAGAACATCAACTTGGAGTTGAGCAAGATCAACTTCGACCCGGAGCAGGACTTCATATCACAGATTGATGTACTGAGAGTGGTGAAACGTAGTTTCTTGGAGTGCGATAACGAATTGTATTTAAGGAGCGAGAAATCAGGTTCCACAGCTATCATCATGATCTTGATCAACGACCATATCATAGTCGCCAACACGGGTGACTCCAGATGCATATTGAGTACTCAGGGAGTGCCGAAACCAATGTCTTTTGACCATAAACCGGGGAATTATGGAGAGTTGTTGAGAATACACCAGGATGGTGGGTACGTCTCTTATAGTAGAGTGAACGGCATATTGGCATTATCTCGAGCATTTGGGGATTTCACTTTTAAAAACGATAAGCAACAGACGTCGAAAAGACGTTCAAACGGTAAGAAGAAACCACCGGAGGAGTTCCAGGTCACCGTGGAGCCTGAGATTTTAATTCACACCATAAACACATCAAAAGACGAATTTGTCATACTAGCCTGTGACGGTATCTGGGACTGTTTCAAGAACAAAGACTTGATCAATTTTATCAGAAATCTCTTATCTCTAGGCAAAGATTTCGATGAGATCATCGCCGTGATTCTCGACGAATGCTTGAAAATGGCAAACACAGTCACCGGTATCGGGTTCGATAACATGACAATAATTTTAATTCTGCTTTTCGAAGAAAATGAAACCATGGACGATTGGTACACTCGAATCAAGAGGAAAATTCTAGACGAAAAATTTGGTCATGATGGTTATGCAACCTAGCATTTTGTTCAACATTCTCATATCTCTGACATTTCATAATATTTATTCAGTTTCTATACGGTACTTTCTAGACTAACATATTTAATATTACCCAGCTTTATCGATACACGATTGCTTTTGTCGGGTGGTTAGGATTCTTCAGTGGAATTTGAAGCTAAGCATGACCTCAATTGGATTACCCAACATCTAATCACCAACCATGCTTGTGTTTCTATTGTTCTGTGGTGACTCAAATGCATCTATGCAGAAATGCCTCGAGCATCAGGAAAACTTCGAGGACGAGTCATTTGAATATTTGAATCATCTTCTGCATTAACGCAAAACTGTAAGCTTTTGTGGCTTCAGTTGGAAGACAGTTTGTACACGACATTATAAACTCTTGTTGCTAGTGAAAGAGTATACTAACCCCCAATTTCAAGGCACCGGCTGCAATTACTTGCTCTACACCTTACAAAAATTTATGAACATATGATTTGACCGTATTTCCTTAGATGTCTTGAAATTCTCTATCAAATCACTCCAGCAGTCACTCCAGCAATTATTTCACCATACTTTTCACATTTGTCCCACACTGTCCCACATTTTGTTGAGCGATGACTCTGATGGCTCAAGCGCGCAGTGATTCGATCACATTTCCTCTTTGGGAAGAGTCATCGCGCTAGTCGAGGGAAAAAAGTGAAAAATTATGTCGATTTTTGCATCACCGATTGCAGATATTTAAATCGAGATGAGCACTGTGTTTGGATGTATATAATCGGATCAACAGTCAAAGAATATTAGCAGAATGATGGGAAAAGTTGAAACTGCTACAAGCTCTGGTAAAGAAGAGGAGTTTTCTTCGAGAGACGTTGAAACTAATGGGTTGAGTGAGAAACTGTTAGACAGGATCTATAGACGTTTAGATGCACGTATCATCCCAGCTCTATGGTGTTTGTATTTTTTGACCTCGTTCGGCAGTTCAGCTTATGGTAACACGCTTACCATGAATGCAGAGGTCAACCATTCGTTGAGAGGTACTCTCGGTCTTACAGCTCATGATACATCGGTTGCATCTGCTTTGTACTACGTTGGTTATATCATATTCGATGTCCCAATGAACATCCTGATGACCAGGTTATCACCTCAAATATGGTTGAGCAGAGTGGTGATGTCTGTTGGAATAGTATATCTTTGCTATTCTGCCCTCAACAATGCCCGTGGCATCATGGCTATCAGATTCATGAGTGGATTCTGTGGTGCAGGTACTTGGCCAGGAATGAGTTACTATATCAGTTTATGGTACCCAAACCACCGTTCTGCCAAAAGAATCGGGTATTATTTCACCGCTGCTCAACTCAGTGCTTCGGCTGCCGGTTTGGTAGCCGCTGGGTTTCAAAAAATGGACATGACAAGAGGTCTTGAAGGCTGGAAATGGCTATACATTATCTATGGTTCCATCACTGTCACCGTGGGTATCTCCTTGATTTGGTGGTTGCCTGATAGACCTCAGCATATGCTTGAGAGTAGATCGTGGTATTCCAAGTACGATTTTGCCAGGTTTTTACCCAAATCGACACCGCCTTTGAACGAGAGAGACACCGAATTACACAGAATGGATATGACTCGTCATTATAGGAAGTTGACCTGGGGATGGAAAGATGTGGCTAAGATCTTCTACGATGTTAGAATATGGCCATTGGTGTTGATGTATTTTGGTATCGCTGGTACTGGGTTTGGTCTTGCCGTGTTTGGCACTACAATCATTAGAGCCAACAATCCAGGTTTGAGTTCGATCAACGTCTCGTTGTTATACGCCCCGATCTGGCTATTCGACTTGTCTGCCATCTTGCTAGTGACACCGTTTGCTGATCGTTTTAAAAGGTTCCGTCCAATCATATTCTCTTGCTCGGTGACTATCATCATCGTTGGTCTCTTTGTAACAACTTATACAAGAGGCTGGAACAGTTACGGGGGTTTGTTGATCAGTGGGTTCGGATTGGGTCCTACTTATCCTATCTGTATGAGTTGGGCCGCAGAGATCTTTGTCAAGTCTCATGGAGACGTCGGTGCCGCTGTCAGTGCCGCTGTTGTCAGTGGGTTGGGAAATTTAGGTAGTGTCACCGCTACATACGCTTTATATACAGGATGGCCTCTGGATGTTCCAAGAAGGTACCAGTACTCCAACATGATGTTGGTGCTCATGTTGGGTGTCAGTATTGTGAGCTGCTTCGTGTGCTGGTTGATCCAGGATTACGGTACGGAGAAATTCCAAAGACAGATGGCCGAGGAGATCGAACGTGAAACTGGTAATCATGAGAGCTCGAGCTTTTGAAAACTATTTAATATTTATACATACAAATCATCATCTTCATCGGTAATCCGGTTTAGCACCTTGTCTTTACTCTTCTGGTACTCTATCGGATGGTTTTTCTTCATATAGTGGTTTAATCGCAGGATTCTTTTTTCGCTACTATGCAACCCGCTCACTAGACTCGGGATCGTCTTTGATTGATACTCTGATATTCTCGCTTTGTACTCGCTCAAGAAATCTTGCAATTCGTCGATCTTGAGGGCTAGTAGTTTGGATTTATCATTTAATAGCCCAGAGAGTTGCGATTGTAGCACTATAGACTTGTCCAATTCGAGAGTGCTCAAGGAAGCATTTATAGATTGTAAAAAATATTCTACAGCGTCAAATCGCGACTGTTGATTATCTGGCACCGAATCTTGGTCGTTATCAGAGGATGATGTAGTGTTCAACAAGGACAAGTCTGAAGAATTCATGTTGTAATAATTTGGATTTACTGCAAAGTCAGCAGAATTGATAGAGGGAGCCCTTGAATGGCTCCGAGATCTCGGTCCATTTTCAGTTTCAGTATCCGAGTCCACCATTTCACTTATGTTGTCCTGCTCAAGAACCTCTAAAGAGAAATCTATATGAGAATTCTATAGAGGAAATCAGTTTTGGGAAAATTGGTGAAAATTTACACGATTTTTTTCTCTCTCACTACGCTCACGCTCACTACACCAGGTAACCCCCCCACAATTTTACAGAGAAACTCATTACATAGAACTGAAGTGTATAATTCGTGAAACTACGTAAACCATAAGTTGAACCAGCTGATCAAAAGATCATTGCTAATGAACTGCAAAAAAGTT
This sequence comes from Nakazawaea molendinolei, assembly GCA_030569155.1. Classification (NCBI taxonomy): domain Eukaryota; kingdom Fungi; phylum Ascomycota; class Pichiomycetes; order Alaninales; family Pachysolenaceae; genus Nakazawaea; species Nakazawaea molendinolei. The sequence goes on from JAJMKB010000002.1 coordinate 294,585, forward strand.
CGTATTAAATTAAGGCTGTTCAACAACAACGTTTTCACCATCTTTGGCACTGGATTTCATAGCAGCGACAATGATGGCCAAGTGGTGGTAACAAATCTCTGGAGTGGTCTTGATGATGGAGAGATCATTTTTGTTGACCAGCTCGGCAAAGACTTCGAATTCAGCGTCCAATGGGTACCCGTTCTCGACCTCGATGGTTTCAACTTTTGCAGGTGCTGAGCCATCACCGATCTTGGTGGTGATCGTTGGAGTCTTACCTGGAGAGAAGTCATATTTCACCGAACCAGAGTCACCCATGATCTCAAAGATACAAAATTTGTCTGTTGCCCCGAAGACCGAGCCGTAGGTGAAAGTACCAATGACTCCAGATTCCAACTTCATAGTAGAGTAAAGGATATCGTCGGTTCCCGAGACCTCTCTCACCTGTTTGGTGTAGGCGGAAATCTTTTCCACTTTACCCAAGACACCGGTCAATTGGGCCAATTGGTGCACACCTCCATCACTCAAGTAACCTCCGATGTGCTCTGGCTTAAGTCTCCAACCGGTGGCCAAGTACTTGTTGTCAGCTTTGAAAGGTCCAGTGGAACGGTAGGTGAAGGAGAGAACGTTACCGATTTGGGCCAGTTTGGTTTTCATAAGCTCAACACAGTTGAAATAGGCAAACTGTTCCAAGACAAAGATTGGCAACTTGGAAGCCTTGGACAATTTGACAATCTCCTCAGCTTGATCCAAATTGGCAGCAATTGGCTTTTCAAAACAGATTGGCTTGTTGTACTTGAGAGCCAACTTGATAACGTCCAAGTTATACTGAACAGGTAACAAGGCATCGATGACATCAACATCGTCGTCCAGGAAGATTGACTCCAAAGAGTCATGAACTTTCTCCAGTGGGATACCAGCCTTTGTTGCAAAAGTTTCAGCCTTCAGCTTGGTTCTGTTGTAACAAGCCACTGGTTTGTACAATTCAGGGAACTTTTGCAAAGTTGGCAAATGGTTATCTGTGGCAAAGATACCTGTTCCTACAATTCCTACTCTTAATGGTGCCATATTTCTCTAAAGCGTGATACGTTTCAATTGGATTTTTCAACCTCGATCTGCAGATCCTCCGGTATTTATATATTCCCACATCTCTCCACCCCAATTTTCGGACCCCAGCAAATCTGCCAACGTGCATATTTACCCGGTTCGAGCTTCCGCCAACCACCGCCCCGGTTTAAAGTTTTTACCAGCCTTGCGAAAAGTGGGGTTGAAGTGATGGGGGGACGTTGGCTGATGTGGGGGATCCGGAAACCCTGTAGAGTTAGTTGATCCATGGTTAAAGCTAGTAGTGGTGTGATATCTACTGTTCCATGGTCAGGCTACGGAACAATTGACAAGATGTGTGAAGCGAATGTGTGGAAAAGGCGTGACAGTGGCTGCAAATGAGATCAGCAGCAAGGGGGAAGATCGAAGGAGGAAAAATCGCAGCAGCAAAGAGGGGAGCATGAGCAGCGGAGAAATTTTAGTTGGCGGAACAATAGGACACCCGGAAAAACTGCACAGCAGCGGCTATTTTCTAGTAATTGCTAGATTGAAAGTTGGTTGTTGGTTGTATACATCTTGATATATTGATAATAGGTAGTAAGTAATAATAGGTAGTCAGTCATGTGTATAAACTTGGTATAATGCTGTATAGATAGTTTAAAAGTTACATGTGTATATAGAGATGCAATAGCTGAATATGGTATCTATAAATATCGCCAGGTCAAACCTCGACCGGTGTGTTCTCTGTGGCAGTTGGTCTGTCATCGTCATCACTTGAAGAAGATCCAGCCAGTCTCTCCTCTTTCTCGTCTTGTTCGGCATCCTTCAGCATCTCTTTCTTGATGGCATCGAATCCGAATTGAGATCTGCTTCTCAAAGCTGGCCCCCATTTTTCAAACACCCAAGGCACTGGAACCATGGCAAGGGCAATGAACCCAAAAAGAGACGATGCCCACCCGTTGCCCAATCTTTCATACATCTGGACGGTGAACAAGGGGAAAACAGATGCCAAAACGTATCTCAGCAAGTTGTTTGCCAGGAAAGCAGATGCAACACTCAAAGGTGGGTAACTCATCGAGAAGTACAACATCACCGAGAAGAAAATCAAAATCAAAGAAAATCCAAATGGAACACCAGCTGCAACAGGTGCCATCCAATGGACAGAATGTCTAGCAGTCCAACCAAGCCAGAAAAGTGAGATTGGGAAGATAACTGCTCCATATTTACAGAAGATCAATCTTGACTCCGGTGTGTGCTTAAAAGGTTCTCCATTCTTACCCTTTTTACCGATAGAACCATCTTCGTTAACTTTGAAGAAGATGAATCTGTCAATGTAGATGAAAAACAGGGTACCGATGATCAACCCGATACCGACACCGAGGAATGGTAAACCTGAAACACCTAAATCCATAAAATACGTCCCACGGAAGATAACTGGGAAGGCCTCGAAGAAACCGAAAAGAACTGCAAAGACAAAGGCAACGTAGATGGAGAAGACAATGACGATTGGTTCAACGACCAACATCTTCATTGGTCTCAACATGGTGACGACCAAGATAAATTTGAGTAATTCTTGCTTTGGAATGGCTTCTCTGATCTTGATTCCACGCTTCTCAGCTCTCTTTCTCATGATGGTGTTCTTATAAGATTCGTCGGCTAAAAATACCAATGGCAAGATGGCACCTGCAGCCATCAAATTGACCCACAAACACCATTTCCAACCTTTCTTTTCAGCGACAAACCCTCCAATGACAGGACCGATGACAGGACCCATGAATGGAGCCAAACAGAAAGTAGACATGGCAAGACCCATCATATCTGGGGACCAGATATCGGAGATTGTACCACCAGCGATAGCCATAGCAGGCGAGGCAAAGAAACCTGAGAAAAATCTCAACACCAAGATACTTCCAATGTTTTGCGATAATCCAACACCCATGATGAAAAGCATCGATGTTGGTAATGAGATGATGTAGACGATCTTTCTTCCAAAGATTTCAGATAATGGGGCTGCAAACAGAGGACCCAAGGCCAAACCGAGAAGATAGAAAGTTAAACCTGCAAGAACCATTTCTTGAGAGGTATGCAAACTGGATATGATATCAAAAGAACCGGAAACGTATAAAGAGGACCCAAAAGTGACCACAAGACAGATCCCTGCAGCTGTCATTGTGACAAACCATTTCTTAGCAGCTGACCAATTTTGAGGGTTCTCTTTATCATCTGGACCGTCCCATTGCATCTCGGAAATTAAGATACCTTCCTCTTGCTTACCCGATTTATTCGATTTACGGGACAATCTGGAGATCAGTCTCTCCACATCCAACTCCAACAAGTCAGCTTGAGTGTTGACTCTATCCAAGTCATGTTGTGAGAAATAGCTATGTGGATTAGAAATCACCGATTGATTTGTCTTTGTTGTTCTGAGATCTAATTTTTCATCTTTGATGGTGGAGACTTCGTTGTCGTGGACACCACCGGAGTAAGCACTGACAGCGTCTTCATCGACAAACATGTTAGCACTCTTTTCACTCTCCAAATCACCGATAGACTCCAGTGGGGTCTCGTAAGCCGAAGTACTAAGTGAGTGCCTACTCAGGGCTGGAGTGTTGGCCAAGTCCTGGAGCTGAGGTGTACCAAATATATTGTTGTTGACCTCGTCAACGTCGACACTTTTCAGATCTGACATTTTCCACACACCAATCACTAAATAAAATCAATTATTCGTTTTTGATATATCACCCGAAACTTGCAACGAGGTTATTAATATAGGACCAAATAACTTTTTTATAGGAACCTGTGTGGATAAACAGAAATTTCGTCCAGAGTATCAACGCTTTTAAAAGATTTTTTTAAACCGAGGCGGTAAACTCCATTTACCACCGAGGATATAAAAAATCAGGGAAAATGACATTTCTTTCGCACTAGTTGCTTCAATTTTGACACCGATCCTTATGCCGTGTGGCTATGGTGAAAAGTTGGTCTATCGTTTAGGAGTGCAAAATCCACCTGTCCTTGTTCAAATCTTTTGTCTTGTTTCAATGGAGCTGCTGAACCCTTTGAACCCTCTTTCTTTAAAAGGAGCTGTGGGTACGGCGTCAATACGTCTGCTGATTATATTACTCAGCCGAGCCGTCAAATTGTATTCTTTGTTGGTATTTTGGTTCAAATTGAAAAAGACCAAACCCCTATTGAATTGATTTTCAATAGGTTCCTTTTAGATTCTCAGTAGTGTTAAGTCTCAATTGACAATCTGTCTCTGTTCAGGGGGGAGGGATTAAATCCGACTATTACGTATCCTTCACGCATGAAAAAAGAAACACAGATGCTGTGGCTCAATTGTGCCTTCCCTGCACGACCCGTACCCTGGATTTCCGATCCCTCTATAAGTTGATCGGAAAATGAATTAGTTTGATCGGCACGACTCTTTTTTTGTAGATCTTGAGCCAGATTGCACGACCTGATATACAACTTCCCGAAGAGGCAGTTTCCTAAAATGGGTATAACGGTTTTGCTGTTCCTGCACGACCTCGTACCGTGCTCTGATAAAAAAAATGTTAGGTGCGCTGTATAGAAAAAAGTATGCTGGATTTTAGTTAAGAAGAGAAGACAAGCTATTCAAGTGAAGTTGCAGATGTCATTTAACAAGACGTTCAGCGACTCCAATAAATTTATTCTTGGGTCGACCAAGCTTAAATCAGCTCCTTCCACAGCTGCTCCTACTCTCTCGGTGAACAACGACGATAAATTGGTGATAACCTCGGTATCGACACCCTCAACGGTAGCCGCTACCACAGTCAATGTCAGTAATAGCAACAACAACACTGTCAACAACGACGAATTGATATCAATCTTGGAGAACATCAACCATACCCCTTTACAGCCTTCTTCAGATGATAAGTTGATCACCAAGTTGATCAGTGGGAATAACGATGATGATGAGATTGTCGAAAGCTCATCGTCTTCGGATGCTGAGTCCGAAGAAGAGGTAAAAGTACAAGTGAAGATAGGAACAGCTGAAATTGATGAAAAGGATGATAAGGATGATAAAGATCAACTTCCTGACGTTCCAACTGGTATTCCTCATGAATCGAGTTCACAGGCTATTTCAAGTCTTTCAGGCTCACCCCTGCACGTATCGGGGATACCTGAACCAAATGAAGCACTTGAACACAAACAAGAAACAGCCCCTATCACATCGCATACACCTCTGTTAATCCCACAAGTGTCCCAAACAATCTCAAATAATACAGTACTGAACGTTGAGACAGCCCCATTAATATCAAATACTGATCTGCTCATCCCAGATACCAAACTAACCACAGATACAAAACCAGATACTAAGCCAACAGATGCTCAACCAACCTCACCAACACAAACACTGATATCAAATAACCAAGTGATAGCACCTTCTCCACAAAACGAGGTACCAGAGGAGATCATACCTTTCGATTTCCAGAAATTTCTCAAACAGTTGAGATCAAAAGATTGTGATCCTATAGTGAGATATATCAAATCGTTTATAAAACAGTTTGGCCAGAAAACTTGGTCTCTCGAGGAACAAGAAAAGTTGATCAAAGATTTCGAGATCTTTATCTTTGGTAAATTCATAGCAGTTGAAGAGTTTAAAGATTTAAACCAGGTGGAGATAACAAATGTGAAAGAAGGTTTTGAAAAATTGATTATGTCACGACTTTATACACAAGTGTTCCCACCAGCTTTGGTGAATACCATCAAGTTATCTCCTTCTCATAAGGAAGTGCTATTGCAAGATCTCAAGCTTCTGGAAAATTTGATTAGATTCCAGTGGATCGAGAACAGGCATTTAGACATTCCTGACTCGATTATGGATGGTTCACAATCGTTCTTCAAATTGAGTTCCAATGAGTTGAACAAACTCAACAATTATAAATCTCCAAGGGACAAGATAATATGCATACTAAACTGTTGTAAAGTGATCTTTGGTCTCATCAGAAAGAAGCTGGTCGATGCTAAACTTGAAGAGAACGCTGATACTTTTGTACCATTATTGATCTACATCATTTTGAAGTCAAAACCGAAACATTTGATCTCTAACATTGAGTATATCGAGAAATTTAGAGGTGACTCTTTCTTGAACGGGGAATCTATGTATTATTTGTCCTCTTTACAACTTCTGGCCAATTTCATCGTTAAAGTTGATTCGAAGTTGTTAACAATCGATGAGGAAGAGTACAATTCTAATATTAGCAGAATTGAACTGGAATTGAAACTGAAAAAAGAAGAGAAAGAAAAAGAGAAGAAATTGTTCTCACCTGCTCCATTGTTAGCCGGGAAATTTGTCGACGAGAGATTACAAGACCTTTCACCTTCACAGATATTGGCCACCTCTGCCAACGTGCTTCAACAAAAATTCAGTAAAATGTTTGCACCAGAGGAACAAGAGGGAACTACCGCTCAGACTACAAGGGAACCTGAGGATAAGATACTCGCAAAAGTTAAAAAAATGTCTATAAAAGAGCATCAAGAACTGGTGGATTCCGACAAAAAATTACACGAGATTCTTGACAACTTGAAGTCCATTTTCCCCAACATCGACGATGAAATCTTGAAAGATATCATTGTCATGAAAAACTATAACATTGGTAACTGTATAGACTCATGTCTTGAGTTGCTGAACTAATAGACACCAACTTTGTTACCTTCATACAATTTACTGAAATCTGTGCTTCCCTCATCGCATGGTGGCATTTGTAACCAGTTCAATTTGTCGAACTTATTTTCACCTTCGATGATGTGGAAAGTGTAGGCGTATCTACTCATTGAACTCAAGTTCCTCTCACTCTTATGGAGCACTGAGCCGTGGATCAACACCAAGGATCCTTTTGGAATCTCTACAGCTACAAAATCTTTTGGATCGTCTCTGGTTTGATTATCCAGATCTTCATCCTCTTTTGACTTGTACATCAGTTCACCTTCTGGAGTGTTGATAAAAGTCGTTCCTCCATGCTCAAAATCTTTGACCATTCTCTTGGAGACTGGGAACTTCTTATGAGATCCTGGCAAATAACTCAAGCATCCGTTGGTAATTGTACAATCCTCCAAGGCAAACCAAAATCCGACGGCGGATAAAGGTTCTGTGTAGAGAAATGTGGAGTCCTGATGCGATGGCACTTTACCGCCGATCTCAGGCTGTTTGAAGATCAACATGCTCTGCAAGATTCTTGGATCTTTGAAATTCAACTTCCTGGCAATTTCTTGGATCCTTGGGTCAAATGAGAGCTTGTAAAAAGCATCGTTCAAAGAGTGGAGGTTATGACCAATCTTGTTGATAGCGTTCTCCTTTGGCTTCACCAAGTTACCTTCTTCGTCGAATGCATCCACCTCGAAAAAAAAGGAAACTTTATCCGAGGACTCCAAGAAGTATTTATCACCTACATGATTTTTACTATCTTCAGTGGTGACAAATCTGGTCATTGGATGATTGTTCAAATCAAACTCGTTCAACAACTTTTTCGATTCCAGAACGAGCAGATCTGCTTGCTCTGGTAAAAGGAAGTTCTCAATAGCGAGACAACCTTGTTCAAGGAATTGGTTCAATTGAGATTCACTAAGATCTGTAAATGACATTTTCGCTTAAGTATCCAAGTCTCGCTTAGCTTAAAATAACCGTTTAATCTAATGATTTGAATTCCAAGCTTTATAATTGACCAAAAAAAAAAAAAAAAATCACACTGAGCTTATCGCTAAGAGATAAAGGAAAAAATTAATCTGACCTACGATATCCGACGGATGATAAATTGTGGAGTAATAACTTTTGGAAAGCAACATGTATAATAATAATAATATATAAACTCAACAGATATGGGACCAATCATTTTCGACATTGCCCCACATTATATCTTTTAATTTTGTGTACAAATCTTTCGAGATAGGACCCCACTTACCGTCGATTGGTGTTGGAATGTCCAATTTTTCACCATCTGGAGATTGGATCAAGCCAACTGGTGAGACAAAGTAGTAGGTACCACAAGCAAAGGCCTCGAGCAATTTGCCCTCCTTCGATTTTTTGATCAATTCGTCAATTGTGAATGCTCTTTCAGTGACGATAAGTTCTTCATCACTCTTCAACAATTCAATGATGGACTTTCTGGTGATACCAGGTAAGATCATACCGAGATCCAATGAAGCCGTGACTGCTTCCTTCTTACCCTCATCGTTGATCCAGACAACAAAGAAATTGGATCCACCAGCTTCAGTGACAATGTTCTCCTTTCCATATAACCACAAAGTCTGGTCACAACCATTTTTCAAACATTCAACCTCCAGGATAGCTGTTGGTCCATAGTTGGCACCCAATTTGGTGTTACCAAATCCACCAGGCCACAGTCTGACATGTGTGGCTGAGTCGTTGGAGTACAATTTCAACGGTTTGAAATCACCTTCGTAGTCCAAGGCATAAGACGACTGGGCTGCGAAACAGTAGAGTCTGGCCTTTCTAGGACCGGCTAACCCAAAACAGTTGGAGTACCCGATATAATTGGGACGAACATAGACCATGCCACCTTCAGGAACGAAATCGGCATCGATTTCCAACCACTTGTCCATGATTTTGATGAACTCATCTCCATCGAACGACGGGAGCAGGATTCTAGCTCCGGAATTATTCAATCTGGCCATGTTCTCCTTGGGTCTAAAGAGACGTACCTTCTTATCCTTCCCTTTATAAGCCTTCATCCCTTCGAAGCATTCAATTGCATAGTGCAAGACTGATGCTGCTGGATCGATCTTGAAATCCTCGGTTGGTACAATGACCGGAGCATGCCATCCAGTCTCGGAATCATGATCAACGATGATCATGTGGTCTGATAAGGTACCAATTGGTGGGAATTTGCCTTGGGCATATTCAGCAGGAATCTCCTTGGTGGTGATCTTTAATTTTGATGCATCTAACTCGGCCAACATCTTGATGATTCTTATTGTTCATATATTTCTCAACTACTGGGATTATCAGATCTTTAAATAGAGCCTGAGAAATCATTATCAGAGCCGCGCAGAGAGATATCGGATAGGTACAGTTCCTTATCCATTGACTCATATCTGTTTTTTTTTTATCTTTTTTTTCACTACTATTATGAGTTGACTACTGTTATCACCCCCCTGAAAAAGTCACGATGACTCTTTATTAATAAATATGACTCTTAGCTATAAAAAATATCACTCTGTCCTGTCGTAAACATTACTACATATCAAAAGATTTGAACCTGCAGTCTGACTCTTCGAGGCCAAGACTTCAAGACTGTTTGGTTGTTCCACGAACAAGCTGGATATCCATAAGGAAGTTGAATTGATTGTCTTTGGTGTGACCTGATCCGAGTCGACAAACTCGATGAAATCAACATTCTTCTTATCTGAGAAAATGGTACTGATATCTTTGAAAATAGCAGTCTCTTTCAAATGGTTCAAAATGGACAGTAATTTTGGACTAGGTTCACTGGACATAACATAGATTGTAGCCGATTGCAAATTTTGCAACGATGAGACAAATCTCAAAAAAATGTGAAGTGAAAGTAAATCATTTGAAATAACTTCGTTTGTCAAAATTAGCTTCAAACTATCATAGGTTGTAGCAATTTTTTGATTGCATTCTGATGAGTAAGTCAAGGTCAAGGCATCGTCTTCAGTCTCTGTTTTATCTGCCAACAAGACAGGATTCAGATTGTTGAGAAACAAACCTAAATTACATTTCACCTGCTTGGTCAACTCTAGTAGTTCAGACTTGTCTGCATTTTTAGAGATTGGAACGAGTAAGAAATCTTTGGAACTTGTGGAGAACTCTGAAATTGTATGTGTTCTGTTACCATCTGTGTAGAATCTGATTGAGGAATCAAAATTGTTGCCATTCAACTCACAGAACAATTTTAACACCAACAACAAGGAATCGGAATGCTTCGATTCTGGTGCTTCTTCATCGATGGTGTGCATTTGATTGGAAGCATCTATGATATCTTTTAAACGTTGTGTCAATCTTTTCAAAGACACTGCATATGTTTCAATGTTGTAATTGAAGTTTGTTTGGTCAGAGCTCTTTTTTATCAAGAAATGCAAAAGGCCAACTAAATCATTGACATCGCTCAAACTCTCCACTACTGGTACAACTCTACCAATTTTGAAACGATTGAAATCTTCCAAAGTCTCAAAGCTTTTCTCAACTGATGACTCCAGAGACGTTCCGTCCCAATTAATCTCTCCAGCTCGATACTTGCGAACCTTCTCTCTATACCATACAGGATAGACAACGAGTGTCAATGGGGATGTCAAAAAGGTACAGACCAAGGCCATAACAATGAACATTGAAAACACTCTATCGTTGATGATTCCAGCATTCAACCCAGTTGTCAACACCACAATCTCGACAATACCTTTACATGACATCAACACACCAACTGAGAACGACTCTCTCCAGAACAAACCATTCATTTTACCAGCTGCAGCTCCTGCTATAATCTTGGTAACCATCGCAACTACTATGATGCATACAATATACCCCCAATCTCTGCCTTGATCCAATGAGGACAAATTACATCTTAGACCAGCTAATGTAAAATACAAAGGGATGATAATCACTGTAACCAAATCCTCGATCTTCTCTGTAATTCTAACAACGTACCCATTATCACGAGGAATGATACAACCGATCAAGAAAGCTCCGAAAATCGGGTGGATTCCAATGATATCAGTGTAGAACGAGGAGATGAATACCAAGATCAAGATACCACAAGTGGAGAGCTGCGAAGGACCGTTCTCGAAGTCATTGATCCTAATGAGACACCAACGGAGTATCCATCTTACCGGAAAACAGATCACTAATAGCCAACCGAACAGAAGTAATAAGATGTAGACAGTGGTGACACCATTACCAGCATTGGCCAATGTGACGCTCAACGCCAATAACATCCAGCCAACAACGTCATTGGTGATACCAGCAGCCAAAACAATTGTACCAATTCTGTCCTGTAAGAGACGCAACTCTGTTAAAATTCTCGCCAACACAGGGAAGGCCGTGATACACATGGCAACGGCAATGAACACCATAAATGTGGTGAACTTGTGTCCACTTTCGTAGTCGTTGTACAAACCGATCGCTAAGATACAACCGAACCCGAAAGGTACAATCATATTGATCATACCAACTGTAAGTGCTATCTTGATGTTTCTCTTAACAAATTGTATGTCAACCTCTAACCCCACAATAAATAAGAAGAGAATCAAACCAACATTGGCGACCAAGCTCAACCCCAGAATAGATTCCGGTGGGAAAACAGTAGAAGTGAAGTTGGGAATATGTCCAAACACAGATGGACCTAGAATAATTCCAGTCAATACCTCTGCGATAACTTTAGGTTGTTTGATCTTCGATAGTGGATAGTGTAATAATTGACAAAAGGTGACAATAATAATAGCTTGGAAGATGAACAAAGTGATGGGGTTCGTGGGCTCATAGAGCAAAGGATTTCTCCCAGCAACAACACCAGCTACAGATGATATCTCAACTGGCATTTTCTCCTTTACCTCTTGATTGTTTATCAATAAATTTTAAGATTTGATCAACAATTGACTAGCCCGCACGGCTGAGCCCTGTCGTCATACTTCCTAATATGGCCGAGATCCGTTTCGGGAAATCTTGAATTTCCATTTCAAGTAATCTGTGCTTCGAAAACTCGGATCACGTGGGAGAAGCATCTCGAGCTCCAGTTCAGTAGCATTTTAGTACCAAAATGTGCAAAATACACATATGGCCAATAGGACCAAAGATTTGTAAACTATCAATTAGATCGATAACTGTAGTAACCGATCTTGCTAAACCCGTTTCGTGACCATTCGTTTAGGAATGTTCTGCAAACAGTTTTTTTCCTTTCACCATCGAGAAAAGTATGACTTGGGAACCATTTGATGGTCCAGTATGTGATGCCCGCTAAGCCATCCTTAGTCTCTTAGAGTAATAGTCTAGCTCACAATCAGAGCTGGACAATCGAACTTCAACACAACAAGCGAATCAAACAATAACCGAGTCTCGCAACATTCTCGAGCCGGCACAACTCGAACTGGTGACATTGAAAGCCGGACATCGCAGATGCACCACATAACGTTCGACCCGGGAAAAAAGGTGGGGTGAGTTAACCCGTTGGGACTCGGGTAAAATCGTGCGTATTTTTCCGGTATCGACCGAATAAGGTTTTTTTTTCCTTGGGGGGTGGAAAAAGAAACGGTGGACGGGTCTGATGACAATTTTTTATAAAATCAGAGCTCGTTGGTGAGTTTCATCCTATTTTGAAGTTATATATCGACTCACACGTCCGTTCCTTTTACCAGGTTCACTTGTATTTCATGAAATTCGAACGTTTTAATTATCTCCCCACGGAGATCCAGCTCATGGTGGTGGCTCGTGCAGACGCAGTCACTTTGACCAGGCTTCTACAGACCAATAAATCTCTTCGAGAACTATCGTTCTACGTGATTAATCAGAAGGTCACTCAGCTCATAGCACTGGAGGCTACTGATGCTCTTGTTAATGACACCACTGCTTCTCACTCTGCTTTGTCTGGGTTGAGTATGATCGCCAGCGACCAATCCGACCCTTCGATAAGTCGTGTAAGATCAATCACAGATCAGGAAACTCTTCAGATAGCACAGCAGAGACATAACAGTTTACTCGTCAGCTTGTTTTCACCTCAAAATGTCGAAAACAAGATCGAGTTATACGAGACCAAATGTGTCAGTAACCAAAGTTCAACTACCTCTTCAGGAACTCACTCTGTATCGATGTACAGCTCGAGCTCATCTGCGTCATCGACAGATTCTCTTGTTGAGAAGGACTCCAGTATTGTCACAGACAACAATTTACAAACTCTCGATACCATGTTGACAGAATTAGATCAGCATCAAGAAGACACTTACTCCACAGCAAAAGTGTCCACGTTAACACTGGACCCACTTTACAGTTGTTTCGCCTTAGGTTCTCTTCTCAAATTGAGAGATCCTTTCACAAAGAAGACCTCTCCTTTTAACCAGAATTCTTCTGGAATTCTGCCAATGCATCTCATTGTGGACGAGGACTCAAATGCGGTTAAAGTTTCCATTCAACTTTCCCTTCCTTCCAGTGATCCAAATACTGCTTCAACAACAGTTCTTGACCACTCCGAGCGTATTCATATAAACCACGCAACAACAGAGCCACAATGTCTTCTCTCGCTGAAGAAAGCTTTTGCTTTGACTTTTAAACTAGAACAAGGCGAGGAGCTTCCTCCAAGAGGACCTTACGACTACGAAATAATGACAAACTACTATTTGCAAGTTGACAGCATTACTCTCAATAATTGTTATTTCCTCAAATGTGTTGAGGAAGCCACTGTTGCAGTATAAATTCATAGAGATCATCATATAACATTCTTAATTTAATTCTAGCATTGATGTTTTATATATTGTTCTAAATTGCGATTCTGTAGTTTCAGCTATGTTCCATCAGAATCTTGTGGCTCACTATGTTCGTCAGAATGTTTCTCAGTTCCTAAGAGTAAGCTGAAAATCGTGGCAATCGATAACATTATCAACATTCCGTAGAAAACTGTCCTTGGATCAGTTTGCACTGTAGCTGAATATATGAGAAGTATAGTTGATGGGACAATAGCGGATAAAAAGTTCTTCACCATTGACACTGCACCAACAAGCTGACCTACTTTATTCTCCGGAGCATATTTAATGATCATACTGTCCAAGGAAGGATTTATCATAGCACCGAAACATGTGATAAATGGTGAGAACTTGTAAGTGTTCGAGTTAGGAGCAAAAGTCAAGATCAGTGAACCTATCACTTCAAATACCAAGGCAACTCTCAATATAGAGAGATCTACCAAGTCAAGTCCTTTTTCGTTTGGTTTGAAAACTGATTTTAAGAACCTTATCAGGAACGGAGAGACAACGAAGAGAATCACCGCTCTGGATACCATCATTATGGTGATGAAGAAACCAACATCAACTGAAGTCCATTTGAAGACGTAGATCGGGTACAAAACAAAAATCCGTCCCATAAACACTGACCCCAGTAAGAAGAACGTGAGAATCCCCAACAATGCTAGTAATTCAAACCTCTTCTTGTAACTTTTCCTATTAGTTTGCAGGTCGACACTTGGTGGTACAAGCAACAATTTCAAAGGTGACAAAAGGTTTAAAGTGTAGTGCCTGAGCAAACCTGCCTTTTTCTCCTCTCTTTCAACCCCGGTAGCTTCAGATTGAGAGTCTGATTGTGATCTCGGAGATCTGGACTCTGGTAGTATCACGATACAGAACAAAATGAGGACGAGAAGCACCACTATGTCTAAAACACATGGAATCATGTTTGAGTGAAGATGTTTCACCAAAATGGACCCTACAAATGGTCCTAATCCTAATCCTGCGTACATACTGCCTGCGACAACCCCCATTTTCAGTATACGGTCATCGTGACCAGAGAGATCTGCTATGTACGCTCCAGACACCGACACAAGAGTAATTAAGCCACCACCCAGTTGCTCTAAAGCTGCTGCTGGTACAATGAACAAGGGACGGTACACCAGAACTTGTGGACTGACCAAGATCAAGACAAGAATCTTTGATGCTAAGACAATACCAACAATACCGACTATCACTTTCTGACGACCGTACTGATCGGACAAATGTCCGATTCTACCACTGAAGAGTGTGGCCATTATACATCCGAGCACAGTGACGCCACTATCCAACCACGAGATCCTCTGTTGAGTCTCTGGGAGTGTATTACACCTGTCAACCACCACTCCATCGTTACTGTCTCTACAGATGAGATCAATTATCAATTGAAGTCGAGGAGCCAAGGAGATCCCCGAGGAAAATGTGAATAAGACAATCACAACACAGATCATTGGCACAGAAGGCTCTGTCAAGTATTTAAATACACCTCTTCTTCCATCATTTAGCAATCTTGTCTCATCCTGACGATTAGACCTTGAGTCAAGAAGCGGTTCGATCTCCGATCCTGAGGATTTGAATTGATTTTGTCTTTCTGACCCCCTCATCTTTCCTCCCAACACCTGTTTTGTTGATAATTTGAGGGTTTTCGACCGTTTAAGTACAAAAGTCTGATTTGTTGAAAAGTGGGTTTCAAAAATGATAATTTGCTCCGAGGCCTCGAGATGATCTTTTTTTTTATACAGAGAGAAGAGATGCAGTGAAAAATTTCGGGGTTACTAGTCAAAAATGACGAAATTGGTAGCTATGAGTCGAGCCAGACACCTTTGCACCACTCGAGTGGTACTCAGGGGATTGCAAAGAGACATACCAGATAACGCTCCAACTTTGGAGGAGAATGAACTGTGGTTGAAAACGTTGCAGTCGCTGGAGAGTAGTAGCAGATCTACTTTCCTGGGTATGGAAACCAGTAGTATTGAGAAAGTAGACACTTCAGACGTTTTAAAGGGCAAGGATTATAAGATATTGGAATCGAGCTCACGGAAAGTTCCATTTTTCAAGATCGGGTTCCCGCTATCAAACTTCCGTACCTACTCATCGGCTTGGTCAAGGTTGACACTAAAGAGCCGACCAAAAGTGGACTCGAACCAGTCGTTTGCAGATATCAGATGCTTGAAATTGAAATCTGGTAAAGGTGGAAATGGTGCTATCTCCTTCTTGAGAGAAGCCGGTAGATCTAGAGGTCCACCCAATGGAGGTGACGGTGGTGATGGAGGTGATGTCTATGTTGAGGCAGTTGAAGGTATCAACTCATTGCATAGATTGAAGGTAAAATACGTAGCTGGGGATGGTGGGCATGGGCAAAAAAATCAACTGGACGGCAAAACAGGTGAGAACATGGTGATCACAGTGCCCGTAGGTACAGTGATCAAATGGTGTCCCGACCCTCTTGAGATCAAGCCATACATGAATAGAGAGGACCTGACGCATTCTGTGACTCTGTATGCCGTTGGTAATCATCCAATGGACATTGCTCCATCTTTTATCCAATTTTTCAGAAGCTACTACGAGGCTGGTAAAGGTTGGTTGTTTAAACTGGACAAAGACGAGAGTTACCATACAGATCGTGAATACTTCACCTCCCTTTCCAAAGACATGATACCATACGATGAGCGTCTTTCCAGAGAAGAATTGGAGACAGATATCTTTCCTTTAGAAGGTGTGGATCTTTCAGAACCAACAAAGACTCCAGTTTTGCTCTTGAAAGGTGGTAGAGGTGGCATGGGTAACATGCATTTCTTGACCCCTAACATCAGGAACCCTAGATTCGCCAAACAAGGTAGAGAGCCTCTTGAGCAGCATTTTATCTTTGAATTAAAGTTGTTAGCAGATTTGGGGCTCGTAGGACTACCAAATGCTGGTAAATCAACTTTGCTAAGAGCCATCTCTAATGCTAGACCGAAAATTGGACATTGGGCGTTCACCACATTACAACCTACTATAGGGACCATCCCATATAAGATAGATAAACCCCCATTCACTGTGGCTGACATCCCAGGAATAATCGAAGGTGCTTCTGAGAACAAAGGACTCGGCTTGAATTTCTTGAGGCATATAGAGAGATCTGGTGGTTTGGTCTTTGTCATTTCTTTGGAGTCTAACGACCCTATCAAAGATTTGACCGTTTTACTCAAAGAGATGGGGCAGAAGAGAATGGAGGGTAAAAACGTGTTGATTGTAGCCACCAAGGCAGATCTCGAGAATTCTCAAAAGAACTTTTTGAATTTGAAGAAGTATGTCACCAACAAAGGCTGGAAAATAGTACCATGCTGTGCCATGAATAACGAAAACGTTGAAAGAGTGATAGAGCTAATGGCAGAGGCTGCCGGAAAGAACTGAAGTTTCTGCTGCATACTTGTACATAAAGATTAATAGCATGTTTAATAATACAATCCGTTTATTTAATATACACCCATGTTGACCATACCTGAAAGTTCCAATCTTTCATTCAATTGCAAGAACGTAAAATTACCTGTCTCCCCATAATATTTCAATCCACTGTTGAACTCAGCCAATGCTAAATCAAAGTTCTCCTTATAGTTGTTCAAAATGTTGCCCAACTTATTTACTCTCTCCACGTTCTTGTTTGCATCAAAACCTTTATCAGATATCTTTGACTCATATTCGTTGAACAAGTTCTCGTCAAGTAACACAAGAGTCTTTCTCAAAGAATTCAAAAAGTTGGAGTACAAGATGATAATAGAAAAGATTCTGTTGATCAAACCGATCATTCTGTCTAAGCTGAGAAATGAGTTTGTGAAAACAGCATTGACAAAGGTTTGTAGATTGGTGTACACTTTTTCAAATTCAAAATTTTCCCCATCGGTACTGAGACCATTGACAAAGTTCTGGAAGTCTAACCAGCCGGACTCGATAACGTCGTTCGAAAGATAGAATTGCAAAAGTTTCAAGAAATCTTTCATCTTCGAATGTAGCACTCTGGACTTCAAGATCCATTTGTTCACTTTGTTGTTCTTGTAGGTATAAATCCAAAATCTCTGATGATTTATCTCCTTCCATGAAAGCTCCATTGACTTATCAACAAATTTGATGATCATCAAGTGCCTGAACACAAGTTCATACTGAGTGGTGAAAGGTTTTGTTATTATCAAATTCAAAGGAAATGGTAATGTTATCTCGAAATTGAGCCTGTTGATACAATAACCATCCATCTTGGTATTAGTAGTTGAAATTGGTCTACTTCCTTTCTCTGAAGCCAAAGTTTTGTTCAACAACGTTTTCAAGAAACTCATATTCGAAGAAGATAAAGCCTCATCAGCATCTATTGGTTGATAGTTCAAAATTTCGAGCAAATAGTCATAGACATTGTTGGGCTCGATAGTTAAGTTCAACAACTCAAATATCATCTTGCGTGACTTGAGGTCCTCTGAACTCGGTACCATGTCTTCTTCGGCTGCAAACGTTGTTGAAAAATTTCGTGATAACTTTGATTGTGAGACAAGATCGTGAGGTTTCCTTAACTCACCGAGAGATAAGTTTATGAACGAATCAATGTTGTGAGTGTTATCCAATAGATAGAACCTTTTCAAACTCTCAAGAACAGGGAACAAGTTAAGACCATTGAAGTACAAATCAATGACTAGCTCATTGGCCCTCCTATAGGCCAAGTCAACCTGCAAAAAAAAGTCATCACTGTTGAGAGAGGTGATCTTGACATTTTCTGGGATTTGGATATCACGAACGTTCACTCCACACTCTTTCAAGATGTTCAAGTACTTTCCTGTAAACAAGATTTTATACTGGATTTCTCTATTGAGGAATTGATGCAAAAGACCTTCTTTTCTTAGCACAAATTTGGTGTCCCAATAGCTCTCAGTATACACCGATTGTCCGTTATCATCACTCAGTTTTATCAAGAATTCGTCATACAGGTCTTGGAACTCTCCAATTAGAAGCCAGTCGTTGAGCATAGCCAAATAGTGCTCACTAACTTTGTCGTAGAGTGAGTATAAAAATGCAACGGATCTCGGATCTCCTCTAACGACTTGTATTCTTTTTTCTATAGTTTTAAGAATCAACCCACCTTTCACTATTCTACTACTAGATGAATGAGAGTGCAAATCAATAGATCCTGTCTGTTGAAGATCATTCTTGATGTCCTGGATCAAATTATCAAATGGGTTGACGATATTTTGTGCTCTTTGTTTGTTTTCAGAGTCAATGAACACCACTAATTCGTAGCAATGCGTTAACCTCATTGATATTTTCTCATTCAACTCCTGAAGTAAGCCTCTTAAGGTGTACGAATGATTTGTTTCGAACTCACACTCAACATTGCTGATAATCTCCAAATATTCCTTCAAAAGCTGTCGTATCTCATGGCATAGAGATTGTGTAACTTTACCATTTTGTTCATCGCTGTAAATTTCGACAAACGCGTTCAAGCCGTAATAAAACTTGCCTAGAAGAATCAGTTTCTTTGTCATATCGGACAACGATGGATCGAGGTGTTTCGTGACGTTATAATTTGGACCTGTAATGCCATCAAACTCGCTATCGAACCGCTTACTGTATCTAATATAATTTCCTTCGAGCCCTTGAAGAGCATAGAGAATGTCCTTTAATATCAATGCCTCTTGCAATTTAAGAACAGAGACTTCTGAAAGTGGGTATTTTTTGGTCTGATCCTGCTCTCGACTCGCTGAAGAAGGCGTTGGGTTCACCGATCGACCAACTAGGTGCTTGATCTCATCTTGCAACCTTACCGTGTCACCACGCTACAACTAATGTTAGTATTCTCGATAAACAAGGTAAACGCGTGGGAAACTACATACCTCCAATACTGAGGAGGTTGTCATACTTCTTCAGACAACTTCTCAAGGCTTTTCACCTTCAACTTATCCAATTATTTATGATCAACTTAAAAAGCTTAAAGTTTGTTTACAAAAAATGTAAATACTGATTTTGACTTCTCTAAATAGAAGGTTCCCTATATGGCTTTGATTTTTCATGCACGTCTGAAATTATTTTTCAGATAAAAAAAAATTTTTTTTTTCTTAGCAGATGAGGTGAAAAGTAAGAAGAGCTGAGACAAGAGATGGGGAAGAGAAGAACCACTGCCGTGTTGCCCACTAATATTATTTTGTTACAGAATGTGGTGAGAAAAGATCCTGATTCTTACAAGGAAGAATTCCTTCAACAATACTCGCATTACGAGTCATTGAGAGATATCTTTTTGTTGGATCCAACTGCATCTAATGATTCTTCTGAGTTCAGCGACTTGATAGGTTTTGTCAGTGCTGTTTGCTCATGCTACCCACAGGAGACCAGCAATTTCCCTGCAGAGTTAAAACAGCTTATTTCTAGTAATCATCGTGATTTGAAACCAGAATTGAGAGAGAAAATTATCCAATGTTTGACCATGTTGAGAAACAGAAAGATCATCAGTTCTGAGTCTTTGATTCAGACACTTTTCCCTTTGTTGATCGCTTACAGCTCCAAGACTCCAAACGTTGGTTTGCATGCTAAGCAGCTCAGAAAACAAGTTTACACAACTTTGATCAGTTTGTTGAAAAACGTAAACACTGGTACCAAGAACCAGAAATTGAACAGATCGACGCAGGCTTTGCTTTTCAACCTTTTAGAGGAAGAATCCTCTAATTCGCAAGGTCTTTGGGCAACTAAAGTTACAAGAGAGTTATGGAGAAGAGGTATCTGGGATGACTCAAGAACTGTTGAGATCATGACTCAAGCTGCCTTGCATCTGGACCCTAAAGTCTCGATTGCAGGTGTCAAATTTTTCTTGGGTGCCGATAAGGAGAGAGAAGAGGCTTTCGAAGAGGAAAGTGATGATGAAGATATTGATATCTCGTCTTTGAAGCATAAGCTGCAAATGAACAAAAAATCTGGTAAGAGAAGTAAGAAGATCGAAGCTGCTGCTAAGCAATTGAAGAAGAAGAGCAGTGCCAAACATTCTGCTACTTACTTGAACTTTTCTGCTATTCATTTGTTGAGAGATCCACAAGGTTTTGCTGAAGCTTTGTTTGACAACCATTTGTCCTCAAAGAACGTGAACAAGTTCGATTTGGATCAGAAGATCTTGTTAATGAACTTGATTTCCAGATTGATCGGTACTCACAAGTTGACAGTATTGGGTATTTACTCATTCTTTTTGAAATATTTGACTCCAAAACAGAGAAATGTCACTCAGATTTTGGCTGCCTCTGCACAAGCATCTCATGATTTAGTACCACCCGAGTCCATCAACACGGTGGTGAGAAAGATCGCCGATGAGTTTGTTAGTGATGGTGTAGCAGCAGAAGTTGCATCTGCAGGTATCAACACTATCCGTGAAATCTTAGCAAGAGCTCCGTTGGCAATTGACTCCACTTTGTTACAAGATTTGACAGAGTATAAAGGCTCTAAATCTAAGCCTGTAATGATGGCTGCTCGTTCTTTGATCTCTCTTTATAGAGAGGTCGCTCCTGAGATGTTGCTGAAGAAAGATAGGGGTAAAGTTGCCTCTATTGAATTGCAAAGGAAAGAGAGATCCGGTTTACCACAATTTGGTGTCGAAAGCGGTACCACTACATCTATTCCTGGTTTGGAATTGTTAGCCAAATGGAGAAAAGAGCAAGGTTTGACAGTTGAAGATGAAGATGAAGAAGCATGGAATGTAAAGCAACTGGAGAACAGCGATGAAGATGATGACGAAGATGAAGGTGATTGGATTGATGTCAAGTCTGATGGCGAAATCAATTTGTCTGGTGATGAACTGAAAGCTGCCAATGACGAAGACTCTGATCTTGATCTTTCTGACTCCGAAGAACCACCTAAGAAGAAACAGGCTGTTGAGAAGGAAAAATCTGAGCAGGACGCCATGACCCAATTGCTTACATCAAGAGTCTTGACTCCAGCCGATTTTGCCAAATTAAAGGAATTGACAACAGAATCTGGTATTGAAAAGATGGTCGGTTCCAAAAAATTGCATAATGAAGAAGAAGTTGACTCCACCACTTTGGTCGGTGCAAGCAAATTCAAACAATTGCGTGAAGAGAGAATTGCTCATGCTAAAGAAGGGCGTACTGATGAGAAGCATGGATCTAGAAAGGGAAATAGAGATCCTACCACACATTCTACAACTAATAGAGAAAAGGCAAGAAAGAAGAATTTCGTCATGATGATTCATAAGAGACAAGTTCAAGGTAAGCAAAAGATGAGTTTGAGAGACAGACAAAAGGTTTTGCAAGCTCATATCACCAAACAGAAAAAGAAAGGGTTTTAAGTAAGGTGTATATTTGTATATTAGTTCATATTAGAAAACTATTTGCATAATTTCTAATTCTTGTATACTTTCTTCGACTTCTTGGGCTTCTTTGCTGAGACCGACTCAACAGGCAATGCCTTCTTTCTCTTATTGATCTTCTTTCTCTCCCCAAAGTTTTCTCTTTCCATATCCATCTTTGCCTCACGCTGAGCACTGCTTACCGCACTCAAAATATCTTTGATCACTTTGTCATCGGTGATGGCCTCATATTTGTCCATTTTCTTGTTGATTCTATCCTCGATGGCCTGTATTCTCGTGATGTCCTTTTCCGAGATAATGCTAATAGCGTCACCTTTCTTACCGGCTCTGGCAGTTCTACCAACTCTATGGATAAAATCATCTGGGTCTGACGGAATATCAAAATTGATGACGAGCTCCACAATAGGAATATCAAGACCTCTCGATGCTACATCTGTTGCTATCAAGATACGAGCAGCCTTGGCTTTGAATCTGTGTAAAGAATTTGTTCTCTCGGTTTGTGGCATTTCAGAGTGCAAAGAAGCGACCCTAAGATCTAATGCCCGAAGTGTTCTCCTGAGTAATTCTGCAGTATGAGTTCGGTTAACGAATATGATGGCAGTCTTTTCCAAATTCTCGGGTAATGTCAAAATACCGTAGAGATACGACTCCTTCACGTATGAGGGTACGAAGAGATACTCTGTGGTAAGGGTGGAAGGAATGGCCACTTTATCGACGGTCTCTACTTCGTGGATGAATACTGGAAGTTTGCCTTCTGCTACTGGTTTGTCCTTTAATGCTCTAACAGCATCAGTGACAGTGGCAGTGAATAACAACGTTTGCCTTTCTTCGCTCTTAGGTAATACTTGGAAACATCTTTGCAAGTCACTACTAAAAGAGTTGCTCAACAATCTGTCTGCTTCATCCAAAACTAAGAATTTGACTCTTCTCAACCCGCAAATTGTGTCTTCACCACTGTTTAAAATATGGTCAGCCAATCTACCCGGTGTAGCTATCACGAAATGTGGCCTTGTCTGTAACTCGAGAGCTTGTTTGACTATATCTTCACCACCGACTATCACAGAGACTTTAATATTCATTGTAGCACCCAAAGCCGCAAACTGCTCAGCAATTTGCAAAGCCAATTCTCTGGTTGGTGTGAGAATTACTCCGAATATTCCAGTTGGGTCCTCTGACCATTTAGTTAACATAGGAGCTCCGAAGGCAATAGTTTTACCAGAACCGGTCTTGGCTCCTCCAATACAATCATGACCTTTAAGGATCAGTGGAATACAAGCTTCTTGAATACTTGTTGGTGTGTGTATTTGAACAGCGGCAAGCGACTCATCGAGCCATTTCAGGACTCCTAGCTTTTTGAAAGACATCCCAGTTCTTTTTGAATGATAGTATTATGATTAAACTGTGATTATGCTTCGCTATTTCAAAATAAAAAACTAAGCTCTGAAGTTATAGTATCCTATGAAATCCAATAAATTGCACTTCAGCTGACGAACTTATCAACTTTTCACTGCCTTGACTTATAGGTGTATAAACTTTTCACCTCATCTCATCACATGCGGAAATTTTTTTTTTTCATATTTTAAAGGCCGGGTAACTGTGGACTTTTTCACGTGAAAGAAAAGATGAGATCTAATGAGTTAATAAAGAGATGAGACGATGGAGACAGAGAGGTTGTTAGCTGCTTGGGAGCACATTCCTACCACTTCAGTTCTCGAAAACAAAACCTCGGAACCTCGAGATGCACTTCTGTCTGAAAGAACAACCTTAAGCTGGCTTAGGTTCTCTTTGCAGTTGGTATTCTCAAGTGTGGCTGTTTTATTAAACTTCAGGATCAAGACCGATCATTCGGAAGATAATGGCAATGATGATCAGGGGTTCACAGCTGGACCTAAATTTATTGTGACTGTGGCCACCATGTTCGTGACTTTAGCTCTTCTGTCAACCCTGATGGCCGGTTACAACTATTTCCAGACGGTGAGCCATTGTATGTCCGAGAAAATTGTCATTTTCAACCCGAATCCCAGCTTGATTTTACTCAGTATCGCAGTTGCAGTGTTGGTCGGTGTCAGTGTCACTTTGATTACTGACCAAGTGAGGTTTCAGTAAACCATTTGTGTAGAGCCTGAAATCATCATATAGGAAAAAAGTAGACCATATAAGCGCATAGAAAATTTTATAAGCAGTAAACAAATCAATTAATTAAATACAAACAAGGCTTATAGCAGAGTAAAGAAATGCCGCCAAAGAGAAGAGGAGATCGCTGTGCAAACTGTGGGAGCACTGTGCTTGCCCGTGATATGTCCACGCCTGCTTCAGATATCTCTTGTCAAGAGTGTGGACAGGTGCAGGAAGAGAACCCGATCGTGTCAGAAGTGCAGTTCAGTGAGCTGTCAAACGGTGCCGCCACTGTACAGGGTTCGTTTGTCGGTTCAGATCAAAAAAGAGCCGCTAGCGGTAATTTGGGGAGAAATTCAATGGACTCGAGAGAGAAAACTTTGGTGAAGGCAAGAAAGAACATTAGAGATGTTGCAAGAGCCATGAAAATACCCGACTATATATCGGAGTCTCTGTTTCATTGGTTCCAGTTGGCCCTTACCAATAATTTTGTTCAGGGAAGAAAATCCCAAGTGGTTTACGCGGCATGTCTTTATATTGCATGCCGTAAGGAAAAGACCCATCACATGTTGATAGACTTCTCCTCGAGGATCCAAGTCTCTGTCTTTGCCGTTGGAGGTGCCTTTCTCAGGCTAGTCAAAATTTTACACATCACTAAACTTCCCTTGGCTGACCCCTCCTTATACATATCGCACTTCGCGGAGCAGTTGGAGTTCGGATCACTAAAGTTGAAAGTTATTCATGATGCAAACAAATTATGCCAAAGAATGGCTGACGATTGGATCCATGAAGGTAGAAGACCAGCGGGTGTTGCTGGTGCTTGTTTGCTTTTAGCAGCAAGAATGAACAACTTGAGAAGATCTCACACAGAGTTGGTGGCCGTATCACACGTTGCAGAGGTGACCTTGCAAAAAAGATTGAACGAATTTAAACAGACAAAAGGTGCAAAGTTGACCGTCAACGAATTTAGAGAGACAGAAGACATTGAGTCTGTCTTTCCACCATCTTTCTTGAACAACAGAAAGAAAGACACCATATCTGCAAAGAAACGTCTGAGAATGAAAGAACTCTCGCTTGAAAATTACAAAGAAGACATTAAAAAGGTATTTGTTGACGGATCCTTATCGGAAGATGAATTGAATAAAGAGTTGAAGAGGATAATTGATAGGCAGAGAGATATGTCCAGTAATAAGCCTTTGGCACCAACTCATCAGACACCTCCAATAGGAAAAAAGGTTGTATTCGACTTCCCAGAAATCACAACTTTGGAGTTGTTATCTAAAGTCTCCGATGACCCTGAAAACCTTAATGATGTGGATGATGACGAAATTCTGGATATCTTGTTAACGCAAGAAGAGCGTGAATTGAAGGCTAGAGTGTGGCATGGCCTTAACAGAGAGTTTTTGATCGAACAACAACAAAAGAAATTGAAGGAAGAGGCAGATGCCATAGTCGGACATGGTAGAGCTAAGAGAAAGCGGAGAACTAAACAAGAAGATGAAGATGATGAGCTCATCAACCAACTGATAGGAGATGGTCTTCCAGATAGTTTGAAGAGCGTTGGAGGTGTGACGCTGATCAAGCTGGTGATGAAGAAAAAGAGTTCCAAGATTAATTATAAGCTGGTTGACGAGATGTTCGAAGATTCTTAGTGCTCAAAGTCAACGGAAATCATTGTTGACTGAAATCATGTTTTAGAGTTATTGCCCCAGTGACAAAAAAGCTCATGCTTGACACTATAGTCACCTGTATCCCATCGTGGTAGCATTATTTTCTTTAACTTAACGCAGGAACACTTTTTCCGCATCTCAGCACCAATCCTATTCAAGAAATTGCAAAAGATCTCATCTTGAAATCTATATATCTGTAACTTAGGTAGTGCGTCTAAGATCAATTTTTAACGTTGAAGATCGAAAAACAGCCCTGTGTGGCCTCGAGGCATATTTAAATACCAGCGATGATAGAGCAGTTCCAGATATTTGGGGACTCGGGAGAGGTCTTCTTCAGATATCAACTAAGGAGAGTACCTGAGAGTGTAGTGAACAGTTTTATATCTACACTGTTGGTATCTCAGAGACAAGATTTAGTGGGAATCAATAATGGGGAAAACGATGAGGACAGCGACGACATCGATGAAGATGAACTGGTGAACACTTTCAATGGTGGTGGATACTCTTTCAAGTACATAAGAATGTCTAATCCTGGTTTGGTATTTATGTTGACCTACCCTTCCGTTATTCATTTGCACAATACTGAGGAATTTCTTCTCAAAGTGAAGACCCTTTTCGTTGAGTTGTTTCAGGACGACTTAATGGCCAACAAATCGGGCCCCATGATCGACTTTGAAAGTGAAGAATTTGCTAAGTTTGAAAAGTTTTTCGAGATACAATTGAATCAGTACAATTTGAACAACTCAAAAGCGGAACAAAACAAGTCCGTTGAGTCCACAACAGTATCGACAAGTCCAAGTCCTATGGGAAGGACACCGAAGAATCAACAACTGGTCAAGAAGGCGAAAAAATCTAGAAAATGGGGTGCTGATGGTAGTATCGTTGAAGATTTCGACAACGATGGAGACTCCACTGCTCTTGATTTCTCGGCCTCACTGACTCCAGCACAAGAAGGACAAAGTAGTAAGAAATTGCAACAGTTGGTGGGTGACCAATCAAATTTCGGTAACAAGACCAAGTCTGGAGACTTCTTGGTGAAAGATTTAGGTGAAGAGATGGACAGGATTTTATCACAGTCAAACAAACTGAAGAAATCATCTTCAACCGCCAACGAAGATACAAAATCACAACCGTTTGGGTTTTTGAGAAATTATTTGGGTGGAAAGAAGATTACAAAAGAAGACATAAATCAAGTCTCTCAAATGTTATCCAACCATTTGATCAACAAGAACGTGGCTCCAGAGGTAGCTCGTAATCTTGTGTCTAAAGTTGAGAAAGATTTGGTTGGGTCCACGACCAAGTCTTTTACTTCTTTGGATCAAACTGCTAAAGAGGCATTGACAAATGCATTGACTACACTTTTAACTCCTAACACATCTATCGATTTGTTGAATGAGATTCAGCAGAAGAGAAGACGCAACCAACCTTATGTTATCTCAGTAGTTGGTGTCAACGGTGTAGGGAAATCTACCAATTTGTCCAAGTTGGCATTTTGGTTACTACAGAATAATTACAGAGTCTTGATCACAGCTTGTGATACTTTCAGATCGGGTGCAGTAGAGCAACTTCGTGTGCATGTGAATAATTTGAAAGAATTATCGTCAGATTCGGATGTTCCATCAGTTGAGTTATTCGAAGGCGGGTACGGTGGTGCCGATTTGGTATCAAAGATCGCCAAAGGTGCTATCAAATATGCCGAAGAAAATGATTTCGATATAGTGTTGATGGATACTGCTGGTAGACGTCATAACGACACCAAATTGATGGCTCCATTGCTGTCATTTGCCAAAGCTGCCAATCCAGACAAGATCATCATGGTTGGTGAGGCGCTTGTGGGTACAGACTCTGTCATGCAGCTGCAAAATTTCAACAAGCTGTTTGGTGTTGGTCGCAAGCTCGACTGTTTCATCATTTCCAAATGTGACACTGTTGGTGACTTGATCGGAAGTATGGTCAACATGGTCTATGCTACTGGAATTCCAATTTTGTTTGTCGGGACAGGTCAAACTTATACAGATTTGAGAACTTTGAGTGTTGACTGGGCTGTAAACATGCTCATGAGCTGAAGGACGTTATAGTGTTGATAACTATAAAATTTGTAATTTGCTCAGCATCTCGTAGGTCGTTCACCGAGTATCAAATACCATTTCTGGCGAGATGAGCATAAAATTTTTTTTCATATACAAAAAAAAAAATTTTAGATCCCCTTATAAATCAATTAGAAATCAAGACCATTTGTACCAGATAAGATGTCGAATTATACTCTGTTGGAGACTAATGGTGAGCAAGGGGGAGTTGCAACTGTATTATGTTGCAACTGTGGTGTTCCTATGGATGGTTCCACAGGATTGGTGATGTGTTACGACTGTATCAAATTGACAGTAGATATAACAGAGGGGATACCAAGGGAGGCAAACGTTTCCTTCTGTAGAAACTGTGAAAGGTTCTTACAACCTCCAACACAATGGATTCGTGCCGAATTAGAATCCAGAGAATTATTGGCTTTGTGTTTGAGAAGATTGAAAGGTTTGAACAAAGTGCGTTTGGTAGATGCCTCTTTCATATGGACTGAACCTCATTCCCGTCGTATCAGAGTCAAGATCACAGTACAAGGTGAAGCCATGGCTAACACCATTATACAGCAAAGTTTCGAAGTTGAATACGTGGTGATGGCAATGCAATGTCCAGACTGTGCTAAATCTTATACTACAAACACTTGGAGAGCAGCTGTTCAGATTAGACAGAAAGTGCCTCACAAGAGAACTTTCTTGTACTTGGAGCAATTGATCTTGAAGCACAATGCTCATGTTGATACCGTTTCCATTAAGGAATCAAGAGATGGGTTGGATTTCTACTATGGACAGAGAAACCATGCTACAAAGATGATTGATTTCTTGAACTCCGTCGTACCAGTCAAGTCGAAGAGATCGGAGGAATTAGTTTCTCAAGATATCCATTCCGGTACCTCTCAATATAAATTCTCCTTCTCTGTGGAGATTGTGCCTATCTGTAAAGATGATCTCGTTGTTTTACCAAAGAAATTAGCACACCAAATGGGTAACATCTCGAGAATAGTGTTGTGTTCCAAAGTTACAAACTCGCTTCAGTTCATTGACCCAACAACGTTGAAGACAGCTGATTTGAGTGCTTCTATTTTCTGGAGAGATGCTTTCCCATCTTTGTCTGATGCTACGCAACTTGTCGAGTTCGTTGTTCTTGACGTCGAGCCAACAGGTGAAACTAGAGGTAAATACGTCTCTGCAGATGTCACCGTTGCCCGTTCCGCAGATTTGGGGTTGAATGACACTACATTTTACGTTAGATCGCATCTTGGTGCCATTTTACATCCTGGTGACTCTGTACTTGGATACTACACCGTTAATGCCAATTACAACTCTGATCTTTGGGACAGTTTGGACTCATCTCAATTGCCAGACGTTGTATTGGTCAAGAAACACTACACAAGAAAGTCTAAGAAATCCAAGCAAAGACTGTGGAAATTGAAGAGAATGGCTCGTGAGCACAACGATATCGTTGCCCATGATGAAACTTCAAGAGCTGCTAGACAGGAAGCTGAGAGAGCTGAGAGAGATTACGAGCTTTTCTTGCAAGAATTGGAAGAGGACCCAGAATTGAGACAAGTTATTAATATCTATAAAGCTGGCGAAGACCAACCTAAGGTGGAAGAGAGTGATATGGAGGAAGATGACGATGATGAAGATGCTCCACAGATTGAGCTTGACGAGTTGTTGGACGATTTGGATGACTTGACTTTGGCTGATCAAGAGATGTCATAATTGCATTAATTATATCTTGTCATATCCTGAATTTTCACGTTCATTGCATGGTTTCAGTTAAATTTGTTCAAGTTGGCTACCAAAGAGTTACTCAGTTCCATTGGAGACTAAATTCTGACCAAGTTTACTGCGCTTTGACCTTAAATCTTTAATATCTGAAGTGTGGCATTTTGCCGGGGATGTTGATTCAGATTTTGTCGCAATAATTAGGAACCGAGCTACTTCTTTACTAGTTTCAGTGACTTTATTTTGTATAAAATTTCATCTCATTATAGCATGTGATTTACATAAAGTTGACTAACCTCTACTGAGCGTCGAGGGCGGTTAGATAACCCTAAAAAAAAAAGATAACATTTTGCTAATTATAAATTTGACACTTTATTAACAAACATCTCGTATAGAAATTGTACAACTAGTGGATTAGAATGTCTGAGTTTATGAAGTTCAGTGCACCCAGCTCGGTGGTTGACTCTTCGTTTTTCCAAAAGTTATCAGAGCTCAAGTTGAACAATTACAAACTTGATACATCTTCTAAAGAGATATATGGATCATTTAGATACTCGTCACTTGGACGTGATCAGAGCTCTATCTTATCCCTCAACGATGTTAGTTTCCAGTCCCGTGAAGATTACAAGCTGACTCTGTAAGTATAGACTTTTCGGTGATAACCATAGAGGCTGAAATGGCATCATTATCACATTAAAATAGCAGTACTAACATAACAACATATAAGTCCTATCAATTCAGAATTTATCCGCCAAGGAGCTCTATTCAATCTTAACACAGTTGAAGAGTTCAAAAACGTGAACAAATCAGAGTTTCTAAAAGAGCAGGCGCTGAAGATTCACAACGATATACTAAACAAGGCAGTTTTAAGCGACCCATCAAAACTACTGACATTTTCAGTATTATCTTTCTCGGACTTGAAAAAATACAAATTTTATTACTGGATAAACTTCCCTCAACTCCATTCCAATTGGCAAGTGCTAAGCAGCAGCACTGATATCACTTATGAGTCGCTTTTCAGTTCAAACGGTTCAGATTTACAGCAATTTTTCATTATCAAAGATGACATCACCGCAATACCTCTTTCTTCTCTTGAAAAATTCCCTCCATCTGAACAATTGACCGTTGGTTTCTTTGATACAGCTTCAATTGAAGATAGACCTTCCTGGGAAGCAAGAAACCTTCTCACTCTGCTATCTATCTATGGCTACAAAGATGTGAAATTGGTAACTAACAAACATAATGGACATAATAATTGTTTCACGCTCAGATGTGACGACTCGATCACAGAATTACCAAAAGTGACAGGATGGGAAAGAACAAGTAGCGGCAAATTAGGACCCAAGTTAGCAGATCTCGGTTCCTTGATAGATCCCGTGCAATTGGCTGATCAGGCTGTTGATCTCAATCTAAAATTGATGAAATGGCGTATCAGTCCTGAAATCAACCTTGAAACCATTAAAAACACCAAATGCTTGTTATTAGGGGCTGGCACCCTTGGCTCGTATGTGGCTCGTGCTTTACTAGGTTGGGGTTGTAATAGTATCACTTTGGTAGATAATGGTAAAGTATCTTTCTCCAACCCTGTGAGACAGCCTCTATTCAAGTTTGAAGACTGTCTCGATGGTGGAGCTCCTAAGGCTGAGACAGCGGCTAAGGCTTTGAAAGAGATTTATCCTTCAGTAAACGCTAAAGGCTTCGATTTGGAAGTGCCAATGGCAGGTCATCCAATAACTAATGAATCGAGACAGTTGAAAGACTTTGAAACGTTAGTTAGCTTGATCGAAGACCATGATGTGGTGTTTTTGTTGATGGACTCGAGAGAAACCAGATGGTTACCTACAGTGATAGCCAATGCTTTGGGTAAAATTGTCATCAACACTGCTTTGGGGTTCGATAGCTACCTTGTCATGAGACATGGTTGTGTCAAAGACCTCGCTGAAGACGGTCCAAGGCTCGGGTGCTATTTCTGTAACGATGTCGTAGCTCCTTCCGACAGTTTAACTGACAGAACCTTGGATCAGATGTGTACAGTGACAAGGCCAGGTGTCGCTCTTATTGCTTCTGGTTTAGCTGTTGAGCTTCTTGTATCCATATTGCAACATCCAGAGAAACAGTATGCTCCAGCATCTACAGATTCTAAAGATGAAAATGCTACAATTTTGGGGGTTGTGCCTCATCAGATTAGAGGCTTCTTGCACAATTTTAACAACATCAAGTTGGAGGCTCCAAACTACCAATATTGTTCAGCCTGTTCAAAGCCTGTTATTGAAGGTTACATCAATGGCGGGTGGGAGTTTGTAAAGGCAGTCTTAAACGATTCGAAATATCTTGAAGAGTTGACAGGCTTGGCTGAATTGCAGAGGAAAACCGAGGAAATTGATCTCGACTTTGATATAACCGATGATGAAAATGAATTTATCTGATACTTTGTATTGATTACAATGTTCTAATTCTCAATATGTAAAACAATAATTTTTATAGTGACATTTTTATATAAAAACAGTAGTAAAAGGTGATAATTGATAAAAACATTCAAATAGCTCGTTGTAGATACAAAACTAGCAAACTGAAGCTCTAAAGCACTCTGCCTACAGTTGCTCCACTGGCAATATGTTTGTCTTGCTCTGCAACTTTTTTCAACAGACGTCCGCCTTGGATTTCTCCTAAAAGAGCGGAGATTCCTCCAGCTGCAATTGGTGGAGCCAGAGGAGCTCCACCTTGAGGTAATGGAGGTGGAGGTGGAGCTCCCATGTTTGGTAACGGAGGTGGTGGTGGGGCGCCCATGTCCGGCAAAGGAGGAGGTGGTGGTGCGCTCATGTCCGGCAAAGGAGGTGGTGCCGGAGCTCCAGTGTCAGGTAAAGGAGGTGGTACCGGAGCTCCAGTTTCAGGTAAAGGAGGTGGTGCCGCAATGTCATCAGCTTCCAAAGGTGGTGAATAGGCAGCATGTGCTCCATTAGGAATTGGTGGAATCGATGGGACTTCTGCGCTTGGGAGAGGTGGTGCGTCAGGAGTCTCTGATACTTCGGCCGTAGCAAAACCGTTCTCAGTTGGCAATGGTGGTGCCAGTGGGATTGGTGGAGCCATTGTCGACATGGACAAACCAGGCACTGGCGTAGCTATTGCTGTTGAAGGAGGTGTAGCGAAAGTCTCATCCAGATCAGTGTTGTTCTCGGTATCCACGGTAGAAGCTGGTTGAGCCTCTTGTACAGGAGCCACAGGAACTGGATCCAGAGCTGGAACTGGTACTGGGACTGGTACTGTTTCGGTTGGAGGAGTAGAGACTTGAGGAGCAGGTGGTGGCACAGAGCCACCTCCAAACAAAAGACTGGCTAGATGAGCAGGACCTCTCAATGGAATAGCATCCTCTTCATCTTCCTCTGAAGAGTTTTCTTCTCCCCAATCGTCATCGTCATCACCATTAGATTGTCCTCTTTGAGCCCTTCTCTGAGCCTCTGCAGCATTCTTGTCAAATACCTGATTCAGAGAAGATGTCGAGGAAGTTCTTGATGGATCAGGCTTGAAAAATGGGTTCCCTTTCTGAATTGCAGGAGTCGACAGTTGCGAAATTGGTTCAGAGGTTCCAGGCTTGAAAAATGGATTATTGGTGTGGGTTGCAGATGGTTGGATCGTTGCAGGTTGTGGGACTGACAGGTCACCATTAGTCTGAGGAACAGTAGGTGCCATTGGCGTAATTGGAGCAGCCTTTTCCTTTGACTCTTCTGGTTTGTCCTCCTCATCAGAATCATCTCCTTTCTCCTTAAGAGCTTGCATCTCAGCTTTTAATCTTGCAATCTCGGCCTTTCTCTCAGCTCTTTTCTTCTGTTTCTCTTTCTCGGCCTCTTCCAACTTGGCCTTTTGAGCTAACAACTCAGCAAGCTCCTTGTCTTCATCATCTTCTTCTTCCGGTTGAGCCTCAACCTTTTCAGTGACTACAGGCAGAACTGCTGGTGGCAGAGCTGCAGGAGTTGAGTTGAAAGTATTTGTGTGTCTCAGGACTGGTGGTGGTGGGGGTTGAGCTTGTTTCTTTGGAGTCAGCGGACTGGAGACCTTTGACAGCGCTGGGGAGCTTGGACCTTCTGTAGGAGGCAGAGCACTGGTAGGTTGTCCTCTTCTAATACCAAGCTTGGCTAATCTTGCATTCATACGCTCTTGAGCTTGTTGTTTGATATATGCAGCACGATCAACACCTGTTGCCTGAGTTGGAGATGAAACGCTATTGCTAGTTGACCTCGATGGCTCAGGTGTGTATGTAGTTGGTGGTGTTTGTGATGGAATAGGTTGAGAAGGAGCAGCAGCTACAGGTTTGATAGCTTTCAACATGTCGATGAACAGTCTAACATCACTGCTTGAAATACCATAACCTTTCTCGTATTTTTCGTAATCGACTTGGTCAGAGTTGGATGATTCCAATTGACTTGAAACACCATCAGCGATGCTTCTGATGGAGGTTTCGATTTCTCTCATTGTACTTATTTGAGTCTGAGTCTCCTTGTCGATCTTTTCCTTTTCAGCCTCCAACTGAGTTTCCCCATCCTCGAAGCTTTCCATCGTTGGAGCAGGTTTCCCAGTCAACAGGGCCATTCTTTGTTTCATCAAGAATCTTGATTTGGCTCTCGATTTCTCTTCCTCCGAGGCATAGAATTTGATCGAGGGTGATTCTTTTTGTAATTTTACTTTAAAAAGATCAATTTTAGCGTCTTTGATTTGATTGTCGACGGAGACCAATTGTGACATCAAAGATGGCAATTTGTCTGTAGCTGCTCTCAATCTGGTCAACAATTCTTGCTTTTGAACACTGGAAGTACCAGACGATGATTGAGTCAACTTAGTGTGAGCGTCCTTGATCTTTATTTTGAGAGTTTCTATTTCATTTTTCTGTTTTTGTTTAGCGTATGAATCATTGGAAAGATCTTCATCGCGAGCATCAATAGCATTTAAAATGATCTTTCTCTCTTGGATGAGTTTTTTCAAACGAGCGACGTTCTCTTCCTGGGTCAAATCAGAAGAGTCATCCGATACTTTCTCGGAGGTACTACCAGATTTTCTTCTGTTCCTACTGACGTATATTCCCGAATCATTATCATCATTTCTAAAATTGTTTGAAACGGAGGAGTTTAATCTGGATGTCTTTTTACCAAAGTTGTTTTGGCTTTTAAGCGAAGTTTTGACATCATCAAGAACTCTTGTAGATGGAGGAACTAATTCCTCTGGTAAAAAATCTGGGACATCCATCCCACTCAATCTTCTGTAAATCAAATGCATTGCAACAGAGAATTCGTCTTTATTGAGTCTTCCTCTGTTGTTGATATCACTCAAGTTCCAAATCTTCTCCAAGTCAGGTCTTGCAAGCCCAGATTTACTGAGAACCTGGATAGCTTGTGGACCACCAATAAAACCTTGTTGACTGATGTTTTTGAAAATTTTCTCAAAAGTTGATCTTTCTTGTTGAGTGATTGCCCATTCTGCAGATCTTCTCACCGGTGCCTCTGATACAGTGTTGAAGAAGTTTGTCAAACCACCAGTCTTTTGAGGTACTAAAGGACCTGTAGGCATTGGAGGTAAAGTCGAGTTTGAGAACCCGGTGGCCTGAGGCATGATGCCAGTCTGGTTAGTCAAGACTGAAGTGAAGCCTGTCTGTTGAGGTGCCAAAGGAGCACCAGCTGTATTACCAGTCATGAACGAGGTACCGTTAATGCCTGTTGGTTGTTGTTGCAATGGAGCTACAGGGTTGAAACCAGTAGCCTGTGGTTGCAAAGCGGTACCGTTGAAACCAGTGGCCTGTGGTTGTAAAGCCGGAGCTGCTGCAGGTGCATTGAAACCTGTTGCTTGAGGTTGCAAAAAGGAACCAGGCTGTGGAGCGGAAAATCCTGATTGTAAACCTGGTTGGGTATTAAACCCTGTTGCTTGAGGCTGTAAAGCAGATGGTGCGAAACCTGTTTGTTGAGGCTGAAGAGCTGGAGCAGCGAAGCCTGTTGGTTGGGGTTGTAAAGTAGGAGCCGGATACCCAGTTGGTTGAGGCTGTAAATTTGGAGCCGTGAACCCGGTTTGCTGAGGTGGCATTGCGTTGAGCCCTGTCTGTTGTGGTTGCACAGAGTTTGAGCTGAAGTTTGGAATATTGCTTGGCTGCGATGAGGTATTAGATTCCTCCTCTGGAACGTAAAAGTTTATACTGTCAACAAAGTTTGTAACCTCCTGTTTCATTGCCGTTGGTAACTCAAAGGGAAGGTTCTCACCTCTCAAGACAACGTTACACAAGTGCAAGGCCAAGGCGAACTCTGGGAAGAGAAGCTTTCCGGACTTTGTTGTATCTGCCAAAGCCCAAATTTCGGCCAATTGAGAAGCTGGGATGTTGGATTTCATCAAGATCTCTCTTGCGGTGTTCCCATCTATAGCGTTCTCACCTTTAGGAACAGAAGCCCTGAACAAGTGCTCGAACTTCTGTTGATCTTCCAAAGTGATAAACGAGATCCGGACATTTGGGATTTTCAATTCGGTATTTTCAGCCTGTGGCAGAGGTGCCAGTGGTGGTGCGACTGATCCGAAAGAGTTTTGAGGCATTCCTGTCTGTTGGAATTGCATGGGCTGAGCCTGTTGACCATAGTACCCAGTCAGTTGAGGAGCCATTGGTTGAGGGGCCTGTTGTTGGACACCGTTACCAAATCCGTTGGTGAAGTTGGAGCCTTGGTACATCCCGTTCTGCAATGGTTGCTGTGGTTGTTGTTGCATTTGATAGTTGTTGTACCCCGTCTGTTGTGACTGGACGTAGCCACCTTGTTGCGGATTGTAATTGCCATAGCTGGTCTGCTGTGGTTGCAAAGGCAGCTGTTGGTTATTAAACCCTTGCTGATACGGATACATTCTGAGTCCAACGCGATCTATTCAAGCGCTCTGGATGCTCCCTTCTTTGCAATTGAGTTAAAGTGCTGGCTTTTCAATTAGTCGATCTGCTACTTCTTTTTCTATCCCGGAGATTTGTGTTCTGTGCACGACTTTTTACGCTGAAAAATTGATTTCATTTGCCTAATTATTCTACCATTCAGAATGTAATTGTGACAC
Source organism: Nakazawaea molendinolei (assembly GCA_030569155.1). Lineage (NCBI taxonomy): Eukaryota > Fungi > Ascomycota > Pichiomycetes > Alaninales > Pachysolenaceae > Nakazawaea > Nakazawaea molendinolei. The sequence goes on from JAJMKB010000002.1 coordinate 331,043, forward strand.
CAGAAGTAGTCCAAGTTGATGAGAAGCTCAACAGTTCGAATTTCTCATTCCAACGAACTCCAGAAGTCATATTTGAAAAATGACCGCATTAGGCGAGGTCTAAAATACAATTACCTTATCGGGAAGTCATAATCTCGACGCGACAAAAAAATGGCATCCGTTTTGGGCGAAGGAGAGGAGTGAGTGTGAATTAAAAGATCTTTTATACTGTTAGAAGATCAATTGGACCAGTAAATCAAGGACAATTGAAGTCCACTTCGTCATAGGACCAAGAGACTGTGAATAGGCAGAGTAATTGGACTGATTGTGTTTAGAAGCCACTCGATTGCCGGGGCTTAGAGAACTGGACCAAGACAGTTGCGATCAGATGACTCGTAATAGGGGGGTAGTTCATAGCGGAGATGATGAAGAGGACTTTGTGTTCAAAAAAAGAGGGTTGAGAAGAGGTAATGGTACTCGTAAATACACTGAAGATGAAGAGGAAGATGAGTATCTGGAACCAGTGGCGGTGAAAGAAGAGACTGAAGAAGATGAGGGAGGACGTCGTAAGAGCCAGATCAATTATAACGAGGACGACTATTTCGACGAGAAGTTAACCGGGGACGACGATCTGGAGAGCTCGGACACCGATCTTCGACCATCGAAAACTGTCAAGTTGAACTATAAAAAGAAAGCCGGCTCGGACGACGAATCTTTCCATGGAGACGAAAGCGAAGATGAAGACATCGACCCAGATCTGGACTTCTCTGAAGAAAACTATGAAGCAGCCGAGGAAAGGCGAGCAGTGAATAACTTCATTGTGAAAGACGACAGTGATGATGATGACGATGATGATGAGGACGATGAAGATCTCATCTCAACGAGAAGAAGAAAAAGGAACAAGAGACAGAGCTCAAGATCTCTGCTGCGTTCCAGAGGTAGATCTAGAAAGTCGAGAAGACTCAATCTGTTCGCCTCTGGAGACGAAGACGAAGAAAATCATGAAGAGTCAAGAGAACTCACTTTGGCTCAAGAAGTACAAGAATTGGAGGACTCTCCAGTAAGAACACCTCCACACAGGAAATTTAACTTTAGAGAACGTAAAGAGGTCAATTATCAGCTCCCTCCACCTATAGTGAATGAGAAACTGTTTGAAAATGATGTGGAATCGGGTTACGTCCCAGCAACTCCAAGAAGAGGAAGAAAACCAGCATCAGGTCCATTGAGAAGACTTTTCCCAACAGTGGGTCCTTTCGGTGGAGGTGATGTGACTTCAATCTTTGGTGAAAACGTACCAGGGGTAACCGCTGTTGGAGGCGGTCTGGATTCAGACTCTTCAGACGACGAAATAATACCTGTTGGAGGCTCTAATAGGCGAAACTCTTTAACCCAAGGTACTACGATGGCAGGAGCATTTGGGAAAGTTGAGCCTAAAAAGAAAAACTCATTGGCTGACAACGACCCATTAGGCATAGATATGGATATCGACTTCACTGCGGTTGGAGGATTGGACAACTATATCGATCAGTTGAAAGAAATGGTGGCACTACCGTTGTTGTACCCTGAGGTTTATCAAAGATTTGGAATAACACCTCCAAGAGGTGTCTTGTTCCATGGTCCTCCAGGTACAGGTAAGACCTTGATGGCGCGTGCATTGGCAGCGTCTTGTTCCTCTGAGACTAACAAGATCACCTTTTTCATGAGAAAAGGTGCTGACATTTTGTCAAAATGGGTAGGTGAGGCAGAGAGACAGTTGAGACTTCTTTTCGAAGAGGCCAAGAAGCAACAACCATCGATTATCTTTTTCGATGAAATTGATGGTTTAGCTCCAGTTCGTTCCTCGAAGCAAGAACAGATTCATGCCTCGATTGTTAGTACATTATTGGCTTTGATGGATGGTATGGACAACAGAGGACAAGTCATTGTCATTGGTGCTACTAACAGACCCGATTCTGTTGACCCTGCCTTGAGAAGACCTGGAAGATTTGATAGAGAATTTTACTTCCCATTGCCTGATGTTCTGGCGAGAGAGAAGATTTTGTCCATCCATACCAGGAAATGGAACCCACCATTAGATCCTGAGTTCATCAAAAAACTTGCTGCTTTGACCAAAGGTTATGGAGGTGCCGACCTCAGAGCTTTGTGCACAGAATCGGCTTTGAACAGTATTCAGAGGAAGTATCCACAAATCTACCAATCTACTGAGAAGTTAAAGATTCATCCAGAGAGAATCAACGTGATTGCAAAGGATTTTATGAAAGCGCTCGATAAAATCATCCCATCATCAGCCAGATCTGTTTCTTCGGTCAGTGCGCCCTTGCCAGATCATATCAAACCGTTGTTGGATGAAAAATTGACGATGATCACATCAAAATTGGACAAGATTATACCAAAGCAGAAGAAAATCTCGCCATTGGAGGAATCAATGTACGTTGACTTCACAGAGAATGATCTTGACGGTGGTTTCAAAAGGCAAGAATTGGTTAAAAAGTTGAGCAGCGCCCGTGTATTCAAACCTCGGATGTTGATCAGTGGACCACCAGGTTCAGGACAGGTGTATTTGGGTCAAGCTATCTTAAATCATTTGGAAGGATTTCAAGTTCAGTCTTTGGACCTCAGTAACTTGTATAACGACTCGACGAGATCGATAGAGTCTGCTATTATTCAAATGTTCATCGAGGCAAGAAGACATGCTCCATCGATAGTTTACATTCCAAACATCGATATTTGGTACAACTCCATCTCTGAGTCTGCTAAGGCCACTTTGTTGGGACTCTTGAGATCAGTTCAACCAAATGAGAAAATATTGTTGTTGTGCATTGCAGAGGAAGAACATCATGATCTTGACAACGAGCTCAAGGGACTCTTTGGTTTTACAGAGTTCAACAACATAAGGCTATCTAACACTTTTACCAGAGAGCTGTATGAGAAATTTTTTGAACCATTATGGACCGCTTTGAAGTTGAGACCTTTTGAATTTGGTGACTTGGAATCGAGACCAAAACGTCAATTACCAAAATTGAAGGTGATTGGGAAGAAGGCCGAAGGTACAAAGGAGTTGTCAAAACAGGAAGTGAGGATGCAGGAGAAATACGACATGAGGTTAAAAAACTCTTTGAAATTGAAGTTGAGCGGGTTGATGGAGCTATTCAAAAATAGGTACAAGAGATTCAGAAAGCCAACCATCGACGACAACTTGTTGATCTACTTATTTGAACCCTCTATGGCACCTAATGGAGTTGACCTTCCTTTTGTGAAGGATGGAGACATGATCCTTGAAGTTGCAACTGGACGTCACTACTACAACATGGACTTGGACATCATCGAAGAAAGATTATGGAATGGGTTCTACAGCGAACCTAAACAATTTTTAAAGGACATTGAAATGATTTATAAAGATGCGGCAGTCACAAACGATAGAGAGAGATTGTTGAAAGCTAGTGAGATGTATGCCAATGCTCAAGTCGGAGTTGAAGAGATATCTACTCCTGAATTATTGGCAGAATGTAGAAAGATGCGTGCAAGGGAGATTGAAAGACAAAAGCTGTTCCTTCAGAAGAAAAACTTGATTCCTGATTCTGTCTCTGAGCCGGTACTTAGTGCGGTTGAGGAGGAAACTATCCAAGTTGTCAGCAACGGCGATGAACCAACGATACTGGAAGAATTAGAGTCCAACGGACATCACAAGGAAGTTGAGACGGGTGCTATCACGGAGGTTGAAATGACAGAAGAGAGCAAGCCAGCTGAAGAGGAAGAAGCTAAAGTAGAAGTTACGCTGGAAACCTCTGAGGAAGTGAAACCTGTTGACGAAGAAGAGAAAGTGGAACCTGAATCAGAGGAATCGGAGGAAGAGGATGAAGAGTTGGATCAAGAACTTGTTGAACAGCTGCGAAAGGCCATCGAGGTTGATCTGACGTTGCTTGCCAGTATTCAAGCTCAAATTGTCGAGAATGCTGAATTCAAATACAACATCGAGAATCTTGAAGAGTTGAATGCTCAATTGATGGAGATTTTATGGCAAGACAGACAGAAATGGGATAGGAACGAAACTTTACGGTCGATCCAGTCGAAAGTTAACGAATATCACAAGTATTTCCAATCCACTATTTAAGGTATCCTATGTACATGTTTAAAATTAGTATAAGCTCTCAGCTACATCTAACAATCTGTAATCGTCCCCAAATTGTCCAAAAAGCTGTATCCCCGAAGGTATGTCGTTGAGACTGTTTTTTCTAGGGATACTTATGGCTGGAAGTCCAGCCAATGAGATGGGGACTGTTAGCACGTCGTTGACGTAAGATTTGATAGGGTTTTTGTTATCTTCACTGTTAAAAGTATCTAACAATGGTGCCTGGGTCATTGTTGTGGGTGTTATGATGAAATCTACTCCTTCAGGGTTACCCTCAATGGTGGAATGAACGTTCTTCATCTTGAAAACCTTGTCAAAGTCGTTGCAGAGCAGTTGACGAACATTTTTGGCTTTTAAGAAATGATTTGAGTAAGCTTCGGCTGACAAGTTGCAAGTACCCAGAAGGATACGTCTTTGTACTTCTTTCCCAAAACCCTCGCTTCTCGTTGGTGCAAATGAGACACCATTATCTGTATCACCTTGCGGAGAGCGATGTCCGTACCTGATCCCATCGTAACGGGCCAAATTGGAAGATGCTTCAGCTGGTGCTAATGTATAATAAGCGGGTAGAGCCAGCTTGATCATCGGTAGAGACAATGCTTTCACCTGGTGACCCATGGCCATTATATCCAGAATAATCTGGTGCCATGCTTCCTGAACCTCTGGTGATATCTCTTTCAAGTTGAACTCTTCCACGACTCCAAACGTGAGAGTTCCTTTTGGCAGTTTTATAAGATTTCTTGTATTAGGAGAGAGAGAGGTTGGATCCTTGTCATCGTGGGTGTCTAGCACTTTAAATACTCTTTTCATGGTGTCCATTTTTTTACTGAATATCCCCACGGTATCCAAGCTCTGAGCGTATGCTATAACCCCCCAACGAGAGATTCTTCCGTATGAGGGCTTGAAACCCAACACGCCACAGTATGAGGCTGGTAATCTCACTGAACCACCTGTGTCGGTACCTAAACTGAAATCGACCAAATTAGCGGCTACCGCAGCAGCGGATCCGCCAGAAGAGCCGCCAGAGACTCGTCTCTCTTCAGTATATAACGGATTCAAAGTGGGCCCAAAGATAGAGTGAGTACAAGCAGAACCCATCCCGAACTCGTCCAAATTAGTTTTACCCACCACCAGCGCTCCATTGGAGTTCAAAAGATCAATCACAGTGGCATTGAAAGGGCTTGTATACTCTTTCAACATATTTGAAGAACAAGTAGTTGGCTCTTCTGTGGTGACGATATTGTCTTTAATAGCAGCAAGCATCCCACTTAAAGGGAGCCCCTTTTCACCCAACTTCAACTCATTCCTCACACTTGTGAAGATGTTGAACAGCTGGTTTGCTTTCAGTACCCTTTCGAGTACCTGTTTCATCCTGCGTTCTCTATATAAATAGCTCTCTCTGTTCCTTTAGCTAGTAGCGTGGAATTTTTCACTAGTGAAAAAAAAAAAAGGTGCGTGAAAAATTCCCATGTGATTTATATCATATCGAGAGCTGTATAGAGATGGAGTCAATTGGGACCAAGCGAGAGCTTTCAACAGACACTCCAGAGCCTACGAAACATTACTCGACAAGATCAACAACACAATCGGCAAAGAATGCTAAGAACAATATCCCTCCAAGGTTGAAACCACTTCCCTATACTGAACTGGATCTATATAACCAGCTCAAAGCACCTTCACGTCATCTGGAATCGAGCATCGAAGTGATGAATGAGACAATAGAGCTCTATCAAACCGAGGATCATCCTTTCAATCGTCGTGGATTTAAGTATAAACCATGCTCCCCTAATCCTTTGTTCCCATCCTTGATGTACAGCACCACAGATCTCCCACCGTACCAGGTTCGGTTCAGCTATTTCGACAGATCTCAGGGCGCATACCTTGATGATTCCTCACTCAGGATGAGCTCTGATCAAGGATGGCGTAGTTCAAGGGCCAATGTCGCTGTAAGAGAAGGTTCCCATTACTTCGAATATAAAATATTACGCGCCAACGAAGAAGGAGATTCAGGACATGTTAGAATAGGGATTGGGAGGAAAGAGGCCTCAATTGAAGCTCCAGTAGGGTTTGACGGGTACGGTTATGGATTGAGAGACAAGTTGGGGCAGAAGATCCATTTGAGTAGACCTGTTGATTTCATGAAAGGTGGTTTCAAGACTGGAGATGTGGTGGGTATTCTCTTGACACTCCCAAGCTTGGAAGAGCAGAGAAAGATAGCACAGCTTCAGAAACAGAAGAAGATCAAATCGGATCCTTTGATCGCAGGTGCAGATTTGAGCTCGGTACACGACATCGACACAGATGTTGTAAGAGACCAGATACCGATAAGGTATAAGAACCAGCTTTTTTTCGAACAGTACGAGTACACATCAACAACCCCAATAGAGCATTTACTCAACCCAGTGACAGTGTTTGGTGAGAAAGCTATTCCTGATAAAGATAAATTCAAGCCTGCTATTCTACCGAATTCGAGTATCACTGTGTATAAGAATGGTGAATTGGTAGGTGTAGCTTTCCAGGATTTATTGGCGTTCCTCCCACCGAGCTCTGAACAATCACAGAATCCTGTTATTGCCAATTTGAAGAAATCTAAAAGAGCTGGAGATGAAGATGATTTGGCTGTAGTGAAAGACGATGGTAGTTTGGGATACTATCCAATGGCTAGTTCGTACAAGAATGGGTGTGTGGAGTTGAACGCAGGGCCTGATTTTTATCACCTTCCTGAAGATGTTAAGGCAAAGATCGCTGCTGGTGAAGTGAATGCCTTGAGTAGTAGATACGAAGATAAGGTCATCGAAGATGTTTTGTTCGATATCATCGATGAAGTGGAGTCTGAGTATTTGGACGCGTTAGAAGCTGAATAGAGCTGGTGTCTGTGGGTCCTGAAGCATTTGAAACGTCATTGCTTGATATGTACTGATATGTACTATAATTGAATTGCTTTATCAATAGTGTCACATTGGTACCTTAAATGACAGACAAATAATGCTACTCTGATGAGCTAAATGATATATATTAATTATCCACTGTGAGTGTCTATAGTGCTCCAAAGTCACAAAAAATTCTAACTCTCTCTACTTCTATTATTCTACAGTAAAGATCTGCCTCTTCTCAGTATGACTTCAAAGTCTCTCCCAACTCTGCTAGTAAACGACCAGATAACTGGTACTCACCTCCACTAACATTCAACCATTTATCTTCAACAAGTGAACTCAACAACTTTACCGAGTCTATTCGTGTGTAAGAGCCCTCAGTGGCTCTATGTATCACATTGGACAGATCTGTCTCGTCAATCATTTTCGACTCGCGTTTATAAATAGTCTCGATAACTTTGTTGATCAGTTGAATGTCTTTAGGTGAATATAGCGTCATCAACTTCGAGACTTCGTCATGTGACGTGTTGATAAAAGTGTAATATAATTCCTCGGTATCAGAGTCATAGAATTTCTTGATCACGAAGCCAAGCTCGTGAAGTGAATGGTTGATAGAGGTTATAGAGGCCTGGAAGGCTTCACTCTCTTCCATTTCTTCACTTTCACTCTCGTCACTTTCACTCTCGTCACTTACCACGCTCTGTTCCCTCTGTTCTCTTTGATCTCTGTTGTTTCTCAGTGTATCTACATCCTCTGGAACTTCTCCAGTTGTACCCTCTCTCTCTGATCTCTCCGTATCAGCGTTCGTGTCGTGTGCTGACTCTCGTGCCTCTCTTCTCTCTTTTCTGTTCTGTCGATCTGCCACAGACAACTGCTTATATATATCCTCCACCACGGTGGCTTGCACACTTCGTGCTCTCATAATGAATTGAACAAGAGCCTTCTCGACATCTGTCAATTCCTCCACTTCTGACATGCTCAAGCTGCTTACCTTAAGTATAAAGGAAGGAACAGTGGTCAAAATTAAACTTTTTTTTTCCTGCGTTTTACCCCATATTTTCATAACCTCTACAGTGAATTATTTTTTTCAACAACTTTGTGAAAAGTGAGATGGGGGATCAAATGGGGAAGATAGAGCTGGTGGAGGATCAAATAATAATCCGGATGGAGGATCAGACGGACAAGCTGGAGGAAATGGGGCAAAAGACACAGCATGGTATAAGAACAGTCGAGGAGCAACTGCAGATGCTTGCAGCAGACAAGTTCAGTGACGCTACCAAGAGTGATGAGATGAACGAAATGAACCGGACACAGGTGAAACAACCGCAAAAGGTGAACCAGATGGAGAAACAGAGAAAACATCAAAAAAGAAAAATGGATATGCTCCCTATTGAAGTGATACGAAGAGTGTGCAACTTACTTGCAAGACAAGAGGTGATCTCGTTGTGTCAAGTGTCTCGCAGAGTTGGTCAAGTACTGAAAGAAAGACTCTATCGATCAATAATTTTCGTCGATCACCAGTACGACCTCCATTTGTTGACGTTGAAAAAATATTATAACGAATACTCAAGTGTCACTACAGTGATTGCCAATGAGAATTCGTTAGATATGCTCTACAGCAGCTTGAAATTTCTCAACCCTTCAAACCAGAATTTGGTCAAGGAGTTGAAAATGATGATCAGTGTGGACAGCAGTTCAATAGTGCTCGAGAGGAAGATGGCCAAGCTACTTGCTCTCAATTTGAAGCTCACACTGCTTGTAGTGCCTATATTTAAGAAAGAACAGCTTTGTTTCGATACAAGTTGTCTTCGTTGGTTGAGTGCCGGAGAAGTGATAAGCTCAGCTTATGACAGAGACTCTGTTCAAAATATCAGGGCATTTGTGAAGAAATTCGCACTGAATAGTCTCGAAATGTTGCATTTGCGGTCATGTAACGAAGATTTCTTCACCAAAGTTATTCAGGATATCCAAGGCATGGATAACGTCACATCTCTAAGGTTGACTGGGACTTCAATCGATGACGATTACCAACAATACCCAAATCACTTGGAAGAGATGGCCAACATGCTTGTTTTGAACCACGACATGGCCAAATTGAACGACGGCCGTGGGTTTGTGTTCTCCAAAGTCAAACACTTGACAATCCAGAAATTCCAATTTGCAGAGACTCCATACCGTAAATGGAAGTTAGATATTCGTTTCTTGAACTTTGACCATCTTTCTAGCCTCGCCTTGTTGAACTGCAAAGCCGAGGACCATGTCTTACAGCATCGGATCCAAAACCAGATCCATGCCAGTGATTTCACCAATTTGGAACAACTTGTATGTGAGCATTCCTCAATAGTGAATTTGGGGGTGATTTCGAGAAAACTGATCAATCTCAAAAGGGTCCATATTTCTAAAGGAGCTCTCAGTTTCAACGAATTGGTCAAACTGGTACACAAGATTAAGAAATTGCAGTGCTTCTCCATGAACGATAGTCGACTTGTGAGAGATTTCCATCGAATCTTCAACAACCATCGAGAGTCAAATGTGCTCTTCTCGAGACATTTCCTCAACGAATATCAATTCCAACCCACACAACCCATATTCAAATACACAGAGGAAGAACTCAACAGGTTGCTCAACTCTTACAAAATTTCTACAGATTATATCGCTACCAACTACGCCAACGATGTGGACCCATTCTACGATATCTACTTTGACAAAGACAGTTTTGTTAACAGGTTTTTCAAAGACACTTTTAGACCTTTCCGTGAGGACATTGACTCCAAGATCTTGCCAATTGCACAGAGTCTTTTCAATTGCAACGACTCGTTGGAATATGTGAAGATCTGTGGCATTGGCTTTGTGAAACCCCCAAATTCGCTGTGTTACTTGGACGTATAGTCGTGTACCAGAGAAAAAAAATTACACGTACCTAATAGTTCTAAAGTTTATATTAGTTTATAAAAAGTGATACAGTTGACTAGGTGATATTTGAGGGTGCTAACTAGCGAATAGCTTTCAGATAGCGAAACTTTGATACCGAAATTCATCAAATCGAGGAAAATGTCTTTTAATTATCAACAACCAGGGTACAATTACGCTGCTGATAATCTCCAATTCTACCAGCAGCAAGGTGTAACGAGTCCCAGAGGTGTACAAGGAGCTATGCAGACAGGATACTCAGACTACGGAGGCAACCTCTCAGGGACAATGGTCGACACACAACTTTCACAAGGGTTTCTAGCCCTGTTTTCCACGTCCGGGTACCCTGGAGAACCACCTTTGTTAGAGGAATTGGGCATCAACTTCCACCATATTAAATTGAAGACCATCTCAGTGTTGAGTTTCAACTCAAAGAGATTACTTTCAAACCCAGACATCTTGAACGACAGTGATCTTGCCGGTCCAATCTTATTTGGAGTCTTGATCGGTGCTTTACTCTTGTTCAACGGGAAGTTCCATTTCAGCTATATATACGGAGTCGCCCTTGTGGGGATCGTGTCATTGCACCAGTTATTCAAATTGATGGGTAACGACGACGCCAATACCTCTGTTGACGTGATCAAAACAGGTTCGGTCGTTGGGTATTGTTTGTTACCTCTAGTTTTCTTGTCAGCTCTTAACATCCTGCTCAACCTCAACAATCTCCTCGGTTACGTTATTACAGCATTGGCCATCTTTTGGTGCACCTTCTCAGCAAGTGCATTTTTCATGATAGCATTCAAGCTCAGTAACGTGAGGTTCTTGATAGCTTATCCATTGGCAATCTTGTATAGTATCTTTGCCCTCATGATCATTTTCTAATCCTTCGATCGATATTTGAACGTGACTGTAGTGTATTTGTGGTGATTTGAGCTTCATTCAAGCCTTTTAGATTGATTCCAGCTGTCTTTTTACCTGACTTTTATCCAGACTCTACGTGCATCCACTGCATCTGTCCAACTACTTTCAGGTCTCCGCCTAAATTTTTCAATTCTCCGCCTAACTTCCGCCCAGTTTCCCAGGTCTCCGCCTGAGTGCTGCCTGACTTCCACCGAGTGTTTTTTTTTTTTGCCAGCCCGCCAAAGCTCCCCAGAATCAAGCTGAAAAAAAAAATCAATTCTCATTTTAGATATCTTTCACCATGAGACCCTATACAGCTACAGGCTTAAAAAGCCTACAAAGGCTCTCTAGACAGCTAACAACAACAACCAAGCCCTACTATATCACCTCACCGATATTCTACGTTAATGCTAGCCCTCATATCGGACATCTCTACACAATGTTGTTGTGTGATGTCAAATCAAGATGGACACAGCTTTCTGGTAAACCTTCATATTTCACCATTGGAACCGATGAACATGGGCTAAAGGTACAAAACGCCTCAGAAAAGAACAAATTATCACCAAAAGAATTTTGTACCTTAACGTCCCAAAAATTCAAAGATTTGGCCAATATGGCTGATATCAAGTATGACAGATTTATAAGGACCACAGACCCTGATCATGCTGAAGCAGTTGTACATTTTTGGAACGTGCTACTAGAGAAAGGTTACATCTATAAAGGACAACATACCGGCTGGTACTCAATCAGTGACGAGACTTTCTATCCAGAGCAACAGATCGAGTCCAAATTTGTAGATGGACTCTTGAAGTATTTCTCAACAGAAACAGGCTCCGAGGTTGTATTTGAGACCGAAGAGAATTATTTCTTCAAATTGAAGCATTTCAGACAAGATTTGATCAAGTTGTTGAAGGAAAAAGATGATTTTATAATACCGAGGAAGTATCAGTTGGACATCTTGAAAGAGCTCGAGTCCTCTGAAGGACAAGATTTGTCGATCTCACGACCTTCTTCCAGGCTCCATTGGGGGATTCCCGTCCCAAATGACCCATCGCAGGTCATTTACGTCTGGGTAGATGCCTTGGTAAATTATATCACCAGTGCAGGGTACCCATGGATGAACTCTACTTCCAACCCATGGCCTGCTACCCATCTCATCGGTAAAGATATCACCAGATTCCACTGTATTTATTGGCCTAGTTTATTAATGGCAGCTGGTGTCGAGTTGCCAGAACAAATAGTCGTGCACGGCCATTGGCTCATGGGCGGTAGTAAGATGAGTAAGAGTAAAGGTAATGTTGCAGACCCTGTGGTGATCTCTGATTACTATGGCTCTGATATGTTGAGGTTCTTCCTCACGGAGAACTCCATATTGACCAGCGACTGTGATTTCACAGAACAGAAATTGAACCTGTCTAGAAACCAGTTCATCGATAAGCTTTGTAACTTGATGACCAGAGCGTTTGGTAAAAAATTCAATGTCGAAAGAGCATTGTCTAAAGTTGATACTATTGTTGATGAGAAGTTCATCGACACTATGGGTCCGGAAAATCATGTAGCTGATATCAAAAAGTTACTTCTGGATCTCGACTCTTTATATACCAGAATGGACCAAGACCTTGAAACTTTCACCACTCATAGAGCGGTCGACAAAGTGTGGGATGTCTTGTTCCAAGCTAACCAGGTATTTCAAGACGGTGCCCCATGGCAATATAAATCAGATCCTGCTCTAGAAGGAACTCTCAGTGATCCTTTGAACAGACAGGATTTGTTGGTTTTCACAGCTCTTGAGACGGTGAGAGTAACCTTAATAGTCTTACAACCATTTATACCAGAACTAGCTGAGAAGCTTTTGGATATTCTCAAAGTTGACCCACTGAAAAGGGGAAAGGATTACGCAAAGATAGGCCAAGATTTGATGTACGGTAAAAGTGTCAGTAGGGGTAAAGGGGAAAAGGTGCCTCTTGAAAAACTTCCATTGAGAGAGGGCGCCTATGCATAGAAATGACTTGTACATAGAAATAGATAAGCTGACTTTTTAACAGAGCTACACTATACACTGCTAGCTAATTGTATCACCTCACATTCAAGTGTAGATGTATCCATCAACACGACCTCCCCAGTTAGATCAAATCTTGGAATTGAAATCAGCCTTACAGTGAAATCATCCAAAGAGACGATTTTTGATTCAAACTTAGGCTGGTTTCCCACAAAATAGACATGTGGAGTTTCTTCGAGCAAGAAAGGATCTTCTTCTTCGTACGGGTAACAACAAAGAGTGTCTGGAGCTGTTGGAACCAAATTTTGGCAACGTAATGTGGCTTCTATTATAGGCATTCTGGAATCTTCGGGGCAAAGTGTGACCAATTCCCCAACTTCTTGTAACTCTTCGTGGGTATCTTCTTTGCGAGCTTTGGCTTGATTGAATTTGTCTAATGGTAGAAGATATTTGTAGATATCAGTGATATTTTCACCACTTGTACCCAAGATTCTGCAGTCATCAATCTCGAGCCATGTTGGATTGGTGGTCTTCTGGAAGTAAGTTGTGTTGATGAGATGTTTGTTACGGGGAAAGAATGAGTTGTGCAATGCCAGCTGTGGGTATGTGATCTCAGCGGGATCGGATTCTCCAGGGAGAATGGTCACTGGTAACGAAATGAGAATCTCACTGAGAAGCTCATCGAGTAGATTTATAGATTTGGCATTGAAGTTTGACTTGTTCATCAGCTTGTATTTGTCCTTTTCTGACAATTTTACAGCTGAAGCTTCAGCGTCATGGTTCACCAATGTGGAGTTACCTGCAATGACCAACCTGGTGATAGTTTTGGCTTGCCCGGGTAAAAGATTGCCGACTAAGAACTCTTTCAACAATTCGAATTTCCAAGCTTGATAATTGGATGAATTTATTCCCATCCCACTGATGAATGCAATTTTATTGCCAGTAGAGGTAGCTTTTCTAGGTAATTGAGGTGCCAGCTCTGGGTAACACACATCAACAACTTCGAAAATACCTGCCTGTACTTCGGCACCCAATAAACCAACAACGTTACCGCTCACAAGTATAACTTTTTCAAGTAAAGCTCCTGCCAATATGACTCTACCACTTTCGTCTTCGATCATGATCTGATCATTTTCAGGATCACTATAAGCTTCAGGAGGAATTGGTGGAGCACCATACATATCTTCAGCTACGTCTTTCAACACGTTCGGTTTGTACTTCAAATCGGAGAAAATCGTGCCTATGATCCATGAAGGCTCACTTGTTCTGATATCCAAGATCTTGTCTACGTAGACCGGTTTGATATCGTTCACCGTTTGTTCTCCCCACTTCTTTTCGCATTTAGACAGAAGTCTTGATTTCAACACCCTAAGACGATGAAAGTACATCGAACTGAATTGTTTGCTGTAATTTCTTTGGGTTTTAGACAAGTTGAAAAGATCTTTAGACTTGTACTCAGCATGCTCATCTGATTCATTCCGACTCACTGGGACATGACCAGAAGTTGTAGACTCCTCAAATCTATCACCGTTAGTACTTTTATCATCAACTCTCTCACTTAATACTCACTTTAGAGGTTCAAGGTAATTCATCTCGGTAGCTCTCTTCTCTATACCTAATACGCGTACCTTTACACGTCTGCGATGTATATTTTTCACTGCGTCAGATCTGAGTGAAAAAAAAACTTAATCTGAATCTAAAGAGCTTAACCATTTTCTGAACGCATTATTCCTGGCAATTTCATCATTGTTGTTAATCGCATTATTCATGAAAACAAATTGATCGTAGAAAGCATTCATTTTAGCCTTGTTTGGTTTAAAATTCAAGACAAATTTCTTATTTTTGATCGAGTAAGAAATAAGGTATATCAATGTCATGATCATGGAGAGAAGGTTTCCACGAGGAGCCAACAACTGCCTTGTCTGAATTGAAACTATTTTCCTGTTGAAATGGAAGGTATAAATCTCGACCAATTTCCTCAAGCTGTAGTAATTTGAGAATCTATTCTTTCGAAGGGTGCCCTGGATCTCCAAGATATTCACTGTTGTATCCCCAAAATCTTTTTCTCTATCGCATTTGAACTCTATTAAGCAGATTTGACATTGATTAACGCAAACAGGAATGAGTTGACTCTCGCTGTCTATTTTCAAACTTTCAAGAAGAGTTTGCTCAGCGTGTTGAAAAGCATTATATCCACGAGCACCCACTCTCCCGTAAACCATTTTTTTGCAAATTATTTTACAATTGTCGTAGAGTTGCATGGAGTGTGGGACTGAAAAGATTCTTTGTAAAAGATCAATTAGACAATTGATCAACTCTGGATCTTGCAATTTGATCATGTCGATTTTCCACGATTTGGCAATATTAAGAGCCATTCGTTTTGGCAAAAAGAACTGGTCAAGAGAATTGTCAAAAGAAGCCACTGCACCTTTACGACTTGATACTGTTCTCCTGGATTTTTGTCTGAGTAATTTCTTACCAGGTCTTTCAGTGTCATCTGAAAATTTAGCTGATCTTTTCCTGCTTACCGTTAATGCAATCTTTGGATCAGCATCTGGTGCTTGATTTTGCTTATCAATTCTTGAAGCAATTTCTCTGATCTCTAATCTTTTCACCAAAGTGAAATAGAAAGGTGATCCCAATGCTATTTTCTCAATAAGATTCCTATCCAAACTTTGAAACTCTCTGGTATAGAAAGCTGTGGCATCAAATTTCATGGCTTCAATCGTCTGCCCTTCAAAACACCGCAAAAACGTATCGGAACAGCACATCGAATAGACAATCGCTAAAACATTAACTGCATTGTTTCGAGATATGGCATTGAAAAGAGATGCGATTTGAACTACACTGAAAGGTCTCAATTTGTTCAAACCTTTAGGTCGAAATAGTTTTCTTACAACTTGAAGGAAGTCGTCGTCTTCATTTTTGCAGAACACTGCCTCTAAATCGATATCAAAGCTCATCTCTGATGTTGGTGAACAATTGATCAAATAAAGGGAGCTCGAAGGGGTGTTTACTAGTGCTAAATGCCAGTTATCTTTATATCTGTAAGGATGGATCCAGAATTGCAAAGCACGACCAGCAGGACCATAACAGACGCTATTCCTGAATATCCCTATTTCGCATCTTGGTCTTGAGTATCGGTCCATCACCATTGCCGAGTAGTAAAACATCATGTTCAGAGACCATCTGTCGGTCGTGTGAGAACAATCGTTCATCCGCACTCCAGACATCATCCCAGTATAAGGATGTTTTATGTAGTTGAATGGACATTGTCTCTCGTCATCTATGACCTCAATTCTTGTTAAGTAGTTAAGTTAGTATGTTGTCACTTATAAAAAGGGGGTAATATCTCACCAACACAGCGGTTACTACGTTATCAAACTCAATCTGGTCCTTCTCGTTCAAGGGTAATTCAAGTGTATTGAGACTCTTCATTCCTATTACTTGTAAGTGTTTATTACAATAGGGTGAATTACACTGTTTAAAACTTTATGGATCCTCTTAACCCCTTTTGAAGTAAGCGAATAGATAAAATAATTTTCTTTAAATTATTTTCAAATACTACGTTTGGGCAAGAAAAATATGACTATTGATTTGAAGTTGATCTTTTTTGATCAATTGTAATTGATATAAATACTGTTGGTGTAATTTTATAATAAAATGAAAAAATAAATATTTGTCTATAGCTTCAAAAGGGGTGATACTGAACTCTACTGAATCTACAGTGAAAAATTATTTAAAGCGTAGTTGTTGAGTATTAATTAATAAATTCGCAAGTTAAAAGCTGCTTTACCGTCTTAGTGCCTTTGATGGGGCCCTCTCTTCTTGTTTTAATTTGCATCTTATTTGACTCGATCTCATCTCATCCGAAACAAAAAATATAGACGGAGCAAAAAAAAAAAAAGTCTCTCGGGGGCGAGTCGAACGCCCGATCTCAAGATTTCTAATTTTAAACGATTACAGTCTTGCGCCTTAAACCAACTTGGCTACCGAGAGGTGAAACATTAAGGCGAGAGAAAATTTGGTTTATATTCTGGTGCTTAGTTACTGCTCTGGTTCAATTGATTGTAGAATTCACGAAGGGAAATTAAGTGCCTGCTGTGACTGTTCAGATGCATCGATATATATTTTCGGAATGCAAGCAGGCAGCATTGAAAATTTATAAATCTTATGTTTATTCAAAAATGATTATCTCCGATATCACAGTGTGTTTACTTTGACTAAAGTCTATATTTAATATAAATCCACTATATCAAATTACAGTTAAACTATGTTTTATCGCAGAATGAAGACATTTCGACTCCGTTTCAGCGGTAATCCAATTGTATGACAAAATCTGAAATTGTACAAATAAGTACCAATCAACAAATCACAAATTCCGATAAAGTCAAATCTAAAGTCAAATCTCATCACATCGATGGGTGAAAAATAGATTTTTTCGATAAAAAAAACTAAAACTAAGTTGTTATATACCAATTGCCCTCGATGAGAAATTTACCACTATTGGCAATATTGCCGTCGTTGATCATTCATAGTGTATATGCTGGTTTCTATGAAAGTTCTCCACACGTTATCGAGCTCACAAGCTCGAATTTTGACGAGATCATCCAAAACACCAATTATACGAGTGTGGTAGAATTCTATGCACCTTGGTGCGGCCATTGCCAGAACTTGAAGTCTGTCTATAAAAAAGTGGGTACAGCATCTGAAGGTCTTTTCCAGACTGCCGCTATCGACTGTGATAGTAGCGTCAACAAAGAACTCTGTGCAAAATTCCAGATCAAAGGGTTCCCAACATTGATGGTATTCAGACCCCCAAAATTCGATCCAAATGATCACGAGAAAAACATTCACAAATTAACACACCTGAAACATGTCTCTGAGGTGTATAATGGGGAGAGAGCATTGACCAACATTGTCGATTTTGTAATCTCAAGAATTAAGAATTATGTGAAAAGAATTAGTAATGAAGATCTGTTGAACAAGTTCATCAACGGGCGTACCAAGACAAATAAAAATAAGCTCTTGTTGTTGACTGATAAGCAGAAGCCTTCTCCGTTGATCAAATCATTAGCCATTGACTTTTTATCCGATCTCGAACTGGCATATATGAGTATCAATAGTAAGAACAAAGAGCAAATCTTTGAGCTTCTTAAGATCGAGCCAACTTCCAAATTACCACAAGTAGTTGTCATCGACAAGTCTCAAGATGAAGACAGTTTCCATTTGTATGACGGGAAATTAGACAAACTTCTGTTGTCCGAATACCTATCAGAATTTGGGAATCCGCAAGAAGGTCCCCTTTCTCCCCGTGAAAAGGTGTTGAAGAAATAC
The DNA here is from genome assembly GCA_030569155.1 of Nakazawaea molendinolei. Taxonomy (NCBI): domain Eukaryota; kingdom Fungi; phylum Ascomycota; class Pichiomycetes; order Alaninales; family Pachysolenaceae; genus Nakazawaea; species Nakazawaea molendinolei. The sequence goes on from JAJMKB010000002.1 coordinate 349,170, forward strand.
AAGAAAAACAACAAAAAATCCAACAAGTCCAAGCCAAAGTCTAAGAAACCAAAGAAATCCACCAGTCGTGACGAATTGTAATCGAAAAGCTCCCCAAAGATGTCTCAGCTACAGTATAGAAAAGTAGTGTATTCAATCCCAAAATAATCCTTTTTCGACAAAGTGAAATAATTTTCAATATGGAACTAGTCAAAGTAGTTCTCAAACTAATATTGGAAAAGTATCAACATGATCACGAAATATTTCACCAAGGTAACGGTCAGATTCAATCCTTTTGGACCAGAAGGTAAGTAAGATTTGATTTGCTGAAGTGAATTTACTCTCTTCAGGTGTCGATCAATATCATCTACGCTCGACAAACTAGTGTTATGAATGAAGAACTAACTCCAAAACAGGGAAACCAGCTAGACTTTTCTTAGCAGCTATCCCACCGGCTTTGAAACAACAATGTCAGATCTCGCACGAAGTGCTAACAGCACAATCTAAGAATACACCAATCGTTTCTGTGGTGTATAAAGATAAATTCACACTCGAAGTTGACCCAACCAACTCGAACTTTAACGAATTACAAGCAGCATTTGACAGACACTCGAGAAAATTACAATTACAAGACTCGATCAACTCGTAGATTCTCGAGGGTTCTATCATGGTTTTCAGTCTACGTCATCGTGGCCTTTAGAGAGAACTAAAAAAGGTGTTGATACAGGCGATTTGATGTATATAGTTTGAATAGTCGTCTTCTAGATGTATTTTCTACTTCATTCTGTTCTCTGAGTTAGATTCTGTAAGTTGTAGCTTAGTTGAAGATGGCTTGAAATTTTGTGAAATTTTTCATGATTTGATATTTCTGATATCTATCTCATCTCGCTGCCTAGAAAAATTTATACAAGAGTCAAATTTTTTCTCTACATTAAAAGATCATATAATAAAGAAATACAAAAGAATGGTCAAACCAATAGGGGTGAGAAGGCCTAAATTCTCTAGAAAAGATGCCTATGAGTCTGAAGATAACTCCGAGGATGAGTTGGGATCGATCTTGAAACAGAGCACACGCAGAGTCGAAAGAGAAGACGATGATGATCTCTCATCGATGTCATTTGGCAAGTTGAACAAAGCACAGAGAAGATTAGAGCAAGAAGAATCATCGAGTGACGACGGAAGTGAAAGTGAAGGATTCTTCGAAGAGGACTCGGAGCAAGAAACAGAGACAAGGAGGAAACCAGCTAAAAATAAGAAGAAATCCAAACATGCACCAACCGAGCAGTCAGCAAAGAGACCAGTATCGAAAGTGAGGCAAATTCCAGGATTAGAATCAACCAAGAACACATCTTTATACACAGATATACGATTTGATACAGCTTTTGGTAAGTCGGATCTTGAAAAGACCAGAAAGAACTATGCCTTTTTGGATGAATACAGACTGAAAGAGATAAACGAGATGCAAAATCTTTTAAAAGCTAATGAGAAGAAGAAGTTATTATCTGAGAAAGAAGTGGAGGAGGTCAAATATCAGCTTCAATCTTTGAAATCGAGAATGGACACTTTGAAGAACAGAGATCTCGAGAACAAAGTGTTGAAAGATTTCAAGCAGAAACACAAAGGTAATGGTGATTTCTTCTTGAAGAGAAGTGACAAGAGGAAATTGATCCAGAAGGCCAAGTTTGATGGAATGAAGTCGAAACAAAGAGAAAAGGTTATGGAGAGAAAGAGAAAGAAGAGATTGGGAAAAGAATTCAAGCAGATGGAGTTTATGGGTTGATCTTTTTATCTCTAGATCTCAAATTTTGGGTGAATCTTCATGGTTTAACTACCCTATTATCGCATACTCACTGATTTATGGTCGACTGGACATAATACAAACGTTGGCATTCTACCGAGATCAAGGCAGTAAAAAGCAAAAATTGCTCATCAAAGTAATAAATGAGCTAAACCCATGGACTTAGTCGGACCAGCACTCTTTACTGATACCCTGAAGTACTCTCGTGTTTATCAACACTAACCACGGATCTACAGACATTCGAGAAGAAATGAAAATTATTATATACAGAAAGAAACGAATATTGTTGATCATTTTTGAGTCGATTGTTTCAGTTTCGATTCGTTTTCATACCAATCGTTGAAACTACCATTGTAATTACCTCTATGCTTGTAACCAAAAGTACCGACCAATTCCTCAGCGGCTGTAGATCTCAAACCTGCCTGACAGAAGAAGATGAGCTCTTTGTCTTTGGAAGGTTTCTCAAAGTCGAAAAGATCCTGAAATTCTTCCTCTGGGAGGTCCAAGGCTCCGGGAGTGGATTTGAAAGGTATGTTGATAGCTGTTGGGATGGTACCGTACAATTTCAATTCATCTGGTTCTCTTACATCAACCAACACTTTGTTTGCATCCGGATGTAATGTCAATTGTTTGATCTCAGGATAGGTGTACAATTTAGCAGCTGGAGTCTTGCCAATGATTGGCTCCGACTCTGTTGATGGAGCAGTGCTTTGGAATCTGATGGCACTGAAAGCAATACGGAATTGAGGAGCTCTACAAGTCAAGACAGCTGGTCTTGCAAGCTGTCCAATGGCTCTCGGAGCAAAACGTGAAACGAACATCTCTTTCTTTTTATACTATTTGATCTTGTTCATTTAGAGACTCTTCATAAAAATTTTTTTTTTTTGTTCTAGTAAATCTGGATCACTCAGTAGATTCTTTGACTAGTGATTTGAGAAGAACAAATGTCATTTAGAAAGAGATCTGAGGTCATCGGGACCGGTGGTGTTGGTGCTGGAAGGGTACCAGTGGCTAGGGGACCTGTTGGAACTGTGCCACTGCCACCATTGGCAGGGGTTCCAGGTAGAAACACTACTGCTCATCTCCCAGGAAGAGCTGCTTCACCTATGGCTGGTAGAAGTTCACCTAATCAGGAGATGAAAGATCATCCTGGTATAAGACCATCCATATTAACTTCACAACCGACGATATCAACAGGATCCATGGATGTAGATAAGATTCTCGGTCATCGTGGGGTACCTTTGGGGTGTAGTGTCTTGATCGAAGAGAATGGGACTACCGACTTCAGTACAGTGTTGTTAAAGAAATTTGTGTCTGAAGGGTTAGTACAGAACAGATTGGATAAGCTGAACACGCATATAATAATAATAGGCCAGGACTCGAGTTGGGGGAAGAGCTTACCTGGTCTTTATAAAGGTTCTTCAAGAGATCAGAAAAGGCTACTGATCAAGATGAACGAGAGTAAGTTGAGTGTGTCTAACATCAACGACCAGACGACTCCTAATAAGGATATGAAAATTGCATGGAGATACGGACTCTTGGACAGGGACAGTAAAGCCAAAGGTGAAGATGATTTATCGTTGACTACCCATCCAGATTTCATACATCAGTTTGATATCACCTCCACTATGATACCGGCACCAAACCCTACAGAGATGAGCTTCGTACCTATAAGTAAACACCTTGTCAAACAAGTTGAGCTGATAATACAGAAATATCCAGGCAAAGTGATCAGATTGGTGATACCAAATCTTTTGCATCCATTGATATATCCTCTACAAATGACCAAGAACCTGGAGATTTTGAAAATGATCTTGAGCTTGAGAAATTTGACCAGAAAATATTCTTCACAACTTGCTATGATGGTATCTTTGAATTTGGATCTTTACTCTCGTGAAAATGCTTTGGTCACTCTTATAGAGCACCAGTTCGATGGTGTTTTGGAATTGCAGCCTTTTAACCCTGAACTCTACGAGCTCATGGAACGTGTCTATCTGAAAGAACCGAAAAAGATCAAGCATGGATTTGTCAATATTTTGAAATTACCGGGATTGAGTGATCTAGGTATGATGGTTATCAAGAACATGGAATACTGTTTCAAAAATGGTAAAAAGAACTTTGATGTAGAGGAGTGGTCCATTCCAGTGGATGAAGAAACTGGAGTAGACAGAGATGAAGTATCTCATGATGGTGCTCCACCAAAAGGACAGACACTGAAAAATATCGAATTTTAATTGGACTGGCTAGCATTAAGGAAACTGTATCAAATATAGCTGGTGATTTGGAAATCAAGGATGCCTAAGAGTTTATTTTCATATTGAAATTTTCGAGCACCGAGTTCATTACTCAACAAGTATATAGCTGAGTGGTCTTTCTCTGAACTATAAAATCCTCATAGACCACTACATTTCAAAATCTGAAACACATTAACTCCATACAAAACCAAACCCCCAGGGGGGTTTTTTTTTATATAGTGGAAAAAAACAATTAATAAGAACACATTGAATAGACGATGAGTATAAAAGGTAAAGTGTTATGCCTTCATGGCTTTGTTCAAAGTGGAGATATCTTCAAACTGAAGAGCTCAGGATTACGTAAATCCTTGAAGAAAATCGGGCTCGAGACTTGTTACTTGACAGCGCCTATTAAGATTGTACCAGCGGATTTACCTTTCGATCTCAGTGAAGAAGATTTGCAAAAAAGGTACGGAGCTGGAGGTGACGACAAGGAATACAGAGGTTGGTGGGTGAGAAACAAACCTGATTACGATATCGAGGAGACGTTGGAGAGTATCAAGAGTTGTGTCGAGAAAGAAGGTCCTTTTGTTGGGTTGATCGGATTTTCTCAAGGTGCGGGTTTAGCTGCGATGATCTCTCCAAATTTCAGCCAATTGTTCGGACAATCAGATCCTTTGAAATTTGCCATTTTTTACTCCGGATTTAAGGTGGTGGACAATCCTGTCTTGGATAAATACTACAAGACTAAAATCAGCATTCCTACACTCCATGTCATTGGAGAGTTGGACACCGTTGTGACCAATGAGAGATCGATGAGGTTATACGATGAATGTTGTGAGCCCAAATCTGCCACAATTTTGAAACATCCAGGTGGCCATTTCGTTCCAAATGCTAGAAATATCGTAGATAAAGAGATCGCATGGTTACAAAATGTCTTTGAAGACAAGCCTGCTGTTGAAGAGCCAAAGAAAGAGGACGATTTAGACGATATTTTAGCCATGATCGACAATTTGGGTAAAGCTTGATTTATGGAGCTTGTTTCTTGTGGTGCTTTTCTCGATAAGAATGAAGTGATAGTGAAGAAGAGTGATGGCGAAAAAGGGAGACATTTGCAGATATCTGATTAGATGTTTTGATGTGATAGAGATATAATAGAGATAGTGAAAAATCAGAGGCGGAAATATCTTTATTGGATATTAAAAAGAACGATTTCCAGAGGGGTATAAAAAGAAGACGTTTGTCGAATTGAGTTCAATCGGAATAAATACAAGCAAAAAGTGGCAGTCACACGACACTGTATCAACATAGGTTTAGCGAGAACTGTAATCTCAGCCAGAGATAACCTCATGCATAGAAAAAAAAAGTGAAAAATTCAAGTTGCATAAAGTAATCAGTTGCAATTATTCAAGTACAAAATGGCGGATACAAGACATGATGTCCCTTTGAAAACGAGGATCATACAGATCACTTGTGCTATTGTTTGGTGTTTACTTGCTGCTGGTCCAGTGTTTGGGTTTGCTGCCTTGAAACCGGTGTTGATATCTGAAGGTGTATATTCGGGCTTATGCGAAGTTGGAGATGAAGTACCTTGTGTTAAGCAGGACTTGAAGTTGAACTCGATGTTCACATTGGCTGCCGTTATTACCAATATAACATCTTTACTTGTCGGTTCAATCTTGGATAATTATGGACCAAGAGTCAGTGGTATCATCGGTGCCGTATTAATCTTTGTTGCTTCTTTGATACTCAAATACAGCGCTACTATTGAATTTATGGATGGTTATAAAACTGGATACACTTTACTTCTGTTCGGTGGCCCATTCGTGTTCATCAGTTGCTTCCAATTGGCCAACACATTCCCTCATAATTCGGGTTTGATTTTACTGTTGTTGACTGGTGCTTTTGACTCTTCCTCGGCATTGTTTTTGGTCTATAGACTTGTCTATCAGAACAACATTGTGGAGAATTTGTCCATCTCAAAATTTTTCACCATTTATTTGGTGGTTCCAGTGTTCATATTTATTTGTCAAGTCACCGTGATGCCAAAGGACTCATATAAGACCGTGAACAATTTGGCGAAAATTGGGGAATTGGGTATCGATGAAACTGATGAGACCACACTGTTGCTCTCTACATCTAACTCCCATACCTCTGCCAAATCGGTTTACGAGCAAGAACAAGAGACAAGGTTGACACACAAGAGCGGTGGTATTTATGGGGTTTGTCATGATATGGACCTTGTTCCTCAATTGAAGACCCCATGGTTTATCCTTATGTGTCTTTTCACCACTATTCAGATGTTGAGGATCAACTATTTCCTTGCTACAGTGAGATCACAAGAAGAGTATTTATTTAATGGTGTTGTTGCGATCGAGATCAACCAATTCTTCGATTTGGCATTACCTTTAGGTGGTATTGCCTCGATTCCATTCATTGGCTTGTTGTTGGACAATTTCACCACTTTATCCGTTTTGACCATCTTGACTACTGTTTCGGTGATTATCGGTATTTGTGGGATCTTGAAATTCCAATTCCTGGCATACTTGGGAATCTTGATGTTGGTGGTTTACAGACCTTTCTACTATACCCTGGTTTCAGACTATTGTGCTAAAGTTTTCGGGTTCAAAACTTTTGGTACTATTTACGGTGCCATTATTTGCTTCAGTGGGTGCTTGAACTTATTACAGACTTTGTTCGACAATTTGACACATTTCACTTTCAACATGAACCCAATTCCTGTCAATTCCACCTTGACTTTACTCACATTCCTTATTGGATTCTCTTTGATCTCTTTTGTGATCAGCCAGGAGAAACTTATCAAAAAAAAACAGATAATTCAAGAAGCAGAGTCAGCTACTGTCTCAGAGATGCCTCAATAACTTTCGTATCCTTCAATTCTTTTATATTTATTGGTATAGATTTTCATACTTCTTATAGAGAGAACCTACGTCTGAAAAAAAATAAAAAATCGCGAGTACTTAATGTTCTATATAAATTGGGGGAGAGTAAGATATGAATTACATCGACTCAAGAACAATTGAGATATATAGCCAGCTTTTCAACAATTCTTTCCCAAAAGATGAGAGATACTGGAGTAATTTCTTTGGTTCAAGGTTCCATTACAACTCATTGGACTCAACCTTCCGTAATTTGACTAGACAGCAGGTGGACAGTAATATAAAAGTATTGCATATACTATTCAAGAATTTGCTCCAAAGACTTGAAGATCCCAACAGTTTGAATATTCTGAGAGTGTTTATCAAGAACATCTGTTGCAAAAACTATGGAGATCGCAAAAATGATGTCATAGTGAAGATCTTTGGTAACATCAATGACTTGAACGATAATATCACCAAATTGTTGACCCAATTGAAAAATAATATTCAGAAAGGAGATCAGCTTCTTCAGAAAACGAGTTTCAGGCTTTTTGCTGCATGTGTCAAGGGTTTCTATTCAACGTTGGTATTTGAAATTTTTTATCAAGTCGAGTTGAACGATGAGATCTATAATTTTCTACTATTACCAGATTTGGAGTTTGAATTGGTGGGAGAATTGATAGAAGTGTTGGCAATTTTGAACAACAATTCGATCATCCTATCCAATTTTTATAGAATGAGACTAGAGAATGTCTTCAAAGAGGAACAGATATTGAGTAACTTGAACTATCAATTGAAAAAATTCATGACTTTTGGTGTTCTATTCTACTATGAATTGAAACCAGATTTATTGCAAGTTAAAGAACAAAATTCAACATTTTACAACTGGATCACTTTCAACAGATATAATGATAAAGTGAGTGATTACAAAAAGTTGTTGTTGGACAACTTACCAAGACAGGACACTGTATTGATGTCATTTTTTCACAGAAAGATGGAGAGGTTCAAGAGGAAAGGTGATCTTTATAAAGAGTTGATACCGATATACCTTTTTTTCTACTCTTTGGTGACAGCTAATATCGACTACGGGAACTTGATTGCAACGAGAACTGAATCTGAAGGTGACTTGGACTTCTTGGAAATCTTCCTCTCACTCTCATCTTTTATAATGCAACACCAGCATGGGTACAACCAAATTGTGTCAAGATTAAATTTGATGATTTTGAACCAATTGTTGACATATAATGTATCAGCTATGCAGTTGTATTTCATTGATCAGTACCGAGTTAAGCTTTGTTATCAAAGACAGCCAATAGTTGCACCAATTGGGGAGATTGAATATTTAGACTACACCACCGAGGACAAAGAGAATAAAAATGCGTTGAATTATATTCTTGATATCGCTCAATGTCAGATGAGATATAATCTTCTGAAGAATTTGGACTTGATCAATTACAAGTTGGCGAATCTAATCATATTGAGAGTGATTCAATCTCTTGATTTCCAGCTCTTCTACAATTGGCATGATTTCTTTAGAACAATCTTCTCGGTGCTCAAATTTCTGATCAAGAATTTCGACTCAAAAGATGAAAAGATCAAAGGATTGATCGAGGAGATTTTAGTTATTGTGGAGTTGCTTATCGTCAAGTTTTCCCAACTAGGTTCGAAACAAGTGTTGGTCGAGTTGACATACAAAATCTTGGAGAACAGCGATTTTCTTTTAATCTTGAAGAAATTCGAGAGAGGTCACTTACCAAATCTTACAATTACTTTGAACCTTCTAATCACCAAATTCAAATCTGAGACTGATTCTAACTACAACGAGATCTATGAAGAATTGGATAAGTTGGTGAAAAGTGACGAATTCGAAGTGATCGAGTCTGATCTTTTGACAAAAATCTCGAAACAAGAGGTGGAATTCGAGAGCGAAGAAACCTTCAAGTACCTCCGTATGACAAACCTCGCCTCCAACAACAAGGTCTCCCTCACTAACAAAGCCATCGAATCGATTCTGTCAGACTTTCAACTCTTCCATTAGCAAAATACGAAAACTCGCACTCGACTATGAGTCGTGCGCGAATGCCTAATTTCCTCCAGATTTTTGAGCTTCTTATTGGAGTACAATAGAAAAAGTTCTCGAAGTTGCTTTTTAAAGATCATCTTTGATTGCAATTCAAAAGTCATTCATCTGAACTTAACAAATATCTTGTGTTCAAGAGGCTCGAGAGGTGAACATATCAGAGGGACAAGAGCACCATAAGCGACAATGAGTATTAATGTTGAGAAAATCAAGAAGCACGCGAAGACGCAGAGTGCTTACGCGTTTGACAACACCACCACAAGTGTTGCCGCCAGTCAAATGCGTAATTTGTTGAATGATCTCGCTGATACTTGTACCGTCCCTGATCAGCAGAGAAAGTTTGAGAATGAATTGGACTCCTTTTTCTCCTTGTTCAGAAGATATTTGACTGACAAGGCTTCAGGTACCACTTTGGATTGGGAGAAGATCAAGTCTCCATCATCGGACGAAGTCGTTGACTATTCTTCGATCGAGCACACTGAGGAAGATGCTGACAATTTACACAAGTTAGCAGTTTTGAAATTGAACGGTGGGTTGGGTACCTCGATGGGTTGTGTCGGTCCTAAATCGGTGATTGAGGTCAGAGATGGTCAATCGTTTTTGGACTTGTCTGTGAGACAAATCGAGTATCTCAACAGAACTTATGACGCTGACGTTCCTTTGTTGTTGATGAACTCTTTCAACACCAATGATGACACTGCCAAAGTGATCAAGAAGTACCAGGGCCATAGAATTAGAGTTAAAACTTTCAACCAATCGAGATTCCCAAGAATCTTCAAAGATTCTTTGTTGCCAGTGCCACAATCTTTTGACGATGATTTGAATTGCTGGTACCCACCTGGACATGGTGATTTGTTTGAAAGTTTGGTTGAGAGTGGTGAATTGGATGCTCTTCTTGCTCAGGGCAGAGAGATCTTGTTCGTCTCCAACGGTGATAACTTGGGTGCCACAGTCGATATTAAGATTCTTTCTCATATGCTCGCTACCGGTGCCGAATATATCATGGAGTTGACAGATAAGACCAGAGCTGATGTTAAAGGTGGTACTTTGATCTCGTACGATGGTCAAGTGAGATTGTTAGAGATTGCTCAAGTTCCAAAAGAACACGTTGAAGAGTTCAAGTCGATCAAGAAATTCAAGAATTTCAACACCAACAACTTGTGGATCAACTTGAAAGCTATCAAGAGATTGGTCGAAGCAGACGCTATCCAGAGTGAAATCATTCCAAACGACAAATCTGTCACCATCAAGGGTACCGATTACAACGTTCTTCAATTGGAAACCGCTGTCGGTGCCGCTATCAGACACTTCAAAGGTGCTCACGGTGTTGTAGTTCCAAGATCAAGATTCTTGCCCGTCAAGACTTGTTCAGACTTGTTGTTGGTCAAGTCTGATCTTTTCTACTTGGAGCACGGTGCCTTGAAGATCGATCCTTCCAGATACGGAGCCAACCCATTGATAAAATTGGGATCCCATTTCAAGAAAGTTAGCGGATTTCAACAGAGAATCCCTCACATGCCAAAGATCTTGGAATTGGACCATTTGACCATCACAGGTAACGTTAGTATCGGTAAAGGTGTCCAGTTAAAGGGTACCGTCATTATCGTTTGTTCAGACGGTCAAAGAATCGATATCCCTAACGGCTCAGTATTGGAAAACGTTGTCATCACCGGAAACTTGACCATCTTGGAGCATTGAGCTCTGCAGTTTCGTGCTCATCTTATATTTAAATATCTCGTAATCCTACCTGACCGGCTTACGTCATCTGAAAAATTTCACCTTCTCCCCTAGCGACAAGAGAAAAAAAAAAAAGAGCTGTCAATTTTGGTACTAGTCAAATATATCAAATAAATAAACACACGTCCTACAACAGCCGCACGATACGCCATTGAGATGTTTCTTCGAGTGTCACGACACCAGAGAGTGTTCAGAAACTTCTCAACAACAAGTATACGTCGTTTGAACCCTATATTACCCTTTGATATACTTGAAGAGTTGGACCATGAAGATACCGAGAAGGAGAAGGAGAAGTTGGAAAAGGAGAATAAAGACTTGAAGAACGGGAAAAGGAAACCGAAAGAAGACCTCGTAGGTGTCAAGTTTGCCTCAGGAGGTGGCAAGAGACCTTCAGACGAGGAAAAGGAGAAAGAGAAGAATAAGAAATGGGAGAGATTCCAATCGTTCGCGTTCAAATGCTTTGAAACAGCCGGTATAACGTTTGCATCTTTGCTCATATTGGGCTCCGCAGGGCTCTTGTACCACAATTTGTACCAGTCCCACGTTATAAATAAGATGGAGAGGCTGTTTGACGTTGGAGATCCGCTGTTCGAGCTCACAATGCACAATCGTACCAATAAATCGGGTAAAGCCTGGGTCGAGAGACCTCAGCAGGAACTTTTAGACGATATTATCAAAGGAGAGATACGAGGAAGATACTTCTTGCTTATTGGAGAGAAAGGTACTGGTAAAACTTCTATGATCTTGGAACTGATGAGGAAGATGGGCGGTAAAAATTGTACCTTTTTAGACGCCCATGCTGACCCTGAAATTTTCAGAATCAGGTTGGGGAGAGCCCTCAATTTCGAATTTCACGAAGATTACATTGGATCTTTGTTCTCTATCAGAGGACCAAGGGATACCACTGCTATTCTTGATATAGAGAGAGCTTTTAACAAGCTTGAAGAAGTGGCAGTGAACAGGGTAAAGAAAACTGGATCTCCGTTGATCTTTGTTATAAATAATGCTCATTTGATCAGAGATGACGCAGATGGGATCAATCTCGTAGAATTACTTCAACAAAAGGCGGAAACTTTGAGCGGATCAGGTCTTGTGACCATGATTTTCAACAGTGATGACTACTGGCTCTATGAGAGGTTGAAAAAATTGGGCACAAGGTTAGAAGTTGTCAATGTTCGAGATTTGAACAAGGTGGATCTGATCGATCTGCTCAGATTATCAAGAGGTAAGAACTTTGATGAAGTCGTGGACGACTCAACTCTGTCACAGATCTATCAATTGATTGGTGGGAGACCACAGCATTTAGCCTACGTCGCTGCTCATAAAGATATGATTTCACTGTGTCATTCCATTATCGATAGAGAGAAGACCTGGTTGTTGAACCAGTGCTCACTTTTGGGAGATGGAATGGACGATGATGTCATGGAGAGTGGTAAATTCTCTACATCTCTGTTCTTATTGGTGCAGGCATTGGTTGATATGGATAGGAAAAGGACAATGGACGGACTCAACTCTACTGAAAGACACATTCTTCCCGAGTTGCCTCTCTGGAGAGCCAATCAAATCATGACAAGGTCCGACTATATCCAACGGTACGATAATCTCAACATCTTCACCATCGACTCCCATTCAAGAGTGCGGGCCGACTCTGTACCGATGATGAGAGCGTTCCATGAGATTGCATCTCAACCGGGTTTCAACGAATTGTTGAATGAGACTTGTGAGAGAGTTGCCCTGATAGAGTCTTTGGGAAGGACAAGAGAGATAGTTCTGAAAGACTTGGTAAATGGTAACAGCTACAACATTAAAAACTCTGAAATCTCTCTAATCAACAGAGAGAAGAAATTGAAGAAGGTTTTCGATCAAGACGGTAACATTATAAAGATATACGAAGTCGATGCAGATGAAGAAGAAGATGACGATCCGATCTCGATGGAGGACATCGATATGAACAGAAACACCAAGAAATGGTGGAGGAAGAGAATGGAACTGTTAGGAGTCAGTTATATTCCTGATGGCTTTATAGAGAGCAACAACGATCCTAGTGAAACGAGGGGGGATCTCAGTAGAGAAGGGAATTAGAGAAAGATAGAATATTCATGTAATAGTACTTTTTGTTTCAACTTGTAGGATTATGCGATCTCAACCTATCCAAGATGAACTCATTCTCGCCATCATTTTCAAAGACAAATTCAGGAATCAATGCTCTACCTAATTTTATCGCCTGTTGGCTCCATTCATTCAATGGCCTTGAGCTGGGTCTCCAGTTGGATTTACAACCTTTCACCAACAGCGTAACAGTCTCTTTTGAGCCGTAGTGATCTTTCCAGGATGAATTTTGGAAACCTAGTAAATGAGAGAAAACTCCAGAACAAAGAGCCTTGTCAGAGTAACCACCTTCTAAGACTGAAATGACTTTCAGGTTTGTGAATTGCGAGCCGAAAGTGTCACAGACATCGCTGGTGAAGTTGTGATAAAATTTGGTAGGTAATTTGACCTGATGTCTCTGCATTTTAACAGTCTCGTACTCAGAAGCGTCAAACCCAGCAGAGATCATAACAAGTGGCTTGAAATTCTCTGTAACCGCTTCCAGTCTTTGTAAAAATTCAAGAGCTTTTGTAATTATCTGTCTATATTTATAACTGTAGAGATGGTCAAATTGGTCCATGTCCTGATACTCTTCGAGATGAACGTTCCAAATACAAACGTCATGGCTCAGAAGACATACAGATGCATTTTTGACAGTCTCTTGGTATGCAGTGCCTAACTCTGTAGGATATGAATTGATATCGTGAATCGAGAAGTATCCGATCTTGGGACCTTCAAGAGGTGGTCTCTTCTCGAAAGAATCAAACTCATCCTCTTCTAAGCCTTCCACTTTCCACCCACCCAGCTTCCAGCATAAATCCTGGGTACCGTCTCCATGGTGAAGATCGATATCTAAAATCACCGCATGAGTGATCTGCTGGGTCTGAAAAGCGTACTGTATAGCGATCTGGGCGTTATTCACCAAGCAAAAACCAGAGGGAGAAGAAGTATGTGAATGATGACCTGGTGGTCTCACCAAAATCATAGCTTTTGATAATTTTTCAGAGTAAACTCTGTCGATAGCTGTCTCAATGGACCCGATTACACCTTGTAACGCTTCCAAAGTGTGCGGGTTCAAGTAGATATCACCAGTTGGCCAATTCTCTGGGACTTCCAACTCTTTATTAGCGAGTTTCGATTCCGAAGCATTACAAAGCTGGGTCAATGTTTGTATCCATTTTAATCCATGTACTTTGATGACATGCTTAGCAAATAACGAAGTTTGTTTGGATGATTTGAGCAATTGGAACCGAGATGGGCTCAATGAGAACAGCGCTGCAACCCCAATGGAACAAGCTAGCAATCTTTCTGGTCTCTCTACAATGGTAGAGAGTTCTCTTTTAGTAGCCCAGGTCCTGGCATATGAATGCTTTAAAGATAACGGTGAGACTACAACTAGCACCTTGTCAGTGGGTTCGACTGACTCGATGATCTCAGCGTTATTTGAGACAAATTCTTGGAAAACAGAGTCCAAAGTGGCATCAACTACGTCTTCACCAATTCCAAGTATCGATAGCTCCGACTCCAAGAAGTCCATCTCACTGGTATTGGCTTCAGACATCTTTCAATGTAAATTGGGGGTGTTTAAAAAGCAAAATATCATTTTTTTTTTTTTTTTTTGTTTACATGAAATTTGACTAGTTGCTGAGCGGAAATTCGTAAACTGCTCAGTGAAAAATTAGTAAACTACTCAACCGGTGAAGATGTGGAGATCAAGCACCAAAATATATAAAAGAGCCTCGATAGCTGATGAAACTGAGGAAGCAGATTAATACTGAATGGAGGGTCAAATGAAAGCTGAAACAGGAGTTCAAAAGATGACCAGATATCCAGACAGTTAGCAGTCAAAAATATTATAAATTGAGAGAAGGAAAGGCTAGTATTTGAGAGAGCGATTGAGTATCTCTAAAAACCATCGATAAGACCAGCTTTAGCCTCCAACAGAAGTCTCTCGTCGTTAATATCCCACCAACATTTGAAAGTGGAAGTATCATCGTCAAACAGATCTCTGTCCTCCTTTGCTACATTCCATGGTTTAGGGCTGAGAATATAATGAACGTTTTTAACTTCATCATCTTTCCAGATATCGGAATGGAAATTCTTCAAAGTCTTAAGAGCATTGTACTTGTACGAAAGACCGATCCATTTGTTCTCAAAGACATCACTCAACAAAGATTGATCAGCGAAATCGTAACTTGAAGTCTTATCAGAGTTGTTGATAGCTTTCAAGATCTTCTCATACGACAGTTTACTTGGAGAGACAACTTGCAACCCACCGTTACAAATACTCAATCCTGCGGTAGCTGGTGGCCCGAGGATATCTCCATCAGAGACGTATTTGGTGTAAGCACAGTTCTCTTCGACCCAGTCTTTCGGGTAGTGAGCTCTCTTGTATGGGTTACATACACAGGCGTGGGTCAGAGCGAAAACCTTATCCTCGTTCAACTCGATGTCGAACAATTCGTCCATGTTTTGCAAGACGATCATGTCACTGTCTAATTGGACCACTTTCTCGAATTGGATCAAGTTGAAAGGTTGTAATTTGGACCAGCAATCGTAGAATCTTGGATCGTTCGAGTAATCCTTCTGCACTGTAGGTAAAAGGTACTCGATCTTCTTCTTCAAGATATTTCTCTTGTCCAAGGCTTCATGACCAGTGGCGTCAAAGGTATCAGTGTACAACGCCACCAAGGGATACTTGGATCCAACCTTCTTTAACGAGTAGTCCAAGGCTATCAACCCTGGGAGATACTCGGTGTTGGTGATCAAAGTTGTCCAAACTTTGCTGTAATTGGAAAGATCTGAATCTGGTGCAATCGTCATTGTGGTTTCTCGAAGCACTGGTCTTTTAAGTTCCTTCAATTGGGTTGCTCACTGATTTATATTCGAAATCTTTAATCCTTAATGTTAGCAATGAAAAATTTCCAAAAGAGGAAATTCTTGAGATTTTTAACGGGGCCAGCTGCGAGCCCGGCTGGTGGGCTGGTAAAATTTGAGATGGGCTGGTGAGATTCGATAAGACTGTAACGAAGTGGCTGGTGAATCAAGGAAATTTTTCAGCTCAGGTTTTTTTAAAACTCAATGACATCAAACCACACTACATGAGTTGTGTACCAAATTTCAGTATATAATTATACAGAGAGACAATTACCACTCGCTTTCACTTGTGGCCTTTTGGAAGGTATAATCCCTGCCGTTCAAACTGGCAACTCCCTCCCGAAGATTGCATTTCCATTTATTTTTAACTCTTTGGACTTTATCATAAAGACATAACATAATATTACCCTCCTGCTCATCACTGTCATCTTCGGACTCCAGCGAATCACTGTCGTCCAAATCCGAATTAATCCCTTCAGAGTCTGAGTCGTCCAGTTTGAGTTTCTGGTCATCGTCGTCGTCATCAGAGGCTGGTCCATCCGCCTGTCTGATCACCAATTTCTTCTTATTTCTTTTCTTCAAATCTTTCATATATTTGAGAGCATCTACTTCCGAGTCCACATCGATGATGAGCTCAAAACTACCATCTCCTTGGTTGACAATACGGCCTCCAGCGGGGAGTACCAACCCATTGTCTTCGATCTTTGGGGGTATATTTACGGACGGATATTGCATTCCATTAGACCCATTCAAGTCTCCCAATACGTTAGCTGAGCCCACGTCCAAAGAATGACCGTAGTCCCCTGTTGTATGAAGTGCCAAACTGTTGCTATCCTCGTTCAATTCATGATCCTCGTTCTCTTCTTTACTCCAACCAAATTCCGCCACCTGTGACAGGGCGAGTTTATCCATCCAGATCTGAAATTATTAGTACAGGAACTTGAATACTTGTAAAATTACTACAACTTACCTTCCTCAAATCCTGAAGAGTGGCTTCATCGATACCGCTGTTCTCGAAATCCTGTCTCGAGCCTGCAATCACATCTTCGATGATCTGGGCATATACATTGGCCTATGTTATGTTAGCATCTCATTTTTTGAGCTTTCCACGACTCCTCCCGAAGTCGACAAATTAAAACTTACTGCTTCACTATTCGACATCGCTACAAATAGACTCCCCTGGTCCTTCCAATTATCAAGTACTAGCTAGCCAACTACCTGTTTGAAGCACAATTCCTCTTGCTGACATCGAACGGGGATCCGCTGCGGTATTTATACGGGAAAAAATTCATTTCCAAAACTGGGGCGTTCTGGTTAGGCACACGACCATAGCATGAAGAAATGTCTTGATATGCAATTTACTGATCAATAACTTGGCTTTCAGATCTCTAAGGGCTACCAAAGTAATTTTGGAGGAATGATGGTGGCTGATACAGATGGAATGTGCAAAAAATGAAGGAAATTGGGTCCATGTGGCAATTTTTAATTATAAAATCATGGAATCAAGCAGTAAAGTTCGTTTGAAAAGACTTCCCACATAACTGAACCTCTCTCATTACATTCAAATCACTCTAAGTAGAGTCCGAAGTCGTCTTAGTGTCCATCGTATCCAAATTATCCATTTATACTCTCTCTCTATTTATTTACCCTTTGTGCACGACCAAACGCGAAATTAAAAAAAACAAACAAGAAAGTAAACAAAGCTACTTATCATTAATTAAAACACAATCAATGGATACCGATCAGCTTATAACTGAGGCCGAGGTGTTTAGCCCGCCAAAACTTGATCAGAGTGAAAAAAGGGAGATAGAAGTCGAGGAGTTGACTATGATTCCTCATGGGTTGTCTCACAAACATGCAGTCAATCGTTCCCCCCTTAATCGTAGAAACTCCACAAGTGCCATTCGTGAACCGTTGGCCAACTTGAACACTTCATCATCACCTACCATGTACAAAGATACATATACATGTCCAAGAAAGACCGTTGGCAAACAGATCATTGGCTTGAATAAGTTGAAAGCCAACCTTGACTCCAAGTTGAAAACTGTGGACCTGGATTCGAAACCAGAGATCGAGGATAAGGAGAACGTTTTCTTGACACCTTCTAAAGTACCGGTGAACCAACGTCAATCACTTCTGTTTAACACTCCTTCTTTGAAGAGAAGATCCTCCGAAGTTAACTCTTCTGCTAAGAAACTGAAGGCCAATGAGTCTGTTCTTATAACACCTCTTAGACCAACAGAACCCGTTGCAGCTAGTCCTTCAAACGAACAAAACAGTCGTATCGTTGACAACTCTCATCTTTTGCTCGACACGGCAAAGTCTCCAAACGTTTCCAGTGCATTGACCAGTCCTTTGGCCAATCTCAGTCACATAAATCCAGCTAACGTTGATCGCACCAGTGAAGAAATCGAAGGGATCGATGCCCAAATGATGCTTGCCGAAGAGTCTTTGCACGAAGATATCAAAGATGTCTCTGCTGTTGCTGCAAACTCCAGCTTCAACCATAGTGTAGCTAACGGCTCCAAAAAGTTGGTATTGGAACCTCTTCAATTCGATCTCAACGAGGCCGAAGAAGAATCCGATTTTGAACCTACGATAATGGCTTCCCCAATGTCCAAACCAACATTCACAGTCAGACAATTAGAAGAATTACAAAAAGACCATTCTACCGAGGTCAACGATCTCGAGTTGGTCATTAAAGAGAAAAACAGTGTTATCGATGCATTGACGCAATCTTTGAACCAAGCCAACAAGGATTTACAGGACTCTAACAACCAATTGACAAGTTATAAAGTCGAGAAAAACAAGCTCGTCGAATCGAACAAAATCTTGACTATGAGAGTTTCCTCATCAGAGGAACTGTCCAGAAAGTTGAACAAGCAATTGAGACAAAAAGACCATCAGATCTCTCAGATGAGTGACAAAAACATTGAATTTCAAGACCAACTCGAACAAGTCCAGGAAAACGTTGTATCTTTAGAGGCAAATCTTGAAGTTGAGCAGGAGAATAACAAAGAGTTGAACACCAAAATAAGCACTATGGACAACACGATCTCCAACTTGAGAGTCAATTTGAAAGAGAAGACTGTTGAAGCAGAAAGCTTGATGGCTTCGAAACAAGAGTTACACACAAAGATCGAAGAACAGCAAATTCAAATTAAATCTTTCGATGAAGAGTTGAAATCCAAGGTTGACGAATTAAAAGATTTGAACGAGTTCAAAGATGATTTGGAAACTGCTATCGAGAATTGTAACACCAAGATTTCAGAATACGAGGAGAAAGTCAGTGCTTTGATGGAGGAGTTGGAAGTGTTGTCTCAGGACTACAAATTGAAGAAATTGGAGTCTGAGGAGCAACAGCAAGAGATCAACGAGCTCCATGACTCTCTTGAGACAAAGATGAAAGAGTTGGACGTTGTTTTCGATCAAAAAGAGGAATTGTCCAGCTTATCAGAACGTACCAAACAGGAATTGGAGGAAGAAAAACAAGTGTCGACCCAGCTTTATAAACAGCTCGAAGAGGAGAAACAAGTCATCGAGTCCAAACAAGAGGAGATCATCAAATTGCAGAAACTAAACGAAGAACTCAACAATCTGGTCACGGAGCACGAAGAGAAGTTGATCGAGAGTGAGCAAAAATGTTCTGAAGCAGAGGATCAGATTACTTCTTTAAAGCAAGAACTTGAAAGTGTATCTAAAGATGACTCTGATCTCATAAACACTTTACAAAATGATTTGAAGAAAACTAAAGCTGATTTGGAACAGGCTAATGAGACTTTGAAAAATTCGATAAATGAGAGACAACAATTGTCACTGGACTTGGACTCTTCTAGATCCGATACAGTAGAGTTACAAAAAGAGATTGCAAGTCTTCAAAAAGATTTAAAAGATCAAGAACTGTCCCATGAGCAGAAATTGCAGGATTGGGCTCAAGATTTGTACGTTCAATACTCGAAGAAACACGAGCAGAAGGTGTCTATCTTGAAGAAAGGTTACGAGACCAAATGGTCTAACAAATTCAAAGAACTCGAATCTGAGAACTCATCTCTCTCTCGAGAGATTGAAAGTTTGAAGAAACAAGTTGCAAGTGAACGTGATGAGAAGACACAATTGATCAAGCTCTGGGACCAGTTTGTGGATATGGAGAGTAGCAAAAAATTGGTATAATCATCTTGAGAATTTGATCGGTGAAGAAGCATTGAAGCACTTGAAAATAGTGATACCAAGTCATTGATGCCTTTTTCGCCATTTGATGCCTTGTTCACCATTTGATACCATTTTTCACCATATGACACCAATTGACACCAATTCATGTGCACTTGATCGCCCATTTGCAAAGTTATCCCTACAATTCTTTGAACTATCTCCTTCAGGGCCACCACTCCGAAGCCAGTTCAACTGTAAATTAGTTACTTGAGAGCCCAACTAGCATTTGCTTTAAGTATTTTTATATGTCTCAATTATTTCACCTTTTATAGCGTATGCGTGTGGGTTTAAAAGGAAAAAAAAGTAAATTGTGAAATTTGAAATAAATAAATCGAATTAAATCTAATAAGAGCTCGAGATTCGATCAATTGATCAGACTGGTTCATGAGAAGTGGATAGTTCTGAATCAGTGAGATCATTCAAAGCTTAGCGACCAACTTTGTACTTTCATTAAACCACACTATTATCAATTGAGACACTACCTATATTACACGCGCCTAAAGAGTTGACACTATTGTTAGGCGATGAGTTTAGACGTCGGCACCACCTCAGGGTACGGTGAGGGTGACGTTTCACATTTAGAAGAGGAATTTTCCAAATACAAGCTCGAAATCGAGACTTTGAGAAAGGAGAACGAAGAGTTGCACAAGGACAAGAGCTTGTTGGAAGAGATTATCGATGAGAAGGACAAGTTGATCAACAACTTACAACTTCAAATAGATAACTTGCTGAACTTTTCAACCAGTTTCAAGACTCCAGTGACAGCAGAGCCCGTAATACTTGACCCACCACCGAGGTCTGCTCAAAGGCTGCTCAGAAGTGTGAGCAGCCCCATCTCGTTATCAGGGCCTTCGTCAGACCTGGAACCCGTGGTAAGTCAAGTGGTGGATCACGAAGACGACACTTTCAGAACCGAGGACACATCTGTAGTACCGAACTCAGCAGCTGATGAAATCACCATAACTGAAGACTTCACACAACCGGTGCTAGACACGGTGGAACTCGGTCCGGAGCCGGAGACTCAGATTCCTGAGAGAAACCCGGACCACAGAATAGCTTCCCTTCAATACGAAGATGCCTCACCTGCCAAATCCAACGTTAGTTCCAATTACTCTCCCATCAAGGACGAGGAAGAGAGTGGTCATTCGGATCTCTCGAACTCGATCACTAACACACCTGTTTCTTCCCCATCGAGACCTAGCGCTCAGCAAGCTCAATACATGGGGATATCAGTCTCTGAAATGGTATGGGGGTCGACACCACCTCGTGCCAAATCGCCTATCAAGGGTAAGAAGATGCCTTTGTCACCTTTGAAAAACCAATTGTTCTCGGATAACCATTCCTTTGTCGGTTCAACCAGTGTGACACCCGAGGACGAAGATGAGTTCAACTTCACGCCAATGAGCGGGTTCAACAACAGTACCACCAGCTTGGGAAGGAGAGATATTCCGAAAAGTCCTGTAAATTTCAAAGCTTCTCGAGCAGAGAGTCCTGAAGTACCAACATCTCAACCGTATTTGAACGTGAATAATGACCTGGACTCTGTAGTGAGATATATGGATAAGAGATTGGGTACCAAGGGACAATTACGTTCTCGTGCTTCCACAGCCTCTTCAGTGCTAGGAAGCAAGGACGCAAACAGGTCTCAACAAGGTGATCCATTTAACGCTCAACATGAAGCCGCCAAAAGAATTCCTTCAGATTCCCAAATTCCAAGAAACGATAACAAGCCAGCAGAGTTAAACTTATTTGAATCGACCTCCTTGAACTCTAGATCTACAGATCTGAGAAGCACAAGACTTCAAGTTCCTCCTCAATCTCCAGCACCACCGTTCACACCTGCTACTCCTAATACCATTAATTCAGCCAGGTTCACCAATTTTGATGAAGAAGAGTTGGCTGGTCTCATGGTGCGCCCTGAGGATCTCGGTACCACTCTTGTTGCAGTGGTGAGTGTAATAGACGGCACCAATTCAATAGGAAAGAAAAAGCCCGATGATCCAGCTATCACTCTTGGTTGTTTTCTCGTTGAGTCTTCGGGAGAGAAACGTGAGATTTTTAAATTTACCAAGACCTATTCTCAATTGCTCGAGTTTGATCTGATGGTGAGACCTCATTTTTTCGAATTATTACCTTTGCCTGAAATATCGTCTTTCTTGAAGACAACACCAAACACTGTCCAGTTCAGAAGACAGATCTTGAACAATTATTTTTACAAATTATACGAACTCAAGATCAAGCCAAAAGATCTCTCCTTGGCAATATGTCGTTTTGTCTCCACTGACCCTGTGTTCAAATTCGACTTCAACGAACATATAGTGAAAGAAGGACATATGTTGAGGAAGGGGACCGGTAAGTTGAACTCCACTTGGAAGGTTGTCTATTGTGCCGTTTATGGCTCGACTTTGGAGATCACCGATATTGCTTCTGCTAAGAAGCAGACTCTCAACATTCTCGATTGTAAGCTCGGTAACGAGGAAGATACCAAGGACTCGAAACATGCCATCTCAGTGACAGAACCGAGAAAGAACGTGCTTTCGTCTTCTAATAACAAGATCGTACTATGTGCTGAGTCCTATGAGGAGAAGAGTGAATGGTTAGAACTGCTTGCCAAAGGCAGCAGTAATTTCAAGAATCCCACCATCAAGAGCTCCTCTGAAAGTATGCTATCAGGCTCTTCCAATTACGATTCATCTACAGAGGTGGGTACTCTCAGATACAATAACTCATTCTCGTCTTCTATCAACAATCCGAAATTGAGCAGTCCCTCGGTCTCTGAGGCTCCAGATACACCACGGTCGCAATCGACCATGTATGATGATGTCACAACATTGAACAGTGTTTCGAAACCTAAGAAAAGAGGTGGGCTCTTTGGCATCATGAGGGACAAATCAGCTAAGTCTGCTAGTCCTGAGAAGCCAATGGATAACACCAATTCTTCAGATATGATAGGGGCTGTCACGAACTTGGAGTCTTACCAACTGCAACAACAATTACAACCTCAAGAAACAACTATTGACTCGAGTTACGCTTTCTCTCCTCATACGCCTACAGCGGCTTTCTCCAACGATCCAGAATTGTTCGGTAGCTCATTACAAACCGCTATTGAGCTCTCTTCTTCGGAGTATAAGGGTAAGGTGATACCTTCGATATGTTTTAGATGTATCGATTATTTGGAGAAGAAAAACGCTATATATTCTGAAGGTATCTTCAGACTTACGGGGAAATCATCGGAGATCAATCTCTTGAATGAGTTGTTCAATCGTAAATATGATGTGGATTTCAAAGAATTGGAAAGAGAGCCAGATATCGACTCGATATCGACCTTGTTGAAGAGATATTTGAGAAGCTTGAAAGAAAGTGTAATCACTCCAGAGTTGGTGGACGCTTTAAAACTACTGCCAAGTGGGGTAGACCAGAAACCTGTTTACTACAAGGAGAAAGTGGCAACGGTTTTGCCCAAGATCAACTTCGATTTGCTCTTCATCTTGTTACAATATTTGATCAAAGTGATCAAGCACAAGGAGTACAACAAGATGGATATCAACAACATCACTATGTTATTCTCGGTCAACTTCAATGTCGATGAGAACATTTTATCGGAGCTTATCATTGATTTCGATTACATATTCCAAAATGCTGCCTCACCAGTGCCGCTGGATAAAAGACCTCATCTAAGAAGATGAATATGAGAAAAGAAAAATTCAAAATCCATTACTTTTTAATGCTTTTAACGTTACTTTATTTCTTGTATAATACCAAACAATTAATGTTTTGAACTGTTGGCTATCTCGTTCTGCTAGATTGTGTAATTAGTGAATTGAGAAGTAGAGTGATTACTGAAAAGACTTGTGGAAAAAAAAAAAAGAAAGCACCCATGCTGGGAGTCGAACCCAGAATCTTTTGATTAGAAGTCAAACGCGTTAACCATTACGCTACACGGGCTAGCTTTAGTTTGAAAATGCTTCCAAAAGGTTATATGCTTTAACAGTAGTGAAGAAATTAACGTATTTCAAGAACTGTGAATAACTTTATTTAAAATTTAGACAACACCAGGGCTCAGTGTGATTATGCCTATCAGATTCAAAAGCATTCTTGTAGTAATAACCTATTCACTTTTAAATTAGATCTGAAAGTTGCACACTGATGATTCTAAAAGAACAGAGCATCTTCCAAGCTGTACAACCACCGAAGAAGAGATGAATTCACAAGCTTTTATATAGACAAAGTATTTATATCAAACTGATCTAAATAATGCAGCTTCCAGAGATGAGGGTGCCAAAATATTTGTCGTGAGGAAAAGGAAAAAAATTTTATACAGTAAAAAAACGGTACTTTAAGAACTATTAAAACATCAACTAAGCAGTTCAAAGCACCTTTAGTACTGCTAAAAGAGTAAAGAAACTCAGTGCGCACTAACAGGCAAATTCAGTGACTGAAAAATTTTTATTTTAAACCGCTAGAGACTTCCCTACTCAGTACCAAGAGAAGATGGTGGTGAAAGTACAAGAGATCAAAGGGTTCAACGTATTACCAGTACTCTTGACACCGACAGCGGTCCAAAAGAAGGTCTCTGACAAGGCTACACAACATTTTATATATATCAAGAAACATTCTGTCAACACTAAAGACCTGAGTCTGGTTGAAAGAGCCAACAGATCGTTGTTTGCAATCAACTTACCCATCAACACCTCATTACCAACGTTGAAAGCTTTCTTCGGTAAAGTCGCCACAGGTGCCATCATCGAGAGCTTCGAGACCAACGACGATACTTTAAATCCTATACAGGTCGATTTGACCAAGTTGACCTCTGAGATAAGGCAGGACGACCTGGAGTTGGGTGCTAATCATAGACTTCCTTTGGGGTGCTCTTTGATCACATTTATAGACACAGATGCTCTGAATTTGGCTTTAAGCGCTATCAAGAAACTCGTAAAGAGCTCCAAACACATCGACTGGGAATTCGATCTGGATTTTGGGGGTGTCGCTTATTTTGACTCTCTTTACGGTAAAGAGTTTTTGAGCGCCCCAGTTCTACTGGACCAAGTGGCTCACGATATGCTGGTGTTCAACCAGAGAGAACAAGACGATATCGATGAGCTTCAAGAGATGAAGGAAGTTGTAGACGAGGATGGGTTCACTTTGGTGATCGGATCCCATAGAAAGACCAAGAACGGTGTATTGGGTAAATTCAAAGCTCAGCAGAACCATGAGATGGACAAGTTGAAGTCAAGAATGAAGAAGAAGGAGAAGCTGGATTTCTATAGGTTCCAAATCAGAGAGAAGAAGAAACAGGAGATGAACGACTTGTTGAACAAATTCAAAGATGATCAGGAGAAGGTGAGAATGATGAAGGAGAAGAAGAGGTTCAAGCCTTACTGAGGTGTATAGATGCTATCTTCATAAAAAATTTCGTATCATATATATGTATATGTATGTGTAAGTCATCATAGCTTTAGGCCTTGTTGGACCGCACTCTATCAACTTCATTTAACAACTTATCGTAGGCCTCGTCCAACTCAAGAGAGTTGATCGATCTTGGAGAATTAGATCCATGGTGGTCTGACTCTTGTATAGATAAAGGTGAAGTTTGAGCCTTCAAATCGTTGTTCATAGATTCCACCACTCTGTCGATCTCGTTATACTCCTCAGACTCATGTTGATCTCTTTGTTGTGATTGGATCTGCTGGTTGATATTCTGTGCGTTGTTCTGATGTTGTTGAGTTTCTTTGTTGATTGCAAGGGTATTGAACAAATCCTCGAGCTGAATGTTTCTATTATGATCGATGTTAAACTGGTCGATCAAATTGTTGATCTTCTCTAAGCCTCTAGCCTTGATGATCGCT
This sequence comes from Nakazawaea molendinolei, assembly GCA_030569155.1. Classification (NCBI taxonomy): domain Eukaryota; kingdom Fungi; phylum Ascomycota; class Pichiomycetes; order Alaninales; family Pachysolenaceae; genus Nakazawaea; species Nakazawaea molendinolei. The sequence continues at coordinate 374,897 of JAJMKB010000002.1, forward strand.
TCACGTAATTCCGGTCCTGATGGTAAGATGTTCAATTTCTTGGGCTGAACAGGGTGAGACTGAGGCTGTTGTTGTTGTTGTTGTGGCAATTGCAGTTGACGCTGTTGAGGTGCCACTGGCTCCCCAGTTGGTTTTGGCGCTGTATCAGCTTTACCAATTGGATTTGAAAACAACGAGTTCTGTTGTTGCATGAAAAACCCCCATTTATGGAACTCACCTTCCTCTTCTTCTTGTTTCTTTGCATGCTCAGAGGTGTGTGATAGTTTCCTAAATAGGACAGGTCTACCTGTGCTCTGGTCAATTGGGATATCTTCACCTTCTTTGTTAGAGTCGGTAACAACCATATGGGGATGCTCTGTTGTGATTGGTTGTTGGGGTAATAATGCTGGGAAGTACGATGTTTGATGTGCATTGATTGGCAAATTTGGAGAGACGATAGGCCCTGATTCCAAGATATCTGATGAGACTTTGTGTAAATGTTCATCTTCAGGGACAGTTGGAGCTATTTCAGTCACTGTATGTACCTTCTCCAGTTCCAACTCTTCCTCTTCAAAGATATTGACAACTTTCTCCAACGAATTATCCAACAAACAGAACCTAATCAAAGTCTCTTTACCTTCCAAAGACAATTGACCTCTCATTCTCAAATCGAACAATTTATCCATCTGTTTATGAATGTCCTTTCTCACTCTCGAAGTCTTTTCAATTAAAGCCTTGGTGATGATCTCCTTCGAATACAATTGATCACTTCTCTTCAGTGAAGGAGTTTGTCCTTCGTTTGTGTTTTTCTCCAACATTTTCTCCAGAGCCTGTGTAATCAAAGAACCATCGGCCATCAATTCCTCGTCACTTCTCTGGTATTCGAAATTCAAATCCTTGTTCATGGATTTCTCCATATTGATCATCAAGTAAAGTGCAATCTTGGAAGACAAATCCTCAGGAATCAAATCGTAGTCGATGTCTAACGTATAAATCGAAGACAATTTGATCGCACTGTATAAAGCCACAGCAGTGGCATAATTCATATCCTTGTGTCCCAAAAATGAGACGTGAATCAAATTTTTACAATTTGGTAAGATGTTGGCGATAGCCACAAGCTCAGGGCCAGTTAACTCGTCCAATTCGAAATGAACTCTTCTCAAATCTTGGAATTTGGGTAACCATTCAGCCAACGTCTGTATGATACCGGGGAAACACTGTGGAATGTTACTCAAATCCAAGAATCTCAAATTCTTCAAGTATGATAACGTTTTGATCATCTTTTCACAGTTCCCAACGCTCACATTGGTTGAGTTCAAAGAGAAGAATGCCAACTTTGTCGAAGGCTTGAAACTATCGATAAAAGGTGCCAATTGGCCCTCGCTCATATCATTGAAGGCAATGTCGACACCAATACAAGTGGAAGAATCTGAAATGATCCACTGTGATAAAGCTGTACATTTGGCAAGATTCAAATTGGTAGCGGCAACGCCCAATCTCTTGGTCGATAGAGAAATCCCGTTCTCGATCAACTTACTGAATTGGAGATCCGTTAGTTTGCACCCATTTATTACCAATTCTTCGATACCGCCTCTCTTGACCAATGATCTATTGAAAAGATCCCAGTCCATCTCCGATCTATGCATGTTTTTAGGAGTATCAACCTTGATCTTTTGCTGTGAAATGTCCAATTTGATCAACGACTTGGATAAGGTGATGAATTTGCAGAGATACAACCAGCCCTCTTCATCGATAGCCACGTTTCTCAATGACAATTTTTCCAAGTATAAAGAGGTCGAAATAGAGGACAATACCGTTTTAAGCATCTCGGTGTCTATAGTGACATTGTCAAAGATGATGGTGACAATCGGTGTGATAGCAATAAAGTCTGAAAATGAAAGGATGTCGATCAAAGTTGGTTTCGGATTCAACATTTTCAACACTGTCAAAGGTTTGGATTTATTTTTCAACTGTTTCAAAGTGGCTGGAATAGGTAAGATCTCTCTTAAATGACAACATCTCGTGTAGATCGCCTCTAAAGACAAATCACCTTCCAGTTCTTTTTCATCTTCTTCGTTCAGAGTAGCCTGTGAGTCACGATTTTCATCACCAAAATGATTTATGTGGTGATGAAGTGGATTGTCGATGTTTTGCAAATTGGAAGGTGTGTGCACAAAGTTTTCTTCGTCTTCTCCAACATCTTCTCTACCTTTGGAATTCTTGTTGAACTTGAACGAACTGACTTCTCTAGCCATTCTTTGGGCGGCAAGATGTGCTTCATGGGCGTGTTTCTGGGACTCGATCATCAGTTCCCTTTGAGAAGCATAAGCTAATGCTAACAATTCACTGTTCTGCGAGCCTCTTCTCTTCAGTTGAGAGACATTATTGTTCCCATCTGCTATACCTATAGATAATCTAGCAGGTTCAGCCAAAATGTCCTCAGGTACCAATACATCACCTTTCTTTGGGTTTCTGGATGGAATTTGTTGTTGTGGATCGTCTCTCAATTTGTCCAAGGCAAACACTACTCTTCTGAGTTTCGTGGAGTCCAAATCCGGTCTTTGAACTTTCTTTTCCTTATGGTGATGGGGTGCCTTTGGTTGAGATGTGGGTACGTGGTGAGCTGGTTGTTTTTGAACCGCTGGAGGAGCTGGTGTTGGCGGTAATGTGTTGGAGCCTTTTGATACACTGAGTTTTCTTCGAAGTCCGAACAACCCTTTCTGTTCCGGAGGAGTTGAAGCTACCGGAGGTGGCAGTTTTTTCAGCTGGTTGATGTTCAAATGTGAAACATTTGAATTGTTCGGTATTGGCTGTTGTACTGGACTCGTTGACACTGGTGAGGTGGCAGCGGATGAGGGCTTCAGGAACTTGGAAGACAAAGAGCTCAAAAGATTTTTCTTAGCGGGAACCGGTACCTGTTGAGCCACAGTTGACCCATTTGGAGGTGGGTTGGAGGAATGAGGTGAAGATGCTGATCTCTGTAACTGGCGCGGCAAGGAACCGGATAAGGACTCTGTCCTGTCCTTGTGAGACAAGGATTTACCCGAGTCACTCGAAGATCTAGACCTGTTTTTCACAGAGTCCGCATGGTTCACCAAAGCCGGCTTCAAAGGCTCGTTCTTCTTGAGTTGGGCTTGTTTCAATTTCTCGGTTTTGAGCAGCTCAGTTAAAGCCGACTCGCTCGGTTTCTGATGCGATTGAGCCGACGGAGCGGTGGGTTGTTTCGTGAAGTTCAATGAGACACCAACGTCTTGCTTCTTCTTGGCTAACTTCTTACTGGCTTTACCTCTGAAGAGCCAATCTACATCTCCGTTGGACACCCCACTGTCGTAATCTGCCTGTGTGATCAGTTGCGAGGGTACCGGTTCTTGGCTCTTCTCGGTTTGAGCAGATGCATTTGCATCTGATGACATCTCTCTATTGTGTTGTATCTAATTGGTACTTGAATTGTCTTCCGTTTTACTTATCAACAGATGTATTTGTTTAACCAGACCCTTAATTCGATCAAATTGATGTGTTGAAACAATAAGAAAACCCCACTTTCACCTGAAAAATACACCAAGGAATGTAACACCTGTCTGTCTCGACAATCTTATCAAAGCAACTGCAATGGTTTCAGCAGATTCAGTCTTGAAAGCTAAAATGTTTGAAATATCCGGAATTGAAACGAGATTAATACTCACCTTAAACTCCAGTAAAGCCTTAAAAAAATCAACCTCGTTTTCCACATGGGTGTTTTTTTTTTTCTGTTTCCTCATATGGTTTACAGCCAAAATTGGGGGTGTTTTCCCTTTTTTCCTCTTCATATTGAACAGTTTCCATATTTTTCAAGGTGACGAGATGGTATGGTTGGAAAGTTAAGAGTTCTAGTAAACGTAGAAATTGTAAATAGTGACTGTGAAAATTTTTTGCCGGACGAAATTTGGTGAATCTGTGCTTTTAAGGAAACTCATTCGCATTCGTATAGCTGTTTCTCTAAAAGAACGAAGCTTGTGAAATACTTCTTCATGTCTTCAAAACTACCTTGAATGAGCTATACGATAAAAACGGTAGACCCTGCGTTCTCTCAATTAAATTAAGGAGATTATTCAACAGGGAAACGTTATATTTATAACCTGTAACTTCACATTGACTACAGCATGGAAAACTGAATAATTAATTATACAAATATATCTAGTTTTCAGCTTGGAAAGCAGCGATCTTGGCATCGATCTTAGCTTGTCTCTCTTCACGGGTCAATTTAACTTGTCTGAATTTCTTGGATTCAGCAGCGTATTGTTCCTTGGTGAATTTCTTTTCGGTTGGTTTGAAAGCTGGGTCCTCTCTGATAGCTTCATGAGCTTCCAAGTAGATGTCTTCAACGGCATCAGCTTCAATGTCATCGGCCAAGTAACCCTTGAACAATTCCTTGAATTTCTCTTCATCATCATCAGCCAATTCTTCCATGTACTCGGCAACGTGACCACCGAAGATGTATTTTCTCAACAACTCAGAGTCGATTTCTTCGGTTTCGATGTCCCAACCTGGGAATCTGTTGGCAGAGTGTGGAATGTACAAACCACCGTCAGAAGCACCTTTCAAAGCACCAAAGACTCTGGCACCGGTGGTGGCTCTTTGCAAACCAATGTCCAAGTAGACCTTGAATGGTCTTGGACCGTCTTCAACAGCCTCGGTCAACTCAAATTCACCTTCAACTTCTTCGACACCCTTGTAGGTCTCGTCCAAGTTCAATTTTTGCAAGGCTCTTCTGGCAACCAACAAACCGACAGCGTAAGCAGCGGACCAGTTGGTCAAACCGTGGGTGATACCGTATCTTGGTAACTCATGGGCGTAAGCAGCAGTCAAGACAATGTCACCAGTGATGGTAGAAGAGACAATTTGGGCAATGATGTCCTTGTTGGTGAATCTAACAACCAATCTGTATTTTGGAGTAGCGTATTTAGCCTTGTGTTGAGCGACTAATCTCTTTCTTTGGTAGTAGTCGGTTTTACCTTCAGCTCTTCTTCTGAAAGGAGTTTGGAAACGCGACGAGTAGGCGGAGGTCTTGAGGGAGGTTTGGAAAGCCATCTTGGTATATTAGTCAAGTAGTTATTTGAAAAGATGAAAAGTTGAAATTTTTCACTTTTTCTCTATATGAAAAATTTTTTGTGAGACACTTAGGGATAATAATTACGCATCGCAAATGCGTAAATTTCAGTACAAAGCCGGGTAAGTTCTTGATTTTTCTTGTAATTTTCTTCCGGTCTCAAAATGGATAATTGAGTTTGATGTCCACTACTCCATCTGTGGCTGAGAACAACTGTGGCTGAATGCGATGAGCTTAGGGAGTGGCTAAGCTATGCAGGAACACTAGCAAAAATTTGACACCATGATGACAATTTTGTGAGATTGACCTTTTCAGAAGCTATCTTTACCGGAACTTCTTCCTTTCCCAACCCATTAACTGCAGTATGTGAGTGATGCTATAAGCTAATTCATTAAAACAGAGTAGTCTTCCCTTTCCTCAATCTTTTTTATTTACACAGCAGAGTTTACAGCTTGAGATTTGATCTAACTCTGATCTCACGACATGACGACTGGAGAAGCTGTTTATCCGATATTGAATAGTGGGCATCTTTTGGTAAATGTGGTGAGCTTTCCAGTTCATCTCGATAAAAATTGCTGGCTGTCGTCTCAAAGTAGCCAACTAGCTGTCTCACTACAATAGATGTGTATTTTTTAATCAACAAACGAGATGGTGGGAAACTCTTCTCCAATCCACCATGAATGATACAAAATTCTCATTAGAGAGTTCATGAGCTATTCATCAACTTCAAGTATCAGTGTTGAATTGGAAAACTCCATCTGTCCTGTGAATGGACCTCTAAATCACTTACAATAAAGTTTTGATCAGTTAATATGCTACCAATCGTGAACGAAAACTTGTAAAGATGACCAAATCTGTATCCAGTTTTTCAAGCATGAACTGAAGTTTAGTCTGAAAAGATTCCACATTAACTGCAAGAATCGCTTCCGCTCTAAAAGATTGTTTTTGATATATACTAAAAGTTCGAATAACAGAGCTTGGTATAAACGCCATACATTTTCGTCTACCAAATATCACATCAGGCGAGGGATCTCTAAACCAAGATCATATAAACCCCACAATTGATTAAAATGACAGAATGGTACATTTTTTGTGGTCAACTTTGTGTTCTTTGAAAATTAATCGAGTAGCCGCCTGTGTGAAGGTATTTAAATACTTTTTCTGGTATCCCTTTTCCTTTAATTTGGACATTACCCAAGAGAAAGTAATTTCCAAGGAAAACTCTGTCCCTTTTCAGCGCTTTAGTGAATAGCTGATCCCAGATGAACCTGAACGATCGTCCACCGATAGATTCGGCAGCCGCTCGTCGGCTCAATGAAATACTTGATCTTGATATTCAAACTCAAGGTCTGAAGTACAAAAGTACTTATTTGAAATCTGACGCCGATCTCATTGAAAGACTTTGTCGAGTAACAAGCGAGTTTGACAAACAGTTCGATAGAGAAACAAGAGTTAAATTGTTCAATTTTGCCGAGTGTGAGGACAACTTTGAAGCCACATTCCAGTATGCTCTGCATCATCTCCTGTCAAATGCTCCTCGAAACACGGAAAAGGAGAAAGTATTGAACGAGATGGTCACCTCCCTGTTCGCACAACAGAAACTATTGGTCTCTTGTAAAGTGGCCGAAAATCTGAATTTTGATCTACTTGAAGTTTTAGCTGTTCGCGATTTACATGATTTGTCGTCAATGCCAGGTTTGAAACGTTACAGAGATCTCGAGACACTGTTAATTCCAAATTTAAATGCAATTCGTGCAAATGGATTACCTGTACATTTGGAGGATCTCTTGAATCAAGCTATTGATTGTTATAATATAACAGTAGATCAAGTCAACGCCAGAAGTCCCATCCTTCGTGATGATGCTGTTGACAGGGCTGAAAGAGATAGTGTCGTGAATCCCAACGGACCGTCAACTTTATTCCCAATGTTCCAGGAAAGACTTAGAGGAAAAAACCTCAATGCGGCCGCTATTGTTTGCAGACTTGGTTCCTATTTGAGAACTGGTTTGACTGTTATTAAAGGAACTGAGAACTCCTTTTTTATTTACGACCAAAACAGGGGCAAAAGTGCCAAATTGACTGCTGGAGAAGGACATGAAGAAGACCACCAAGGTGAGACTTACACAATCCCTTATGAGTTGGGGTCTAAATGTAATCCCTTTGAAATGATGCAAGATGGCTTTGATTTCCCATTGTACAAGTTCGAGGAAGCAAGGATTGAAATTGGTATTTCCAAAAATACAAAAGCAAAGATGAAACAAAAGATATCCAACTCTATAGAGTTATCAGCACTGTTCCCTTTCAAAGGAGCAATAAGTCGTGCTTTCGAGAAAAACTATACTGAATATTCTTACAGGAGATTGATACAAATGGGAGTTGATCGACCAAGAACGGCAGATTTGGACCTGTTGAACGGTGTAAATGACTTCGGCATGTCTGGTTGAGGTTTTGCGCTAAGTTCTTTACTCGATTGATTGTGTAGACGACTGAGAATAAAAAATTGCTTCATTTTCAAAAACCTATTGGTCTCAATTGGGGGTCAAAGAAGTGACAGATTCCAATTGCTATTGTTGTGATGAGGAAAAAACATTATCTTCAGAAGCGCCGAAGTGTTCAGAACAGATGAAAAGAAGAGTTTCAACACCTCGCGTGATTTGGCTCCTAAAGTTGTGGTTCCATTTTAGGTGGTTTCAGTTCAAAAATAATCGATTGATAAAAATTATTTTGGGTTCTGAAAGAAGTGTAAACATTACAAAACGCCTAAAGAGGAAAATTGTTTTCCGAACGTCAGAACAAAAATGAAAAAGGGCGTTTTCTTTATTTTTGACACATTTAAGCAAATTACGAAAAAATTTAACAGACTGAATATTATATGAGATAAGAAGATGCGAGGGTTTCAGCAACTACCAATTGAGTTGTTTATCAATGAGATAGCTCCATTATTGGATCTTGAGGACTTTTTAGCCTTAAGACTAGTTAGTAGGAGAGTGTCATCAGTTTTTAGCTCCGATGGAGTATGGAAGGTCAAACTGCAACATCTTTACTCCCAGATGATAGATAGAACCCTACCGAGTGTTCATAGTTACTGTGATCACTTTCTCCAAATTCGAAGAAAAGCTCAAAAATTTGAATGCTTATTGTTGAAAGTAAAAATTGATGAAGCGTTGGCCATGCTACTGAGAGAAAGAGACACTTTGCTTCCAGGATTATTACGAATATTAGCAAAAGACAGAATGGCATACACTGGATTAATTTATGATACAGCAGAATGTATTCAAATTTTAATTGCTCTCACCAAACTGAAAATGAAACCAAATAGCAGTTTCAAGATCAGCTCGCTGGATATGCTGGAAATTGAATTAGCATCAAACCACGATAGTTACTGTTATGAGCTTTCCATGAGCTACATTCTTGATGATTTGGTCGAAAACTTTGAGTATTCCAATTTTAAGCAGCTCATTAGAGAACATAAAATCAAATTGTTTGTCCAAAAAGTGGTCACCAGATATTTCCAGGCTCTTCGAAAATTAGAAGAAACCAAAAATAAGTGGGGAAAGTCTGAACTGTTATGGCGAAAATTTCTATTAAAAACGGGAAAACATATCACTGGTGTAGCTCTACTATTCAGCTGCTACAACTTTTGTGTTTACGAATTATCTAATTATGGTTGCCTTGAGATTTCAGATCACGGATCTCGAAGAGTCTTCCACATGAAGATAGAATTTTCTAAATTCAGCTACAAGATGATAGAAGGACTGAATATTGACCCAGGACCCAGGATAACAAAGGTGTATGCTCGTAATCCTTTTTCCAAAAGAGATGACTATTTCAAGAAACGAAAATATTTAGAAAAGGTTGTTGCTGAGATGAACAGTGAATTCTGTCGAGAAACAAAACAAACTGTCTCGGCGAAAAAAAAGAGCCATTTTATGACCCTCAGGACATCCGGAGAAAAAGGTGCTGTACTGTCAGCTATCTCTCACCGATCCTTCATTCACTTTTGGTTTGTAGATGGCAGAGGCTATCGTCCAACGATCAGATGTTCGATCTCAAAAAAAATGTCGAAATCAAAGCTTCAAATGCAAGCTGGTGATCTTGTCAGGATCAAGAATGAATATCTTAAAGTATGTTTGGGTTACCAAACTAGAAAAGACAGTCCTTTAATTCCACGTCGTTATCGCCATGATGACAAAACCGTTGCGAAAACTCCGAAAACATGCTGTCTCAATGTGCATGAAACAAAATTTAAGTATGTTTTCATCTCAAAAACCGGTGAAATCGAGCATATGGATGACAGTCTCAGGGAGGGCGACATTGAAATACTCCGTGACGACTCAATTCTGCGTCAATTTTGTGACCCAATGATTCACGGACCTTTCCTTAGACATTATAACTTAAGGATTCATCGATTTGTTTGTCGAAGCGAGAAGGGAAGTTTGCGTTTATCGACATACAGGAGAAAAAGCCAAATTGTAGGGAATACATAAACGACTTGTTGGTTTGAATTATGTAACAAGGGGATCTGTGTCAAAACAATAATACTTAGCGAAGAGGGCTTTCGTAGAGACTTTTCTAGAGTTCTACAAGGAGGTTAAGAAAACCAGTTGAGAAAAAGGCATGAAAAATATCTTACAGATATACAAAAGTATCTTATGAGATACTTCTCATGCGTTTTTTCCTTAGCTTAATTAGGAAATGAGACCCGAGTTCCGCTTAGGATTAAGGTATGCGGAAGATTTAAGGCAATCAAAATTATTATCGGACTCTGATGCTTTTGCGCAACTGTTATTTTCACTTCTGATCGATGTCCTCTGGAGATTTGGAGATAAGCGGAGATATAGAGAGATAACGAACCAAAGTGGGAAAAAAAAAGGTTAAAAGTGTGGAGATCGAGTTAAATTCCCTTACATTCAAAAAAATATGTATATCGATAGCTTTTGTCAACTACCGTTTGATCTATCTTACTTGATAAAAATATCTCTTTGAAGCTCTCTATGACTCAGATATCAAAATACTAATTACCACAACAGCTCCTGGGCTCTGGCAAGTTGAGTATGAAGCGGAGAAGGAGAAGGATAATAAATTTAATTGTGAAGAATAAGAATTAGAAGCAGGCAATTTCTCTATACAATCGAGAAATTCTTTTTTACAAATCATTCAAATTGCGAAAATAGGGTTCAACGCATATTTTGGGGTATTTAAATAGTTTCTCTGATACCCCTTTTTCAATTATCTTAGCATTCTTCAAGAGAACCGATTTTCTAGAAACATTTTACAAACTTTATTTCTCACTTCAGTGGAGCTCAGATTTTTGATTAATCTTAACGGCCAAGCACCAAATCCTGTTCTGGAGGGAAGCCCTCAAGCCAAATCAACAAAATCATTACAATCACACACCTTGAGCTTTAGGAATGGTTATCTTTTTAACCCACCTCAAGACGATCCTATGCATGGAAGAAGAATTCCAGGGTTAAAAAATTAGATTGCAGGGGTGTTCTCTGAGTGAAAATTTACAGAGGAGTTTAGTGTTCAAAACAGTTGAAATAACGGTTACATATAATCGAAGATGAAAGGCGAAATCAGAACTCAACTTGGTTTAGTTGAAGTTCGGTAAGTCTAATCCAGAACTGTAAAACACCTGAAACAAAACGGTAGTGTTACAGTTACAAGTATCCAAAATAGGAAATGATAATAGCAGAACAAAATTGAGTTAGGTGACTGTTGTTCTTTTGACAGTTTGACACATCTGAGCGAATTACGAAACAAAACAATCTGACAGACTAATTACTATAGGTTTAAGCAAAATGCGAGGGTTTCAACATCTAGTAAGGGAGTTACTCATCAATGAAGTGGCTCCCTTATTGGAGCTTGATGACTATTTAGCATTAAGATTAGTTAGCAGAAGAGTTTCTTCGGTCTTCAGCTGCGATGGAGTATGGAAAACCAAGCTTCAAAAATGTTACTCTGAGATGGGAGAGACTTTGCCTTCATGTGTTTCTAATTACCGTGACCACATGCTTGAGTTGAGGAGTAAAAACAGGCAGCTTGAGAAACTTCTAATAGAAGTGAAAATAGCAGAATCATTGGTGATGTTACTGAAAGAAAAAAGCTTATTACTTCCTGGGCTAATGCGAATAATAAAAAGAGACAAGCTGCTTCACATAGGCTTGATTCACGATGCAATACACTGTATCAAGATATTGATGTGCATGAAAAAACTGAAGCTGGAGGTATATAATGGCCGAAAGACTTTCAAACTCACTATGGCAGATATGCTGGAGATTGAATTTGCTTCAAATCCGACAGATAAATGTTTTAAAAGGTCTTTGGGATGGTACATCATGGGTTTGATGGAAAGCCTCATAACTTTAAGACCGACTTCATTTTCTCAGAGAGATAAAGAAGCCGAATTCGTGGAGAAAGTAATTTCGAAATATTTGGAGACTCTTCGTAATGTGAGAATAGCCACGAACAGATGGAACAAACCCAAATTCTTGTGGGAAACATTTATCACTGACAGGGAACTTCATCGTTCAGCAATACTGGAGATATGCAGAATTTGCTTCTTTATTGACTTATATTATGTGTCGAGTTATGATTGCTTGCAAGTAACAGAATTGAATTCGCAGAGAGTCTCAAATTTCAAGATAAATTTTTCAAAGTTTAAATATCAGATGATGGATGAGCTGTCTGTTGATCCAAGAGCCGAAAAAATAAAATTAGTTATGACAAGTACATCCTTCTTGCTGATTGCTCGACAAAGTGAGCTTCGACATTTGGAAAGCATAGTGGGGGAGATGAACGTTGGCTTTCAGAGTTTGGAGAAAAGGTTTGTCCTCAACAACAATCAGAAAACTTATTTAAAACCTGTAAAACCTTACGAAAAGATGCTGCTTGCAATGATGGTGTGCAACAAAACTTTTTCCAGCTGGGGGGTACCCGATCAGATCTGTACAACTTTAAAAAGTTGGAAATCAAAAAAGATACCCAACTTAGAACTGGAATTGCAATTTGGAAGTACTTTCAAACTCAAGGGCACTTCTAGAATTCTTGTCTGCGTCGATTATGGTTTTCCACATTCTGAATACATTGGAAGTCACGATCGCATTTGTATTAGCGGATGGATTACTTACGTCATCAGAGAGGAGGAGAGGAAACCTAGGTATCTTTTTTACACAGAGGGGGGCTGGTTCGAAAGGGAGGGTTGTGAGTTTCGTTTAAAAGATCTTGAGATTACTGATGATATTGAAATGGTGCATAGAATTTGTAACCCTTACACTTTTGGACCCCTTTTCAGTCGATTTGACCACAAGACTCGTCGATTCATCGGGCGAGACGAGTTGTCATTCTTGACAGCGGACTTTTGAAACCTAAACTCGTGAACTAAACATGTAACTATCATGATAACACTGCGAACTGTTGAATGTGTGAATCAACAGCCCTCTATTGTCTGGAAAATTCTCTTTGCTACCACATTTCAAATCATCAAGTTTTGTATAAGCACGATAAAGTACGTCTGTCTAATTTGAAAAGAAGTGTCGTTACATGCTCTCAGCTTATTAGATAACTGATAAACGGGGCCCGATTCAAATCTAGCGCCTGTATACAAGTATATAGTAACGAAACTGACGACCTTTAAATCTAAAATTTTCACGCTGATAAGCGCTTTTAATTGACTTCTTTCCAAGGAACGGAGATAATCGGGGCTATAATTCGAAGCTAGTGAAAAAGGGAAAATATGTGAAAATGAATACGGTCCAGCTTGGTGTCCCCAAATTCTACGGTAGCTCTTATTATGTGAATCACTGTCCTGTCCAGTTTGAATGAACTTCTTTTTTGAGTTCCAATCTTCCCAGCAAATTTTATTCCTTTCCAGACTGTTTTGTAATTCACGGAGAAGGAGAAGGAGAAGGAGAAAAATTATATATGTGGAGAAGGAGAACATTAACTACACAAAACCAAATAAGGAGAAGATTTCTGACATCCTTCTAGATCTTTCCGTGAGTATTTACATTAGAAAAAGTGAACATTTAACCGCTCATGTAGGAGTATTTAAATAATTTTTCTGTTATCCCTTTTTCTTGGATCTAAGCATTCAACAAGGGGAACAGATTTTCTCAAAGAAGTTTTCAAGCATATCAGTACAGCGAAATAAAGTTGATTGCAAATGAACTTAGAAAACCAAATTGCTGACCGTCCTCCAGCTGACAGACCTGTAATCAATAGACCAATTCACTACAGTTACGCGCCTTCGGTATTGGAATATGGCAGTATTTATGACCAACCCCAATACGACCCTATAGTCAGAAGAAGAATTCCAGAGGTGGAACAATGTTTTGAAAAAGCTAACGGGGTCATTCCTGGAGAATCCAGAATCAAGTTATTCAACATTACAAAAACGAGAGATATCATGAGGCCATTTGTCAATACTGTCTGCATTACCTCAGATCAGATCCTTCTGTGGATAATGAAAAAGAAAAGCTTATGAATAAACTGTTGTCTACTGTTTTCAGATTTCAGACTTTCAAGGTTTATAAGGAAGAAGCTATGGGTCTGAAATTCAACATGTATGACATATTCACGATAATCGATTTGAAAGATGTGTCCTCCTTGCCAGGGTTGGAGCGTGTCATTGACACAACAACCCTTACAATCCATAAGTTAGTTCAAATTTTTCAAAATGGCGTTGAGCTGAATTTGGGCCCTTTTTTGAGAATAGTGATCGATACTTTCAACAGTTCAGTTCGTGAATTGAATACAGGCAAGCCTATTCTTCACAACAATACAGTCGACAGATTTATAGATCTAAGCCGCGAGGCTCGTCACGCTAATGAATCCAGTTTTCTTTCAATGTTTGTGGATGATCTTCAAACAGATGGCTATGAAGCTGTTGTTCTTGTCTGTGCGCTTGGCTCCCGGTTCAAGAGAGGTTTAAAAGTTTTTGAGGGTTCTCACGATTTGTTCTACATTTACGACCCATTGGATGAGTCTTTTGCACATTTAGCAAAAAATATTGATGCTGAACAGTCGATAGTAGTCATTGAAGACAGAAACTGTAGAAGAGTCTCCAGTGTGAGTGATTCTGAGCTAGTCAAAAAAAGAGCGATTAGAACTAGCCTGCATCTCTCGTTTTTCAAATACCACAATGCTGCCTTCGAACAGGAAAGGAATCAGATTGTTAAACAAAAAGAGAAAATCAATGTGATCAAAGGTCCAGAGCTGTATGTTGCCAATGAATTGGAAGGATGGAATAGTCTCTGTTTTAGAAACGAGGTCATGCAACAGGCATTGAAAGAGCTTGAGGAATTCGGAGCGACTGAAGAAATAGATGAAGATCTTTGAAATCGAGTTTAACAAATCTATAGGTCGGGCCCATGATCCAGAATCTTCTGTGTCCATTAATGTTGACTACAGTGTCAAAAAAATACAAAAAAGGGGGATTATGGGATTGATTATATAATAGAAAATATATATTTTAAGTGTAATTCAATGAGAAAAAATTATTGTAGACGAGATCAGGTCACAGAGGTGTTCTCGATATATTTGCAAATGAAGGGCGACATTAGCACATAGTTGCGTTTAGTTGGCGTTTGGCAAGTTGAAGCCGGCGCTCAAACACAAGAGGGTAGTGTTACAATCACAAGTTTCCAAAAGAGGAAATTATAGTGACATCTCAGATTTGAGTTAGGAGGCTATTGTTCTTTTGACACATTTGAGCAAATTACGAAACGCAAAATTGACAGACTTGAGATAACCCGAAATAACAGTATCCGAGGATTTCAACAAGTAGTGGATGAGTTAACCATTAATGAAGTGGCTCCATTACTGGACCTTGAGATTTGTTTAGGTTCAAGACTTTTGAACAAAGAGTCTCGTCTGTCTTTAGCTGCTTTGGACTATGGAAAAACAAGCTTCAAAAATGTTACACTAAGATCGGACAGATACATGTATCTCATATTACCGTGAAACTTGAATTGAAAAGGGAAAGCTAGTGCTGTCAAAGTCAAACAAAAAAATCACACTCGAATCTGCCTTGGAATTGGTCAGTTTAAAAGGGGCCTTTATGTCGTTCGAGATGGGAAATTATTTTACCCAAATTGATCTTGAAAACATCAAAAATATGGAATTGCTGCCTTTGCTTTGTGGTCCATTTACTAATAAGCCTAGTTTAAATCACTATAATTTCAGACTCGCTGATCTGTGAGACGTGATGAAATAAATTGTTTCTGTTTGTAATCGGAACAATTGAATAGTTGAACGAGTGCTAGATTGCTAGAGAAAGCTTTTCAAGTGCCTCTATGTGGAAATTACCTACATTCTCATTCTCCTTTTTCTACTAAGTTCAAAATAGACTGCTTGATTTCGTGCTTAAGTAAATTTTTTCAAAGATGAAATACATAAAATATATATTTCAACTTACAACGCGGCAACTTGTTTTAATCCAAAGCCAAATTTAAAGTACAGATTTATAAGAAAGATCAGGTTTTGAGATCAGGATGCTATCAAATTATACCCGAAAAGATAAACACTCCAGTAAGTACGTAGGTGCAATGTAGGGAACAAAAAGAAAAACATTTTAAAGATTCTAATTTGGATAAATCATTCAGACGTACATTTCAAATAGCTTCACAGCTATGAAACACTTTTCAGTAAGTAATGTCTGTAATGGATCGATGTTTGATTGCAAAGGATCAACAAGCTTAACAATTGATACAGAAATTCGAACTCATTCCTGATTCCTCAGCAGCATTCGGATTGTTTGCCAGCCACTAAAGGCGTAATCTTTTTAAATCTGAGACGATTCAATATTTTGTCGGTCTCTTCATCTGATGTTTGCACACTCAGATTCAATTGAAGTTTGTGGACTCGAGCTCATCGCTTCCAAAGTAGCTAACCCCCCGGAGTTAAGATTTCTCTTTTGGGACTTTTTGGCGGATACACACGACTTTTCCTCCACGATTTTTCTCCAGAGTTGAAAAGAAATAGATATAATTGTGGTAGGAACATCACAGATTGAACTGTTGAAATCAGGCAAGATGTCGACTCAGGCCAATAAATTGGTGAATATTGCCCCAGCTGTAGATGCTGTAATTGGAATTCCCCAACAATCTACAGAGATGGCTCTCTCGGATTCTCTGAGCACAACAACTACAGTGGACTCGAACGGTGGATCGAAACAACAGCGTAAAAAGAGAAAGGTGGCTATCGCATGTGTTTACTGTCGCAGATCGCACATGATCTGTGATGAATCAAGACCGTGTCAGCGGTGCTTGAAGAGGAACATCGGCCATTTGTGCCATGACGAACCAGTTTCAACGAGACAGAAGAAGAGGCTATTGGCCAAGCAGTCATCCTCGGGTTCACAGACACCGCCAGCGGAGTCTCCCCTTGTAGGCTCGACACCAACACCTAATACTGTTCCAACTTTTATCCTGGAAGGGCAAAGAACCCAGAATACCGGTTTCTCATTCCCGATCACCAACCAGCCCAAATCTCAACAACCGCAACAACAACAACAGCAGCAGCACTCATCTCTATACCTAAATCAACAACCGGTGTTCTTCTCTGAGCATGCCGGCTCGGAGTTCTCATCGTTGAATGAGTTTTTGTCGATGATCGATGATCCTGAATTTCTCACTTCGATGAACAACGACCCAATTCTTCAGAACATCGACTCTGCAATGAGTAACGGTAACAGTGCAGTTAACTTGAGTCTATTTGACAATAAACCACCCATACAGAGTAACAACATTCAAGAAATCGCTGTCAATGAACAGCCGAACGCCCCAATTGATCAAAAACAGATAACTCCAGTGGTGACAGACAATGCACGTGACAAGTTCTTTCTCACAGCAGCAGATCCAACTACTGAGATATCACCGGAGGAGAGGTTGAAACAAGTGATAAACGCCAAGTTAGAGGCCGGATTGTTGAAGCCATATAACTATGCTGAAGGATACGCAAGATTACAGAGGTATATGGATAGCCATATGAACCCTTCCTCGAGACAACGTATTTTGAAACCACTTTCAGTGTTCAGACCTGCTTTCCGGGCCATTGCAAAGACGTTGAAAGATATAGATTTAATGCTTGTGGAAGAGAGTTTCGAGAGAATGTTGTTGGACTACGACCGTGTTTTCACTTCAATGGCAATACCTCTGTGTTTGTGGAGAAGATCTGGTGAAATTTATCGTGGCAACAAAGAATTTGCCTCATTGGTTGAAGTCAACATTGATGACTTGAAAAATGGGAAATTAACGATTTACGAGTTGATGAGCGAGGAATCCAGTGTCAATTTCTGGGAGAAATATGGATCAATTGCATTTGACAAGACTCAAAAGGCTGTCTTGACAAGTTGTAAATTGAAGACAAAAGATGGACGTAAAAAGAAAAATTGTTGTTTCAGTTTCACGATACGGAGAGACAGGTATAATATCCCCAGTTGTATAGTAGGGAATTTCATTCCCATTGCCGAATAAATGAACCCGTAATTGGACTTTTAAAGAGCCTAAATTTCATGAGCAAAAAATGAAAAACCTCGAGATTTGACTATTTTTTTTTCATTGCATAGTTAGAGCGTGAGATGAGATGTGGAGATGTTTAGACCGGTGGTGAATTCCAATGCTTTGAAGTGTCTCATCACTCCGGGTCAAGGAATCGTGTCGAGGGAAGCTTTGGAGTTTCTTAAACCTTTCCTCAACAGACCTAGAATCATCGAGATGATGGAGTTGACTGACCAAATCACTGAGTTACCTATTTCGAGTATCATAAGAGGTAGTCCAGAATTGAATGTACAGAGAACTTCAATTCAGCAGCCGTTGATAATTCTTCTGAACTCAATCCAGAATCATATTGTGAGAGATAATTACGGAGTGGATTTGTATGGAATGGGAGACTATTGTATAGGCCACTCCGTCGGAGAGATCACCAATTTAGCCCTACAAGGTAGTATCGACTTTGAAAAACTGATCAACATTGGCCATAAAAGAGGCAAACTAATGGAAACAGTCGCACATGATGGAGATTATAAAATGTACGTGTTGGTGATCAACAGGAAAGATTTTGGTCACGTGACCGAGCAGATCAAGAAATTTGACAACATTTCGATATCAAATATAAATACCGATGAGCAGATCGTGATATCAGGCACCCGGGACCATTGTGAAGAGCTGATTCAGATGTTGTCGCAATTTTTCAAAATTAGAAAGAAAATTGACCTTCAAGTTGCAATTCCCTTCCACAATCCTGTCTTGACGCCGATTGTCGATGACATCAGATCTTTGTTCCAAGATGCTGGAATAAAATCTGAGTTGAGAATCCCTAGTATTCTGAACCTCGATCTGGCCGTCTGCGATAAGACTGCTGACTACGTTGAGAAAATTTTACAAGTCACAGACAAGACTGTAAATTTTAAAAGCTGTATAGACGCTGTGCTGAGCTCAGGTAAAGAGGTCATCTTCATAAATTATAGCAGCGTCACAAAAAACTTGGTTCAAAGATATTGCAAAAGTCTCTCTATTCCAGTAAAGAGTTTCAGTTTAGACACCAGTGATAACATTGACGAATTAGTTCTGCTGCTCAGCTAAGATCTTGTGTTTTATCGATGGTTTAGATGTTTTCAGGGACTTAATCTTAAATGAAGCTGACAAGCTTTAAAAAAGCTTCTTTTGGGTCTAATAGGTGACATGTTGAATTACAGAGACAGCCAAGGAACTGCTGTTGTTTAATGCTTATGTGTTCAGCATTTTTTATTAGTGTTCTTCAAATTAGTATTCTGCTCAGCTATTGAGGAAGCGGACAGTTAGTAAGTAACCTAACTGATGGAGACAAGTGACGAACCAGACAATAAAGAAAGTCAATTATTCGAATGGACAATGAACAAAACATTTGGAGAACAACAATGATATCAATGAGAGTTCCACACGTCATTTAGTCTTTTAATGGTCAGTAATTCACTACCTCATTTCTCTATTATAAGAGGTGGTGATGACTCGGTGAAAAAATCTGAAAGAAACATTTTTACAATAGCACTAAATGCTTAGAGAGACTGAAGTCAGAACAAGGTAAGAGAATTCACTGGCACAACACGCATAAAATTCCACAGTTGTTACAAAATCGAGTTTTTAATAATGCACAAATTTCAGTGTCAATTGCTACAAGGTAACCCCTAATTGAAATATTTTTTCTCTGATGTGGAGGCGACAAATTATACAACCATTTAACGAGAAACTATTTATAGACAATAGGAATTACAATGTCGACCGTTGGGAATTCAAAGATCGAGGAAGTAAGAAATGACTCAGTGGAAGATTCCACCGAGTCATCGGTCCGTTACGCTGCCTATGCCAATAGATTGAGAACTATTATGATGGCGTCTCATCGGTACGTAGCATATACCTCCGATATCGGAGAAAGTTTCAGACCAGTAGTGCATCCTGGAATCGTGAGACTCGGATACGGTGTTTCATGGGGTTACATCGTTGGTGACGTTGCCTATGAAGGTTGGAAACTGAAGTTGAAGCAGGAAGGTAGATATAGAATTGGGTTGAGACCATGGGATGAGACTCCAGATCTGGACCCATCACAACTGGTGGAGCAAATGGATTACAGATTTATGATGTTACAAAGAGGTTTGTTCCAAAGTATCGCCTCCATGGGTCTTCCTCTGTTCACGATCCACTCCAGTGTCCGTTACTCTTCGATCTTGTTCAAAAACAGTTCCAACAAAGCACTTAAAACTTATGGACCAGTCGGTGTCGGTCTTGCCATCGTCC
Source organism: Nakazawaea molendinolei (assembly GCA_030569155.1). Lineage (NCBI taxonomy): Eukaryota > Fungi > Ascomycota > Pichiomycetes > Alaninales > Pachysolenaceae > Nakazawaea > Nakazawaea molendinolei. The sequence continues at coordinate 394,736 of JAJMKB010000002.1, forward strand.
CATTGTTACCATACTTGTTTGACAAACCTGTTGAAGACCTGGTTGACTATGTGTTCCATCAGGGCTACCAATACTACCAGAGCCAGAAGGGGAAACTGGTGTAGATATGCACGACCTATATATACGTATTTTTTTTTTTCTTCACATTAGTGAAAAAGTACCAGCTTGTGGTGTATTTAGATATTTCCAGATATTCGCAAAGCGTTCAACCAAATTGTAGAAACAGCCTAACGGGGTCTTTAGAAGCGATGTTTGGAAGGAAGAAGACGATCTCGCCACAACAGTCGACCAAAAATTTGGGACCCAAAGTTTACTTGCCACCAGCGGATCCTTTACCCGAGGTGAAGCCGACACCAAGATCCGCTCTAAGCGAGGGAGAAGAGCAGAAATACGAGGTTATCTTAAAACATTTCCAGGACGATGCTTTGCAATTACCAGTGAGTGAGAAGGAGGAAGAGAAGAAAAGCCCATTGACACGTGAGGAGAAGCTGTGGCTCACCAGAGACTGTATGTTGAGATACGCCAGAGCTTGTAGTTGGAAAGTGGAAGAAGCTATCAAGAGAATCGAGAGTTCAATTGTATGGAGAAGAGAGTTTGGAATTGCTGGAGGTGAGTTCCAGACTTTGTTCCCTGATATGGTGAGCGTCGAGAATGAGACCGGTAAGCAGGTGATCTTTGGGTTCGATCACGGTGCAAGACCGTGTCTTTTCTTGAAAAATGGGCGTCAGAACACGAAACCTTCGTTTAGACAGATCCAACATTTGATCTTCATGTTGGAGACTGTCATCAGATTCATGCCACCAGGGGAGGACAATTTGGCACTTTGTGTCGATTTCAAGTCTTATCCAGAGGTTGCTCTTAAAGGTTCCAACATGCCCTCAGTAGGCGTGGGTAAGCAAGTTTTGCATATTCTCCAGTACCATTACCCTGAAAGATTGGGGAGAGCGCTATTTATAAACATCCCATGGTACGCCTGGGCTTTTTTAAAGATATGTTATCCATTTGTGGATCCATATACCAAACAGAAAATTGCATTTGACGAGCCATTCACCTCGTTCATCCCGCTGGACCAATTGGACCAGATATATGGTGGGAATTTGAACTTCGAGTACGACCATTCCAAGTACTGGACTGAAATGATCAGCATCGCTGACTCCAAGTACTCCCAATACATGGAGAAGTTCGACACTCTTGGTGGTGTCATTGGGTTGAACGAGTTCGACTTGAGATCGTCATGATTTAATTATTGATATCAGCTTTCTATTATGATCGACCATTTGAAGCTTATATCGAAACGTTGGATCTCCCATCCTATCGGCATTTGATACAAAGCTTCATGATCACATTTTTAATTGGCTTAAAAGCTCACTACATACATGCTCACTAAGTTATATAGACAATAAACGGTTGCACGGTCAAGCTAGGATTTTTAAGCTAAGAACGCTTAGAAAATAACAGTAACCTCTACTCACTTGTATTTTAAGTCACAGTGCAGTTCTACTTCGTAATGCTTGATTATGTAGGTATTACTATTACTATTACTGTCACCGTAACGCTTACAATAATACTACAAAGCTCTAATACAGACAGACATTAATAATTCTATACAACTAACCACGACGGATCAAGATATAAATACCTTCCTGTTTCAATCCACTCAAGATCCTGTAGTCACCCTCGATACAACACAACAAACCTCCAAAAGAGATGTACACGTTGATCAAGTCATTTTTAACCTCTTCAAACTTGTATACGGTTCCGTGCATAACGTAATCGTATTGGTCAGCCAAAGAGTTTCCAGCAAGTTTTGAAGGTCTCCAGGATGCATTTATACTGGAGTCCTCCATATCTTCATCGTTATCCAAGGACAAAGTCTTGGACAAGGACACTGTAAGACTCTCGTTTTTACTGATTGGGAACAATTCCGAATTTATGTCCAAAGTGATCTTTGTCTGGTGCTCGGAGCTCGACGAAGTTGTCGTCGATGTTGCTTCGAGACGTGACACTTTGTTGTATCTACCAGTTTCTACACCATCGATCTGGAATGTGTCGTCAAATAGAGTAGCCATCTCTGATCTTTTGATGTCTGTCTATACATAAAATTTTATTCAAATTAGTGAAAAAAAATATTCTTGAAAAATTTAAACCATATTGGGATACCGACTGCCTCATTGGGTAATTTCATCACCTTCCCATTTTTGCTTATTTTTAGCTCGATTTACAACATCTCACACTCCTTCAACTTCAAATCTCCAGTTTAATCCATCGATTTGATATAAAAATTGTTTTCTTTGTATTTTTGAGCCATGTATCAAATTGGTGGCTTTAAAAGGTAGTTTTTTTTTTTTTGATGCGTAGCGATAGAGGCAGATGAAAAATCAAAAAGACATAATACTAATTAAATAAAATACATTGAGAGAAAAGAGCTATGGCTTCGAAGGGGGAGAGTCGAAGCAACAACGAGGTGATGGAGGACATTGAGTTGCAAGACGTGGCGAGTGGGGGAGACATTGGCACGTCCAGCTCCAATTCAGGGCTGTCCTCGATCTTAGAGACGTTGAGTGAGATATCGGAGCAAAGACATCAACGTGGTCTCTACGAAGATCAACCGGAGGAGAGTGCCAATTTGTTGAACGAGAGGTTGAACTTCTTGACCAAGAGTGCTGGTACCAGGAAAAAATGTTATATGGTGTTCGCTGTGGTGTTTGTAGGTTGGCTTGTAGCGCTCATCACTTATTCACAGACGACTAAGAGCCCCTACCAACACGAGGGGAACTCGAGAATTACACACCAGGAGTCCAATTCGACATCTCATGAAGTTCACCATCCAAGTACCAGTAGCGGGAAACTGGCCCATAAACGTAAAATTACTTTGAACGACTATCGTATGGGTAATTTCTACGTCTTTAACACCAATGTTAAATTTGTAGGGAACGACCATTACATAGTGCCCGGGAATAGGAACTATTTCTACAGAGAATTGGGACACGATGAGAAATCCGAACAGCTTTTTGCAAGCTCAACGTTTGAATATGGTCCAAACAGCTATCAAGTGAGTGATTTCCAGGTGAGTCCAAGTCAAGACTATATTTTAATTATCACCGACCAGGAACTGCAATGGAGGCACTCCAGTTTCTCCAATTACTGGATTTTCAACATGGAATCGAAGAATATTGAGCCATTGTACCAGGAGAATGTGAAGTTGAGTAACGCTCAATGGTCTCCGACAGGTGAATACGTCTCTTTTGTCTTTGAGAACAACTTGTTTGTTAAAAATATCGAGTCTTCTACCTTGGTGCAAGTCACCCAGGATGGGTCATTTGATATTTTCAACGGTAAACCGGACTGGGTCTACGAGGAGGAAGTCTTATCCAGTGATAAATCTATCTGGTGGGCTCCTAATAGTGAGAAATTAATGTTCATGAGGTTAGATGACACAGATGTGCCTATCCAAAATTTGGAGTTTTTTGTTCAAGATAATCCAAGGTACCCTGTTATAGAGGAGATCAAGTATCCGAAGCCAGGGTTTCCTAACCCTAAACCAACACTTGTCGTGTACGATTTACCAGGTGGACGGACTTTTCCAGTTCCTGAGTCGGAATTTGGTCCCGAGTTTGTGTTGTACAGTCTGAAATTTATCAACAACGACGAGATCATGATCAAAGAGTCCGACAGAGAATCTAACGTTATGAACGTTAATATTTTCAACACAACAGACAGAACTCTCACCAAAGTGAGACAGATCAAGGCCAGTGATTATGGAGGATGGATAGAGAAACCTGGTCCTCTTGTCTTGGTCGATAGAGATGGTCATCAAGGGTACATTGATACTGTAGTGTACAACAATTACAAGCATTTACTGTACTTCCAGAACACTCATGACGCTGAACCTCAGATGTTAACTTCTGGTGCATTTGATATCGGTGAAGAGTACAGTTACAATCTGGAATTGGACGAGGTTTATTTGACTTCAACTTTGGAGCACGACCCTTTAAGTCATCATTTGTTCAAGATCGAGATGTCAAATGAGTTTAGATTGCAGAATTTGACAAACGTTGATGAGAAACTGTACTATGAGATAATCTTCAACAACGATACCAGCTTTGCCAGTTTGAATTACCGAGGTCCAGAGATTCCTTTCCAAAAGTTGGTTCAATTGAAGGATTTCAACATGGAGAGGTACTTGACCAAGGACAGGTTGTTGAACAATAATCTGATAGCTACATCGGCTCAGAGCAGATTCGAAATACCTTTAAAGACTTTTGGGAATATCACTTATGATGATATCGAGTACCAGTACATTGAAATGAAGCCCTTCAACTTCGATCCAAACAAGAAATATCCTTTGTTGGTCAGTGTATATGGAGGTCCAGGGTCGATAAAACTATCCAACACGTATAACATTGGATTTGAAGAGGTTGTCTGTTCGTCACTCGATCTGATCATAATCTATTTAGATCCAAGAGGTACTGGAGGTAAAGGTTGGGGTTTTAAAAGATATTCTAATCAAAAGATCGGTCATTGGGAGCCTCGAGACTTCACCGACTTGACCAAGATACTCATGCTGAACAAACAGTACATCGATAAAGAGCGCACTGCTATCTGGGGGTGGTCATATGGTGGGTTCAGTACTTTGAAAACTTTAGAGTATGATGCTGGGAACATTTTCAAGTACGGTATGGCTGTAGCGCCGGTCACTGATTGGTTGTTCTACGACTCGATATACACCGAGAGGTTTATGAACAAACCTGAAAATAATGAAGCTGGGTATGAAGAATCTCGAATCAATAACATTGATAATTTCAAGAAGGTGAAGAGGTTCCTTGTGATGCACGGAACAGGAGATGACAACGTTCATCTTCAGAATACGTTGTCTTTGTTGGATCAATTTGATCTTCACAGTGTCGAGAATTACGATATGCATATCTTCCCAGACAGTAACCATTCGATTTATTACAATAACGCCAATGCGATAGTTTACGATAAGTTGTTCAACTGGTTGAGATCTGCTTTCAATAGAGGAGTATAGACGTTTGATATTACTGATAGTGTAGATGTGATAGTGTAGATATAATATCCATATTTTGCTGAAGAATATACAGAGGGAGCAGGGAGGCGAGTCCCGAGTGGCTGGTGAGTCGCAAAATGAGGCTAATCATTGTGGCTTCGAGTAATTGAGTGTACCACATTTACAAGTCCTCAGATCGAGATCTTTATCGAACGACAAGATCAGTTCCTTGACTTGAGTGCCTAAATCGTGACAGTAGAATTCCAATTCGTGAACGATCTCACGACAATTACTACAATACCATCTGATCTTATCGTTGACTCCGGTAGGCCTGTCCTGTTCCACGACTATACCTATAGTGTTAGCGAATCTGACCGGATTGTGTGGAGTATTACCAGGAAGTAAGAAGGAATCACCTTCTTTGATGATAACATCTTTGAATTCTCCATCATCAACTACTTTTAAACACATCTCTCCTTTGTATTGGTAGAACCACTCAGGTGTCTGATTGACATGGTAATCTGTACGTTCGTTAGGACCACCGACTATCATCACGGTGAAACCACCACGATGAAGACAGTAGTTGTTTACCGGAGGTTGTAAGAGATGCTCATTCTCTTTGACCCAGTTGTGTATGTTGATTGGCTGAGGTAACATTGTCAGGGTGTGGTAGTTGTTTAATTTACACACTGCGTAAGTAAAGTGAAAAGTTGGATTATGTAAGAAATTTGAACAAGTCCAAATTCAGGAGTCAAAAAGTTGAAAGAAGTCAATTGCAAGTGTCAAAGTGACGAAATCACACCACAAGATTTCACTTATTACTTAACAATAGGACAAGGCTGGAAATTAATTAATTGCTCGCGATGAGCCTGAGTTTGTTTTATTAGGCTAACGGCTTAGTTGGAGATCATCGGTGGAGTCACTGCTTAGAGTCAGTGTAAAGTCACTGCCGGAATCTGTACGGAGCCACCGCCCGTATCACCGGCCTAGTGCGCTCACCATCCTCCGCCCAACTCCTCCGCCCCAGTGCGCTCCAGTGCGCTCCACAGCCGCACTCTTACAGACTAATTCACATACAAATAAATAGAATGATTTATGTATACACCCGACTCCATGAGAAAACAGCAAATGAAAAAAGTGCTCGAAACACTTTTGACTGGATAAATATTATATTTTGAAAGACCTTGACTTGATGCCACCATCAAATACGACTCCTAATCGGCTCCTAAACGGCTCTTATTGGACTCTCATCCACCGGGCCTGAGCCACACGCACACTGAAATTTTTTTTTTTCAGTGCTCCACGCACGACCACGATTTTATCGGTTATTAGCGGTGGATGCGATGGGCTCGGATAGGAGCAAGGATTGCACCGACACAGTGCGAGAACGAGATGGGCTCTAATAACAAGCTAACCGAGAGGGGTTTGGGCGAAAAAAACACAGCCAAACCTCTTATAAGAGCTTGAAGCTTTGAAGGAACGCGTAGTTTAATGGGTCAACTCTGAGGTTTCAGTAGCAGAGACAACGGCCTCTGGGCCCAAAGTTGGTTTTCTCGTAGCTCTCTTTGATTTATAATCCTTGATGGCGCTCTTGATAGCGTCTTCAGCCAACATGGAGCAGTGCAATTTGACAGGAGGTAAACTCAACTCTTTGGCAATGGTGGTGTTCTTGATCTGAGCAGCCTCGTCCAAAGACAAACCTCTGACAATCTCGGTCAAATACGACGAAGAGGCAATAGCTGAACCACATCCAAAGGTCTTGAATTTAACATCCTCGATGATCCCAGTCTCATCGTTAACTTTGATCTGTAATCTCATGACATCACCACACGCTGGAGCACCAACTAAACCAGTACCAACGTTAGGCAAGTCTTTGGCAAACGAACCAACGTTTCTTGGGTTCTGGTAATGGTCAATCACTTTAGGGTGATACATTCTCTTACTTTCAACCATACCAACCATTGGTGTATTTGATCTCAAACCGGCCCTTATGAAGCCCATCCCACCTCTGACTAATCCACCTCTACCTGCTCCGGCTCTAACTACACTGACTTGTCTCAATAATCCAAACATTGTTTCTTTGTATTCTTGTTAAAATTCCACTGTGATCAGATTGCTTCTCTACAATAAGTTTTGACTTGATATATCTTCTTCCTCAGTTGCGGAGTCACCTATTTAAATAATAGACGCTGCCAATCCCAATTTCGTTCCCGAGAAAAACTTTGTTATTGACACGTGACAGACTGAGGGGTAGTTTTGCTGTTTTGGGCACGACTTTTCATTTTTGGGGGTTAGCTGGGCCGATGCAGTTTACAAAGAGATTGGCCGGTATTTCGCTGGTGTTTGGCCTGTAATTGGCAAGCTGACTCTACAGTAGTAAAGGTTTGTAGTGTCATTACATACTGGTATTATACTGGAGCAGACAAACTGTGAAAACTTCTGGTAAACTATGAAATTCAGATTACTCATACAAAAAATCTAGACGCTCACCTGGTAAGGCTGAACCAAAGCCTACATCTACAGGTGATGTTTTTGGTGAACCCAAAATCAACACCAACTTCTCTGTTTCATCAACTGTAAATTAAATATGTTAGATTCACCTGTTTAAATCTTGGTTTGTTGCAAGTCAGAGGCCAAATCATCGACTGATTTATCGGCTGGTGTCTCTGAGACACTGAGTTGGGCCAACTCTTTCTCCAAAACATCCAAATCTTCTTCTTCTTCTTCTGTTTCTTCACTTTCTTCCTCTTCTTCCTCCTCCTCTTCGCTATCAATCTCCTCTAAATCGTCTAATTCATCTAATTCACCTCCACGAGATTCAAGTAATTCTTGAATTTGAGAAATCTCTTCTTCTTCTTCTTCAAAACGGTTACCGTTCAATTCAATATTGCTAAGTTTACCGAATCTAGACAAAGATTTCAGTAAAACTTGCAATGCAGGTTTCTCCAACTCGTTGTACTGCAATTTTAACAATTGCAAGTTGGTCAATTTACTCTCGGCCAAAGCCTCAATTACCAAATTGGAACCCTTTGGATTGAGCAAACAATCGTTCACATTCAACTCTTCCAAAAGCTCCCATGAGTTGATATTAGCCAGTAACAGCTTGGATCCTGCTAAAGTGAAAGTGTTATCCTGTAAATCCAATACTTTCAACTTGGAGTTGTACTTCAAACCTTGATCGATCAATTTCTTGATACCTTCAGGTCTGATACCGTTTTGGTACAATCTAACAGATTCCAAATCGGCATGGCTTCTCAAACCAATGGCCAAGTAGTTGATTGACCCGTTCTCCAACCTGTTACGACCACAGTAGAAAGTCTTCAAAGATCTAGAACCTTTCAGTTTCTTGTTCTGGGCCAAATGGTACAACAGCTTACCGATTCTTTCACCGGCAAACGGTCCCATACCGTTGTTGGACAAGATAAGGTGCTCTAAAGAGACCAGCTGAGGTAAGAAAACCTCGATAGGGTCGATGGTTTGTAAACCAAAGGCATTGTCTGAGAGGTTCAACACTTTCAAGTTTGGCATCTGTAAAAGAGCTGGTAACAAGTACTCCAAAGACTTTGGAATCTCGTCTTTCAATCTACCGGTGAAGAAATCGGCAAAGTTGATCTCCACTATACTGTCTTTGGACTCCAACAACTTTTCAGCCAACAGTTTCGAAGCATCGATACCGATGGTATTACCAGCGAAATCGATCTTCTTCAACTGGGCCACTTGGCCCATCTCTGTAAGGTATGGCTGGATATCCAGCTCAGAGTCAAATTTCAAAGACTTGTCATTGATGGAATACGTCTCCTCGGAACTGATCCCGAGATCTATCTCGAATTTGGTAGCCATTCCGTGTGTTGATAAAAGGTAATTGAGATTTTGACTAGCGAAAAAAAATTTCTTACACGACTTTTTAAGCGATGCTGTTGATAAAGCTGGAAGGCTGCTATCTGATTGTTTAGTTGAGTAGAAAATATGGGGCTTTCTTGGTGCTTCGGTGAGCTTTGTATCATGTTTGAAGAGTAGGTGAGAAGCTATCAAATGCTATTGTTTGATACTCTCTTGTTTCATTCTTGTAGCCAGTGTTGCTGTTATACAGCTTCTGGGTACTGGGCTCTGTGAATTGTGCCAGTATGCACTGTAACTGACTTTGCATTGTGAGAAATGTGGTAAGTTTCTGGGTACTAGTGAGATAAGATAAGAGACAGCTACTCGATGGTGGAAGAAATTTCCAGTAAGAGTTATGAGGTGATCGTAGTGTACAATATGTTAGACGCTGAAAACACCCCCAATTTCATTACACAAAATGTACAGTTTACAAGAGTCCTTGATCACAATGATTATGTTAATTTTCATTTAAACACTCTCATATGCCACACAAAAGAGGAGTGAGTATCATATGCCCTTATTTTCATTGATCTGTGCTACTTTAGGAATTCTGTGTTAGATTAACCATGTCCACTGGGTATTTCGAGGGCATCACCAATTTCCTGTTTAGCTTGTTTGATACTACGTACACTACCTTTCGAACCGAGACGTTTGACTGTTTTACATTTACCGCAATAAAGGATCAGTGGAAGGCCACTGAAGGCGCCGATTCTCTGTGAAATCCTTCAACATCATATCATCATACTATGAAAATTCATTTGCTCAGATTTCCTCACTTTAAAATGCTAAAGTTAAGGTTAGTCATACTGAATTGCTCTTCCACATCAGTTCCTTGTGGGAACAGCTGAGTACTACAAAAATTACAACACCAAACCATTAACACACTATGTACAATATGTAATTAGGCACTGTAATGCTAAAAATGTTTGAAAATGTCTTGGATTCAAAGAAATGTCTATTTCTTACCGAACAATGGCTCTCCAATGTTTTTACCTCTCAACTTGACACCCAAAGCTCTTTCCAACTTACCCAACAACTGTTGGTTTGGAACAGCTCTACCAGCTTCGTAATCGTTGATCACATTAGGCTTCTCATTCACTTTTGTGGCCAAGTCCTTCTGTGTCATCTTCTTTTCCAATCTGGCCTTAGATATCGTCTTACCGACACTGGCGTCGATCTTCTTTGGAGGAGCAACCTCGTTGTCTCTGTCGATCTTGGCCAACTTCTGTCCCTCAGGGTCACCTCTGGTGTTACCTGTGGCGTATTTCTTCTCGGTGGCAACAACGTTACCGGATCTTCTAGCAGCGTTCAACTGACCAGCGGTTCTAGCGACGGCTTGACGTGGAGCTCCACCACCTCCGATTCTCGATTTGGATCCAATGACAGTCACACTGTCCCAGTCTGTGTTCGATTGATTTGACATCTTGATATTTTGCTCGATCTCTATTGAATTGATCTATCTCTTAGTTCAGTTTGATCAGCACCTTTTTTTGCTCAGTTGTGGCGTTTGACTGAAAAATATCGTTGATTTTTTATAATTGGGATGTGTGCACGACTTTTCACCAGTGTTTAGTCAAATTCGATGTTCAAGAGATGAGTTTGAAAGTTTATTTCCCCTTGTACGACGCAGTGGCGCAGTTGCAAGAGACCGTGGCCACTTGCGAAGACGCCGTCAAGTTTGTCGCGCAATTGGACTCGTTGAAAAACAGATCGATCCTGTTCTTCGACGAGATCGTCACGGGATACGTTGTCTTGACCAATGGAGACCAAGACGTTTTAAATGAAAAGTATATGAAGCAGGTACAAAACTTGACCCGAATCGCGGTCGAATTGAGTGTACAACCTTCGATGTACCTGAAAGGAGCCAAAGAGCGGATCTTGTTGAAACTGGTGGGGCTTACCAACAGTGACTTGGTGTACAATGGCTTCTCCAGCACCGTTGGTGTGAGCATTTGGAGATTCGAGATCTCCATCAGCTATCCGAAGAGGAAAATAGATCAACCAAAGATCATTTTCAACGTGCGATTGCAATTGCCCCGGGAGGTGCTCACTCCAAAAGTGGCAGCCCAAGTGGACTTGTCCAAGTCCCGAAACCTTTTACAAGGTGTGGTGTCAAAGACTTTTGAGAACACCCACGACCCTTTTCTACCAGAGTCTTTATTGGAACCGGCAGCTCCAAGCGATGCTCCTTTGGCGCCTGTTCTGATGGGCGCTAAATACTCGCTTCCAGTTTACCCAATTTTGACCATGAGGTTGAAAAGCGCCAAATTGGCTGGTCTGAGTAACACTGTGTTACTGACTTTACAACTATCTCCATCTAGAGACGTGTTCAAGATCGAGAAGTTGTCTGTAGTGGTGTCGAAAGTGGAACTCACGTTGAAAGATGGCGATGTCGTGCCTTTGTTCGACTCAGACTACTTCCAAACGTTGAAGTTCAACGACGAAAATGATACTGTGAACCTCACTTTCAGACTACATCTACATTCAAACTCAGATATCTCTAGACCACTAAATATCAAGATTTTCACCATCCCACAGATCGATAACGTCAAATTGACCGACCAGATCGAGATGAAATGGATCACCAACGTCAACTTCGAAGTAACGAAGAAGAAACTGTTATCACAACAACAGTTACGGAAATCAGAGTTGAAGTTGTCCAACCAAAGTTACACCACAGCCATGTCTGGCTTAAAATTTACTATATTCGGTACAAATAAAGTCCAATTGGGAGATGTCTTCCAATGGCATATCCAGCTCATCAACAACACACTGAAATCTACAAAATTGATGATCTTGTTAAATAGAGACTCTTTCTTGACAGACTCAGTATGGGAGAAGAAAATGCCTCCACTCCCAGTCACTCCAAAGACAAAATCAAGATCCACAGTTTCTTTGAACTCCATACCAAGAGACCAAACCTCAGTTATACATCCACAGCTAAATTTGATAAGAAACTACAACCTGAACAAACAGAGAACTTCAGGTATCGTTGTCCTAGACAACGAGATCTTGATCGATAATTTAGAATCTCATGGTTTGACTGAATTCTCGTTCAAGATCATGGCCATACAGAAGGGTATTTTCTCTTTAGACGGTGTCAAATTGATAGACCTCAATTCTGGAGACACCTACGAGTGCAGAAAATTATTACAAGTTATAGTGGATTAGTATTCACTTACAAGCCATTTCATACATCATCACCATATATTCCAACACCCCTTTTGCATAAATTTATCCGCTTGACCCAATTTGGTAGTTCCATCCACCTCCACATTAATGTGCTCTTTTTGAGCATTTAAGTTTACCTGTGACTCTCCTAAATGAGCTCTTTAATCTTCTGTGAGCACATTAAGCCTGTGGACCTTTCAGAGCCAGTACGAAAAATGCTCAGATCTGGCCAAAAGAGGAAATTCAACTAGTGAACTTTTTTTTCCTGCAGACGAGCAAATTTTCGCTTACGTCGAGATGAGATCCCCTATTTGTATAAAGAGATGCGGAAGTTTCTTTGTGTATCGACATAGAGCCAAAGAACACCAAAAGATATGAAACTTAGTGGATTACTGTTTCTCGTGATATTTCTCACCAGAGTAAATTCACTCGTGGTGGTGGACTCCACTTTGGCTTCTGCATGCGTATACTACTTAAACACCTACGATTGGGGGTGTGGTAGTCATGGGAATGGTATGAGACTGTATATGTGTCGTTGTGCCAATGTCGACTGGCTCGGATCCGTGACAAACTGTATTGTGACACAGTCGAACACCACCAGGCTCGTAGATCACGCTTTAAGACACATCTCCGGTAGATGTCTCTCTAAAGCGCACTTGGACTACTCTGTCGATGACTTGTATGGCTACTATCACAATGCATCAACTTATTTACAAGACCCGGATCCAGTATACCTTGACACTCCAGCTCCATTTCCCTTGAGAACAGATAGAAGTGAGTGGATGTACTATTACAAATCTTTCAAAGATTTTGCATTTGAAGTCCAGAAGTCTCAATGGTTTGGCTGGGGACTTGTCTTCTATTGGGCCACAGTGTTGACTATTGCCACGCTTTGGAATATCAATAACAGATACATTGGACTCAAGTTGAACTCATTTTTGAAAAGAAATCTCGCTTTACCTTCAACATTCCAAAATATTAAAAACATCGAATCGTCATACAAATTGTTCAAATTCATTCCAATTCACATTCCAACAAGATTGGACTCTATTGTTATTCTCATATTCATCTTGCAGACCATAATAACCTGCTGTGTTGGTTACACTTTGGAACTTCCAAACGCATTCATCAATAGAAGATGGTTCATGAATTTGGATTTGATCAGTTACCGTACCGACTTGATGTCGATGTCACTCTTTCCAATAATTTACATCTTCGGTATCAGAAACAACCCATTCATTCCAATCACAGGCATATCATTCTCCACGTTCAACGTGTATCACAAATGGAACGCATATGTCATGACGACATTGGCATTCATTCACTCCATCATCTGGACCGTCGATGCTATCAAAGACGGTGGCTACAAAGTCTGGGTACTGGATCTGTATTTCCAATACGGGATAGCAGCAATGGTCTTACTGGCCTTGCTAGTAGCTCAAAGTGGAAAATTTGTCAGAGACTTGATGTACGAAGTTTTCTTGGTATTCCATAAGTTGTTCAACATCTTCTTCATCGTGACAATGTACTACCATTGTAACACATTGGGGTGGATGGGATGGATTTGGTCCATGGCTGGTATTCTTGTTTTTGATCGTGTCTGCCGTATTCTGAGAATCATACTCAACGGAGGTGTGCAATCTTCGAAAATGATCAGATGCAGCGATAATGTGATTAAGTTGGTGCTTAACAAGCCAAGATTTGTTAAGTACCAGGCCGGTCATTACCTGTATTTATACTTTTCATCACCATGGTACTATTGTTGGCAATCACACCCATTCACAATTATCTCATCACCAGTGGAGGATGGTGATCATTTGGTCGTCTATTTCAAACTGCAAAAAGGGATCACCAACAGAATAATCCAAAGATTGATCAAGACTGAGAATGATGAGTTAAATCTCAAAGTGATGGTTGAAGGTCCTTACGGTAACACTTTAAGCAACACATCATCTCAGAAATCAAATGACACCTTTGTTGGTCTTGCTGGTGGGTTGGGAATTGCATCTATCTTCCCGCATTTCATAGAATTGTTGCAAAACGAGCCAATTGTCGAGAGATTAGCTGAAGAGAAATATGATACAAACTCCTCCACTGCAACAACTTCAACTGGTGACATATCAACAAGACACAAATTGTACTGGATTATCAACAATTTAAACCATGTTCAATGGTTCAAAAAGGAGCTTGACTGGTTATTAAGCCATCATTGTGCAATCGATGTCGTATTAACTAGCAATATGATCTCTGAAGAGAAGATCTCTCATACAGATTTGAACCCTGGTACCAATTTCATCTATTCAACCTCAAGACCTGATTTCACAAAGATCATATCAGAGGAATTTGAAAAATCATCGTCACTGAATCGTGACATTGAAGTGTTAACTTGTGGTCCTTCTTTGTTCAATGATGATGTGAGATCCTCTGTTGTTGAAGTCTTAAAAGCCAACAAGTCTGCTAAGATCAACTTGGAGTATCATGCTGAAAGTTTCACCTGGTGATGGCTTGACCAACTTATTTATAGATATTTATTAGTTTCAAAAAAACTCTTTCATTTCTTCTTGATACTCTTGACAACTGGTTTGATCTCAGTTTTAGCCCTTTTCAATTGTACAGGTCTTTGACCGATGTATTTCCCATTCATATCGTTGAGGGCTCTCAAGTAATCGTTAGTATCGGCAAACGATACAAATCCGTAACCTTTAGAGTCTCCAGTCTTTGCATCTGTCACTACTCGCACTTTGCTCAACGATGTATAGTTGACAAACGCTCTGTATAAAACCTCATCTGTGACATCTCCACCTAAATTTCCGACAAAGATTCTGAAATGCTTTGGGTCCCATTCCAATAACGTTGGGTCTTCCCATTTCAGATCACCTACTCTTCTCCTCACCGTTTGAACTTTGCCATCCTCTGTGACTCTTGCCAGATTTTGTTGTCTTGATTTAAAAGCTTGTAAAAACTCAGCTGTTCTTGATACATTCTGAGAACTAGGAGATGATGCTTTCACTACACTGGAAAGAAACTGTGCTGGTTGTCTACCAGCAGCTAATCTTCTGTCTGAGGTCTTGTAATTGCTAGTCAGGTTCTTACCAGGCCTTGGCTTGGACACTCCTGGATACTTACCTGGAGGCATCTTGGTTGTTTAAATATGGGGATAATTTTTCACTTTTTTTTCTTCAAAACTAGTGATGGATAGACATCGAATCATGATTGGGATTTGTAGTACTCGAGCCATGATGAGACCTCTTGTTATGAGAAACTCTCTTATAAGAGGGTCCTTGATGAGAGGTTCATTTAAGGGGTTTCATATGATGAGCCCGGTTATGAATGCTAAGTTACCTCAGAATAACACACCAACCACCAGTCCCACTTCCATAGACAAACAAGTGTTGAGACACATTCCTGGTGAGAAACAGTTGACAAACGATTTGAAAGACAGGTTACCTCAATTCCCATTGTCCAGGTCCACAGTGCCAACCCTTCTTCCAAGACCAGGTGTACCGTTGTCCGGAGAACCAGGTATGACATTCAGAAAGATGATTCAGATCTTGAAAAATAAAAAAGAGCCTGAATTGATCTATGAACTGGAACCTCATAGACTTTACTTCATAATATGTGGATGCTTTGCATTGGTGTTTGCCTTTTACGCTTGGAATATTGGAGCCATATCCTATGGATTGGCATGGAACATTTTCCTGAATAATGAGTTGGAATTGCCTGAAGTGCAAAGATATATCAACTCTTTTGCCCAATTCTTACTTGCCACAGCGTTAGTAGGTATGCCATTACTGGTGATGATTGTGTTTATCATGCTGCCAACAAGATTGATCAGAAGAATGTGGTATTTGCCCGGAGAAGTTGAACAGATCCAATTCATCACCCATCCCATACTACCTAACACACCATCTCCTATCATCACGGTTCCTTTACAATCGTTGGCCAGGGCACATAAATCGAAAATTTACACTGCTCGTGGTTTTTACGGTACCGTTGACAGTACAATATTCTTCTTCTTACGTGAGAAGGGTAATAGAATTCCTTGGATCGTGGACCGTAAAGGGTTCTTCTGGGGAGATGGAAGAGTGTTTGATCTTTTGTTTGGTAAGGAGAGCGTTCTGGAAGCTGAACAGGGTCTCACTTTGAATGAAAAGCAGGAAATTCTTAACCAAAGACGTAAGCTTGGAGAAGAGAAATTGAAGAAAGAGTTGGGACCGACATGGCGGTTGCAACTGCAGGGTAAATTGATGCTGGACGATATCCGTCAATTGAAATCGATTGTGAAGAAATCACCAAAGAAACAGATTTCTGGTAAGAAGTGACGCTGATGAGCTTGTAAATATCAAATATTCAACTAGTAATTGTACTTCGCATAGTGTAGAGAGCCATGATTACATGTATAGGCTATAGTCCAGTTGATCTAACTATTTTATTGCTAAGGATGGTGTTGACGGAGTAATAAGGGGTCATGAAGTTCTGTCATTCATGGTAGAAACGAGTCTTTCTGGGTGAACTTTCCTTTCAAACCTCCCTTTGCCATAAAATATATTGATATGACCTCAAATCACCTTGCAAAGTACATTGGTACTAACAGATAGGGTTATAAATGCAGTCAACAACCATTAGAACTGACTGCCATTACTATTGAATTCATTGAAAGTTGCTTTGATCATACCATGGTACATTTGAAATTAATTCCAGTGTAATCAGTACACTTCGGGTTAATTTAAATACTATTTAAATCACAATAAAACCATTAGTCAATTACCCCTAATCGATCCTGGAGCGTTGGACAGCCCCAGTTCACTGCATCGGAGCACCGCCCCAGTTTAATTTTTTCAAGTCTTCAGATTAGTCTTGTATGCACGACCTTATTCATGGAACAATAGGAACAGATCTAAGAGCATTTGAAGTTGAGTGGCGACAAGTTCTTTTCCAACGGCAAAGACGGCACTTTGTTCCGCAATCCAAGACATAACACGAACAAGGACCGAAAGTCGTGTGCGGAGTACAGAAGTTGTAAATTGCTGTTGGCTGGGGTATTTGAGCCGAGTTTTAAACAGGGAAAAAAAGGAACCAACCGCCACTTCTTATCTATTTGACGGGTAATTTTTTGCCATAATTGCAAATAAAACAAGATGGCTTCAGTGGTGAAGCCCGTATCTAAGAGAGTACCGGACGAGTTTGTGGTGGCGGGGGATAATAAGAGACTGAAATTCCAGGAGGATCACCCGGAGATCTCGTCGTACAACTCGCCACCGCCCTCGACTATATCCGAGTCCAGAGGAAGATCGCTTTCTCCGAACCAGAATTTCCAAATCGACAAGGAGAGCAACTCCAACGTCAAAGAACAGACTAGATCAATCCAGGACGATGTACATTACATATCACTTTGCTCTGCTTTGTCCGTGCTCCGAAACCAAAGAGAGATGATCCAGAGCGACATTCGCAAGTTGAACGAGTTGAAGAAGAGGGCCATACGGGATCCGGAATCCTTTATCACCCAACTAGGCACCAAGAACGGAGACATAGTAGACGAGATACCTAAGAAAGTGCAGATAATAAGCGGAGATTTGTCCAAGTTGTTTAAATGAGTGATGTACACCGGTAAAGTACACAGATCTGACTTTCACTCTTACTTGTATAGCCAAACCATGTTTCAATGAAATGCTGCTCTATTATTTTATGTCCATATCATTTTAGATTTAAAATTTACTCATCACTAAAAATTCTCCACTCCATTGGCCATCCGCTGAGATCTCCATCTGCTCGCCATTTCTCCATCTCGCTTCTGCATCTGTACACCTGCATCTCATCTCGATCTGTGACATGTGAAAAAAGAGCGAAAAGAAATTTTTCAAAACTTTAACCTTACAAATCAAAGAATGTCATTTGTATCTCTGCCACTCAGACTGTCACTCCGTGGCTCTCTTAGAGCTCAAGCTCGTCTCCAATCGACTCTCGTCACCAAGGTGGACACACTTCTGAATTTCCACGAATTGACCAAATCTCCAAAGCTTTCCATCATCGACTTCTACGCTACCTGGTGTGGTCCATGTAAACTGATCTCTCCAGTGTTGGAGAAGTTCCTGGAACAATATAAAGAGGACACCCAGTTCTTAAAGATCGACGTCGACGAACTGTCTGATATCGCACAAGAATACGGCATCACCGCTATGCCAACCTTGTTGTTCTTCAAGAACGGTGAAGGTTTGGGTAAGATCATCGGAGCCAACCCCAACGGTATCAAAAAAGCTATCGAAGAATTGAAATAGATCCTCTATATAATATTCTTATCAATCATATCATTAATCTCTTTGAACAACTCGTTCACCAACACTGAACTCTGCTCAACTTGTAGCTTTTTAATGGACTCCTTGATCGTTCCACCCACTTTGTCTCTGTTATCTATAATCATTAGCTTTAAAACCTTTAAAAGCATCAACTCAAACGTAGCATTGCCATGATAAACTTCAAGCTTGTTAAATATTGCGATCACCATCTCTTCATTGTAGAACATACGACAAATCTTGGTGTCAAATCCTATCAATTCATGGAAATTTTGTAGAAAGTTGAGATTCGAACAAATCTTGAATCCTTTGACAAAATACTCAACACTGGTCTCTAATCTTGTAGTCATACTTGGCTCGATCATTACCCAATTTTTGATCGCATCAATTGAATTGACTTGCCAATAAGGATTCTCTAAGAAGCTTGTAAATATCTCAAAGACTCCATTGGATAGTAACAATCCTCTAATTCTATTGTTGATGATGACTAGCTCAGACAATATCGGAATTATGAAATCTTTAAAAGGTAGTTCAACCGTGGTCAATCTCAGAAAGATTGGTATGGCACCTAGCTCGACTAATTCCAATTGCCTGATCTTGTTCAAATGACATAGGTTGAAAATTGTTGGGCAAATGCTGTTTGTGACCTCTTTAAACGATCTGTTTGATGGGTCGTGCATCTTCAACTGGCCGACTAAGAACTCCAAACAATTAGACCCATCCATTATAGTGAGGTTTGAAGGAACGAATGATAATGAAGAAATGAATTTGAGTATTTTCAATTGGTTTGACGAGCTCAACTTATCAAAGTTTTTGAATAGAGACTTGAATAACGTTGTCGAGGCAATGTATGACTTCACTCTAGGCTCAGATGAATTGAAGCATTGTAAGATGGATACGATCTTATCGGAGTAAGCAGGGCTGTCTACCAAATGGCTCAAATTTATCAGCAACCAATCCACAGAATCCTTTAATAAATAACAGAGATCTGATTTAGCGGTTGGCAACTCTCCCAAGAATACTTTGTTGATACCATTGATACCACAGATGACAAAATTGGGAGTCGATTCGATGTCTTCTTCCATGAGTCTGTTCAATATTTTCAACCCCCCACTAGCGACAAACATTTGAAATATGGGATTGGTAGAGCCTATGATCAACTCGATAAAGTTGACAACTTTGTATCTTATATCAATGGAATACAGGAAATTGATAAACTCTACAACAGAGTTGACACCACCAATCACACAAAAATTCTCTAACAGCTTGAGATCATCCTGGAAGACATATAACAAAATTTCCAAACAAGAACCGACAAATTTGACGTTCTTGGAGTCCAAAAGCTCAAGCATCCGTATAAGCCCATGATTTCTCAAGAAACTCTTGATCATAATCGATCTTTTGGGATTGTCGAAAAGTTTCCTGAGCTCACTTAAGTCTTCTGACAAGCGGTTGTTCTTCAAATACAATTTTTCAACTAATGTCTCCACCGATAATATCATCTTTGATTCCATTGGATCGACAAAGTTGCTCTCTTCTTCAATTTCAACAAAAGGATCATCTTCAGTTCCAAGAGGTTCCTTTTTAAGTCCGGAATTTAGTTTCAAGTCAGCTAAAGATAACTCTGGAAACTCTTCATCTTCTTCTTCTTCTCTGTATTTCGATAATTTTTGATCTGCACTTTGATTGGATAGATCGATCCCATCTAGTAGAGTGAATTCATCTGACTCTTTAAAAGGTGAATTAGCCCCGATAAGTCTCTCTTTATTCAAGGTTTGTTTCTCATTTCTCTTCCTGATTTTTGGAGGAAGTAGTTTATTGTCCTTGTCCTGAAATCTCAGAGTCGGTATCTTAGGCATTGAATCTTGAAGCCAACTATGTTGGAGCAATCTCTTCCCATCTATTCTGATTTCCAGTGACTTTTGGAAACATTCTTCTAGAAACTCTTTTGCAAGTTTCGGTATTTGTGGTGGAATGGGAGGAGAGTCCAGTATTCCAATTGCATGACACAGAGCCATTGGATCTAGCTCATGATACGGTGGTTGAGTGGTGAATAACTCCACGACAGTGGCTCCCAACGACCAAATATCAGACAGAGTTGAGCTTCCTTGAAGTAAAATGACTTCAGGTGCCATCCAGTACGGTGATCCACCAACTACAAGACTAGACTTATGATTCTCTAAAGAAGAAACACCAAAGTCGGCCAATTTCACCGTTCCTGAATTGGTGAGTAAAACGTTTGCAGCTTTCACATCACGATGTATCACACCTTGTTCATGGAGATAAACTAATCCTGATAGAATTTCCCTGGTATACTTGATGATTTCTTGTTCGTCAAGCCCCCGGCCTCTTAATTTGTACAATTTCCTCAATGAACCACCTGAACAGTACTCTAAAATGATATTCAAAGTTGTCCCAGTGTTGACGTAACCGTGGTATTTCACTATATTACGATGTTTCAAGATTTTCAACAATCGTATCTCGGTCATCATTAAGTCTACATTATCTTTTGAGTTGATCTCGATCTGCTTAACGGCAACCTCTACACTTGTGATCAAGTTTATAGCTCGATAGACACTTGCAGAAGCGCCCTTACCCAATAATTCTTTGAATTGATAATTATCCAACAGCGATCTAGCTTCTGTAGGAGGTAATCTGCCGGAGTGTTTCTCCACTCTTTGAGCAGGTGTTAAAGACACCTGTTGTTGTTGTTTTTGGAAAACTTGCTTCACAGGCGAAGTCGAGCGAGAGTTAGACGGTGTCTTCAAAAGCCTCCTATCATCTTCTGTTGTTTTAATCTTGCCATGCAAATTTGGTTTCTTGAAACCTGGGTCGGATCCACGTGACCTGTTTCTCGCTACTGGAGTATCTTCATTGTGTAACTTTATCAGATCCTCGAAATTGAGCGGTGTTATATTTCTGAATTGAAGTTTGTGAGGAGGTGACGATGATGATCCTTTAGATGATAATCTGGAATTATTTCTAGATTTCGTATCGATCTGGTCACTTTTATAGTTCAAATTTGACTCTTGAAGCACTTCTCTAGACGAATTCTTAACCAACACAAACGGAGACCTTATGAAATCCGAGGAGCTCTTCTCTGGACTTGAGTTGACGCGGTATTCTGGCACTTTCGGCACTGATCTTTTCTGTGGACTGGAGCTACTAGCTCTATTGGGGCTTCTCAACCTCGAAGAGTTGATCAACTGGGCCTCATTCTCTATCACGAACTCATCCTCGATACTCGCTTCCTCAACAGGGTCTTCACGAAATTTGTCCAATATCGAAGACTGTCTAGATCGCTGAGTTTGGGGCATAACGCTCTCTATAGACTCTATTACTTGACTCTATTATGATAACACGCAATTCTTCATTGAAGTAGTTCCCGAAAACAGTTCTAGAATATTGGAAAGCTCCTCTATCGGATGAAGTGGTTTATATACTCAACGGCCTTATCTAAGCGTATAAATACGTTGTGGTGTCACGTAAATTGATTCCCTTATATAATTACAACCTTTATTTACATTTTTTTTCTTTCTTAGTAGATGGAGACTGACATAAATATTATACAAAGAGTCTTTTTGAGAGAAAAAAAGCCATTACATCAAAGTTCTAGGCAGTTCTTCTTCCTCCTTGTCGAGTGGAAGTGCAACGTGAGAGCTCTCCTTGTTCCAACTCAAGTATCTTAAATCTCCGGTCTTACGAGGGTGAAATGCGTGGATGAAGGTGAAGACAAGAGCGATCAAGAAACAGATGACACCGGCAACGATCCAAGCTACTCCCAAGAACGAGTTCTTACCTCCGATAGCGGAACTTGTACTGAGATATATCAGTTTCTTACCGTCAAACTCGGTCACTGGGAAATGGAGTCCAACTGTTGTTTCGTAGGTTCCTGGTTGTAAAGAGGCAGAATCGTTACGTAACACCAATCTACTGAAAGTGGACAAACCCAGCGCATGCATCCAGTTCTGGAATTCGTACCATGTAGAGATATCTGGCATATTTTCCTCAGTGTAACCATCTGGATACTGTTTGATCCAATTTGGAGGTGGTACAACCTCTGAAGCAGAGTATCTAGTTCTCTTGAATCTGTTCTTGTCAGTAGACCACGCGATACCTTCTCTGGTCATCGGATAATCTGAAGAGGTCCCGTTGACACCTGAGAGATCGGTGAAAGTGTCGTTGAACAACGAATTGGCGATCAATCCACATGGATAATATCTGACACCGTTCTCGTCCTCTGAAAGTGGCTCACAATTCTGTCCCACAGTGTCTTTAATGGTATGAAGAGAAGCCAGTTCGCCTTTTAATTGGTCCTCGCTGAAAGATTTTACGTAACGACGGTGATTGGCATAAAAATTCTCCAACTTGTAGAAATAGTAGATTGGAGACCCCATTTCTGAAGGGATATCGAACTGTATGACACACTGGCCTGCCTCTACAGGATCCGAGATGGAACTGTTGGTCTGGTATCTCCATTTTGGACTCACTGTGGCATCGGAATGGAAACTGTAATCGACATATCTAGCCGGAACATCAGTGAAGTAATCACTAGAGGCCTGATCAGCACAATCTTGGTACTGGATGATGATCTCTTGAACTTGACGGGAACCGTACAACATAGCACCTCCTAATGGTGTGAAGAAGATCGCTAGGGCAAAGAATATTGGTATAACTGTCTTAGGTGTCAATATCGGCTGGTAAGCCCTCAATTTCTGCTGAGTGAATGCATTTTCCTTTGGTCTTCTGGATTTTGGCTTGATAGCTGCAGTCTCGGATATCGAGTCTGATGCGGAATCCGAGTCCGAATGATACTCGGGAGCGGACCGTTTCTTCAAGATGTTCATTCCGGAATTCTTGATTACACGTACTTGGGCTTTGTAATTAATCCGAAATTTTTTTTTTCTGCTTATCCGCATAATTGTGATAAAACTTGGTATTTTAGCGGGTGTATCAATGAAGGCAAAAAGTGGCTAAAGAACCGGATTGACTGGCTGATGTTTAAGTTGCTGCATTGCTGAATCGATTCTTGTTTGAATTGTGCAATTTAATGGAGCATTGATGGAGATAGTTTTGTATGTGTTTTAAGGGGTCCAAATGGTTGAAATTTCCGCTTAGAAAATTAATAGCATTTAAAATGGCTTCAATCACTTCTGGAAAATGCAATTTTCTCTACGAAGCCAAAGTCAGTGGCTCATCTGAGTGATAAATTAGTAAACGAGTACCTTATTGAATACTTTTGTTAGCCAATCTACCACCACATCAAATACATGATTGATTGATAATTTGTGCACGACTCCAGTGACTTATCGTTCTTTTTTGTGCCCATACTACACGACCTTCAATTGATCTCGCTCACACGACCCTTTTCATTAATCTGTTAACAAATCTCAAATTTTTCAGAAAGAAAAAAAAAATTTTTAGAAACCAACTGAAAAGTTGCACAGTTTAACCAGCAATTAAGACGAAAGGATGGAGACCGAGGCTGAGAAGAACATTGAGATCTGGAAGGTCAAGAAGTTGATCAAGAGTTTGGAAAATGCCAGAGGTAACGGTACCTCTATGATTTCTCTTATCATTCCTCCAAAGGGACAAATTTCAATCATCCAAAAGATGTTGACAGATGAATACGGTACCGCGTCAAATATCAAATCGAGAGTCAACAGATTGTCTGTCTTGTCTGCTATCACATCTACTCAGAGTAAATTGAAGTTATACACAAAAGTACCACCTAACGGTCTTGTCATCTACTGTGGTGATGTGCTCACAGATGAAGGTAAAGAAAAGAAGTTGAACATTGATTTCGAACCTTTTAAACCGATCAATACCTCGCTTTATCTCTGTGACAACAAGTTCCACACCGAGGCCCTTTCAGAGTTATTAGAAGCCGATGACAGATTCGGGTTCATCGTCATGGACGGTAACGGTGCCCTTTTCGGTACTTTATCCGGTAACACTAGAGATGTCTTGTACAAGTTCACCGTGGATTTGCCTAAGAAGCACGGTAGAGGTGGTCAATCCGCCTTACGTTTCTCCCGTTTGAGAGACGAGAAGAGACATAACTATGTGCGTAAAGTCGCTGAAACCGCTGTACAAATGTTCATCACCAACGATAAGGTGAACGTCAGTGGGTTGATCTTGGCAGGTTCTGCCGATTTCAAGAACGAGTTGTCCAGATCTGATTTGTTCGACAACAGATTGGTCGCTAAGATCGTCAAGATCGTGGATGTCTCCTACGGTGGTGAAAACGGTTTCAACCAAGCCATCGAACTCTCTGCTGAAACTTTGAGTAACGTTAAATTCATCCAAGAGAAGAAATTGATCACCCAATACTTTGACGAAATCAGTCAAGACACCGGTAAATTCTGTTACGGTATCGACGACACGTTGAAAGCCCTTGACGCTGGTGCCTGTGAGATTATCATCGTCTACGAGAACTTGGCCACAGTGAGATACACGTTGAAAGACTCTGACGGTAACGAGGTCATCAAGCATGCCGACCCAAGTAACCCAGACAAGGCATGGCAAATGGACAAGGACACTGGCTCGGAGATGGAGATCGTGGCGGAAATCCCGTTCTTGGAATGGTTACTGGAGAATTACAAGAGTTTCGGTGCTACTTTAGAGTTTGTCACCGACAGATCCTCGGAAGGTGCTCAATTCGTAAAAGGTTTCGGTGGTGTCGGTGCCTTGTTGAGATACAAGTTGAACTTCGAACAATTGGCTGAAGATTCAGATGATGATGAATATTATGAGGATAGTGACTACTAAAATAATTGATCTTTTGCTTTTTTCCATTCCCATTATTGTTATGATAAATAGAATCTTATAACATGTACGAATTTCCCTTCAATTGCAAGTTTGAACTTCATTTCGACTTCTTCTTCTTACCTTTCAAATCATCCAAGGCATTGACTTTGGAATGACCAATAATGGATCCATGGGATTCTCCTTTCAACATAAAATCTGCAAGGTTCTGTAACCCGCCAGTCAAATAACTTCTTCTTCTATCCTTTCTGATATTCATTTCCAACAACTCTTTCAACTCTCTACGTTTGGCCTGCATCTCAGCCTTACCCATCAGTTTCTTTTCCTTTCTCTTACGGGTACGTTTCAAGTAGTCATCTTCTTCCATATCTGATAAATCGTCGATTCCCAAATCCTCTGCAGCTTTGAGAACCCATGAAGGTTCTGTAGATGCCGAGGAATCTTCTTTCTGTGTAACAATAGCGTCACCTAATTCTTGCAGAAGCTTGACTCTTGGTATCAATTGGGCAACGATATCACCTTCAATAGGCAATGACTTGACATTACCATTTGACTTGAATCTGCTGTTACGGTCGACCAATTTTCTCAATTTTGGTAATGGACCAGATACCTCTTGAGGTGAACAGATCATCATGGAGACACCTTCCTTCCCTGCTCTACCTGTTCTACCAGATCTATGGACATAGACATCAGCGGAACGAGGTAAATGGTAGTGGACAACGTGAGTAATGTTAGGAATATCTAAACCTCTAGCAGCGACGTCGGAAGCTACAAGCACAGCGGTAGTATTACTATCTTCACTGGCCTTGGTGAATCTTTCTAACGATCGAAGTCTCTGTTTCTGAACCATTTGAGAATGTATAGCAAAAGTTGGAATGTTCAAGTTGTTCAAGAACTGAGGTAATCTTCTCACAGAGTCGATACTGTTGGCAAACACCAATGTGGTACCTGGATACATGAGAAGGAAATAGTACAAGTACAAATCTCTTTCAACAGCACCACACTCGATGAGAGCCTCTGTAATCTTACCGGCAACAGTTTCTTTAGGATTAGCATCGACAAAAGCTGGATTTGGATCTTTGAATTTCAATTTCGAAGTAAGAAGTTTGGTCACTTCTTCTTCTTCACTTTTAGCTTGTTTCTTCTGTTTCTTGTAAGTCGAGGTCAACTTACCAAAGAGATCGGTGGAGAAAGTTGCAGAGAAAACCAAAGTCTGCCATCTATAATCTTTCAAAGTTTTAGGTCTTGATCTGGTCATCAACTCGATGATCTTTTCTAACTCTTCGAAGTGACCGTCTTGTAACAATCTGTCAGCTTCATCGAACACTACCATGTCGGTAGATGCGAGTCTAGCAGTTAACTTGGAATCTTTCTCCATCAACTCAAGCAATCTACCTGGAGTAGCAACAATAATCCCTGGACCATGAGAAAGTAACCTCTCTTGTTTTTGTATAGATAACCCACCAGTAATAGAGACAATACCGTGTGAGGTCAATGGTGAGTATTGGGCAAGATTTTCCAAATGCTTCACTACTTGATGAGCTAATTCTCTCGTTGGAGCAAACACAATACCGCTAGGATGTGATACTTGCTTAGGGGCATCTTTTTGTGTGTTTTCATGGCTCTCAAGGTACTTTTCTAAAATAGGGATACCATAGGCAAAAGTCTTACCGGAACCTGTCATGGCCTTACCTACGACATCCTTACCGGATACAGCAATAGGAATGGTACCCTTTTGAATTGGTGTTGGTTTGTTGAACCCCAATTTACTCAACCCTTGAAGCGTGTAGCTCGATAAAGACATTTTTTCAACTGACCAGTCTGGTAAATCAACTTCATCTGGAAGATCTACTAGAGATTGGAAGCCACTGTGATTTAATTCTTTCTCCCTTTCCACTTTCAAGACAGCTTTCTTTTCCTGTTTAGATTTCAGTTTCTGAGCTTTCTTGTCCTGTTTGGTGAGTTTTGGAGTCTCGGGTTCAACTTCATCTACATCCATTTGATCCTCCTCATTCAGATCTTGTTCATCTTGTTCTTGGTCCTGTGACTCACTTGGAGCCTCTTTCTTTTCCTCTTCCTTGATGTTTTTATTTTCTTTTGTCACAAAAGTGACTTGACCATTAACAACCTTCACATCGACACCATCAATCTCTTCCAATCCATAGAAACCCCCAAAGTCATCTAAAGTGTCTGGAATCTCTACAGGCTTCCAGTTCAAGTTATCTGCAGCCACGACTCTCAGCTCTTTCTTAGCCGGTAATTTAGGGCTTTTCTTCGAAGAGCTCTTACGGTTTTTCAACACCTTCTTCAACAACTTAGGTGGAATTCTCGACTTCATCTCATCAACTGTACTGTTAGATAACCAAAAATTTTTCACTTTCTGAAATTTTTCACTTTATGCACTAGTGAAAAAAAAAAAAAAATTTTGTGAAGCTCATCGCTTCTTTTAATGAATAGAATCAAGAGATGTCAAGACAAAAACCTAGATCATCCTTGTTGACAAGAAAATCTAAAGGAATTACCAAAGGGAAGGAGGTTATAGGAAAGGCCAGCTCACTCAAACCACAAAAGACAAGACAATTGATACGAAGATTCCACATCCTTCAGAAGAACAAGTCTAGCATCTTCGGTATACTTCAAGAGATATGGCAAGAAAAGGTCAATGAGGACAACTTCTTGGAGATAATAAGCAAGTATTCGAAGCTCAATCAAAGTTATAACGAAGAATTTGATGACACTTTGAAGAATTTGAACTTGAAAGAGACTACACAGTTGTCATTTGATAGATCTTCCTCTGAGAATGAATTGGTGCGATTGATCGGTAAGATCGATGCTGAAATATCGAAAAGAGGAGGTTTGGAGACCTACCAGACAGCCTCAACACTTGGTCAGTCTCGTGGTGGAGACTCTTCCAAGAAATTGATAGAGTGGTTGACTCTGATGAAGTATAAGAATGAAAGGGAATTAACCGCTCTTGAAATCGGATGCCTCAGTTCTAAAAACCAAATATCAACCTCGAATTTCTTTGACAAGATAACGAGAATAGATCTTCGATCACAAGAGCCTGGATTGATATTGGAGCAAGATTTCATGAAAAGACCTCTTCCCTCATTGGACGATGACAAATTTGACTTGATCTCTTGCTCGTTGGTAATCAACTTTGTACCAACTGCACTGGAAAGAGGACAAATGTTGATCAGAATACGAAAATTTTTGAAATCAAAGCATTCTTTACTCTTTCTTGTATTGCCTTTACCATGTGTTGCAAATTCGAGATATTTCGACAACGGCAGATTGACTGAGATCATGGGCAGTTTAGGGTTTTCTAAATTACAATATTATGAGGCCAAAAAAGTAGCTTATTGGCTATGGGAATGGAATGGGGAGACAATCGCTTCAAGAAAGTTTGATAAGAAGGAGATTCACAGTGGTTCAAAAAGAAATAATTTTTGTATTGTGATTTAATTTGGATAAGTATTTATAAATCATTGGCATCTAGAGGGTATCTAAAGATATTTCCAAACGAGAGAATATAATTGGGACGTGGAACGACGAAATTTGAAAAAATTGGTTTAATGGTATCAAGTGTATGATGGAAGTGGGACACCGTTGGTGACGGTTTCGGTGACGTTGTAATTCGATGAGTAACAAGATTCTCTGTATTGAGAAGCCTGGTACAAAGTCGATAAGTAGGTGGTGAAGTTGGATAATTCACACCAGCCATCGATTCTGTATTCACAGTAATCTGGAACGTTTTCAGACAATGGCAAAGTGTGGTCGTTCAAAATTGCATGAACGTATTTTGTCGATGATGTACCATTGACAGCCAAACTTGTACGGTTAGTTGGAACGGCATCGTCACAGTCGATAACTTCAAAGACTAATTGAGCACCGAATGGGACGATTTCAGAACTCTTGAAAGTGGAGTTCTCAGTTTGAGGACCTGAGAGATCGAATGGAGAGTTAAATTGTTCGAACCCTAAAGCAGTCAATACATTAACGATAGTGGTGTCGTGGGTGAAGTCCAAGTAAAGCGATTGGTCAGTTGGGAAGTAAGTTGGGTTAGAGTTCAAGGTTGAGTTTTGAGTAGATTGTTCAGTTGAGTTGTATGGAGCACCGGTCAATCTTCTTGTTAATTCGGTGACGATACCGATACCGGTAGCTCTTGAAGTTGGGTTACCAAAGGAGAATCCGTAGAACATGTTTATGTCTTGGATGTAACCGTACCATTCCCACTCTTCTTGCGAGAACAATGAGCAGAACTTGGAGTAACCCAAAGTGTTGGTCTCATAGGCACACAAGCTTTGCATGTC
Source organism: Nakazawaea molendinolei (assembly GCA_030569155.1). Lineage (NCBI taxonomy): Eukaryota > Fungi > Ascomycota > Pichiomycetes > Alaninales > Pachysolenaceae > Nakazawaea > Nakazawaea molendinolei. The sequence goes on from JAJMKB010000002.1 coordinate 424,165, forward strand.
GTACAGGTCCAGAGTGGTCAACTCAACACCGTTGATTTGAGAATTAAGTCTTTCGGTGGCATTGACAAGGTATTCACTGATCAATCTCTGCGAAACTTGTAATGGGTGTTGAGTAGCATTGTAGTTGTTTGGACAAGTGTACCAAGGAACTAAAGTGTTGTTGAAACCGGCATTTTCGATGATGATCTCCAAATCGGCATACTCTCTCCAATTCAAACCAAAATACCCGTTCAAGAAATAGAGGGCACTCATTGTCATTCTCTCTTGCGAGGTAGTTCTAGCAACGATCTTCTCACTTTCATAGTCGTACAATCCACCATATCTGAAGAAAGATCTGACACCTTTGTCGAACAACTGTTGATTACCCAAACTGGTCAAGATTTGACTGCCCATATGGTTGGACCAATCGTTCAAGAAAGTCAAATTACCAGTGGCACTGAAATTTCTTGCGGAGCTCAAATGGTCCAGGAACACCGATGACCCTTCAGTACCGTATCTGGACCCATGACGAGAGAGTAACTCAACTTTCTCAATTTTACATTGGTCAGGAAGAGCATAGTCGTAAACCCCCCAACCGTCACCTACATAATAAGGAGAAAGGGCACCCATCAATTGGAAAATTGACGGGTCTGTGTCGTTGTGGTCGTAAGGTTGAGCAGTCTCCCAAGGTTGAGGGTACACATAGGTAGACGTTGGAGTACCTGTCTTGGCTGCGACGTCATCGGTTTGGGCCAAGAACGGAGCGGAACCGGTACTAGTTGGGCCAAGGAAGCCAATGTTAGTGGGGAAGCTGCCACTAGAATGCGAGCTTCCTGAACTTTCGATGGGAAGAGCGTCAATTGACCTAAGTGCTATTAAGGCAGAGGCTACGAGCTGCAAGGTGAACATCATTTGGGAGAGAATACCAACAACGGTTAACTAGCTAAATCATTTTGAAAAAAAGGGGGGAGGTCAATTGCAATATTTATACTCGGGGAGAGGCCAGGTCCGGAACAATTGGGGTATTGTTCCATCAACAATTGCTCTAGACCTACCTCGAATGCATGCAATTTACGATTTCCAGTTCCGGGATTTTGGGGGGTTTCCTAGGAAATCGGTGCGTCAAAAAAAGGAAATTTGATGCCGTTTTGGTCAAATTAGATGAAATTCGTCCCAAAAGAGAATAAGGTTCAGATGTCAAATTGCTTCCACATACTTAATCGGTATAAGCGAAGTACAATTGAGGGATCTGTGAGGAATTAAAGTTTTTTTCAGATCCCCAATTCTGCTGCTAATTGTCTGAAAACGAAATTGGCCAACCCCTGAGCAAGCTCAATTCGATGGAGAAATTGACAAATGGGTGCGTCGAAAGATTTTCGATCAGCGGTAAAAGCATGTACGCTGTTCAACCTCGAGGCGTAATACCATGTACATTATCTGTATCCGCGGAGTTGTAGAGGCTCCAAAACTGTATTGGAGATAGCAATTGAGGAAAAACATCCGCCTATTCCACGGATGTAAGCTGATATATTTTATATATGCTTTGTGTAGATTCACGGACTTACCTACTCCAGAATTAGTTAGACACTTTCCAGACTAGCTTTAGTATCACTCTTTGTTAACTACTACAATATGCTACTTCATTAGTACCAACAAATTGGTGGTGACGGCCACCAATGCTTCTAACCTTTGATTATCGAGACTCTTCTTCAACGCCTGATTTTCCTTGATAGAGTCGAACTCGAATAGGAGCCTATCGATTTCCATGAGTGTATCTTGGTCTGGATCCGAGGTCTGGACAAACGTTAAAATCCGGTCGATCTTATCCTGTAATATCTGTAAATTTTTCTTCACCAGCTCAGCGTGTTGTCTGTATTTTTCTGAAGGTGCGATAGGAGATTGCTTTGAAGTTGTAGATTTATGTATTGAAGTCAAAGAAGCTCTCTCACTAGCGGCTATCTCTATATCATGTAATATTGGTGTCTTTAAATCAGACAAGGCACATACTCTTATAGGAACCAGCGGGTTTTGCAAGTCCACCATCATATAGATGAGTGAGGGTTGTGATGGTAACTGTAGCGATGAGATGAGAGCTATCGCTAGAGGGTCTGGAGTTAAGAATTGAGATGCTTGGAAGAACCCGATGAAGTCTAAGGATGGGTATATGATTTTGAAATGGGCCAATTTCGAATTCAAGTACTCGAGATCGATACCGTTATCATCGACTACTATGTCAAACGATTGTAGTACACTGTTCTTCTTACCCAATAACCCACCAACGGGCACTGAGTGCCTCGGCAGCAGCAGCAGCAGCAGCAGATGTTGCCCTCGCGTAAACGAATCGGAGATCCCTAATAAACTAATCGGGTGTATCGAAATCGACTCGGCCTCCATCGTTGACTATAATTCAATCCCCTAACTTAGTCAACTACCTTGCTGCTCATCCTCGGAAATTACCTTAGGCTGAAAAGTAGCCGAGCTGACAGACCGCCCCAGTTTGGAGGGGAAGCAACTGGGAGGAACGAGAGGAGAGGAGAGGAAAGGCAGAGAGAGAGGAAGTGAAGGGAAGAAAGGGAAAAGGGGGGTGGAATGATGGAGAGGATGGAAGGAGGGAGAAGGGAAGTCGAAGGAGAAACGGAAGGAGGAATTGGCGGAATCGGAGCTGATGCAAAGGAAGTGAAGCTGTCACGAGAATTTGACAAGAAAGAGCACCAGATTTTGATGAAAAATCACCCGTTTGAACAAGTTGCGCGGAGAAAACGACCAGTAATTTTGGGATTTTTCACAGTGATAGACGACTCCCCAATGCGCGGAGATACCAGCAATAACGGGATTTGACACACACGGAAGTCATGTTGTCGTATGGGGAGACTTATGCATGGGGAAAAAGAGGTGGAAACATTTGGGGGGTTTCCAAGGTGAGTTGGGAACGATATAAATAGAGAGAGAATTAGCAGTTGGAAATAGTTCAAGTTCTTCAGTATCAATTACAGATATTTAACAAAGAGAATAAGAACACACATACAAGAGTTTTAAGAGGAAAATGACGAAGAAGGATAAGAAGCAGAATAAGTACACATCGGCTCCTACAGAACCTACACATTTAGACGTTATCAAGGACAGACCATCGCATAAGGATACCGAGCCTCTGATAAAGACGTTTGATTCTTTAGATGCTTTTGAGAGTTACTTGAAAGATGAGACATGGGATAACGAATTCGATTTCTTGCACGCCAAAGTGAACTATTATCCACCGTTTGTCATGCATGAGTGCCACGACGATTTGGATAAGGTGAAACCAACGATGACCAACTTGAACAAGAAGTTTGTCAGAAACTTACACCATCACATCGACAGACATTTGTTGAAAGAGATCTCCAAATGGTCTGGTGTCGATTACGAATTCGGTAAAGGTGTAGAATTACACAAAGGTTCCGATTTGATTTGGCATTTCACCGATGATTCCAACCATGGGTATCAAGAAGAGTCCATGCACGGCAGGAAATGGAAGATGGAGTTAGACGTCACTTGTCATAGTGACAATCCAGAAATCATCGTCGACATGAAGACAATCCCTATAGATTAAAAGCTGGCCTTGTCGTCTATCTACGTTTTTGTTATCGAGCACTTTATTTTATGTAGCTGACGTTTAGTTTAAATACTAGTTTAACTAACTGCTTTAACGCTTAATGAAAGAAAAAAAGTAGAAATGTAAAAAAAAAAAAAAATTTCAGTAGTGCATACATAATCATTTAGTAAAGATCTATCAGATGAGTGAGGGACGACCAAGATCGAGGACTAACTCTATAAATACCACATCGCCAGTGAATAGTAACCATGCAAATAACCATGCAAGTGTGATATATCTGAAGAAGAAACAACATCAGGACATCGTAAGGACAATAAAAGAGTTGACTTCTAATAAAAAGAGACTCTCAGATTCCAATCTCCATTCCAATGACACCATCGATTACTTCACAAGGATCAAAAACCGCAAATTGAAGACTTCATCGTTGAACGCTAATCCAAATTTCAACAAATTCAACACTTACATCCCTTATGATAGAAGGAAGTTGGTGGATAGAATATCTACTTATAATATTTTGAACTGGTCTATAGACGATCCCAAATTGAACCCTTTGACCTGTGCACGGTACGGATGGATATGCTTGGAGAACAACTCAACAGTGAAAAATAAAATCAGGTGTCTGACTTGTCATGCCAGTATGACTATCACATTAGAGGCATCTGTAAATATAAATCAGTTTGATATCTTTAAATTCGATGAAGAAAACGAACAACAGGATATAGATGAGATCAACTCCGAGGTGGTCGACAAATACATATCGAAGTTGTCTACAGAGCATACTGACTCATGTCCTTGGAGAAGTCATCCTTCTCCTATATCTACTTACATGATCCAGTCATATGATTACCAGGACACTTTGAAATATTTGAGGAAAATGGTCACACAGTTAAACGACAATAAACAGTATTTGACGCTGAAAAGTTTCGAAAATATTTTGAAAGACAATGAGTTAGCCCCATTGAGGAAATGGACAAACCAACAATATGACGATTTGGTTTTGATGATAAGTGTTCTCGGGTGGGAGTTGAAAGTACAGACTTTTGGATACAATCAAATCATCTTACTTCAATGTCACTGCTGTAATAGAAGAGTTTTGATAGGCAACATCAAAGGCGGAGAAATGACTCCAAATGACGTCACTTCTAATCTTACTCCATCGAGGATTTTGACTGGATCCCAATACCCACCTAGTGTCACCGAGGAAGAAGATGAGACAATAGATTTGCTCGATGAGCACAAAGAGTGGTGTGCTTTGAAAACGGGATACAAGACTATTTTGCATTTTTTGTAATCTGAAGCTGATCAGCTTTGTAATCAATTCACTGCTGAGAATCTGACGATTTGAGATATTATCAATTATTACAATCACCATTAAGGAAAGAGAATCATTAAGGAAAGAAAACTAGATTAACACTATGATAGAAATGGTTTTACACACCAAGCTAGCTGACAATTTTTGTCAGCTTCAAAAAGACAACGGAGTCATCACCTTCACTGTCAAAGGCCATTGGGCAACCACTAATCTGAGAACTAAATCGTCACCCACTATATCCGGTGTGATCGCTATGTTTCGGATATGAGTCGGACGATTCCTGCGTGGGGCTTTTTTTTTCCTTCTCTGCATACCAAATAAAGATTCGGTTCAAACGAATATAAATTAAACTACAGAGCTGAGTGTACGGAGAGCAATTGGATCAACAATTTTAGAGTGCTAATACAAGTGGAGCAGTTAAAGAGTGATGTCGAAAAAAAAACCGTTGACCGATCCAGAGCAGTACGAACAATTGGTGAGATCTAAATTGTTCAAGCCGTTGACGTTATATCCGGAGATCAATCTTCAGAACCGCATTGTTATGGCTCCAATGACTAGGAATAGGTCACATAATTTCAATCCCGATAAAGAGCAGATGTGCAAATATTACAGTGATCGGAGTAAGACACCTGGTACTTTGGTGATAACCGAGGCAACTTACATTGGGTCTGAGTACACTGGGTTGATCAAAGATGCACCGGGTATATTCACCGATGAGCAGTTTGAGTCCTGGAAATATATTTTCAGTAAGATCCATTTGAACAGATCTTTTGTATTTGCGCAATTGTGGGCTCCAGGAAGACAGGCGGACCCTGAAGTGTTACTTGAGATGGGATTGAGATACTACGGAGTGTCTCCAGTGTATGAGTCTAGTATGAAGAAAGAGTTAGCGCACAAGATTGGGAACAAATTGATGGAGATCAGTATACTGCAATTGGCTAATTTTAAGAAGTCATTTCTCAAGCTGTGTAAAGAGATGCTTCGAGCAGGTGCTGATGGGATTGAGATCCATGCCTGTTCAGGGTCTTTGTTACATCAATTCTTGAGCAGTGTCTCTAACACCAGAAAAGACAAGTATGGTGGAAGTATTGAAAATAGAGCTAGATTTGTCTTGGAATTACTCGACTACGTTGTTCAAGAGATCCCAGCCTCGAAGATCGGTATCAGATTATCTCCATTTACAAAATGCTTCTCCATCTCCAATACAGATGGTATTGTGCATGATACTATTTCACAGCATGCATATCTCTTGGAAAGACTTGAATCAAGAGCTAATCGCTCAGGTAGACTAGCCTATGTCCATGTCGTAGAGTCCAAGGGAGATGTTGTTACTAACGATTTTGTCTTATCGATCTGGAAAGGTGTCTTGATACGATGTGGAGAGTACCTACACAGGATCCCCAAGTTGATCCATGACGTCAATTTGGACAATACTTTGATAGCTGTTGGAAGGTACTACATTTCCAATCCGGATCTCTACTACAGAATCAAATGTAACGTTGCATTGACCGAGCCGAGACTGGAATTTTTCAATTTTGGAGGAGAGACTGGTTACAACGACTACGACAGATTTGATGGGCTCTAGCAGTGAACAAAAAAAAAACATAAAAAAAATTTCAGACCTTAAAAACGATTGCATATATAGAATCGATAATTGAATTAATATTTATTCACAGGATGTCTTTGAAACACCAGAAAGAGTTTATGGACAGTGCGATCAAATTTTCAGCTTTGAAATTTGGAGAATTCACTTTGAAATCCGGCCGTATCTCCCCATACTTCTTCAACCTTGGGTTCTTCTCCAGTGGAGAGTCGTTGTCCAAATTGGCTACCGCTTATGCTGAGACTATCATTGAGAAAGATTTGGATTTCGATATCATCTTTGGTCCTGCTTATAAAGGTATCCCTTTGTGTGCTATTGTAGTCACTAAGTTGTACGAGATCGGTGGTGAGAAGTATAAAGATATCCAGTACTCTTTCAACAGGAAGGAGGCCAAAGATCACGGTGAAGGAGGATCGATAGTGGGTGCCAGTTTGAAAGACAAGAAAATCTTGATCATCGATGATGTCATAACTGCTGGAACTGCTATCAAAGAAGCATTCCAAATCATTGATACTCAAGGCGGTAAAGTAGCCGGTGTGATCATTGCATTGGATAGACAAGAGACCACAGTAGACTCTGAATTCAGTGCTACACAAATTGTATCACAAAACTACGGGGTACCAGTATTGAACATCATCAGTTTCAGCAACATCATCGAGTACATGAGTGATTCTTTGTCTCTGGATCAAAAAGCCCTTATCCAGGAGTACAAGAACAAGTACTCTCCTAAGAATTTGTAATTTGCTAACATTTACATCTAGCTATTTTTCAGATACACTAACTAACCATTTAAAAGAGCTATAAACCGTACAGTATCACCACATGTCTATTCTACAACATCATCAAGGTTTCAATCTTATAAATTACAAAGACACTATCTTCTTATTTGCATGTACTTGTTCTTAGGTTTTGGAGGAGCAGCTGGTACTTGAGGAACCACAGGTTTAGGTTTTTCCATGTACTCCTTCTTATAGACCAGTTCTGTGTCTGGGTTCTGATAGATCATCGGCGAGTGTAATGGCACTATTTCGTTCATACGGAACCCTTTCACTCTCGGAACGTTCTTACCTTCATATTTGGAGTCCAATGGACCTTGGAGTTCCTTAACTTTGGCCCATGTCGTTGGGTTCTTCTGCAAGTATTCACCTATAACGTTGAGAAGGGATCTCTTGGTCTGATAGTTATCATAGATAGCGTTACCTTCATCTTTCAAAGTGATTCTTACTCTACCTGGGTTACCGAAATCCTGAGGATGTGTCTTCTCAGGCTCAAAAATACACGATATCTTCAACAACCTACAACAGTCGTATATCGTTTTCAGCAATGGGTTCTCTACAGCATGCTCCTTACTAACTCTTCTACCTTCTTTGACACTTCTGTTGATATCAAAGTAACATGGGTAGATCAACTGCATGTGCTTGATCACCTCTTTCTGTTCCTCTGTGTACTGTGGCAGTTGCAGCAGCATCTGTTGCTGTCTCTGTGCACTGGTATCTTGTCCGTTGTTCAGTTGGAATTTTTTCATCATATCCTCCATTATTGGGTTGTTGGCCATCAATCCAGCTGGGAACAAAGGTGGTTCCTCTGGTATCCCATCTTGTGATCTTGTCACCGAAGGCAGAGGTCTAGCTGGAGCTATTGGAGTCTTCAACGATGGATCGAACTCCGCCAAATCCATCTCTAAGTTATCGATATCCTCAATATCTTCAATCTCCTCTAATGTCGGCATCTTTTTGGTCTCTTGCTCAGTGAGTGTGTCGATGGTGATAATCTGGAAAATTCAATACTTCGTTGAATTTTTTTTCCATCTTAAGGGTGTGCGAAAATTGATAAAAAGCTGTGAAATTTTTCATCCTCATTGGTATTTAAATAACTGATTTGGTGTCATCAGCTTGAATATTATCAGTTAAACGCAAAGGTGGTAGCTCGGAGAAAAGGAGTGCTACATTATTGCATTATGTTATAGAATCCACGATTAAGTGAGCCAAATCAATTAAACTCTGAACGATCGCTATAGTCACGATGAGCTCAGATCATGAGATGAGCACCTTCAGCTCGGAAGATGAAGACTTTCAGGCTCACAGCGAGTATAAAAGATCAATGATATACAATAAAGAACTTCGAAAAGTGCGGAACGAGAGCTTAAAGCTTTTGGATGTATTTGAAACTGAACATCGTCAGGATCTAGGTGTCCATTTATACTCTAGCTTTCTTGCACATACAAGAGATCCGACTTACCCTCCGAGAAAATGGACTCGATGGCCCATGCTATTTGACCAAGTCCCCGATCCAAAGGAGCAAAACACTTATATCGATTTGGATAATTACGAGAATCCCCTGGAACCGACTCATGATACAAAAGTGCGAAGTGAACCATTGGAGAACTTGAAAATTGAACTAAATGCATATTTCACTAGAAGCATCTTGAATAAGATTTCAAGAGCTAACAATGGAGAGCCATTGGTGGAGTTCAAAATTCCCAAGCGAATCGAGGCCAAAGTGATACAAAAAGTGGATGAAATAGTGAACGAGATCTCTAAGAATGGAACATTACAGCTACCACTGACTTGGACTGCTGTTCTTTTGCTGGACAGAAGTGACCGCTCATTGGACCGCTGTTCGAGGTTATTTGAGCGTTATAATTATAAATTCGAAAGAAGCGAGGAATCTGACGAAGAAGTAGAGGAAGAGGAAGAGGAAGAGGAAGAAGAAAGTGATATCGTGCCTAAATATGTTCAGAAATACCAGAGACATTTGGTGAAAGAGATGGCTAAATTTGAAAGACAAAAAGCTGATTCATTACAAGATGACTATGACGGGAGATTTAATTACGAATTGGACCCCAAGGTTTTGGAACAAAAGAGTGTCAATGGTAATATGAAGTGGAAAGAATTGTGAGCTGATACAAAGTGTTAAAAATACAACTGTGTCTTGAAAATGGTAAGAAACTTACTATTTTGACGTCATCTTAGTCAACTAGCAGTTGGGAGACGAGATTTCAACTTGCCTCAATCGATATGTTCTGCTAGACTTGGTCATATACTGAGCTGCAAGCTATCAACTTTAGGCTCAAGAACCATTATGAGACTAATAGAGAACAACACTAAGTCTACTACAAATTCTTACTTTCACTAAATAGACAGCAGGGAACGAGTTTCTAACAAATGAAGAGAAATCACGTCGTTCAAGGAGTCAAACCAATTGAAAGAGTCAAAAAAGCTTGAGAGGCTAAAAAGCACCTCATCGACTATCAATTTATTGTGTAGAGAAAAAAATACTATGGAAAAAAAAGTGCACGCGAACATAGTGAAATACTTGATAAAGAGATCAACTAATCAACGGTTAACCGTATTAAACAGAGGTACTGTTGGTATTTCAAGGCTAGTATTCATGTTACAAATAAGAACAGTTGGCTATGGATTTAGACAGAATAATTGAAGATATCAAGAATTGTAACTTTATACCTGAGCAAGACGTGTTACAGCTATGTTTATTGGGACAAGAGTTGTTGATCGAGGAGTCCAATATACAATTGATCGATACCCCAGTGACGGTATGTGGAGATATTCATGGACAGCTCCATGATTTGTTGACGTTGTTCTCGATCTCCAAGTATCCTCCAGAGACCAAGTATCTCTTCTTGGGGGATTTCGTTGATAGAGGTTTCTATTCTTTGGAGACGTTTCTCCTATTACTATGCTATAAAATACGGTACCCTGATCGGATCTTTCTCATTCGAGGAAATCACGAGTCAAGACAGATCACTCAGGTCTATGGGTTTTACGAAGAATGTCTCCGGAAATATGGTAGTGTTAATGTGTGGAGATATTGCTGTGAAGTTTTCGACTATTTGGCCTTGGGACTGTACATCCACAATGGGTCCTCAGGAGGAGAAGGCGGTGTGTTTTGTATACACGGAGGTTTATCTCCAGGGATCTCGAGTATCGATCAGATCAAATACATAGACAGAAAGCAGGAAGTGCCGCATGAAGGGTCGATGTGTGATCTTCTTTGGTCGGATCCCGAGGAGAACATCCCGCTGTGGCTGATATCTCCAAGGGGAGCTGGATTCCTCTTTGGCTCGAATGAAACCGAGAAATTTTGTCACAAGAACAATTTGAACCTTATTGCTAGAGCTCATCAATTGGTGATGGAGGGCTACAAAGAAGTTTTCCAAGCCAAATTAGTCACTGTATGGTCGGCTCCAAATTACTGTTATCGATGTGGGAACACTGCTCTGTCTTTGAAGATCGACGACAATTACCAGCGGTTCTACCAGACTTTTGAAAGTGATGATTCTAGTATGGTGGTACAATCGAAGAAATTACCTAATGACTATTTTCTTTAATCTATTGTCTGCATTAGCTTGTTGCAAAAATTTGATACAATTAACTATTTCACAAGTCAAAGCTTTCTCCAGCCAAGATGCTTGTAACAATGTTAATACCCAGATTATCACAAGGCTATAGCAGCACAGCTAGAACAGCTGTATTGCCATAATTGAGAACATGAACTTAAGGAGAGCTACATTAGGAGAGCTACAATAGGAGAGCTACAATAAACACTCATAATAATAAACTAGTCAATAGGCAGCCCGTTTCAAGATTAGCATCCGAGCAGCTAATAAGGTCAGTGCGATGAGGCTGTGGTCTAATTTCAAACAATACACCAGCCACAGGTCATCAAACTACATCACTTCACAAACTACACATCACACTAGCCACCAGTTACCAGACTAAGAATTGGCCACATTGGAACTAGCCAATCTAAACACCAGATTCCGCTCTCTTGTATCACTAATTAATCAATTCCTATTACATCATACAGCCCACTGCGTGCCAAAATTCTATTTGTCAAAAATTGGTCAAATTTTTCCAAATATGCGGAAAAACTCTTTAGATATGCGGACAAATCGTGCTGAAATTCTTCCGTGCAGCAAACGCACAGAAAGCAAAGTTTGTTTTCTTTCCTTGAGATTTTTATTTTTTTTTTTTCTTGTTCTTTTCAGGGGTTGCGATATACTTTAAAGTTAAAGTTAAAGTTAAGGTTTCAAACCGAACAGATCAAGATGTCTTCAGCCAACACTTCGACACAGACGGTATTGACATCTTTGGCAACTAATGCAGTGGTGTTTGGGGTGTTCGTGTGTGGGTTCCTCGTGCTCAGGTTAAAATTCAAGAGAATCTACTTGCCCAAATCAAGTTATGATTTGGTACCAGAGGAGCAGAAACCAGAACCTCTTCCTCCAGGTATCTATCAATGGTTATGGGTGTTATTACGAAAAAAAGAAGCGTTCATATTGAAACAAGCTGGGTTGGACGGTTACTTCTTTATCAGATATCTCTTTGTGATACTGAGTTTTACATTATTTGGCTGTTTTTTCCTTGCTATATTACTTCCAGTCAATGCTACCGGTGGCCTGGACGGTCAAGGCCTCGATTTATTGTCTATCGCTAATGTCTCAAAACACAACAGATATTACTGTCACGTCTTTATCGCTTGGTGCTTTTATGGCCTGTTCATGTTCGTTCTTTACAGAGAATTGGTCTTTTACAACTCGATGAGACTTGCTGTACAATCGTCTCCAAAGTATGCCAGATTGCTCTCTTCAAGAACCGTGCTCTTCCAAACTGTCACTGATCAATTCTTAGATGAACAAGATTTCACCAAATTGTTTGAGGGTGTCAAAAGAGTCTGGATAACCAGAGGTCAGAAAGAATTGGCCAGAAAAGTTAAACAAAGAGATCAAATTGCTTTCAAGTTGGAAGGTGCTTTGCACAACTTGTTGCAAAAGGCTGTGAAAGCCAAATTGAAGGCTGACAAAAAAGGTGAAATCATTGAACCTGTAAACGAAATTGCTTGTTACGTCCCAACAAAGAAGAGACCATCCCATAAATTGAAACCATTATTTGGGGAAAAAGTTGACACTATTGACTGGTGTTCTGAGCAAATTTCCAAGCTTGACGAAGAAATCAAAGAGTTACAAAGTAACTACAAGAAGGTCAAACCAATGAACTCTGTCTTTGTTGAATTTGATAATCAATATTATGCTCAGTTGGCATACCAAAGTACTCCTCATCACATGCCTTTCCATTTTGGACCAAAATTCGTTGGAATTGAACCAACAGATGTCATCTGGCCAAACATGAGAATATTTTGGTGGGAAAGAATTGTAAGAGCCACAGCAGCAACTCTGGCCATTATTGCTTTGCTTATCCTTTGGGCTTTCCCAGTAGCATTTGTGGGTGTTATCTCGAATTTGACCTATCTTACAAACAGGCTTCATTTCTTAAGATTCATCTACAACTTGCCACAAGTCTTGTTAGGTTTGATCACATCTCTTTTGCCAACAATCTTGTTGGCTGTGTTGATGTCGTTATTACCAAAGTTCCTTAGAACTATGACCAGAATCTCCGGTGCTACTAGTTTACAACAAGTTGAATTTGGTACTCAACAAAGCTATTTTGCATTCTTGGTCATTCAAGTTTTCTTGGTCACAACTATTTCGTCTTCTGCAACTTCTGTCGTTACTCAAATTGTCGAAGAACCAACCAGTGCAATGGGATTGTTGGCCACCAATCTTCCTAAATCTTCCAATTTCTATATTTCATATTTGATCTTGCAAGGCTTGTCTATATCTGGTGGTGCATTATTCCAAATTTCCGGTTTGATTTTGTTCTACATTCTCAGTTTCATCTTGGACAAGACAGTCAGAAAGAAGCAAATCAGATTCACAACTTTGTCCACATATGCGTGGGGTACTGTATTCCCTGTGTATACAAATTTAGCAGTTATCACAATGGCTTACGCCATTATTTCCCCAATGATCTTGCCATTTGCAACTGTTGGGTTTCTGCTTTTGTATATATGTTATTTGCATAACATCACATACGTTTTTGGGCAATCACCTAATTTCATCGGTGGTCACTACCCAAGAGCTTTGTTTCAAACCATGGTTGGTGTCTACCTTGGTGAAGTTTGTTTATTGGGTATTTTTGCTGTTGGTAAAGGTTGGGGTCCAATTGTTTTAGAGATTATCTTGATCGTGGCCACAGTTTTGATCCACATCAACTTAAGTGCAGCATTCGACAGATTGACAAGAACCATTCCAGCGGATGCCATGAGACCTTTGGATGGTAAATCAGCAACTTCATCCTACGGTATGATGAGCAAAAAGGAGAAGAGATTATCTGAATCTCCATTCATGAGTAAAGAAGAGTTAAACGACATCATCGACAAGGATACCCTGAAGACTGCTAGAGAGCAGGAAGTACCTTTGTTGATCGATGATGCTGATTATATCATTGAGGAAAACACTAAGGTGAATTTCATCAAGAAATTCTTTAGACCAGACTTATATTCGTCTTACAAAGCTGCTAAAGATCTTTTGCCCGAGTCATACTTTGAAGTTCCAGATGAGTTGGACTACGATGCTGAATTGCATCTGTACGATTATCCGGATGTCACAGCTCAGGCTCCAGTTTTATGGATTCCTAAAGATCCAATGGGTCTTTCAACTATTGAGATAGAAAAATTGAAAGATGTTATCCATATCAGTGATGAAGGTGCCATTTACAATGAAAAGGGTAAAGTACAATGGTTGGGAACAGATCCTCCAACCTACGAAGAAGCGCTCAACTCGAAAACTTCAACTATCGATTTCGAGCATTCTCAGAGCTTCGATTCGAGTATCTAATTAGAGATTCCTACAGCATTCATTTTAAGGGATGTCACTCCGAGACTTGAGTACCCCCACTGCTTAATATTTTGTTCTACATAGAAAAAGTTCTAAATTCATTCATTACCTAAATCTGCTTTTGTAACCCCTACAGTTAAAAAAAAAAAATAAATGTGGAGAGTTCTTTAACTGCTCCTTCTAAATAACCAATGATCTCTATGTTCAAATTGATGCGATCCATGACTATCCAAAAGAAATTGGCATCACCAGTCGAAAGATTGGGTATCACAAAGAGGCATTTGTCTAGTAGCAGTGTTTTGGAGCAGTACAAGGCAGTGGTGCAGGGGTCTAAGTACACTACTGAGTATAAGAACTATTTGAGATTGCCAAATGGGGAGATTGGATCCTATTTCCACGACATCCCTATCGAACTCAACAAACTGGAAGGCACTTTGAACATGGTGGTGGAGATTCCAAGATGGACTAATGGTAAATTTGAGATCAACACCAAGTTGTCAGGCAATCCTATTACTCAAGACGTCAAGAATGGCAAGGTCCGGTTTGTCAACAACATCTTCCCACATCATGGGTACATGCACAACTACGGAGCCATTCCTCAGACTTGGGAGGATCCTACAGTGAAAAATGAGGAGTTAGACTTGTTTGGAGACGGTGATCCTTTGGACGTGTTAGAGATCGGTAGTAATATTCTTCACACTGGAGATGTTAAAAGAGTGAAAGTGTTAGGTTCTTTAGCATTGATCGATGATGGAGAATTGGATTGGAAAATCATTCTGATCGACGTCAACGATCCATTGCAATTGGAGTTGAACGACATCTTTGACGTTTATCATATCTTGCCTGGTCTCTTGGAAGAGACAAGGTTATGGTTCCAGAATTACAAGAGACCAACAGGTAAACCTGAAAATAAATTTGCATTCAACGGAGAGTACAAAAACAAAGAGGACACTTTGGAGATCATTTCAGAGTGCTATGAAAGCTGGTCCAGCTTGATTAAAGGTGAGAAAGACGTTAAACTCAGCATTGCTAACTCTACGTTGAGAGGGACACCAGAATTTGGCAAGTTGAGCTCTTTAGATTCAATGATTTCGGAAACACATCCCGATGCTCCAATTCCTCAATCCATTGACAAGAGTTATCATTATCAGCAGTAATTGGAGTAACTACTATTCTTTTTGATTTCATATTATCACAAAACACACATTGAGCACACTGAAGCGGTTGATAACGGGCTGGAAACATCAACTTCGCACTTTTTCGTCTCCAAATCCACTATTTTCCAGCACATGTACCCTCTCCCAGTCAATTGACCACCATTACTTACATCAACACCATTTAGTAAAGCCATCTCTCTTACTTGAAAAGGTCGTGTATTTTTCACCAAGTAAAAAATTTTGTTCAAGAAGGAAAGGCATCTTGTAAACAAGAGATTTATATAAACGTTTAAAGCATAGAATTGGAAGCTTGAGGTAGTGGTTTAGGTCTGCAATTTTTTTGAAAAGCGATCTATGATGAATGGAGATGTCACAGCTGGCTTGAAAACAAAGCCAGAGGCTTCATGGTATGTTCTCAACAATCACAAATAAACAATAGGAGTCGATGTACTAACTGATTAACAGGACGTTTGACCATGCCATCAACATATTCTTAGAGTGTGATGATCCGACATTGTACGCTGCTGTGAACATGTTTGTGGAGTCGAATATTCCAGTGTTGAAGCAAGTGGTGCCTTTCCAAACCACCGGATCAATAAATGTGGACGATGAGATGAACAAAATTGGTGAAGAGTTGTTGTTGAGATCTGTCACTTATAAAGTGACGCTGGAGAACAAGAAGGACGCTCTGAAGATATCAAAGCTTTTAAAGCTCGATCCCAAGGAAGTGCTTCGAATGATCTCCCAATTCTGTTTAAGACTCCCTGAGGATAAAGTATCCAAGAATACCAACGCTCATGGATTCAAAGACGATCTCACAGATATTTACGAATCAGAAAGAGTGCAATTGTACTGTAGTATGATTCTCAGAGAGAGGAGGAGTATATTAAAGCTCGTCACAATGTGTTTGCAAAACAAAAACAGCGACTCAGCTCCAGATTCAATGAGAAAGTTGGGAACTCAGCTATCAGAAGACCTCGAATATGTCTCCAATTGCATCAATGAGTTTCAATCTACATGTGTCAGTTTTTCAAATGAAGAATACATGACAAACTCTTCAGACACTTTGGACCAATTGATGAAAGAAGAATCTATTCTCGTGATTGTGGACTCTTTAAAAGTGCTAATAAATTTGTTCATAAATTCTTCAATTACAAAAGAATTGGTACTTTCATGGTTCAAATTTGTCATAGAGACAAACTATCTCTCAAAATTACTTATAAGTGTTTCTTCAGATGTTCTAGCTACGATCAGTGCTTTGACAACGGTTGCAACCTTGTTATTGATCGATTTAGACAACAACTTTGGAGATCTCACCGATGAGTTCTCATACATGAACGATCCACTGATCTTACACCAGATAACGGAATTGCTTGCAAATTCACCAACAAATCCAATGATTCTTTATGCTTGGAGTTTCATCCTTCATAGAAAATCATTGATCATTGAAGCTTTTGCTTCGAACCCAACAGCATTAAAAATTTTGTCTTATTTCAAAAATGACATCCTGCATATGAAATTTTTATACGCTGCATTTGCTGAAAAGGCCGATGAGCTCAATGTTTGTGAAGCTATAAAGCAATGCCATCAATTGTTGAAATTTGATTCCATATACACCGCCATCTTGGGTTCTTATGTGATAACAATGCTTCCATACGTTGACTTCACTCCAGAAGTGACGTCAGTGATCGAAGGGGTATTATCTAATGCTCCAGAGCATATTATTAAGAGATTCTTTTCGGATGAGAACTCTGAGAGACTTATCATCTTGTCAAGAGCTAAATTACCGATCTCACTTTCCGCATATCTCAAAATTTGTAATATAAATGGTGTGTTCGCATATGAAGAGTTTTCTCTTCTCAAATCTTATATGGAGTCTTTCAGTGAAGAATTCATGTTTGGAAAGTACGAATTTGATGAGCTGAATCCAGAATTGGTACGTTTCAACGAGAGCATAGATGTATTTCCACCTTATGAAAAGGATGGTAGTCTTTCGTTGTTACTAGACAAAGGGATCAAGGGTAAACTTATTCCATCGGATAATGAAAACGAACAGATTGTGATATTTCTCTACGAATACAACGGGTTGTCTTTACTTGGAAGAGTACTTCAAAACTTGAACAGGTACTATGATCCATCAAACTCGGTTAAAATCGAGATGACCGTTGACATATTGAAATTGATAACGAAAATACTTGATCAATGTCCAAAAGCCGCTCAGATAGATACCATAGCTGTCATGAGTGCATTTATTGATACTCAAGACATCTATCAAGTAATTTTTGATATATTCAACAAGGCAATCAAAGATGCAAACATCACGTTATTGGTTTCATTGATGAACTTACTCACTGCCTCGTTGGAGAACTTTTCCGAGAGAGTTTGGAACTATTTGAAGACGTCCACATTACTCGAAGATGGTTCGAGAAGTGGTGCTATTGCTGTAATACTTGGTTCATTCGAGGTGGTGCATGGAAATTATGATTTCACGATTGCAGTTATTGAACTCTTCAATGGGCTCATTGGTAATTGTATCAACATCAAGAACGACACAGCTATACAGTTGAGAGCAGACGTAATTGACAAATTTACCAATCATTTCATACAGGTATTTGAGAGTTTTATCTACTGGAAGTTCTCTTCTATTTATCAAAAGCTGAAGATCGGAACATTGATCAGCGATATTTTCTCCAGAATTTTGATCAAATCTTACGGAATTGGTGAAAAGACTCCACTCAAGGACAAACCAACTAAAGTCTTCTCCATCTCTGCAAAATCTATTGTGAACTCATTTTTGGTATCACTGGCACAAGAAGTGAGATCTAGTCGTCCAATTATGGCTATGATTGAGAATGTCTCGTTGACTCTCAACTCTTATCAAACTCATGATGCTGCTGGTATTTGGGGTGAACTTTGGATAAAGAGTTGTTTCGAACTTTCCACTTTATTGATAACCACAAGATCAATAATCGCGATGAAACCCTCAACACTTGAAGAGTCTGTATTTGGCTTATCGCAACTGTTGGTAGAGATTTACGCACAATATGTCTTCCTCAGGAAACCTGTCATGAAGCTCTTTAATAGTTTAGTGTCTGCTAAATGGCCTAACGAACCTCCTTCATTATTGGCCTACTTGGGCACATACCATTCCAATATGTTGCTAAAGTCGATTTCCACAGACTTGACCAGCAGTTTTGATGACACTCAGATGAGGATTTATATCTATGATTTTTTCGCATCTGTCATGGACGGTAATTTCCAAGAAGGGTTGTCGATCATGCTCATAACTGGTCGTGATATTCGTGAATCCGTTAACCTGAAAGAGGCAAGTGTTTCGAAGAATCTGGTTTCTGTTTTAAGTATTTTGAAAAAACAGATCTCTCAAATCTATCAATATCCAGATACAGCTGGCTTGCATTTGGTAGAAGCTATTGCCTTAGCTTTCAACTCTTGGACAACTGCTAAAGAAGATGCCAGTGACAAAGAATTCATTGGTGAGTTGATAAAGAGAGTGAAAAGAGTGCCATTCTCTGCCATTGACTCTAACTCATCCGAGGAGGAGTTGGTGACTAAGTCCTACGAGTTCAAGTTAGTATCAAAGATCACCGAGATCTTAGCTCTCTATTTATTTGTCTCCAAAAATAGTGGGACCGTTGCAGAAATAGAAAAGTTGGTTGAAGATAAGGACTTTTTGGAGTCGGTAGGGAGAACCTTCAACGTGGCAGGATATGAACCTTCTCTTCACGCAAACATACATAGAGAGTTTGAAGAGAAATGGCCAAGTTATCAATTGTTGCAATTTGTCAGATCAACATTACTCAAAATGAGAAGATATGGAGCCGAGTCTGTTTACGATATGTCATTGATGGACGAACTTTTCAAACAAGAGGAAGAATGGAGATCTTATCGTGAGGTGATTACGTCGGCGTCAATCAACTTGAAATATGTTGAGTCACAAATTGCCGC
The DNA here is from genome assembly GCA_030569155.1 of Nakazawaea molendinolei. Classification (NCBI taxonomy): domain Eukaryota; kingdom Fungi; phylum Ascomycota; class Pichiomycetes; order Alaninales; family Pachysolenaceae; genus Nakazawaea; species Nakazawaea molendinolei. The sequence continues at coordinate 443,467 of JAJMKB010000002.1, forward strand.
TGCTAAATCGTTTGGTGCGTTGATAACTTCATACTGCAATAGAACTAAGAAGGCCTTGGGTTCTCCGTTCTTGAAGCTTGTGTCTCAACTTTTAGATTTCGATTTGAGTGAGGGCTCTGTGGCTCCAATATTTAACGATAACTTCCAGGAGAGAATAGAGCTTGCATTTTTCATCATTTACAAAGCTTCCGCTGGAGGAGATGCTGATGAGGCACTTTTGTATTCGATCTTGGACTGTTGTCGCAAAATCTTGAGTTCAAATGATTTGGACTTGATTGCAGGGTTTGCCGATGGTAATGTGGTGCAATATAGACCGCTCTTGCGTACTTTGTTAGCTGCATTGAAGTTAATTAAAGCTGATAGTAAGATCGCAACGGATCATCCAGATGTGTTCTTCGATTTGTTCTCACTCATCATCTCGAAAAGCGCCAGATATTTGTTCTCTTCGATCCAAAACCAAGCTTTGACTAACAACAAGGTTGAAAACGAGCAGACGCCTATCATCAGCAGAAATCTTAGTGATGCCACGTTGATCCTATCAATTCTGAAGAGTTTTGTGAAATTAAACTTGGGTCCAGACTTGCGTCTTCAAATAGCTGAGAGTCTCTTAGAATCTGGTCTGATCAAGAGCATTTTGAACCTTTATTCATGTTCTCATTTGGTGAAGATTAATGATGAGCCTGTGCTCGCAGATGTTACTTTGTCTTTTATCTTTGAATTAGTGTCGGTTCCTGAGATTGCAGAGAAATTCATATCTCATGGTTTGTTCTCAATTTTGGTGGAAAGCCCAATATCGATCATGATCCAAAAAGGTGGTATTCGTGCAACTTTCAACCCAAGTTATCATCATATATGGACAAATGGGTTGTTGTCAATTATTCTTACATTGCTCAGTGTTTCAGGTGAAAAGTTGGTTCCAGAATGTGTCATGTTTGTCAAGTACTTCATCAAGCAGATCGAGACAAACTTGAACTATTGGTTCCAAGACAACATCGTCATCACCAGTGCCACGATCCAAGAGACCACTCAAATTGTTTTGTTATACAAAGTGTTACAAGCTTTCAATGCAGATGAGTATTTGATGAACTACAATATGAACAATTCAAATTTGGATAACGAGGAACCAAGCTTTATTCCAGGATTGGACACTCTGGAACAAAGACAGAGTTTGATCAATGTCTTCAATTACTTATTGTCACATCCTAAGTTCCTCTCCATGAGAGTTCAACCAATCACCTTAGAAGAGACAAGAGCAGCAGAGAAGGACAATAAAATGTTTACTGAGAGTTTTATCAATGGAATCAAAGAATTGAAAGGTTCATTAATGGAGTAATAGTGGTTAACAGTTATATAGATTAAAGTGTTTCAAGCTCACTCATTTCTTACCAAACAACATTGCCCTAAAGTCGTCATTAGACAACCCTGTTTTACTCACCTCTGTGTCCTTCATTTCAGTGTCCTTGAGTTCTGTATCCTGTTTCGATGCTGTTTGATTCTTTTTGGCCTGTTCCAACAATCTCCTCTGTCTTCTATTTAATGGTTTCTCTAGTGACTGGTCTCTAGGAACAACATCGATGGCTTGGTCGTCGATTCTTAGACCTTGTAATTTCAACTCGGCAATTCCTGCATCGGCAACATTTTCAAACTCAACTATCGCTGTTCCATTTGAAGAGTCCAAGTCGATTTTTTGGACAGGCCCGTATTCTTGTAAATGAGATTGCAAAGAATGGGCGCTAACTGTGTCAGGTAATCTCAGTAACTTTATGGTTTTGGCGTTGATAACATCACGAGTGTTCTTCTTGTGTGGCTCTGACTTGATCACAGTACGTGATTTCAGTTTCAGTTGGGCGATAGTCACCTCAATGATACGACCATCGAGATTTGAGCCGTTCAACTCTTTTGTGGAACGCAAAGCGTCATCAGCGTTATAAAAAGTGACAAATCCGTAACCGTCGTGGAGTCTATCCATCTCCTTGCTTCTATTACTCAAAGGTAAATGAATCTTCTCTATATCACCGAACCTCTCAAAGATCTGTCTGATCCTTTCAACGGTGGTCTTGTGGAAGTCAATTTTACAGATGTACACTTCACGACCCTCTTCTATAGCTCCTGATCTCTTTTGTTTAGCGTCAGGGTTGGATAGCTTGACCACCAATCTGTAATCGTCATGTACGGTATCATCAAAAGATTTGACAGCGTTGAGCAGCGACTGAGAGTCGGCAAACTCGATATAGCAAAACCGTCTACTTGAGTTAGACTTCAAAGAGGGAAGTCTTACTGTAACAATTGTTCCACACTGAGAGAAAAGTTGTTCGAGCCATGATTTATCAGCTGAAGGTGGGAAGTTTGTGACCCAGATCGTAGTATTAAATGCTTGTTCGATCTGTAATTCATTGCCCTGGAATTTCTTATAATTCTTGGTCATCAGTGCAAGCATCGCTTGCGTATTACCAAACTCTATATTTGCTTGAGTGTCAACTATTGCAATATTGTTGATTGGTTCACAACCTTGAAAGAACTTCTCCAATTGAGCTGAAGTGGTATTCAGAGGTATGTTTTTAACTAAAAGTGTGAGATGCTCTCTGTCTCTTGTTTTGAGATCTCCAGTTCTTGACTTCTTTGTTTCTGGCTCTAGAGATTCTTCTACATGAGCTCTCTTGTTTTTAGACGGTGGAGCGTTAGCTGCTTCCATCAGTCTCGAAATATTCAACTGTTCTTCTTCCTCTAATCTCAGTTGCAAAGATTCTGTAGTTTTCTGGATCAATTTCGACAATTTCGAGATGGTGATAGCATCGTACCTCAAGTATGAGTACCTTATTACCTCATCTAGAACAAGATCTGGAGAGTCAAGATATTGAGCAAAAGAAATGCACTCTTTCAAGAATTTAAAGACAGCTTTATCATCACCATACTTAATTTCAAGTGTGTGTCGAAGTAACCAGATATGCAGATTTGTAGAAGTCTCTTCACGCCTTGTCAAGTCCCTAACATAAAACAAACAATTCTTTCCATCTTGTGCTGAGTCAAAGATTTGAATGATCATCTTAGGAACAGTAAGTAAGTAGTCATTGTGACTCAATGACATGCTGTAAAAAACTTTTAAATCTTTTTCGAATTCGAGAAGTTGATGTTTTGAAATAAAACCGAGAAATGCCATTAACACTTGGCTTGTATCTTCTTCATTTTTCAAAGATGCATTGTCCAAGAACTTGAGTTTGATATCTTGATAGAACTGAATTTCTGAAGATTGTAAATCAAGAACCAAAGATGCCATTGGTTCATAAGCGTTGGGATATCTTTTAACAAACCGCACCAATATATCTCTAACAGCGCTAAATGGTGCATTTAAGTCATAAAGAATATCTTTAGCTACTTTCCACACTATCATAAACGATTCAGAATCTTGATCTCTTACTGCACGCTCAAATATTCCAACGATAACCGCAGCTTGTTTCATGAACTTATTACCCTTCAATTGAAGGTACTCGATCCAAAGATCTGGATCTAGAGGTTGGTTCAAGAGACTTATTTCAATAGGCTCGATAAAGTCCATGAATTTTTTAGTCTCTGAATATACTTTTCTCATTTTAATCATTTCTTGCTCGTACTTTTCAGGAGCTGTCAGTGACACAAAAGAAGAGTAAGCGTTGTAGAAATCATCTAGCTTCGTAGTAGGAGTGGATAGTATTGTGTGAAACAAGTTTTGTAATTTCTCCAAAGACGTTCTCTGATAATAATCAATTGAGTACTGTAGGATAAGATGGTTATTCAGAACATCGTATCTCGTAGCATCGAGAGCCTGGTGTAGAAGTGTGTTGAAATCATCAGAGTTTGATTGTAGATTCAAGTACTCTATCCACACCTGGGAGTCGGTAGGTCCGTCCTCTAATTGCAAACGTATAACGTTAAGAGCATCCTCGATAGAACCAGCAACATCGAGTTTCCATTCCAGCCATTCTTGAGATGTAAGATGATACAGATGAGCCATCTCAAGTCTCACCAGTTGCAATTGAACAGCGTTCAGCTGTTTGTCCAGTTTCAACCCTCGCACTATTGCAAGATAGTGCTGTTTATTATTTGCATCAAATCTGAAGTTAGCACTAGTCCTGATAGACTCCATTTTGCTCTTCAATTAATCTGATGAACAAGTTTGTGAAAATCAATTATATAAACATCCATCTGAGCAAAATACAGATTCTAAAAAAAATTTTCAGTACATGTGAAAAATTTAAGCAGATGAGCTGAGCTTTATAAGGGGAAGAGAAGAGCATGATATAATGGACAGCAAAGGGTACTTGAAATCGTATGGATGGGTTGAAGGTGAACCTTTGACGAAGAACGGACTTCGAAAACCGATCTTGGTGAAACACAAGAAGGACACTAAAGGACTTGGACATGATAGTAAAGAGGGAGATGTATGGTGGGAGAGAGTGTTCGATGGCCTGTTGAAAGGATTGGATGTCATGGGTGGTGGATCTGGAAACGTTGTTTTTAAGCAAAATGAGATCAAAGTGAGCGGTATGAAAGAACGGGACTCTCCACTTTATAAAATGTTTGTGAAAGGTGAAGGACTCGCTGGTACTGTGGGGGAGACAAAACATGTCAATGTGAAGCAAGAGATTGTGGTGAGTGAAGTGAACCGTTTGAAAAGTTCGTTTGATAAGGGAGGTGTGAAGAAGGAGAAGAAAGTGAAGAAAGGAAAGAAAGAAGGAAAGGTGACGAAGAAAAGGAGTGAAGATAAAAAGGACAAAAACGGGGTGAAGAAGGTGAAGGAGAAGGTTAAGAAGGTAAAGAGAGACAAGAAGGAGAAAGAAGTAAAGGGAAAGAAAGAAAAGAAAGAGAAAAAGGAGAAGAGAGATAAGAGATCAAAGAAAGAGAAGAGAGAGAAAGTCGAGAAGGTGAGTAAATAGACAAGTTGCTCACGATGATCTGGTGAGATTCGAGACATAAAAAAGGGGTGATAAATGCATAATTAACACAATAAAATAGAGGTAAGTTAGACAGTGATCGTGATACCGATTGTCTTTCAGATTAAATACATTGCATAACGCTTTGATTGGTTTTGTGTTGCCAATCATTGATCAGAGTATTTATACAATTTAACAATAGATGAACAACTCACAACAATAATCTAGATAACCACAAAAAGAGAGGTCGTGGGAGAAAATACAAAAACTGAACTAAGGAGTTAGAAGTAATAACAGAGTGAATAGTAAGAGCGCTGATCAAAGCTGATGAAGCAAAGTAGTTCTTGGGAGTCTCATCAATTGAAAAGACAGTGAGCTAATAACAGTTTTCAGTAGATATTAGGGTCACATGGGATATTAGATATTAGAGTCACTTGACTATTTATTGTCTTGCGCTTCAAGTAATCTTTACATTTCACTTTCAGTGGTCTCCCACTACTTTCTCGCTGCATCCTATTTTCTTCTACTGATACATTCCACTAGTCACAATTACTTAAAATCATGTTCTCTTTACTGCTCTGTTCCAAAATTTCCGCTCTTGTATTGTCACTATTCACTTGTTTATTTCTTCATTTGTGAAATAACCCCCAAACCAGAGAAAAAGAATTGATAATTTGCACTAAGGACAAAGGAAAACAAAAAAATCGGGGAACAGAGAGAGAAGAAGAATTTCCAAACAAAGCTTGAGACTCTAAAAAGAGATAAAATTCAAGTGGACAAAAGGAGACGAGGCTGGAAGTCGAGAGAGCTGGAGGCGCAGTGGCATGTGCTCTGTAGGAAAAATCACCAGCTTCCCTGAGTGATTTTCTCTCTCTTAAGTATGGTAATTCCCAGTACAAAGAGAGTAAATTTCCTCAGCATAACTGAATCTATGACGCAACGAAAATTCAGGGCCCCTCTTTTCCTGCATTCTGCGTATTGTCTCACCAAAAATCGCTCAGCGTCTCAATATGGAGAAAGCTCAATGAAGAAAGAAAAAAATGCGCTTTTTTCCTGCGAGGCTCAACTCAAATTCGTGTATCCCTTTTTTTTTTTTGCTTGTATCAAATTGGGGGTGTGACTGTGTGAAAAGTTACTGGAATAGGATCGACCGTCGATATTCGAGATTAATTTCAGCAGCTAGTCGACGAGCAAGGTTTGCAGTATTGAGGAAAATTTTTTGCAGTTATGGACCCTCGTCTTTTGTGTATTTAAGTCGACAATGCTCGCTCCAATTATGTGTATAGTTTTGTAGCCCAGTAGAACAATGTCAGCTAAAAACCAGGTAGATGGGGACGTAGAGTCCCAGCCAAGCCAGTTATCTCATGATATTCCCCCTAAACACAACTCTTTACACTCCAATTCTTGGGGCTCAGTGCTGTATTTAGGATTCACCAGTCTTGGTGCCATCTACGGTGACATTGGTACCTCACCCCTCTATACTTTCACCACCATGTTCAACTCAACACCTCCGACTCCTCAAGATGTCTATGGAGGTATGTCGTGTATCTTTTGGTTGTTCACCTTGGTGGTTATTGCCAAATATTGTCTTGTCGTTTTAAATTACGGGCCAAATAATGGAGAAGGTGGGCAGGTAGCTATCTACTCAAAGATTGCCAAAGTGTTGAAAATCGGTCCAGCTGGTGTCAAGATGCCAGGCTCAGATGATATCGATGATATCTTGGTCATCACAAGAAGTGAAACTCATGATTCTTCTGTCAATTCCCTTGCCTACAAGGGAAGATTCAATGAGAAATTCATCAGCGGCTTTCTTTCCAAGTTCATCTTAGCGCTTTGCTTTATCGGTTGTGGCCTTGTCATAACTGATGGATTACTTACTCCAACCACCTCAGTCTTATCCGCAATTGCTGGTATCGCTGTTGCAATTCCATCGTTTGAAGATAAGGTTTTACCGGTATCATGTGTCGTGTTGTTGGTCTTGTTTCTCATCCAAAGATGGGGTTCTGGTAAAATCTCAATTTTATTCTCCCCCATCATCTTCATTTGGATGATGATTCTTCTAGTTTCAGGGATTATCAACATATCTCGTCATCCTCTGATTTTCAAAAGTCTCAATCCAAAAGAAGCCATAGACTATTTGAAAAGAGAAGGTGATATCGATATCTTGGGTACTGCGATGTTGGCTATCACCGGTGCAGAGCTGATGTTTGCAGATGTAGGGCATTTTTCTCCTCTCTCGGTTCAATTGACCTTGGGGTTGTTTGTCTATCCATGCTTGATGATCGCTTATTTGGGACAGGGTTCTTATTTGATAATTCATCCAGAGCTGATCTCAAACATCTTCTTTCTCTCCACTCCAGGTGGAGTCAATTCAGGTTTTTACTGGTTTGTGTTTGTCATCGCTACATTGGCTACTGTTATTGCCTCTCAAGCTTTGATAATTGGTGTTTTCTCTATCCTCAAACAGATGATACAGATTGACTGTTTCCCTAAATTCAAGATAATTCACACATCATCCACACATCTTGGTCAAATTTTCATCCCACTGGTCAACTATCTTTTGATGATTCTGGTCATTTGTACCGCTGTTGGTTTTAAAAATTCCAACAACATCACAGCACTGTATGGTTTGGGTGTTGCAATGGATTTCTTTGTCACGACAAATTTGATCACCGTTTGTTTGTTATACGTCTATCAGGCACCCTTGGTTGTTGCACTCTTCTTCTTTCTCGTGACTTCAGCATTAGATGTGACGTTGATTGTTGCAGGATTGAGAAAAGTACCTCACGGTGCATGGTTCCCATTGATGATGTCTGTTTTGGTATTCTTATTCATTTCAGTCTGGAGGTGGGGTAGAAGCTTGAAAGTGAGACAAGAGTACAATGATCGTATCAAAATCAGAGACATTTTTGAACTCAAAGTTCCTCCCCAAGTTTTCATGCAATTGGGTTCGACCAGTGAAGATGTCAAAGAGATCACTAGCGGTTTCATCCAACCTTTCGAAAATGATTCTCTCAGAGTGAAACTATCCACCGGTGACACTGTTCCGATTGAAAGACATCCGGGGCTTTCAATAATGTACACAAACGTTATGCATACTTTGAACTCCCCCAACACGGTTCCAGCTTTGTTCAAAAGTGTTATCACATCGTTCCCAAGTCTTCCTGAAAATTTCGTATTTCTTGGAATTCGTATTGCCACTGTTCCTTACCTCCCTTTGAATGAGAGGATTCTTCTTCAACCAATGCGTACTTTACCTGGTTTTTACCGCTGTGTCATCAGGTTTGGGTTCATGGATGAGATTCTGGTCAATGATGCCATAATAGCTGAAATCATGTCTAGAATCCAGGCACAAGACAGGGATGAAGAATTTTCAGAATCCGATATTCCTATTCTCGATACCAAAATTCCTATATGGCATCTTTTTGAGAAAGAAGTTGTCGTTGCCCATACTTTCAAAGATCAACTTGCACAACTGTCCAAACCCCTCAAGTTATTCTATCACATTGGTATTGGGATCAGATCTCTCTTCATCGAGTGGGTTTTTGACCCAATAAACAGGATTTCTCTGGAGAACAATCAGTTCCTTCAAGTCAGCGAGTCTGAAAGTGAAAAAGTGTTGTTCGTTGGGAATGTCGTCAAGTTGTGAAAAAAGGGATACCTTGGAAAACACCCTCTTTTTTTATGTATAGTGAAAAAAAAAGTTACACAAATCCAAAAAAGGAAATTAGATACATCTTTAAATGGAATCTGACAATATAAAGGGCGCCAAAGCAGTGCCCGCAACGGCCAGTAAAGGGTCGAATCAGTTTAATATGAGCTGGAACGTGCGAATAGCACTAGCGGTTGTTGTATTCATTGTGTTCCAGCACGTCTTTAGCCATATGTTTATGGCTTTAATTTACACATTGGTATCGCTGTTGATTGTGATATGGATATCATTCAAACTGTCTCTGAATGATGCTCGTAATGCTCAATTACCTTCTCGTTTTCAAGAAAGACTCCCCAGGTGGAAGTTTTTGAACAATGATAGTTGGATAGTAAGCTCCATGGTTGAAGACACAGAGGCATTGTTCCCTGAGAGCTTCTTCATATCTGAAACTGTTGATACGATTATGGATTACATAATCAGAGACTTTATTGAGAGTTGGTTTCAACGGATAAGCGATGACGATGACGGGTTCCCCAAAGAGCTCAAACGCCAATTGAGGTTTGCAGTGAGGAGATTGAAACAAAGACTAGAGAAAGTTGATATATCAAACTTGATAGTGCTCAAGGGAATTCCAACTTTGACCGAGCACTTTAATAATTTTGTCATTGCAGAGGACATTGCAAAGAGTAAAAAGATCAATTTGAACAACTTTGACTTCATAGTAGCGTCCAATTTTAACCGTGGAAAGTTACACCCTGCTATCAAGTTGAAAAACTTATCAAAAGATAGCGATAGGAAAGAGTACATTCAAAAGACCATTGATTCCATATTACCATTTCTAATCACCAAAGAAGAGATGGACAGTTCTCCCGTGCGGATCTTGATAAAAAATCTTCTAGTCTCTTGTGTGGTCTTTCCCTCGGTATCAATGCTCTGTGAGTCCGATTTTTGGAATCAGTTGATTGTGAACAGCATTGGAGCCATGCTCAAAGATGAGTATCAAGTAAAAAAATTCAGATCTATTCTTGATCTTCACTCAGAAGACAAGAAAAATGATTTCTCTCTGAATCCATTGATGAAGCAGTTGATAAACATGAAGAGTTCTCAACAGCAGTTTGAAAAAATCATGAGAAAGGTTCTTAGATCAGATCTGAGCTCTCACTTGAAACAGTTAAAATACTATTTGTCTCTTCAATTGGGCAAGAGTGTCAGACAGCTCGGCAAAGATCTGTCGGTTCCAGCAGAGATAAAAGTCTACAACAAGAGGTTGCAGTTGTTGATAAAAGCTGTCGATGATAGATTAGAAATACTTGCAGACCCAAATGCCCCGCGTCAACAAAATTCTGAAGCTTTTATCCCGGAATCTTTACCGAGAAATGCAAAACTACAACTCTCGTTGAACGATGTCTTGTTGAACGCAACTTCTTTGACCTATTTCATGGAGTTTATGGAGCAGAGAAATAGAACTGTTCTCTTGCAGTTTTGGTTGACTGTGAACGGAATAAAGTCTCCTTTGGAGGATTTGAATGAATATGACGATCTGGAAAGTGATGATGAAGAACTCATTGCAATGTCGCTCAGCTTGGATTTATCCCAATCAGATGATATAAAGCATATCTTCAATCAATTTTTTGATCAAAAGTTTCTCAGAATTAATCCGGATGATTACAATTATGTGAAGAGTTTTGTCGAATCTCCAAAGAAGTCTCTTGAGCTGTACGTGAAGTCAAGAAAAATCTTGTTGATTTTACAAAAGAATGTTTATAGCAGGATGGAAAGATCAGATTTTGTTGCCTTTAAAGACTCGGATCTTTTTTTGAGACTTCTTGCAACTGAAGATTTGGGAGCCTCTGAAAAGACAGTTGAAGATGATCTGTTGGAGATGGATGAAGAAGGAGACCCTTTGGTTAATTACGAGGAGAACTATCCCGTATCTTACAATGAAAAGGTGGGTGAAAATGTTGTAAAAGCAGTCGAAGATGCTTTGAATGAGATAATGATAGACGAGAAAAACCAAAAGTTTGAAGGAGAATTTTCTTCTTCTAGAAACTCTTCCTCCAGTGTGTTGAATGCTTCGCAAATCTTCAAACCCGTTGAAGCAAATAAGCCTGAAACCGTTGGGCATGATGACCTACATAAGGAGTTATTTGGGAACGATTCTGAGGCAGGGCTTTTCGATGAGATGGACTCCAGTTTCGATAATCTCAGTAAAAAGAACAGCAGGCTTTTCAACGATGTTTCTGATTCGGAAGTAGATTCCAGTGAAACGGCAAGTGTTTATGATGGGGACCTTCAAAATTCTGAACCAGACAACGAAGTACAACTCGCGGCTCCAGGGGATTTGAATTTGGAAGAGGAAATTCTGAAGCTCTCTTCAGAAATTGAAAGATTTGAGAAACAAGTCTCCATCATTGATCCTTTATTGAGGAAAGCAGAGATAACTAACAACATTGCTGAGTTGAAAATTTTGAAAAAATCGAGGTTCAGTTTGGAAAGAGAGATTGAACAGAAGGAATTGCAAAAACAGCAGTACATTGTACAAGAGAGTGACAATTCTTTGTATGGGAAATCGAGAGTAAGAATACAGTCTTACGTTCCTGAAGATAACTTTATTCTCTATATTATAGAAGTCCAGAAATTCTCTTCTGAGAACTCAGAAGTTGCAACAGCTGGTTGGGTCGTTCCTCGAAGGTTCAGTCAATTCTATAAGTTACACGAGTATTTGAAGAGAAAGTATCCTTCGGTGCAAGATGCTACTTTCCCGAAAAGAAAAGTGGTGTTGAAGTTTCAACAGACAGCTCTTATCGAAGAAAGAAAGAGACAGCTAGAAAGATATCTCAAGCATCTTATAGCGATGCCAGATGTATGTTCTGACAAGCTTTTCAGATCTTTTTTGTCTTCAGAGGTGTTCGCTATGGAGTTGAACAATTCTTTGAACTCTTCAACTAAGTTGAGTAGGAAGGCCAAAGTTGAGAATGTTGCCTCTAAGTTCTACAACACATTACCGTGGAAGTTGCCTTTGACTGTTGTTGGAATTCCTATCAGAGAAGCTATGTACTCGAAGCCTATAACACAAACACCTGTTCTGAGTCCTGATCCTTCGAAAATGGCATCTGTCAGCGATGAATACGAATTTGATGGGCCTGCTAATGATATGCAATTGGAACTTAACTCCTTTGATGATTTGGGTAAAACCTCTTTCGTCAAACCAATATGCGATTTGATAATAAGTTTGTTCGACATAAAGAAGTCTAGCTCTTGGTCAAGAGGGAGGGCTGTCTTGGTGCTTCTTCAACAATTTTTAGGCACCACCATCGAGAAAAAAGTACGTGAGAACTTGAACATCTTATTCAGGACCGAAACGAAGATCCATGACATAGTCTCGTCACTTCGAGACAAACTATGGCCTGGTGGGAAGTTTAGAGAGAGAAGTGTCCCAAGGACACAAATTGAAAAATCTGCAACCAGAACGAAATCCAAATTAATGCTCGATCGTTTCCTAGTTGACTCTGTTTCGAGAGTCTTTGGAGTTTCTCATAGTAGAGTTGCAGCCAACAAGATCCATTCGATGTTACAGAATGAGTTGATTTTAAATAACTTGGTGTTTTCCTTGTACGATGCTATCCTAGAGGAAGTATTTCCAGAGTTGACTGGAATATAATTTAATGATAATGATGACATGCTATTTCAACTGTAGAACTTACACTAGTTAAATTAAATGATTATTTATTACACTTCAATTAGAAAACACATATACTCCAAGGGGTTACTCGAAAAACTACCGCTATATTAATTTAGATCTCAACACACCATGGTCCAATTAAGCTCTGCTAGGCAAGGTGTACTTCATGAAATTTCTTTGCAATTGTCTTCTAACACTCACCTTTTGAGTACCGACAAAGCTTTCAATTGTAACTTTGATAGCTCTATCGATATCGTACGAAGACACAAACTCTGATAACCTCATCTTTGCAAAAGACTCAGCGATTCTCAAGATACTTTCCAAATGTCTGACTGTGATTGGGAAAGAGCCAGTGGTGATACTTTCATGTCTCAAATCAGCATAAACTCTGGAAACTTTGTCGATATCCATTTGTGATAATTTAGGGTAGATCTTTGATCTGGCATAGTGGATATATTTGATCAACAAATCCTGGGGAATAGGAGAGATCTCCTTTTCTTTAGCTTTGTTCAATTTGTTCAACTTCTCTCTTTTCGATCTCAGCTTCTCGGATTTTGTATGTCTGGCCCTAACAGGTGATTCGTCCATCGTTTGATCGTGATCTTCTTCTTGTTCGCTTTCGCTATCGTCTTCTTCTACGGTCAATGGGTGAGATCTCATATGAGATGAGATGACGAAATTGGCTAACCTCTCATCAACTTCAGGATCGACTTGATCTCTCACCACGCACAAGATATCGAATCTCGAAAGAATTGGCTCTGTCAAGTTGACGTTTTGAGAGAGAGGTAAAGTCGAATTATACCTTCCACCGATTGGATTGGCAGCTGCTACAACTGAACATCTGGCTTTCAAAGAAGTGACAATACCTGCCTTGGAGATCGAGATCGATTGTTGTTCCATGGCCTCATGGATGGAAGTTCTATCAGCATCATTCATCTTGTCGAACTCGTCGATAAGACAGGTACCTTTGTCAGCTAATACTAAAGCACCACCTTCAAGAGTCCACTCTTTGGTGATGGTATCTTTCTTGACAGAGGCTGTCAAACCAACGGCAGAGGCACCTTGACCTGTAGCGAAGACTGCTCTATGAGCTGTTTTCTCGACATATTTCAAGATTTGAGATTTGGCGACACCAGGGTCACCTAAGAGCAAGACGTTGATATCACCTCTAATCGAATGCTTACCGTTGACATTTTTCTGGACACCTCCGAATAACGAGAGGGCAACAGCTGTCTTTATATCCTTGTGACCATAGATAGAGGGAGCCATGGAGGAGATAATCTTGTCGATAACACCTTTTTCAGCTGCCAATTTCCTGAATTCTCTTTCATCTTCTTCAGTCCATTGGAAGGAGTCTAAACCTTCATCTTCGTCCGATGATCTTCCCTCGACTTTCTTCACTGAATTGGCTTCGATGATTGTAGCGAAAACGGGGAACCCATTGGCTGCGTTCAACCTACCATCGTAGGTGTTTCTATAAATACCTGTAATCTCCACCAATTGACCAGGTGTGGCTCTATCTGTCAAATCACCTGTTAAGATAACATTCTTGGATCTGGGTAATCTACCAGCCATAACATTGGAAGGTTTCTCTTGAATCGTCAACTGTTGATAATTTCTGTAAACCGTCTTCTCGGTGTTTATTCTAAAAGTTGATTTCGATTTACAGTTTGGACAGTAAGTGATGGACAACTCTTTGTGAGAATCCTGGATGTAAGGCCCCAAGACTGTGTTACATTTGTTACAGTCGAATTTGACGTATTTCAACTGCGGGAAGACTCCAGTTCTCCTTGTAACAACACCGCTGACTCTGACCAACTGGTTCAAATTGCTCTCTCTCAAATCTTTCAAAGTCAACACGTTCGAATAATCTGAGATTCTAACATGGATCTCGGAATGAATCTGTGAATAATCTGGATAGTGCAATTCTGTGGCCTCCATTGCCACAATGTCGAAAATTTTCAAAATTTCCTCGGGACAAAGAGACAAAAACATGGCCAAAATCGCCTTACTGTCGAGCAAATGCTTATAACTGATCTCCAAACTCTCGGAGTTGGTCTCACCAAGCTCTCTAATCTTGGCTCCATAAACGGATCTACCCTGGATGTTATATTCAAGAAGGAACGACTTCAATTCTCTGGCAATGGTTCTGGCAACAGAAGGTTGGATGATCCATTCTGCCACTGTGGCAGCTTTTATATCGGCCAATGATTCCAAGTTCAACTCCTCGTTCAAAGGATCGATATCTTCAAAATCTGCCATCACGTCATCTTCGTCGTATTGTGTTCTTCTTCTCCTTCTCTGGACGGGAAGACCGTATTGATCACGTTCCACGACCTCGTCGTCATCTTCATCATCTAAGAACGCCCTGTTGCCCAGCAATCTTCTATCTCTCTCATTCAAGAGCTCATTGACCCTTCTAGCTTCACCAATACTCAACTCATCTTGGTCTTGGTCATCGATGTCATCGGCATCGTACTGATCTTTCTCAGTGTTCCCTCTGTAATCGTTCATCATATCATCTCCGAACAAGTCCACCTCATTCATACGTTCTTCCAGATCTTCTAAATCAGCTACCTCGTCAACGATCTCAGCTTCTTCATCCTCATCCTCGTCATCGAATGGCATAGCTGGAGACGAAGGGATCTGACGAGGTGGAGAGATTGGAGATCTGTCTGGAGACCCCAACAACTCATCGTCGCTGTCCTCGTTATCTATCTGTCTCTTTCTAGGACTAGGATCTGACATCGTATTCAACTAAAAAAACTCCAACAAAGTTCTTAAAACAAGCTTTTATACCAGCTCCTTTATACTCTTTTAATTGAATTGATTAATTAATGTGATCAATATTTGGTTTAAAAAAAAAAGTCTCTATTGATATTTTTCTACAACACGACGCGTCTAATTAATTTTCCCAATTAGGAATTTGACCTGAGAAAAAATAGACAACAGGATGAAAAAAAAAATTAAAAAAAAAAGAAGGGGGCATACTGGGAATTGAACCCAGGGCCTCTCGCACCCAAAGCGAGAATCATACCACTAGACCACACGCCCGTTTCTTGAAGAAAACTAGCTAGTATGTGGTGACAACATGACTATACAATTTAGCGCATCCCAAAAAGGAAACCGTGCTCGCCGATAAGGAAGATCGGGGAAATAGATTGGAGATTTTAAATTTAGTTGAATTTTATCGAGGAATGTTTTTATAAATAAGGATTCTATAAATCAGTTCGACTCTGGGTCGAGCATTTGTAAGATTGAATCGTTGTCATCGACATTTTTCATGACAAAAGTACGTTTGCCTCTAGCAAACCAGTAAATCACTGACCATAAGAGCCAGGCAAAGATAACGGCAGATGCGTAGTTCATGTTCCCACCGGTGGCTGGCATGGTCATTGGGAAACAGTAGAACACAAGGGCGAATAAAGTCCACAAGACGGTGACGATGTTGGCAAACATACCAAAAGCACCCAACCAGAATGGACCATGTTTGATCGTTGATCTTCCCTTGTACAAGAGACACAACACTGGAATACAGTATGAGATCAACAAAAAAGTGATACAAGCTGTTACCATGGCGTTATAAGCAGTTGTGGAACCGAGGTAGATGCACCCAATGATGGCGACACCGACACAACTGACAATGTGTGCGTTCAATGGTACTTCCAACCGCTTGTTGATCTGTGAGAAGTACTTGGACCCTGGGAGACCTCTGTCTCTGGCAAAAGACCAACATAATCTTGCCTGCCATGTATGGGAAGAGATGTTGCATCCGACAGCGGTGCAAAAGAGAAGAACACCCAAGACACATGCACCAGCTCTGCTCTGCAATGCCTGGTAATAGATGTCCAAGATTGGCATACCGGTGTTGGAGTTCAAGATCTCGTCGAGGTTTCTGATACAGAAGAACATTGAAATCGAGTAACAGAAACTGGTTACGAACCCAATAGCAACGGTGCCCATGATGGCAATAGGAATGATTCTCTCAGGGTTGTGCACTTCCTCTGCAAGATGAGTAGCACAGTCAAGACACGAGAAACTCCAGTTAGGATTGATCAACCCGACAATGAAAGCGATACCTGCCGAGGACCAACCTGTACCGTTTTCGAATCTGACAAAGACATACTCTGCTGGTTGATAATTCCCACGACCACATGCCAACACTGTAATGGTGATGACAGCGAACGAGAGCAACGAGGTGTACAAGGCAATGGAACCAAGTGTTGGTAACCATTTACCGTAACAGTTGAACATGAAAGTGACAATGTTCACCAATTGGTAAGCGACAAAGATTTGCCAGGTTTGTAATTCGAAATCTGGGTGCATCAAGGCGTAGAAAGCGACACATTGTTGAGCAATGGCCACAGTGACGGAGGCACTGGTGAAGACAGATCCACCCCAGGCAAAACTACCACAGAGATAACTGAGAAATGGAGCCTTTTTCCTCGGAGCTAACACTTTGGCCCAAACGTATTGGCCACCGGCAGATGGGAGAGCACTACTCAACTCGGACAAAGTGATCCCGATACACGACGAGATACAGGCAACGATTATGATCCCATAAACGATCAACATTGGACCTCCAGAGGAGATACCTGTCACCAAGGAGGCCGAGATACCGAACCAGGAGTTCGTCAACCCGAACCCAATACCCAACACCGACCATACCGAGAACGATCTTTTCAACTCTTGTTGATACCCGAGTTTCTCCAATTGAACAGCGTCTTTGTCCTGGTTCGAGAGAGACTCGGTACTCTCACCACTATGAGAGGCATTTATCACCTCTATTGGTAACTTCTCGCTGTATTCCATGACGATTTCTATATGTGACAAACACTTTCCTCTATAACAGAAAGAAGAACGATGCTCTAGTTATTATATACAAGTTGTCTCCATGTGATATCACTCCGAAAACTCTGTTCAACAAAAATTCCTTATCGCGGTAAATATATACTTTGCCAATGTTTTCTTTGCTTCCTCTGATAAGACCAACGGTTGCACCACTCTTATTGCTTAGTATTGTAAAGCGAAAAGCTTGGAAAAATTTTTCAATGCATAGATGCCGAGCTTTTGTAAAAAGCAGCAGTTTTGAAATCTCTGATCCTATTACTCAACTGGGCGAAAAAGACCCTACGATCTCCATTTGGTTGATCCAGATCAACGAGCTGCTGTCAAAATTGCTCCAAGCCTCACCACTCGATAACAAAACCCTCCAATGCACTTTCTGTATGCTCTGCGGTGCCAATTTGACTAATGACGTCTCTCGAGGAATCTATTTCCTTTTTGGGAAGGTTTTTTCGCGGGACCTGCAGAACGCCCCAATTGGGGGTATGTGTACAATAGGGGGTTACCTTGACACAAAGCTTGGAGGTGGAAGCAATAGATCAGCTGGTTTATTGTTTGGAAGGCGACGGAAATATGGTCAAACTTGCTCTGTGGATTTGCAGATATCCTTCAATTTGTTGCTCTGATTTTATAAAATCAATATGTGTAAGTGTAGAGTGCTGTAGTGCTCATGAAGAACAAGACTCTGTACCAAATGGTCTATACTACAATTTAATGAAAACTATCAAATTGACTCAATCTGATTCGATATAAATCCAACCACATTAAAATTACAACGGTTAAAAGAGTTTGTCATAATATTATACTATAATTCACTAATTAAGAGACAACCCTAAAGCTTCTCTTTGACTCTTGGAGCCCAGATCGAAGAATGGAACTTCCAGCAACGAGGTGACTCTTGTACCATGTCTTGGTTCCTCTCCAAGATGGTCATAGACACTCGAATGTTGAGAAACTCTGTTATCCCACAAGGCACTGGTACCCAAACCTGGTCTACTTGGTTTCCAATTGAAACGAACTTGAATGTCCAAGTTGTTCTCAAAAACTTTGAAAAGGTAGTCCAAGATGACTGTGCTCTCTCCTGGTTCCAAACCGACAATTCTACTAGTCATCTGTCTGTTGACAAACAAGGATTTCCAACCGGTAACTGGATGAGTTCTGACCAAAGGATGTCTTCTCTCGATTCTCTTTGGACCACCAAATGGGTTCTCTCTGTCCAAGTATGAGTGAGCTGAGAAGTAGACAGCTTCCTTACCGTCCAAGAACTCTTGCAAAGCTGGAGACAACTTGTCATAAGCGGCATATCCAGATGCCCAACATGTGTCACCACCAACTTCAGGAATAGCGTCGTTGTGCAAATGGGTGATACCAGCTGGCTGGTGCTCGTGGACCAAATCGGTGTGCCAGTTGTTGGTACCAATCTTTGCATTCTTGAAACTGAGAGGAAGTCCGGTCTTCTTCATGTAGTCACCCCAAATGACAGTGACACCAGGTAAGCCTGGAACTTGAGAAGTTTGAGCGTGAACTTCAACTTGTCCCCAATAGTTACCCAATTCCAATTGCTTCTGTGGAGTCAATTCTTGGTCTCTGAAGAAGACTACAACTCTTTCGGCAATCAACAAGGCCAATTCATCTTTTTGCTTGTCGTTCAACTCGGACAATTGCAAACCGATGATTTCGGTACCAAGATGTTTGGTCAAATGTCTAACCTCTTTGGCGGCACTGAGCAAGGCCTTCTTCTCTGGGTCAGCAAATTTACCACGGTCGACAAATGGGTAGTCTTCGTTTCTGATCTTGTAAGCATCATCGACATAGATAGGAATTTGAGACAGGTCTGGTCTTGCTGGGTAACCTTTACTCAAGTCGATACCGGCATTTTCAAGTCTCAGCTTGGTGGCTGGAGGCAAGATCTTCAAACCTTCAGGGTCTGGACCGGTGACTGCTTTAGGGTTGGTACCGATCGTCAAGTTCTTGGATCTTCTAACGATCTGTTCGACTTGTTCCTCGGTGGACAATTCCCTTTGCTCTGGAGCACGCTCATTGGTGCCTGTAAGTGTCAATGTAGCCATTTTGTGTAATTTACAATTATTGTTATCAACACTTTAACTACAATTACAGACCCTAACCCCCAATTTATATACTCCCCAACGAACACCGATAAAAGTGTGGTTGTCACCATTACTAATGCGGTGTGGAGTCGGATACTTGCTCTAATCTATCCTAAACGGTGATACAACACTCTTGTGGGGAGGCTCCTCCACAGGTGTGGTAATTGGCAACAAGCCATACATTTTACTGGTGGAGGTCTGCAACTGTGGCAGACGCACCAACTGCGGCGTTTTTTTTTTCTCACCTAGTAATAGAGACAAAATGTGTCAGATTTCCACTGGGGAAAAATCACCGGTGTGGTGGTTGTGTGGATTTTGTTCGGATATATTACTACAATTGACCTGTAATTCGTAATCTAATTAAATTCGTGATACACAAGAAATACGAGCCAAGAATTGGAGGGAGATGTTTGAATAAGCTTAATAATTTGCTTTTTTCTTCAGCATGTCATATTCCAGTTTCAGCAATTCGAATTCCTTATTCATTTTCGATAACTCGAGGTTCATCTTGTTCAACTTGTCATCTCTTTTAATTCTCTTCTCCTCGATGAAGGTTCTTCTCTTGGTCAAATCTTTGGTGAAAAGTGTTCCCAACTCGGTTTGAATCGAGTTGGCTTCTTCACTGATCTTTTTCAATTTCTTGGACAACCGGTCGTTCTTAGCTTGCAAAGTGGTGAGTTCATTGTTCACCACTTTCATTTTAGAGAGAAAAGACTCTTTTTCCTCGAGGTAATCAGTCTCGATCTTGTCCAAATTTCTAAATTTGAGGTCAAAATTTCTCTTACAATCCAGATAAGTTTCTTGCACCTCGATTTCATGGGTATAATACTCTGCAAGCTCATCATTGATCTTGGAATACTCTTTCTCCACCAATGCTAAAGAATTTTTCAAATCCTCGGTTCTCTTGTGTTGATCTTCAAAGTTTTTGGACTTCAATTTACTGTTTTCGTTATCGTATTCTACTCTGAAGCTCGCCAACCTCTTTTGTTGTTCCTTCTTCTGTCTCTTGTTGAACTGCTTTTCAGTGTTGATATTGGCAATCGTGGTGTATAAGCTTCGTTGTAATTTGTGCACAGGTGGACTTCTTGTCGGTTGTCTTGCAAATGGATCTTTTGAAGAAGTACTGACTGTCAACTCTGTCAATTGTTCAAACTTCTCATCACCGAAATCGTATAAAACCTCGATATGATGTTCCGCCAACTCGGTCAACATGGTGATGTACACATAAAGAGTGGATTCTTTATACTTGGCACATTCTTGTTGAAGCCACATGGTTCCATCTACTAATACAACCACATCCAGACCAGTAGGACGACAACCGACCAATTCTAAACCTATAGAGGTTTCACTCGTGAGGAATACATAACAAGTGACATTCTCTGCTTTGGAACTTGAGTAATGCACTAACGATTTCGAACTATCTTCACCAGAGTATATCATTGGAGATGCTATCATTGTCTTGACAGCCATCAACAATGCCCAAAAAGGTTGGCTGAATCTGACGAAAGCCTTCTTCTTGATCATCTTCTTATTCGAGGCAGGTAAAGTACAGTAGTTCTCAAAGTTTTTCGACACCACCAACGATGGACTTGAAATATCTTCGATGTTCAAGAGTTGTTCCATTGGGAAAGTGGCAGGTACCATATCCTGAGCGTCTTTCGAAGACAACAATGTAGGACAAAGAGAGTCCTTTATAGCCTCTGGAACGTTGACTATCAGGACACCATTCTCGGATAAAACAGACTGTGTAGGAGGGTTTGAATGATTAGTTGGAGTAGAAAGCTCGGGCACTGGGAGCGTGTAACTCGTAAATGGGAAGATGTGGGTGAGTGGTGATGCAAGGACACAGATATGGATGGAGAGTAGTCCGTTGATCAATTCCATGACGAAACGCAGAGTCACTTTCCAGCTCTTCCTCAAGTAATGGATATGATTTATAGTGAGAATAGAAGGGTGAATGCCAAAAGAGTTGAATCCTGTGATGTCCAAATGTTTCAAAACGATGTTGTATAGTATTTGTAGGAGTATCAAAGTGGAGCCTGCCAGTAGAGCGCTGGTACTACTCTTGGTCTTGATACTGGACATATTAGACGCTATCACAGCGTACAGGCACAATCGTATGATATTGATCAACTGGTGCTGGATCATAAGAGTACACGATAACATGACGAGGTCCAACGATACACATGTGATCCCAGGTGTTATCAACGATAGGATCAGTCCTCTCTCGGAGTGAGAATTACCATGATGTTTATGAGAACTTGTGAACAAGAGAGATAAGCATCTCCCTAAGATCAGTCTCGACGATCCTAACAGTATCGATGATAGAAGTACGACGAAACCCAGCCATTCTGGTAACAGGATCATGACACAGAGCAAAGACAAAGTGTCCAAGTATGGGCTCATCGGGATCAAAGTTAAAGGCGCTTGGCTGGGAGAGTTGGTCGGCTTGAGACTGCTCGTCTCGCCACTCTCTCCTTCCATCTTGTATGAAATTGGTTTGAAAACCACCTTTTCCAGATCTCTTGAAAGTCTCCCGTTGATGAAGTAGAGATCAAGTTTGGTCTGGGATATATATAATAGGCTCAAGCCTATGTGTTTTTTTCTTGTGTTTTTTTTTTCAATTTTTCAACTTTTTCTTTAACAATAACTTTTTTGATCCATTGGATCTCAGTTTGACAGATGGAACAGCAGCAACAACAACAGCAGCAAGGGACCTTCAAAGGTGCAAACACGTATCAACAACTTCGATATCTCTATCAGACTGAAAATTATGGATATTTCTTCGACTTGATTGGCCAGTTCGAGCAAGAAGTGCGGAAGAACCGTGAATTGAAGAATAAGGTGTTTGATGAGTTATTGTATTTACAGACCAAGATGCTTGGGACACCATTGGATGCTTCAAAAGAGTATTTGGAGGAGCTCTGGTTGTTGAAGGATAAATATAAGTTACCCATTGGAGAAGGAGACAATGAATTAGAAGAGTTGCAGAGGACCAATCAGTACTTGAAACATCTATTACTGCAGAAGATTGAATACAATCGTCAATTACTGGATATGGTACAGGAATACCAACAGAGCACGGTGGTCATTATCAAATCATTGTACAAACTATACGAAGATCAAGGAGACGACTTGCGTGAGAAACTGAATGTCTTAGCTGAGCTTCGACAGCAGCTGCTAGATGAGTTCAATCAAAAGACACATAAGTTGTCTACTCTCAGTCAATTGAATGACATTATTCTTTGACGAATTGAGTGACTAGTGATTTTGGGTGGTAATTTCATCCCACGAGTTGCTCGCATTTATCTCCCAATTTGGTGTCAAGCTGACCAATCCAATCACTCACCAATCTATAGAACCTATGTATGCTTATGCCTGTACAGTAACGACTTATGATCTTATCCGGCCGATTGTGTATCAATGCACTACCTTTCCCCGTTCTCAGTGTTTGTTTCAAAATGCACTACTTTTCACACCCTGCGTAATACACACTATAGAAAAGTGATTTTGTATATCCAGAGATCAAATCATCAACATACCACCAACCACCACAGAAATGCCTGGGCTCCCAGACAAATACTACGATCCTCCCATGGGTGGTGGAGACGATATCAATCTACCCTTCATCATAGGGATCTCATCTTCGCTCTCCTTCATGTTGTTGATAGTGTTAGTCTTGGCCATCTATTACATCTTCTTCAACGAGTCACTTCTGTCATCAGAGTATCAGGGCAACACTCTAAACATCCCAGATTCGTTCTCCAATTTAGAGGACGATTTGGAGAACGAGTCTCTTTATCTTGACAAGCTTTCCAACGATGATCAGTTCTACTATAGAATGGGTAAGAAGTTCCAAATGACACACAAACCCAGCTTGACACCTATGGGTCAGGCCCTTGATTTGAATACCGAATTATCAATTAGAAACAGAGGTATCCATGTTTTTTATTTCGACTCATACGTGGATCAGTTGACAGAGTTACTGGATGACGACGATACTGTTAACGATGAAAATACACCATTGATCGATAACAGATTGGGTTCCTCAGAGTACGGGACCTATATTCGTAACGACATTCCCTTTCTAGTCGAGGATAAAACCGATATCTCTTTCCTTACCGGGAACCCTTCCTCAACGGCTTTAAACTTGCCTTTACCTACCAAAAACAGGCACAATGAGACTGTCTATTTCGAGGTGAAACTCTTTGAATTCGACCCAGCCACGACAAAGATCAGCGTTGGACTCTCGACGAAACCGAACCCAAATTTCAGACTTCCCGGTGAATTCTACTATTCCTTTGGGCTTGAGTCCTCGGGACACTTGAAAATCAATAGACCGCTCTACTTGGAGGAAGATATTCCGGTTCTTACCCCGCAATTGATCCAGGGGGACGTCATCGGGGTCGGATTTAAAAGTTTGTCCGGAACAATCTTTATCACGCATAACGGTAAGAAAAAAGCCGATATCATCAAAAATCTCAAGACCGATCTCTATCCATGTATAGGCTGTGTTGGTGGGAGAAGTAAAGTGCAAGTCAATTTAGGACAGTCTGGTTTCGTGTTTATCGAGGCCAATGTCAAGAAATTGGGGTTCTGCGAGAGTAACAACGAAGGAAATTTGGGAGCACCTCCAAATTACGACAGAGTCATAAAAAAAGAACACAAGCAAGACACCGCTACTGAAGTATCTACCAGTTCATCCAGTGATATCATATTGGAACAAGGTGAAGCATTACCTCCTCATTACCCCGTTGAAGAGGATACTTTCTTTGGCCCACAGGCATTGATAACGCGGCATCAGAAAAATAATAACGAAATCACAGAGATACCATCTAACCCCCCAAGTTACAGATCTAATTCTTCAAGTTCCGAGAAATTTGTGAAAATATTATCTACAAAGCTCAATCAACAGCAACAGATCCCTGATCAGTTGTTGAACTTGAACGAGAGATACTACGAGCATTCGACATCTCAATTCGACCAAAATGAAAACTCCAACTCCAACACGGGACTTGCCTTATCGGATCAAAACTTACAAAAATTACTAGCCATTGACGAGACAAGGTCCGATCTGGAAGACTCGAAACAAAGAGCTCAAGATAAAGAGACCCAATCCGAGCCAGTTTCAGCTGAAGGTTCATCTTCACCAGATGCCAATACCTCTTCACTGGTATTGGACTCCACCTCTAAAGACCCTTTAAAAGCTAAGAAGAAGAAGAAAAAATCTACGAAGAAAGCTCGCAAAAACAGGAAACCATAGCGTTAATCGCATCTTCAATTCAAACTCATGACATAATGAAACTGTCTTTTACTCATCTTTTCCACATTAATATTTCAACCATATTGTATAGCTTGAGTCTCTTAGTAGTCGTGTATTTTTCACCCAAATTCCGAAAAAGGGTATGGAAAAACTTTCAACTATGCAGTTAACGCATCAATGGTCAAACAGTCCCCAATGACCAATACATTGACGATAGACACGTACATTCAGAGGTCTTTGAGTTTATTCGAGGCCTCACCTTCGGAGACTAAAGTCTCAATAACTTATGGGTCCAATTTGAAGAAACACTCGAAGAAGAACAAAGATGGGAAGACCAAATCGAAGAAACCTTTGACCCAGAACTTTATCACATTCAAGACTTTCGAACCAAGTACAGGGACGTGTCTCAGGTACAAGACTTACAAAGTGAAAGAGTTTTCAAGATTGTTGTCCTTGTTGGGTCCTAAGTCTTTACAGATACAAAACGCTAGCGTGAGAAGTATCGGTAGTTTGATGACCAACGCAGTTTATGAAGATGAACTGGACACTCCTGTAGAGGAGACTCTGAACCTGGATAGTTCAGGCGTCGATACCAAGGAGAGCACACCGCAGCCTCTGCTGGGTAAGAAGAACAAGAAGAAAAATAAGAATAAGAAACGTTAGTCCTATATAGATGATAGTTTTTGTGTAATTATCAACATGTATGTAATTCCATTAGTTGAACCGCACTCTTCTCATATGTTCTTCGAATCTCTTTGCATTTTCTTTCAACGACTCAATGTGATGATTTGTTTGCACCGTTTCTGGACCAGCAGTATTTAAATCATCATTTAATCTCTCTGCAATCTTCAAATCATCGTTGAACCTCTTCAATTCTTGGATCAAGCTCTGTTTCCTACTGATCAATCTCAATAAATTCTGATCATCTGACTGTCCGCACTTCAAGGACTTTGATATCTGTTCATTGATAGTCTCGAGCTCATTCTGGAGATTTTCCAATTTATTGCTAAATTGCTCATGATCGCGGGTCACGTGATTCACGTGATCACAGTGAACACATCTACCAGTGCCAACATTTGAAGAAGATTGTCTAGCATTGTTCGTCTTTGTTGGGCCCTCATGCTCTGTGTCTACCTTGTCCTCTGATGGTGTTGTGTTCTTGTGAGTTTTTGAAGTCAATGGCTCCAACGATGGCTTTTCAGGGGTATCCAGTTCGGCTGAAGATACCTTGACATTTTCTTTGTTGAAGTTTCTGAAAACATCACCTATTTCATCTCTGAAGTTATCGAGATCTCTGTTCGATATCAATGTGTTCTTTCTCTCTCTCTCAAGTCTCATCTCCTCAAGAGTACGTTTTAGTGTGAGTATTTCCTTCTTTTGAGTCTCTTTCCTGACTCTTTTCTCTTCTTCAAGCTTGATCAGGTCAATGTTCTTCTTCAATTCATCTATCAGTAAACTGTAATCCGTGTCATCGCTTATTGGACTATCAAAAGCAGCCCTTGATACCGATTTATACTCTTTTAGTGTTGGTTTCTGTATCATTGGAGAATCCAATACTGATGATGGACTCAATGATATCACTGGAGATTGAGCTCTCGATGATTTAGGAGATACTGGAATATCTTTGTGACTTGTTTTCCTCGTCTCTTGAAGTTTCAACTTGAGCTGTGCTATAAGTGAATCTTTCTCGGTTATAGTTGCCTCGAGATCTTCACTGTAAGATTTGTATTTTTTCAATTTTTCAGTAAGCTTTTTGATGATCAACTTCTTCTCTTCGTCATTATTAGACACTTTACCGCCTTCTTTGGAGTTCAACAACTCCTCATATTTGGATTTCAACGTCAAATGCTCCTGGATGAAGCGGTTTGTTATACTAGACAAAGCATCTCCGTACTTTGAGGCAACGTTAGAGGGCATTTCATCGATGATCTTCGAAGTTTTATCCTTGAGTTTCTGTGTCACAGGATCTCCTCCTTGGTGATGCTTTAAGAACTCGTCTCTGTCCTTCTTAAAAATATCATCCATGTGAAAGTATTCACCACTCGAAAGGTCTTCCGATTCTTTGAAACCTCTTCCAACATCGTTCACTATGCCATGGGGTACCCCTCTACCTAATTCAATTGAAAAGGTATCATCATCATAGATAGGATTGTGTTTCTCACCACTTGATCTCTGCTCATCTCCTCTTCTGGTGTGTGGAGATCCGTATACCATCACTACTTCAAATTACCTTCAGACCACGGGTTTATTCATACAATTGGTCTATTGTAAGAGGTGTGTGTTATTATCTATTTATAAGTAGTTGATATTTATAATATTCGACTTTGTGAACCACAAAACCCCCTTGTTTACAATTTTGCATCTCTGCTTTTCTTAGTCGCGTACGAAAACTTCAAAAAAGTCGTGCATACCTATCTGGGAAGTGGTCGTGCAAGATCAATATAGTGCATGAAAAGTCGTGCATTAGATTCCAATCATCTATCGCAGACACCCCTGCCAAAGCACTCACATCCTTCTATCAATCATTAAACGTTCATTAAATAAATAAGCTAAATGAATACATGAGCAAGAGTACGAGAGAGACTAATCCGAAACCAACTCCTTGTCATCAATAGCAGGAGCTATTACAAAGTGAAGAGTGTCTTTGGAATCGAAGATCGATAAATCCAAATCCTCATTTTCAAATCCATCCAACCAGGAACAACCACGTGAAAGCTTGTCCTTAATAATACTGTGATCCAAATCTAAATAATTGGCGAGATCTGATTTGCACGAATCGTAGTTCAACCCGAGTAGTTGATGCCAAATCTCTTGGAAGTAGAAAGATAATGATTTGAGACCGCGAAGATAACCTCTATCCAGTTCATCAGGATAATGAGGTGGGAATGTCATCGATCGTCCGATGTTATCCTCAGGAACCACACATTGGGCAAAATCAATCACTTTGATTAATAACTCCCCCTTATGTTCTCCGTCTTGAGGGCTTGCATCGTACATCAACAAGAGCGACGAACCGTACATTCGATACCCTTTCAACTTGGAAAACATCACTTGCAATTCTTCAAGACTGTCGATCAATTTCGGTAAGTGACGCACAATGCTATAGACGCTGATCCCATCGTACAAGAATCTCAACAAACAAGCAGCAAATTGATTTCCAGCTTTCAACCTTCTTCCAAAGTATTTGTCTTTACAGATGAACTGGCTCTTTGATAAATCGTATACCTGCATCCCGCATACGCGCACCCCCAATTGACGACTCGTGGTAATTGCGCACTTTTTCCGTTGAGAGATCTTCTTGGAAGCATTTGCCTTCACACCGTATTGACGGGTCCCCATCTTCAAATCCAACACACATGGTTTGTTCATCCCAGAGGTTAAATCCTCCAACAAGATAAACCTCTCGAATCTTGTACGTTTGACCAAATTTTTCGTCTGTTCCTCAACTTCACAATCTGACTTTTCCAATGCTTCATTAACATCATCATCATCATCATCACCAATTGCATTCTCTTCACTCTCTTTGACACGATCTCTTAAAATTCTCTTCTCGTCCTCGTCCATCTGGAAAATGGAATCACTATCAGCTCTCAAATTGTTATCGCTAGATTTCACAGGAAGGTCCAACGAATGCCCCTGAGCATCCTGGATATCTCTCATCTCATCAAGATTAAGCAAAGAATTATGTTTATGTAAGTGTCCAGCTGCTTCCTCTTTTATAACAGGACTCATGCTTTGTAAACCTTGGTTGAAAATACTTCTCTCTACATCTGAGGACATACTGAATCTGTGTGATGAGCCTCTCGAACGACCTGAAGATTTGCTGTCATCAGCAGCGTTGGATGACGAGGTTCTTCTCTTCATCAGATGCGAGTTTCTACCATACCTGCTGGTATGTCTCATACCTCCTGTATGATCCTTCATCGGTCTAAATACTTCAGTTAGAACCAGTTCTTGTAATTTAGTATTGACTCTGGTGTTCCCCAATGAATGTAGAGTAGGCGTAGTACTATGTGGAGCCACTGGAGAGTTGTTCATACTCTGTTGTTCTGGGGTCGATGGGAATTTATCTATGACTGAGTTTTTAGGAGATGGTGCCGAAGATGAATATTTGTTCCAAAGCGAATCTGGAATGATGTGCCTGTTGTCATCGAGTAATACCTCTGGAGGTAACTCGATGTCCTTGTAATCGACAGGTCGAAGTGAAGAAGACCCTGGTGCAGATTTTAAGCTTTTGTGCTCCAAAGTCATGTTCTCCAACAGCTCATCAGCCTCATCCGTCTCATCTACCAACGAACTATACCTCACATTCAACACACCTAAATATTTAGGTAGATACTTCGTCAACTCCGTGTGGTCTTGCTCCATAGCTTCGTACCACTCGTGCTCCCTTATATCTGAGGCCTTGCAAATCAGTTTTTGCGAAAATCTGAAAATGGCCGTATGTCCCCCTACTTTATTCTTGAATGGTTTGAGTTCAACTGCCAAAGGGTACTCAACGGTATTTTCGTTACTCTCTGTTACCTCGTTGGTGATGATATCTGTCTCATTTTCAATATTAGTGTCTAGATCATTCTCTGAATGGTCAAATTCGGTTTCAGCTGTCATGTGTTTAGCTTCTTCAAGCATTGATTCTCCAACAGTGTGTGGGAAGTAAGTTGCTGAAGAAACCGGTTCCAATTCTGGTAAAGATTGTGATACTATGTTATCAGGATGCGGCTTGGGCACATCTGATTTCAAAGAGATTGCAGACTTCATCAAAGTGGAAGTAACTTCAGGGAACGCCATCTCTGGACCTGCAATAGATGAGCGCACTTGAGTTTCTGGTTTCTTCAGCGACTCAAACAGTGGTCTAGAAGCTATCGATGGAGAGAATGAGAATGCATTATCTGTATTTCGCTCAAGTGGTGCTTCGCCCTCCTTTTCATTCGATTGTGGGATATCTACAGAGGAATCTCCTTCGAACAATTTGAAGGATCTGGCTGCCTTTCTTCCTGCCATATGATGGTGATGGTGATGGAGGTGAGGGTTCATCTTTGTCAACACTGCAGTGGTCTTGGACCCTTGTTGAAGATCTTCCCCTTTATTTATGGTCTCGCCATGCTCCTCACGAGTCTCATCATGGGACCGCGACATATTCTTATGTCGATATATTGATGTCTAACTCTGAAGCCATGACAATCCTTGCGATATAGGCAAGGTGATTACGAACGGTGGTCTCTTAAAAGCACTTGAACGATCTCCCTCTTTTATCTCGATACACCAATATCTATCAATGCTCAAAAAAAAGGTCTAAAAATACAATAAACTCCTACAAGTCCTACAATATGCTGATCTCTTGATGTATTGACTAGCAATCGAGTCTCAAATCAACAGTTGCAACGAAAAGAGCTGATGTTTATGTCTTGTTTTGAAGTCCTAACTAGTAGGAAAAGAAAAACAAAACACAGTAGTGCAAAAAAACTCTTAGAAAAAAAATTTGTTTTCACGTTTTTGTGGCACTGTACACGACTTTGACAAATTTGGGGGTTTCAAATTGGGGGTGTCATCAATTTAAAAGGCATCCTCATGGAGCCAAGGAAGCTCAAAAGATGATTGCAATATACAAAAAATCAGTTTGAACGAAAGAGAGTTCAATTAAATATAAAGGAAAAATAGGAAGACTAGATAGTGGTGTTGTCAGAGGAAGAAGTGTTTGAAGCACGTTTCTCAGCGACTGGTAAACTGGAGATGATCAGATTCTTGGAAGATCTTCTGTGATACAAGTAAGCCAAAGCACCAAGGATCAAGAAAACACCGATGGTGACACCAGCACCAACACCTCCAGCAGCAGCGTTACTCAATTTTGGAGAGTGAACATCCAAGGTGGAGTAGTCACCGTCAGCGACTTCGTCCAAGTTGACACCATTGGATTCCAATTCCAAAGCATTTTCGTAGATGTCACTGTAAACGGTACAAACATCAATGGTGGCAGAACAGACTTCACACCAGTTGTCCAAAGAAGAAATGGAGATCAGTTGCATTTGTTCGACGAAATCGTTCCAAGGCAACATGGTTTGGTTGGTACCGAAAAGAGGGTAAGTGGTCAACTCAATTGGAGAGGTACTACCGTTCTTGAAAGAAAATTGAACAAAGTAGTCGTCGTCTCTCTTCATCAATTCAAAGACCATGGTAGAACCGTAGTCTGGCATACCTGTGAAGTTGTCACTGACTGTGTACAATTCGGAGATACCGAAGAATTGGAAGAAAGTGTTGAAAGAACCAGTGAAGTAGTTAATCATTGGAGTTTCACCAACCAAGGTGGTGTTTAAACGGTTCAAGATAGCACCTGACAAAGTCTGAGCACCAATGGTCATGTTGTTCAACTTGTCGGACTCATCGAAACAGGTACCGAAGTTGTATTGGTCGGACAAGAGTCTGACTTGGTCTAAGACGGTTTGGTTCCATCTGTTGTGCAAAGTAGAGTTGTGAATGTAGTTGACGTTCATGTAGTCGAAGATGTTCATGGCATTGTCAAAGTTCAACTCGTAATCAGCCCAGTCTTCAGTTGGCAAGATGTCTCTCAAGCTTTGGAAGAATGACAAAGTGGAAGAGTTGAGTCTTTGGTATTCATCACTGGCAAAGTAAGCATCGATGGCCAGGTCACTTGCTGGACAGTTAACATCACCTTTAATCCAGATGAAATCTGCAGTTTCTTGTTCCTGGATATATGATTGGACGTATTGGTAACCACCCAATGGACCTTCGATTTCAGTACCGTTAGCCAATTCAGCAAAAATCATATCGGCCAGTCTTTCGTTGGTAGTGGTGATAGTTGTTGGAGGGTACAAACCTTGCAAGAAGGACAAATGCGAGAACAAGATAACGTTACTCGAGATGGCCTCTCCGTAGAATTGTCTGTTGTTGTACAAACCAAACTCGTTCAAACCAGACATCAGGTAGTCGGATTCGACAGTGTCACCGGCATTGTTCAATCCGTAATATCTTTCTCTGAAGAAGGATCCCATGTCGTATTGATGTTGGGCACCAATAGGACTAAGAACATTGGCAGGCTTGACATTTCTATCGTTGTGTCTACCGAAGATGAATGATCCAACACATTCGTAGTCGGCAGCCATAGCACCAACTGCTGAGCTCAACACTAATAATCCTGCGAGCATCTTTGAATTTTTGCGATTAACTTGATTGAAACTCAAAATTGTGAGGATCCTTGTCTATTTATCTGCTTCACGCTCCTCAACTCACCTTAAGAAGATCACTTCACAATTTTTAAGAACATCTCCGCCTACACCTTGTGAAAAATTCCCAATTGGGATTTAAAGTAGGGTAACTCTGCTAATTTTTCCGAGAAAAAGCTTATTATTCCGGAACAATTCCGCGGATATGAATTATATCGATTTTGCACATAAAAAAATCAGATTCACAATAGCAGATTTATCTCAGAATGGCACTCTCACTTGGGATTGACATTTATGGGATCAAAACGGGCACTTTCTCAATAAATTCGTGACATGTTTGAGAATGTTCAAATAGCCGTGTGCGTTTGGCCTTCCCAGTAAGGTTATATCACTTGCATACGGCGAAAGATTAGCGCATCTCTGAGCAAAATATTAATAATCTTTTTTTTCCACTACCGTTGCCTAAAGAGGAAATTGATCTCAAAAGGGATACAGACAGATGCAGTGACTAAGGAAGATAAAAAGAGAGATAGTTTGATGAACAGAGTTGAAGTCAATGGACAGAAAACCCATCTCGAGTAAGTAACTACATTCTTGCCTCTCAATCAAACTTATTTGGTAAAATATCGACAATGTGAATATTTTTTGCATATATATATAATTTACACTCACTTACTTCTTCTTGATGTTGTGACACAAAATCGTTTGCAGATAAAAGTTGAAAAATCGTTGATGTATCCACAAATCTGAATAGCTTACATTGGAACCCCCTTTGAGAGCACAGCAATTGCTAAGAAGCCAAAAAACATGAACTTTTCATTATCTAGGAATGACCCTTTCGGCGTCATGGCATGCGTAACCCCCTTTTTGCCAGCATCATTTCCTTCACTTACAGATTCACTTCAATATCTTTGGGTCACTTCTCATTCGATAACGTTGATCACCACAGTTTGCTACGTACTCAGGGTCTCGAATCTTTTCACTGATGCTGTTCCTAGCCAATTGTTGTACAGAGTATCAGAGGTCGCCTGCGTCCTTACTTACACGATTGTGACATATAGACGCTATTCATTGTTCATCAGTTTCTTGTTGAAGCAAGAGCAAAACCAGGTGGCCCGACGGTCCGTTCATTTGTCGGAGATACTCAAGACTGA
Source organism: Nakazawaea molendinolei (assembly GCA_030569155.1). Classification (NCBI taxonomy): domain Eukaryota; kingdom Fungi; phylum Ascomycota; class Pichiomycetes; order Alaninales; family Pachysolenaceae; genus Nakazawaea; species Nakazawaea molendinolei. The sequence continues at coordinate 476,256 of JAJMKB010000002.1, forward strand.
GAACTTCCATTTATTGGCGTTCTCCCTTCTTTGGTGTTCTACAAATCAGAACCTCTTTAAACTCTTACCCTTCACCATTTACTCAGTGTTGAACTTGAGTTCGTTTATTCTCAATGATTTGATTCCCGAATATCAAATCTCTGAGGCATTGAGACCATTGATGGACTACTTGGAAAACCCATTGTTAATTCTTGCCGCCCATATAGATGGGCTTGTCTTCGGAATTTTGATTCAAGAGTGCATTGAAGCAAACAGCTATTATGCTCTTGTGCTCTACTCACTTATATGGGGGCTAAGAGTAGAATCTTCAGAGGCAAGTCGTTGTTCATTATATACAGTGCTAACTATCATCGACTACTTCGTCTATCAAGATTACAGTCCCGAGTGGTTGAAAAATAATTGGGAACGGATCATGAGAAACATAACCACCCTTATACCGCTAACAACTTTTCAAAAAGATGACATGGCATCCTTTATAAACTTGATGGACCAGTTTATTCCTCAGAGCGGTGAAGGGAGTTATCAAAAATCAGCGAGTCTGTAAAATCAATTCATCAATTCTTCTTTCAAGCTGAGTAAGCGATCGTAAGAGTCTGTGCCTTCCCAAGTACTACGCCCACGAGAGAGTAACGATCTTACAGAAGTTTTAGCCTTGTACTTCCAATCTTTGCAGACTAAGTCACCAGAACCATGTCTGCCTTGTAACTCACCATAATTTTCGTAACCGGCAACTAAATCAGAACAAGATTCAACTGCTTCAGACCATACTGATTCATTTATCTCCAATTCAGGATTATTCAACATCGCCCTGAACAGCTTCTCGAGACAATCCAAGGTTGCCCATGGTCTTTTCCTCCAGAACTCAACACGAGAGATTATTCTCCAGCATCTTGCAGAAGTATTGATGACACCGGGGATCAACACACAGATGTATTCAATACAGGATTTTTGGAAGTATGACAAATTGTCTTCATCGTAATCAGTTGACAACAAGATCTCAACCAATTTCTCGACAATTGGTATGTCAATGGCATTTTCTCCGTTAGAGTCCTTTGTGATCTTCAAAAGTTGTCTTGAGGCTACCAAGACATCTTCCCATTGTCTCAATTTGGCGGCAACGATAAGATAATTCTCCCAAATCCTCCAAGATTTCATTTCGTTACCCACACGAACGGCCTTTTGCAAAGCATTGAATGCTGGCTTCAATTTGTCCAAAGAGACGAGAGCTGAAGACAAATTCGACCAGGCGTGAGCGTTAGTGTCGTCAATGGAAACACATCTTGTGAACAGCTCAGCTGCAAGCTTGTAATTTGCAGCTTCCAAACCAAGACAACCGTAGAAATACCAACTGTCGTAAGACAATGGATTTATCGTCAAAGCATCATACTGGTTCTCAATGGCCTTAGCAAGATCCCTAGATAATCCACTGGACTTTGGAGGACTATAATAGTATTTTGCCAATGAGTTCTTAGCTTTTGCATATCTACCAATTTCCCAACTCTTAATCCAGTACGATGGGTCTTGTTTGATATCTCCCATTATACTCAATGTACGAGCATCGTTAGGGCTCTGTGCTAAACGTTTCTCTAAAATTTCTAAAGCTTCCTTTTCACTACCAACAGCAGCGTAACAAAGAGCTGCCTCATTCCACATCTCTAATCTTTCATAGATCTCAATGGCAGATCTTAAAACACCCAAAGACATGAATTTTTCGGCTAAACTAGCATCCATCGACCAACGAGGAACCAATGGCAACTGATGAATCAACCTAAGTCTCTTGGAGCTAGGAAGAATATCAGAGTTGGTTTCTGTTTCACCTTGGGCGAACAAACGTGTTTTCAAAGAGGACATTCCTAATTCCTCCACCAACGACTGCATTTGCAAGACACCTCTTTCCACTGTCTTGGCTTTGGAGGTCTCTAAAAGGGATCTTTCCCATAAAGATTTTGAGTACAATGTCCAATTGACAGAATTTTCAGGACTGAATAAAATTCTTTGCACCAATGCCATTAATTCTTCCTCTACCAAAGGAGAACCAGAAGGTGATGTTTGTTTGAGTGTTACAAATCTCAAGAACAATTGCAGAAGATCGAGATCTGAAAGTCTTGGTTGGTTGTTAGGATCCAAGTCTTTGAGTTCTTGTGGGATAAATTCCTCTCTAAGGGCAATAGGTAAAAGTTTTGAGTTTTGGTCTTCAGTGGTATCAATAGGGGAGTTGGAATAGTCCAATTTGATTCTTTTTGAATCGTTTTCTTCTTGTAAAGTGTCAACTTCATCACCAACTGATTCATAAACAGGTCTCTCGAGAAGAACATCACTCTCCAATTTGAAATGTTCTGGCTCTTGATTGGTATCTTCAGAAAGTGCAAAAGTATCATTTTTGGCTAGCACAATCAACCCGGCAAACGCTGTCTGTTGAAACTTTGTTCTCTTTGCACGACAACCAGTTAAAACCAAACTCAATCCTGATACTTTTCTGGCTCTAGCAAGAGCAGTGATAGATATATGCTCGGTGTTGGTGCTCAAACCGTTTCTTGCGGTCTCTAAGTGGTAAATGATGAGCAATTTTTTAATAGCTTCCGGTGATAGTTCGGAGCTCAATGTAAGTAAAACTGAGTTGTTCAACAATAACGCTGACAAAGATGCCAAAATTGAAGAAGCATCTGGTAACAAAGAGATCTGTACTTGATAAGCTCGTGATCTCCACCACTGGACAGAAGCGAGAAAATAATCTGCTTTTGGGTCGAGAGTAGTCTGAACATTTGAGTTCATCACTACAGCTTCAGTATCATCTATTTTCATCGACTGGTCCAACGCTGAAATGGGTGATTCGTTCAAAGACTCCAAGATCTTGATCGAAAGTGCAAGAAGGTAAGGTGAATCGGTTAAATCGTACGCTAGTTGACCCAATGATGCTAAAGATGTGATGAATTCCCTATTGTATTGGTTCAAAGACTGCAACAGGCCAATTTGTAACTCGATCGACGGACCAGTGAAGTTCAATTGAATAAACGATTGTAATAAAATGATTGCAAATATTAACAAGTGCATCGAGACAGTTTCCGAATCTGTGAATTGTTCAAGAAGCGCATTCTTGATCTCTCCTACTAAAGTTCCCAAGAATTGGTTCACATTATCGAAAGTCCCAGACTCAATGATCTGCTTCATTTTCACATTATCCACTACCAGTGCTTTCAACAGTGGCAGTGCTAAAACATCATTAAATCTTCCACCAATTATGTAACCCAGAAGTTGAGCATAATCACTTCCATCATGTTCCAACAATTCATTGAGAATAAGCAGAACATGAACATTTTTCATGCTCATCATCGTTTATTATTTAAATGAGATGAGCTCTCGAAGCTTTTTAAAAGTTTTTTTTTTTTTTCACATGCTTCTAGAAGACTAGTGAAAAAAAAAAAATTTTTTTTAGAGATTTTCAGATGAGATAGTGAAAACTTTCAAGAAATAGTGAAAGATGGCCAGAAAGAAGTCTGCTTCCAAGAAAGCTAGAGAACTTCTGCTGAAAGAGTCAGGAGCTGTTGAAGTAGTGCAGCAGAAGGTTGAAAATGTTGAAAAAAATGAGACACCAGCCCAACTGGAAGTTGCAGAGAGCTCATCTGACAGTTCAGACGAGTCTTCAGAGAGTGAAGAGGAAGATGATTATGGAGAGTTGATCACCGATAACATCGAGCAAGGGATCAGTAAGGTTCTCAATGCCATCAAGACTGGTGACAAGGCTTTGTTCGACCCATCCGTAAAGTTCTTCGACGATGCAACTCAAGCTGAGACAGTTGCAAAGAAAGAGTCGCACAAACCAATATATTTGAAAGACTATCATCGTATGAACTTGCTTTCTGGAAACGCTTTAAAAGATGACGATGAGGACGACAGGGAATGGGAAGATGGAGAGAAACCTTTTGCCATCCAACAGAGAGAGGAGAAGAAACAGTTGTTGTCCGAGATCAAAGACGCTTTCAGTGGTGAGGGAAGTGAAGATGAAGACGATGACTTCATCACCAAGAAATCTACACAGAGAGAAATTACCCCTGTAACGAGATTGCCTCGTCCAGCAGCAGATGAGAATAAATTCTTAGAAGCCTTCATGGAGAGTCATGCTTGGATCCCAGCTGAAGGTGATCAAGAAGTTGATTTGGATGCCAGAGACGATGAAGAGTTTGATGATGCGGTAGAAAAATTCGAACATGCCTACAATTTCAGATACGAGGACCCTAAATCTGCAGAGATCGTGTCATATGCTAGAAATCAAGCCACATTGAGACGTTCAAAGACCAATTCGAGGAAACTGCTGAGAGAAAAGGAACTGGAGATCAAGAATAAAGAGAAGCTGACCAAGGAACAAGAGTTGAGTAAGAAGAAACAGAAGAAAATAGCCATGGTGTCGGACAGATTACTGCAAATCAAAGAAGCCGTTGGTGGTGAAGTTTCTGACGAAGTTATTACCAAAGTTTTCGGAGATAGCTTGTTGAAAGATGACTTCGATGACGCTGATTGGGACACCAAGATGGCTCAGATCTTCGATGAAGCATATTATGACGCTGAGGCTACTAAGCCTGATTTCGGAGATGATGAGGTTATGGCTGGTTTTGAAGGTGACGAAGACGAAGATGATGAAGATATCCTGGAGGAGGAAGCACAAGAAGATGAAAAGAAAGAATTGGAAGATGAAGAAGAAGTGGAAGAAGAAGAACCAAAACCAAAGACAAAGAAAGACAAGTTGAAGGATAAGAAATCTAAAAAGAAGGAGAAAGAGCTTCTTAAAAAGACAGCTGAGAAGATTGTCTTGAAAAATACAGCCCAATTGGTCGATGAGATCGAGGAAGAGCAAGAACAAAAACGTGGACGTTCCGAAGCAAGAGATGTCAGTTTCAAATATCGTGAAGTGTCACCAGAGTCTTTTGGTCTTACAACAAGAGAGATCTTAACGGCCCAAGACAAAGATTTGAACGAGTTGATCGGTATTAAGAAATTTGCACCATACAGACCAAGAGAGCTGAGGATGAAGGATAAGAGAAAATTGACAAAGAGTTACAAGTTAAAAGAGTGGAGGAAAAAAGTGTTCAGGAGTTCGAAGGGGTTGGAGATTGGAGACGACGTTGAACTTGGATTTAAAAAGAGAAAACATCATAAAGATTCGAGCGAAAAGAAACATAAAAAACACAAGAAGGAAGAAGACCAAACTTCGGTATGAGTACATAGAGAATCGTATTAATTTGACAAAATTATTTTAATCTATAAATACTACAAAATAAAGGTTGACAAAGTTATTGTTCGTATCCGACGAACTTGCTCGTAAAACTTTTCAACGACTTAGTTCTGTTATCTGGTTGTCTTGCCCTACCAAATCTAGGCAAAGACTTCATGGATCTCCCCTCATTAACTTTTTCACCCATCAGATTGACCCTCTTCAAATAATATCTAGCACCGAGTAACAGACAGATGATACACAGGACAAGAAATCCGATGATTCCACCCCACCAACCGTAGGTATCAGAATCTTGTCCTGGCACCCTGACGTTCATTCCAAACAAACCAGTGACCAAATTCAATGGAACTAAAATGGTACCCAAGACAGTGACTTTCGATAAGATTTCAGTGACTCTGTGGTTTGCCTTGAACGACTCGACTTGCAATTGAGCCAAATAGTTCGCATGAGATCTCGAGAAGATCTTTTCATAAGCAGCCAAGTTCTGAAACATGGTCAAAATATGATCCTGAATATCACCGAGATACAAAGCAATATCACCTCTTGGTTGGGCCCTTTGCATGTGAGGTTGTTGTGTAGGAGGAGGGGACCCAGCCATGAATTGCATGCCTGATAAGTTTGTGGTTGAAAACTGACTCTTGAATTGATTGGCTTCATCTTGACATCTTTTCGCAAACATCTTGATGACATCGGCCTTACCAGATAACAATCTCATCAAAGTCATAACTTTCCTTCTAGACTCACCGATTCTTTGTAACATACCTCCATAATCCAGATCACGAGATACAAATACACTGTCTTCAATGGCATCAGCCTCGTATTCGATTGCCTGGATTACAGGAGCGAACCCATCGGTGATGTCATCGATAAGAGCATAACAAAGCCAGTCAGCAGAGACATTCACATAGTCTCTCAATTGTCTTACACGTCTTCTGACATTTGCCGGATGTGACACTGGTGAAAAATGGAAGGAAAGAATCCCGTCCCTCAACACCACAATGTAGACGTTGATCGGTTCCAAGAAATCTTCACTCTCGTTATCGGTTTCAAAACTATGGAAACACACAAAGTAATAACTTTTGAACAACTCCACTTTTTCTCTCGCTTCTTGCATTCTGATATCTTCAGCGGTCAAAGGGTGGATTCCAAAAGCCTTAGCCAAAGCTTTCATTTCTTCATCTGTTGGACAAACACAATCCAACCACCAAGTTCCGTCTGCCTTGACAAACGAGTCTTTCACTGGTTTCCCCTCTGGGAACAAAGAGGGCAAATCAGGTGCGTGAACTGTTTCATCATTTTCGGAATGGAAAAAACTGAATCTGTCAGGAGGTAACACCAAGTTTTGAGCACCTCCAAAAGTGACACCTTCCTCTGAGGAGCTGGTCTCGTTCACGTGAGAAGTTGTCTCTGACGGAATGGCACCGTATTTTTCGTCCAACTGATTTGAATATGAGTTTATCGATTTGGTGTGAGATCTGATCGTTTCTTCTCTTTTCTTGAGTTTTGGAGTGTATTTGAGGGCCAGAGAGCTGAATTTGTTGGACGATGAGGATGTTGTTGTGTCGTATTGAGATCTCAGTAACTCTTTCTCACGTTCCTGGATGCGTATCGTTTCTTCACGTTCTTCGTTTATGAATTCATCTATTTCTCCGAAATCTATGCCATTGATTCTCGTATGTTCTGGGATCATGGGGAAACAGACATCTTCCTCCGTTTCTTGGGATTCTCTCGAAGCGTGAGAATCTGCATCACTCTCGTTATCGTTAGATCTCTTTGCCTCGGAGATGGAATAATTTCTTGCAAATCTTTTCTTGTTGTTGTCCGGGTCGCTAGAAGAGGAGTGTGTAGAGTTTCTTGACACCTGTTTTGTCAATTTCAGAGAAGTGGAGTTTCTTCTCTTATCAGAGCTGTTTAAAAGAATGCCGCCAGCGGAAGGGGAGCCTGCTCTTGGCTTGACTATGGACTTGACTTGGTCCGAGAACGATCTCGTTCTTGTCCTTGCAGTTCTTGGGACAGCGAGGTCATCACCTGTGTCCAAGGCGAAATCATCTCCATCGTTGAATTGGATCATCTTATTACGTAAATCACTCGAGTTGAGTACCCGCAGCCTCGGAGAATGAGGTTCATACCTTGGGGTCTTCAAGATTGCGACCAGTCCTTCCACCACATTGCTCTCTTTACGAATAGGAAGAGAGGTATGATATCTATGGTCGTTCAACCGTTCATCTTGAGTGATATCGGAGTGAGCAGAGTCAATAGACTCATGAGTCGAAGTGATCGATAAGTTCGAGTTGGTACGTTCGAGATCAGACATGTTTGTTCAGTGTCCTTGTCAATTAGTTGCTGTGATGACTGGAGTCGAGGATCGCTATACGGATCGGAATCAACACAGATAAAATTAAGGAGGCTGTTTCACGGTGTACACAAAGATCTTCAGTGGGACAAACATCTATTGGATCCCTTATAATGTGGTTGTTTGGCTCTTGTTATGATGATCCGGTGGTGTAACTCATTCTTTTTATAACAACGTTAAGGCAAATTTTTCTTGAAATTTCTTAATCTGGGATTCCACGTGCGCGCACGACTTTTTCTGTCATGACGTTTGACGGCTGGACTCGAAGATGTGATGAGCAGTTGAGTCTGGAGTGGTGAAAGGATGAGACGAAAAAGGGCACCCCAAACGTAGAGAATAGTATAGAAATAGGTTTGAGGAGATAAGCTTATGTGTTTGACGTGTTTTGTAAATAAATTCAATTCTTAAAGCGTGCCTGAGTTAGGCCCTCGATTATCCCTAATTTAGGTCCCCCCTCCCCCAATTCACAGAGAAGAGAAATGAATCGAATTTAGTTCGGTTTGTATAGATTTGTTGGCAAACAGAACTCCACCAATGATTTTCAAATCTCTTAAAAAGCCATATGATTAGCTCTTTACAGTGTGCTGTATTGCACAGAGTAGATGTTTCTTTAGAGCTTCAAGATTGCCTGTGCGCATCAGCTAGCTCAGGAAGTTGACGCTGAGAGTCAGATTGATACATAATCAAGAAGTCAATAACTATGACACAGCTGCTTTTGAGTTGAGTCTAGTGCTAAGAAATCTTAACAAAGACCAGAGTTTTTGGAACCTTTTCAAAAATCACCATAGCAGCTTCTCAGCAGCTCGGCCTACACTATATCAAAGCACCAAAGCATTTAGATTTCACGAAGTGAGCACAACATATAAATCAGTTGCCATTTCTTGCTGCTATCTGAGCTCCTTCACTTTCAAATATATTGTAATAAATTTTCATGAACTGAACAACTTCCAGTAAGAATTTTACTATGGCCCTTACACATCACTAAGCTCAAGACTAACCCCCTTTTCTAGCCCCTTTTAGTGTTCAACTCTAACTCCCTAACTATTCCGATTTTCTACGTTATAACTTGAATTCCCTATCAAGATTCTTCTCAATCTTTATTTCATCAACAAATTTCAACTTCCCAGCATCATTTCTCTAAATAATCAATGTTACATTTCTTTTCACAATGTTACATCTTCACTCATCTCAATCGATATTTTTCAAGCTCATCGCAGCTGAAATTTTTTTTTTTTTCATACAGAAGAGCTGAAAAATTTGCATAGTTAAACCAAGTACTGTAAAACTACAAATAGCAGGATGTCTTCAAGTGACGAAGAAGAATTCGATATCGCTTCCAACATCGCTATCAATTCCAGTGATAGTGAAGTTTCAAGCTCTGAGTCCGAAGGGGAAGAAAACTATCAAGATGAGATCTTATCTGAATCTGAATCTGAACTGGAACAAGAAAAGCCAGCTCTGAAGAAGACAAAGACAGACACCAAGAGCTTCCCTGTCTTGGAAAACGATGGTGGAAATCAAGAGCTCTTGTCAACAGACATGTCACAATACTTCAACAATGTTTCTAGTGAGACTAAGAAGAAAGCCAAAGCCGGTTCATTTGCATCTTTTGGGTTATCCAAATTTTTACTCTCCAACATTGCCAAAAAAGGGTACAGACAGCCAACACCAATCCAGAGAAAGACCATACCTTTGATCTTGTCTAACAGAGATGTTGTGGGAATGGCCAGAACAGGTTCAGGTAAAACCGCAGCGTTTTTGTTACCTTTGGTTGAGAAGTTGAAAATCCACTCTGCAAAGATCGGTGTAAGAGCTATTGTCTTATCTCCTTCGAGAGAATTGGCTATTCAAACTTATAAACAAATGAGAGAGTTCAGTAAAAACACAGATTTGAGATCAATCTTACTTATAGGTGGTGACTCTTTGGAGGACCAATTTGGCTCGATGATGTCCAATCCAGATATCGTAGTGGCTACTCCTGGGCGTTTCTTGCATTTGAAAGTGGAGATGAATTTGGACTTGAAAACTGTTGAGTACATCGTGTTTGATGAAGCAGATAGACTTTTTGAGTTGGGTTTTGCCGAACAGTTGAATGAACTCATTGCATCGTTACCACCATCCAGACAATCTTTATTGTTTTCGGCAACTTTACCGAGATCTTTAGTCGATTTTGCCAAAGCTGGTTTAAATCAACCAGTCTTAGTCAGATTAGATGCAGAGGCTAAAATCTCAGACACTTTAGAGATGGCTTTCATCTCCACAAAGAACAACGAGAGAGAGGCAAACTTACTCAATCTCATTCAGGAAGTGATCAAGATCCCAGTTGCAACCCAAGAAGAATTGAAGAAAATCGAGGATGCAAACAACGAGACAGATACCTCGGATGAAGATGCCGATATCACGGAAGGAGAGAAGAGGAAACGTAAAAGAAAGGAAAAGAAACTGAAAAGACCAAGATTACCACTGGCAAACGAACTTCCATCAGAATTCTCGACAATTGTCTTCGTACCGACAAGACATCACGTTGAATATATAACTAGATTGCTCAGAGTGACAGGTTTTGCAGTTTCCTATATCTATGGTTCATTGGATCAGTATGCGAGAAAACAGCAATTACTCAACTTCAGACAAGGGTTGACACATCTTTTGGTCGTCACTGATGTTGCCGCCAGAGGTATCGATATTCCTGTCTTGGCCAATGTCATCAACTACTCATTACCCGCATCATCCAAGATTTTCATCCATAGAGTCGGTCGTACTGCGAGAGCTGGTAACAAAGGTTGGGCTTATTCTATCATCAGCATGAACGAGTTACCATATTTGTTAGACTTGGAATTATTCTTAGGGAAGAAGATTCTTTTAACCTCAATGCATGAAAAGAGATGTGAATTGATCAAGGAACAGAATGGCGGGATTCCAAAAGAAGTTCCTGTGAAATATACAGAGAGAATTGTATTAGGTTCAGCACCAAGACCTGATGTTGAGACCTTCCAGGAGATGTACGATACATCGATCAGAAATGATTATGAGTTGAAAGTGTTGAAAGGCGTTGCTCTCAAAGGTGAGAAATTGTATTTCAGAACAAGAACAGCAGCGTCTCAAGAATCTGTTAAGAGATCGAAAGAGATTATGCTGTCGGGTTGGGATGACCAGCACATTTTATTTGGTAAAAACCTGGAACTGGAGAAGTTGGAATTCCTCGCAAAGTTACAGAATAGAAATCATAAAGAGACTGTTTTCGAGTTCGGACACAACGATGATTCCTTGATCTCAATGATGAACAAGAGAAGGAGACAATTGGCTCCTGTTCAAAGAAGAGCTAAAGAGAGGAGAGAGTTATTAGAAAAAGAGAGACTAGCCGGATTGACACATAGTATCGAGGATGAAGTTTTGCATGGCGACAAAGAAGAAGTTGGATATAACACTGTTAATGAGAAAGAATTGATCGATGCTTTCGAAGACGCCGATGAGGTTTTGGCTCAGAGTGATAAGAAGAAGAAGAGCAAACCAAAGACTTTCAAAGATCCAAATTTCTATATGTCACACTATGCTCCATCGCACATGATCCAAGACAAGCAATTGTCTTTGGACAACGGATCGTTTATCAACGATGCTGCTCATGCTACGTTTGATTTGGACAACGATGACAAGGTTAAAGTCCAGAAAACTTCCGCTCAAACTATGCAATGGGACAAGAAGAAGGGTAAATATGTCAACTCGAAATCGACAGACCAGAAATATATCATTGGAGAAGGTGGCCAGAAACTTCCAGCCACTTACAGATCTGGAAGATTTGACTCATGGAAAGATCAAAAGAAATTGGGTAACCTCAAAGTTGGAGCTCCAGAGAGTTCTCTTGGTACCGGATTCAAGGCCAACCCAAGCAATGCCACAGACAGATTATCCGGAGGAAGATTCAAGCATAAGACCGTCAAGGCACCTAAATTGCCCGACAGACATAGAGACGATTACCAGACACAGAAGAAGAAGGTGGAGAAAGCTTTGGAGTCAGGTGTCAGAGTTAAAGGTTACAATAAACTGGGTATGAAGAGTGAGATCAAGACCACTGAGGAGATCAGAAAACTGAGAGAACTTAAGGAGAGAAGAAAACTGAAGAATGCCAGACCATCCAAGAAAAGACGTTGATTGGTGTAGTTTTTCGTTTCAATTTGGAGTTCGATCTATCTCATGGATCAGATTAACGGATTTATTTTAGTATTAGATTAAAATTTATTATCAGTAGGGAGTTGTGAAACTAAAAGGATTAATTCATGATCCTCACAAATCAAACCATCAAATTTTCATCTTGTCAGTAAAACAACATTTCATTGTATCACCAAACGGTGTCAGATTAAACCCCCAAAGATCACCTATAAATAACCCCCAAAATGTATAGAATTTATATTGATCCGCTGTGCACTACTTATTTGTATTTTTTTTCCCAGTTTATGCCAAAAACGTCTAGTTGCAAAAAAAATGAGAAATTGGCAAGGCAAAATTAGTAAAAGACAGCATTTAGTTAATAAAAGTGCTGACAAGGAATTGACTTTGTACGAGGTCAATTCACGACATTTTTGATGAGATCGAAGTTTCTCGACAAGCTTCACATTACCCATTCGCATTCTCACACCCACACAGACAGTGATTCGTCGTCTGCACGTTCAGTGTTCTCGTCTGGTACCAATTCCAACATCCAAGCAGAGCAGTCGTCTCAATCGGAAAAGATGGACTTCCAAAAAACACAGATCCCTCAGTATCTGTCCCCAATGGACAACAAACAGGTACTTCAGCCTAATCAGGTGCAATTCCAGCAATCGCAACAGCAGACGATGCAACAACAACCGAGATCGGTCCCACAGACTTCCGACATTGTCGAACAGTCTTTGCTTCCCCAGAGATCCACTGTCTCCAAGGGTAAATACTCTCTCAATGACTTCCATATCATGAGAACGTTGGGGACAGGTTCCTTTGGTAGAGTCCATTTGGTGAGATCGGTCCATAACAACAGATATTATGCGATTAAAGTGTTGAAGAAAGCACAGGTGGTTAGGATGAAGCAGGTGGAGCACACCAACGACGAGAGAAGAATGTTGAAATTGGTCGAGCATCCTTTCCTTATCAGAATGTGGGGTACTTTCCAGGATTCGAAGAACCTTTTCATGGTGATGGATTACATCGAAGGTGGAGAGTTGTTCTCCTTGTTGAGGAAGTCTCAGAGATTCCCTAACCCTGTAGCCAAGTTCTACGCTGCTGAAGTGACATTGGCCTTGGAGTACTTACACTCGCATAACATCATTTACAGAGATTTGAAGCCTGAAAATATACTTTTGGACCGTAATGGACACATCAAGCTCACCGATTTCGGATTTGCCAAAGAAGTGCAAACCGTGACTTGGACCTTGTGTGGTACCCCGGATTATATCGCTCCAGAAGTTATAACGACCAAACCTTACAACAAATCAGTGGACTGGTGGTCGTTGGGGATCTTGATCTTTGAAATGTTGGCTGGTTATACACCATTTTACGATCAAACTCCAATGAAGACCTACGAGAAGATCTTGGCCGGTAAAGTGCACTATCCTTCACACATGCACCCTGACGCTGTGGATTTGTTGAGCAAGTTGATCACTTCGGATCTTTCCAGAAGATTGGGGAACTTGCACAACGGTCCAGCTGATATAAGAAACCATGCCTGGTTCAGTGAGGTGGTTTGGGAAAAATTATTGATGAAGGACATAGAAACCCCTTACGAACCTCCAATCACTGCTGGTGTCGGTGACTCCTCCTTGTTCGACCATTACCCTGAAGAAAGATTGGACTACGGAATAGTGTGCGAAGATCCATACCTGAACTATTTCGAGGATTTTTAATTCGTTGCTCCCAGGTCGCCGCCCCCTTTACAATGTCAACTTCAGCACCGATCGCGGTCTCGTTTGCAATTTCTACTATATTTCAAATACTTTATATATTTCTCAAGAGAAATCCGTTTGTAATGCTATTATCATCGAAACGTATATTTACCCAGAGTATTTAAGGCACCTTATCCGCTAGTGAAAAAAAAATATTTAAACATCTTTTTTGTCAACTCTGAGCAGTTTATCAAATCATCAAATGTACTCCAAATGGCCTTTGAAATCTTACCAGATGAGATACTTCTACAAGTTTTGAGCATATTAATCCCAAGGCTTCGGTCAAGAGAGCCAATTCCTGACTTTGATACTTTTAACACCAGATCCAGTATTCGATATGTATTGACATCGAGATTTCTCAGAGATGTAGTCAACTTCTCAGAGACTAACCAGAAGCACAGGGCATTGGTGATACAGTTTCTCCGAAACTACTATCTGAACTCTTTACAGTTATCACTAGCGAGAACCAATGAGTCAATTGACTTAGTTCAATTCAGATCTTTGAGGAATAACCCAATATCGGTCCCAAGATCAACTTGTTCATATCTCTTAGCAAGACATGTCAATTGCTTGGAAATTTGTATAAACTTCCTCCAGGACCAAAGCGTCTGGTTGGATATTGTACGACAATTCCAGAACGTTGCAAGCTTAAGAATATTGGGGAACACGGAAGAGTATCGAAGGATATTCGAGTACTGTGATTATCAAGACGTCAAATTCCATAGATTACAGAAACTCTCCTGCTCGCTTCCAGATTCCAAATTGGCGCTCATGGGATTGAACAGGTTTATCAATTGGAAACAATTGACCCATTTGGATCTTTTCATAGACCCATACTCGAATTTAGCATTCAATCTCACCAATGAGGTGATGGAGATCTTGAGATTCCAGCTACTGGACAACAAGTTGAAGACATTGAACTTTTTTGGAGGGAACAATATCATTTATTATAATTACGACTTGCTTTCGAATTTGTCCCAGTTGCTTCGACAGCTGAAATGTTTGGAGAAATTCGGAATATCTCATAAAGATATGAGATCACCATCTTTCTCATCATACTCTTACGGCCACAACACTTCGTACCAATATCATGATTTTGGCAAAGTGTTTATAAGTTTCTTCAAGTCTTTGAGAGATTTACCGCGATTGAGTGTGGTACAGTTAGACAGTAACATCTTACGGCATTTTTACAACGAAATCGTCACCGTGTTCAAAGAGGTGACCAATTTCAGTACCACACGAGACTTGGAGCTCATTATAGTAGAGCCCACTTTTGTGTACCCAATCTCTGTGGAACAATTTGAGCAATATTTGAGATTAACTCTTATATTGAAGCCTACGGTATTGTCTTTAAGACTTGGGCTTCAAATCGAAATGACCATTTCTAATTACATCACTTTATTGTTTCAGAAGATCTTGTCAATTCTCACGGCTAAATTGAACTTTACAAGAATCAAGTTCATCGAATACGAGTTATGCTGGTGCACAATAGACGACTCATATGTGAGAGAACATAACGATTTACATCCGGATCAACAGCTACCATCATGGGAAAGACCCGATATTGCCACCTCAGGTTATAAGCAATTAGAAAGAAGACGAGTAGAGTACACTGGTGTTTACGAAGACTCTCCAGATTACACAAAACTATTGACTGCAGATTTGGTCAGGTACCCTCTTTGCAGCTATGAACTCATACCAGAAGATGTAGCTGAATCACATAGACTACAATTTTGGGCTAGCTATTGCTGTCTCAATGATTTCATCACATTCAATAACCTCGGTAATAGAAAAGGAGGTATCTTTGCATAACAAGTCATTTAAAATAAATAGTTAAATCAACTTGGTGTAAGTGCATCACTGCGGTGTATCCCTAAATTCTACCACTATAAAGTCGTGCACTTCGAACCAACAATAGTCGTGCCTATCCAATTTGTGACAACAGCTAAACGATAAAGTCGTGCACGACGTATGGACACTTCCCAAATTGTGTACGGAGTGTTTGTGACTGTTAATTTCCCAATTGGGCAACGCACCGCGCAGATAGAAAAGCGGTGAGCAGCGTAATGACACGGAGAAAAAGTGGAAGAAAGCAGTATAGTATGCGCATAGTTAAGAAATGGCAGACTTTTTTTTTTCTCTGAATTTTTTCCCAGTGTGAGTTGAGGAAGAAAAAAATTGTTAGAAGTTGAAATTTTTCGATAATCTCATACCATATCAAACATAGCAAAAATGCCAGGTACTTCAGTCAGGTATGTAGCTCTATTGGAGTGTAATCAAGGAGTAGACGATGTGGTGTCATGAAGGGGTTGATATATGGATGTTGCAACAGAGCAGATCACCCCATAATTATTGAGAAGATGTAACACACGATCAAGATGAAAAATTTTGTCACATGGACGACTAGCCAGTATGGGTCACATCAACATCGAAATCAGTTGAATCAAGTGTACAACGACAACAGATTGTGAAATTCGGCATCAGTTCACAGCAAGAATCAAGAGAATCATAGTGTAAAGACACGTTTCAATCACCACATCAAAATTCTTCACCAACCACCTTAAATCATCAAATATACTAACTATCAACAGAGACGTTCCAGCTCAAGCTTTTATCAATGCTTATGCTCAATTTTTACAAAGACAAGGTAAATTGGAAGTTCCAGGTTACGTCGATGTAGTCAAGACCTCTGCCGGTAACGAATTACCACCACAAGAATCTGAAACTTGGTTCTACAAGAGAGCTGCCTCTGCCGCTAGACACATCTACTTGAGAAAGCAAGTCGGTGTCGGTAAATTGAACAAATTATACGGTAACGCTGCCAACAGAGGTTTCAGACCATCCAAGCACGCTGACGCTTCCGGTTCCATCAACAGAAGAGTCTTGCAATCTTTGGAAAAAATCGGTGTCGTTGAATTGTCTCCAAAGGGTGGTAGAAGAATCTCCGAGAACGGTCAAAGAGATTTGGACCGTATTGCTGCTCAAACTTTGGAAAATGATGAAGAGTAAATGTACCAATTATATGTTTAAAAATTTTTGAAAAAATTGACCAGGTTGTACTCTGTTAATTGACTTGGCTTCAATTTGATCAGCATTTTTCATATCATTGTCATTTATATAATATAAAAAAATATTGCCCTTAACTGTATCTTGAGAATTTGTAGAATTTATGATGCCTTGAGCTATGTAGTGGATGCTATATACCGTTTTTAGCTGCTTGATAAATGGCATAGAAATTCAACACACTGATGAATATCCATATACCAAACGCGACTAAGGTGGTGAACCAGTTGTTTGCCATGTAAACGTCCTCATCACCGGCAACTTTCATGACTTTCTTTCTAGAGGTGAATATTATCAACGGTGCTATGAGGAAGGGTAATAAGATCGATAACACAACTTGACTGGCGTTTAACAGTTTCCCCAAACCTTCTTGACCTATGCAAAGACAAACGACAAGACATGGAATGATGGAGATACACCTGGTTATAATTCTTCTCTTCCATGGAGTACAAGTCCAATTGATATGACCTTCAGAGACCATTTGTCCTGCAATGGTGCACACAATTCCAGCACTTTGACCACTGCATAGTAACAGAACCATGAAAATGGTCCCCACTGCTGGAGCCACAGTGGATGACAATAACGAATGAATAGTATATAAATCGGCATCGATAGCTTCCGGTGTCCCATACAACGTGGATCCTGCCACTATCAATATCGCGGAATTGACAAATAATGCAAATGTTAGTAAGAATATCGATAACTCCAGTATCGAGTAGTTCAAAGTGTACTTGATGGCTTTCAAACTGGGTCTGTAAGCGTAATAGTTTTCCTCATTTTCAGAGGCATTGTCAGACAATTGCACATAACCGTTGTTGATATCGAATTCTCTTAACCGTGGTTGTACCAACCCACTTCCTAAAAATAAAGAATGAGGCATCACCGTGGCACCCAAGATACCGGCAGCGGTATAAATACCTCCGTTGTCAAACATTTGACTAGAAGGTACATAGCCTCTCATGATAAATTTGGCATCTCTTGGGGGTAAATACGCCAATTGCACACAGAAACAAATCACCACTGTGATCACGAGCACTGCTACACAGTACTCGAAAATCTTGACAAATTTGATCGAGGATCCTGGTCTGTACGCCAATAATACGAAAAATACATCAACTAGAGTCAACACCACACCAGCAGGGAGTGGGATTCTCAATAGAATGTTTAAAGCAATGCTAGTACCGATAACTTCGGCTATATCTGTGGCTATGATAGCACACTCGGCTAGAACCCAGACACCGTAATTGGCCCATTTGGGTAAATGTTTGTGACAGTTTCTCGAGAGATCCATCCCAGTGATGGTGCCCAACTTGATACATAACACTTGTAAAAATACGGCTATGCAACTGGCGAGTAAAATAACAAACAACAACGAAAATTGGTTAGAGGCTCCACCACTGACACTGGTAGCGTAATTACCAGGGTCCATGTAGGCCACACTGACCATCAAACCAGGACCGACAAATTTGCAAAACTTCTTGAACACCAAGACACCATCTTTTAATATAGATGTAAATTTAGTCGATATCGACTTGTCAGTCAGATCTTCTCCAACTGAAGAGAGAGGTTTCAAAGTATGCGATGGACCTTCTCCATTTTTCTCATCATCTAATCCTTCTTTCCACGGGATCATCTCTCCTTCCTTGAAACTAACAATTTCAACTTTGGTTCGTTCAACACCTTTAAATAGTTTTCCAAGTGGTGTGCCTGGAAAAGTGTCAAAAGATCCAGATCTGAAAAGGTCGTGTGATTCAGCCCAGTTTTGTCACGGTACATTGGCAAACTGTAAGGGGTGTGTGCGGCGTTGACGAGAGTTCCTCGAATCTAGAATACGGTTTGTTGACCAATTGGCCACTTGCATTCAGTATTTAGTGGAATTTAGGAAAGTTGAAATTTACACTTACGAGTTTACAATATATTGGATAAATTTGTTTTATATACTGACTGAAAATATGAGGAAATTGAGGGTAATTTATATCATGAACAAAGCTATTCGTAAATTTGGCGAATAGATTTGATTCTTTGATGTTCGAGGAAGCAATAGGGAAGATTGGTATAACCGGTTTCATGACTCACATGTTATGAAGGAGCTTATTATATGTTAACTTGTAGTCTCAACTGCCGTGCAGCACCCCAACACTCTTTTCCTCTTTTGGATTTTGATATATTTTTCACTACCACAACCTTTCATCCCACGATAAAACTTGAATGGTCTATAAATAATCATCACAGAGTTTTTTCAATTTATATAGCAATTGGAGTCTTGTAACTGCTCTTGCAAATTGAGGTTATAAGTCCTACTGCCGCAGTATATTGTGACAATTTCTACAAGCTACAATATGAGCATAATACTAAAAAACACTAAATCAATACACAATAGGCAAACAAGCACAATAATAAGATATATTTTAAAGTAGTTCTGTAGCAATAAATCCCACCACCATCTTGAAGTGAATTGGATCACGACGAAAATTTTTGGCGTTTCACTACAGCACGAAGAACAAACAATCATATACTAAAGACATTTTTAACGGTTGTATGGATGGTACCCACCTCTGGATCTGTAACCTCCTCTTCCTCTTCCTCTTCCTCTCCCCCTGCCATCTCTGTGATCTCTACTATCTCTGTGGTCTCTGTAGTCCCTATGGTCTCTGTGATCTCTATCCCTGTAGTTACCGGCTCTTGGGCCTCTTGGTAAATTAGCTGGAACATCTCTTGGGCCCGACAGTCTTGGTTGTCTTGGAAGGTTATCCAATTCTTGTTGTTGGATATTGACTACTTGGTCTTGATCATCGTTTTGTTGTTGATGTGAACCATAGTCCTGTTGCTGGTCTGAACTGTACAGTTGTTGTTGTTGATATTGTTGCATCATTGAAGGGTCCATGGTCATACCATTAGCTGCATACTGTTGTTGCATCTGTTGCATGAAATATTGCTGCATTTGTTGCCAGTACTGTTGAGCCATCTCTGGGTTGACACCAAATTGGTTCATGATCATCGAAGGGTTCCCCATCTCGTCCAATTGACCTGACTGGTATTGCTGTTGTTGGAAATATTTACTGTTACTACCACTATTTTGTTGACCTCTTGGTTGAGCTCTTTTAATCTCCATGTTACGACCTTTCAACATGACAAACTTGTTCTCAGTGACCTTGTCCACAGCATCTGGAGAGTCATAGGTGACAAACCCGAAACCTCTTGATCTCCCAGTGTCCTTGTCAATCATCAATTGAGCATCAATGATGTGACCAAATTGACTGAAATAATCGTTGAAATCCTGTTCGTTCACCTCTGGTGCAATACCACCAACGAAGATCTTACCAGTCTTGTCCTGTTCTTCTCTTGGAATGGCTCTCTTAGGATCGATCAACTTCCCGTCCAAGACATGTGATTCGCTTACCACTTTATCAACGGATGCCGGGTCTGCAAATGTCATAAATCCGAAACCTCTGGATTTGCCGGTGTTGGCATCTTTCATGATGGTCAAGTCGGTGACTTCTCCAAACTTCTCGAAGTACAGTCTCAAACCATCCTCACTGGTTTCCCAGTTCAAACCACCGATGAACATCTTTCCCTGTTCACGACTCAAAGAGGCCCTTTCACGTTGTACTTTTTGCACCTGTTGTTGTACTTGCAGTTGCAGTTGACGCTGCAATTGCTCAAGCAATTGAGGGTCCAACTGTTGTAAGTTGGTGATCTGTGAAACATCTATAGGAGCAGCTGTTGTTGTTGTTGTTGTTGTTGGCTCTGCTGTTGGAGGAGGAGGTGGTGCAGTTGTTGAAGCTTCCAGGCCGGCACCGGTGGCGGGTTCGGCTGGTGCAGTGGATTTCTCCTTCACTTCCTCTGTCTTAGTTTCCTGAACATTGTCGTCTCCATAGATATCGTCAAAGAGACCTTCGTCATCACTCAAGTTCGACATTGTACCGTTTCGTATATATATCTGTAACGCTAACTAACTGGATTTACTCGACGGTTCGATTCTCACGGGTCTTTATTACGGTATATATTCAAGATACGTATAAATTATTTGCCTAAATAACCTCTTTTTAACCACGTCGGAATTACTCTCTTCAATGGCTCGTAACTGATCTTTTCCCCTTTGAATGAAAGAATCCCTACACTTGAATAACCAGTTGAACAGGTTGGCCTTTTATTATATGAGAATTTTTCTCCTCCTTTCTTGGATTTGGCTTACACGCGCACGACTTTTTTTTAGAGGGTGGGTGAAAATTTTCAGATCTTTAGCGATGAGATCGTTAGGTTGTAGTGAGGCCTGAGAGCAGAAATGGCGAAACAGTATCTCTTGTATTTGGCTCAGAGTCATACCGGGTTCCGTAAGGCGGAGTTGGAGTCAATAGCCGATTTGTACGGAATTCAGGTTGATTTTTCAGGGCACGATGAGTCTCGTCCGTTCTTGGTGATAACTTTAGAAAGCGATGAGGAGGCCAGGAAATTGGTCAAGAGAAGTGTGTTGGCTAGAGGAATCTACGAACTTTGGGGGACAGGAAGTAATTTGGAAGAGCTTCATGAAGATGTGAAAAAGAATAGCAAACACTACTGGGACAGGTACCAGGATGATACGATATCGTTCAAATTTGAATTTATAGGGTACCAAGGAGGAAGACTGACCATGAAGGAGCAAATACAAATCATAGAGTCCTTCCAATACTTGGATTTTCAAGGTCCAATTAGAATGAAGAAACCGGACGAGGTTTTCGTATTTTTGGAAGAATACACAGTTACCGATGAGGTGCCCTCACTGGAGCCTAAAACCATATGGCTTGGTAGAGAAGTGCAATTGGGAGCTAGAATTGCAGATAACGTGGTGGATAAATACGATTTGCGGAAGAGACCTTATATTGGGACTACTTCTTTTGATGCCGAGTTGAGCTTGATCTCTTGTAATATCGGACAGGCAGACCTTGGGAAAATCGTTTACGACCCATTTAACGGAACTGGTAGTTTCCTCGTTGCCGCTGCCTATTTTGGCTCGCTCACTTTCGGATCAGATATCGATGTCAGAATGCTTAGAGGTAAAGGTAAAGCCACTATTGCAGCTAATTTCAAGAAATACGGTACATCATCCAAATTCGGTGACATTCTCACGATGGATTTTACAAACAATGCATTCCGACCAAATTTCACAATAGATTCGATAATATGTGACCCTCCATACGGTGTCCGAGAAGGTTTGAAAGTGTGTGGGGCCAAAAACGAAGAAAAGAGTCTGGGTCGTGAAAACGTAGTCATCGATGGTGAAAAGGCTTTCTTGAGGAGAGACTACATTCAGCCCAAGAAACCATACGAATTGGACTCTTTGCTCGATGATTTATTGAATTTTGCAGCAAATAGATTGCCAGTAGGAGGTAGACTCTGTTTTTGGATGCCAACTGCTAACGACAATTTCCAGGCAACCAACATACCCCAGCATGAAAATTTAGAACTTCAATACAACCTTGTACAAGAGTTCAATAAGTGGTCGAGAAGACTCTTGTGTTATATCAAGAGAGATGAGTCATATAAAGGAGTATCACACACAAGTTCCGATAGGGGTCTTGTCAACAACTTCAGAGAACGTTACTTTACCGGTTTCAACTGATATTGTCATTAGACCAAGAAAAAAGGGGTGTGTGTAGCATAATACTAAGTCGTGCATCGAAAGATAAAAAAGGTCGTACAAGGAGAAAGAGGTTTCGTGCGCATAAGATCAAATCTTTAAGGCATTTTGTAAAAAGGCATCAAGTTGAGGTTCAATTGTTATCTTTAAGTAGTTGAATGATACAGTTGCCAGCATTTTGTTGTAGTTACAGTGATCGCAAGAGATCTATTGTTGATTAGGAGGTAATTATATGGACGGAGTGGGTGTAACCTTAGGGTCCTCAGAAGAGCCTCGAAAGCAGGTGGAGTCTGGAGATAATAAATCTTTCTCATATGTACAATTGGTGTGCTCGTTTTGCAAGTACAAGAAGATAAAGTGTGACGGACAGTCCCCCTGCTCAAGTTGTAAGAGAAGCAATAAGACATGTGTCTATTTCGCGGATAACGATAGGAGAAGGAGGAAATATCACACAGATTATATCAACTACCTCGAAGGTAAGACAGATGTGTTGACCAAGTTTATCAACGAGTTTGTCAAGGACTCTCCGGAGTTGAGTAACGCATTCCATGAGAAATTGAGTCAAGTGATACAGAAATCGAGCAAGAAACAAGAACAGGATAAAGAACAAGAGGCTTTCACAAATGACAATTTGAACGACCATCTATTGGATATGATGCAAGAAGCTACCAATTTAAAACTCGATGAGGATGACAATGTGAGAAGCGCAAATTCACATCTGTTTTTAAACCACTCTAACGAATATGATGACTTCAATTACCACAACAGTCGCTCACCTTATAGCGAACTGACATCTTCAACGTTTGATAGAGGTTTAGATGAAGACCTCGATCCTTTGACGATGAACGGATTGAACATAGTTTTCAAAGACGAAGCTTTTAGAGAGCACTTGACTGACTGCTTTGAACAGAAATTCGCAATCTTCTACCATTCATATACATTAATCTTGCCTCAAGTGAGAACGTGGAAGTTTTCATCTCCACTAGCTTCGAGACAACTATTGATGTGTTCGATTTTTGCAGTTGGAGCAGTGTATTCAGATCACCCCTTCGCGCTAAGGTCGCGGAAGCTGTTCATAGCCGAGCTGGAATACATCGCTATAAATGCGTGCCGTTCTCCATTGGATACCGAGTTGGTCATGGGGCTCAGTTTACTCTCCATGTACGAGCTCGGTATGGGAAACGACTCGATTTCGTATCTATTCAACTCAATGGCCTGCTCATTAACCCAGCATATGGGATTACATATAGCTTACGATCAGCTCGATTCAAAGTCTCTGAACTATGCTCCAAAGAATTCACCTGTGCGGTCATCGATTCTATGGGGGATTTGCCTACAAGACAGAATTATTACAAGTATTTGTAATGTTCAAAGTTGTATCCATTTCAAAAGAATTATCGCCCCAGTATATCTAACGGTATTGGGTCCAGAGGATAAGGATTACTTAGCAGAGCTAAGTTTTGCCTCAGAGACAAGGCTTTGGTACATTTTTGACAGATTTATGGACCAGATCTGCTCAGAGAACGGTGATATTGGTGACACTAACCAAAGAACTAAACTTCTTGAAACCCTGCTCGATTCTTTGGCAGAGTTCAGAAATTCACTTCCCTCACCTTTGATGCTCTCCAATAAGAATAACAACAAATTTGTCATGATGCTACATTACACCTATTATACGTTGATCTGTCACTATCATAAATTGTTCGTCAAAGTTCGTAACAGTTCTACGCAACAGTTAGTCCAAAACGCTGTTGCTCTGGCTAATATTCTCCAAGAGTATTCAAGAGTTAATTCGGTCGAATCTTTACCCTACCATGCTACTTATTTGATTTATTCCAACTCTTTGATCTACTTGACAATGATTTCCATGAACAAAAATACTGCATTTCAAAACCCCAAAGAGGAGGAGAATTATTTGCAATTCAAAGCTCACTTCAAGACTTCAATATCCCTGTTGATGGCTTCTCTGAAGATCTGGAAAAGGCCCAGGAAAGCGTTGGAAATTTTGCAAACCATGTGCCTCCAGTCTGGAATAGGTTTGAATGAGTTTTTCAACAACACTCAATCGGGGAGCGATGCCTACAGTGCTATTTCAAGCTCACAAAACCCTGATCTCAGTCAAGAGGATACCAAAGCTGCTTTCATGAGCAGTCCTGTAGATGCGTCTTTCTCACTGGGCGGTTTCACTGCTCAGAGCTTTGAATTCGACTCGAACAATTTGTTTCAAGGATTACAACAGTCTTCTCTTCCAAATCAGAGCTTCAACATCCAATCGCAAAACATGTTTTTAAATCAAGGGTTCCCACAAGGACCTGGCCAACCAATAACCAGTCCAATGTTCCAAGCTCTGCAAAATTATCCGGCCACCAATTGGCAAAATGTCGCGGCACCTTCAACAACACAAGCGCAACAACAACAGTCAAGTCTAAAATTTCCTCCAAACATCACGCCCCCTTCATCTACGAACCAACAAATGTTTTCACAGGGAAACGGTTTTGAAAAAGCCGGAATTCCAGTAGCGGGCGATGGATTTATCGACTTGATGAACCAATTCTATCCTTCGTTCAATCCATTGAACTATCAAGACATGGGCTTCAACAGAACCTCCAACATGCGTCCAACTCCTCGAAAGACTAATCAAGATTTCGAATCAATTAATAATGACCCTAAATTCGATCAAAATGGTTCGCATAATGATAACAGTAATAAGTAAATCTGTCAAGATGCCTCCATGATATTTATATACACATAATTTATACACATATAATCAATAACGACTCTTCCTACTTCGGACACTCTCAAGCTCACCAATCAAGCACATTATCAGGGGAACATGATCCTCCAGTGGCTGCCACTGGACGGGTAGGAACCTTTATCTTGAACTTCCTATCTATTTTCTTGAAAACTTCGTTATGAGTTTCAACAGACTCTTTCTGAGTGATTCTCCAACGGGAAGTACCCAATACATCGTCTAACTCTTGATCATTTGGTAACTTGATCCAAATATACCCATCCTCTTCTTTAATCTCAAAAGTGGCTACAGATTGTGATTCATCGTTCTTACAAGAACCTGATAACTCTGAATCGTTATCGATGACATAGTTTCTCTTGTGTAAAGGACAAGAGATGTAAGTGTTCTTATTTTCATCTTGAGACAAGATACCTTCAGATAAGACAAAAGCTCTTTTATGGCCACACATGTTCTGTGAACAGAAGAGCTTGTCCTCCAACCTGAAGATAGCCAATTGCGTATCAGACACCAAGATAGTGGCAGATGATCCCGCTTCCTTTGCTGGCAATTTGCTTGTCTCACAAATCTTTCTCCACGAAACAGAAGACCATTTGATGCCTTTGAAATTCTCACGTTTGACCTTGTCATCGGAAGGCCAATCTGCAGGTCTTCTCTGACCTCTTTCCCTAATGATCTCAACCGTATCTTGTTGCTCATCAGTGTTTATAAATTGTTTGAACACAGGGTCGTCTTTCTTGGTATTTACAGCTTCATTCCACTCGTCATAGTAGTGACCTACCAACTCATTCATCTGATCTTCGAGTTCCTGAGCGATCCCCAATTTGTCATAGACAATAACGTCTCTTAGATACTCAATACCACCGGGAAGAGCTTCCAACCATCTAGCAGTTCTCTGTAACTTGTCTGCAGTTCTTAGGTAGAACATAAGATACCTATCAAGTAAAGGAATGACTTGATCAGGTAAGACGCTAGCCTTCAACAATTGTCCATGAGCAGGTTTCATACCACCATTACCCCCAACGAAGACATTGAAGCCCGAACCACTCTCGCCTTGTACTGCGGTCAAACCAAAGTCTTTACCGTGCATTTCAGCACAGTCTCTGATACAGCCTGATACACCACCTTTGAATTTATGAGGAGATCTAATACCTTTATATCTTTCTTCGAGTCTGATAGCCAACCCTACAGAGTCCCCTACACCAAAACGACACCAAGTTGAGCCGACACAGGACTTAACATTTCTCAAAGTCTTACCATATGCTTGTCCACTTTCAAAACCATGTTGATGCAACTCTTCCCAAATGCTCAATAAATCTTGCTTCTTTGCACCAAACAAATCCACTCTTTGACCCCCGGTGATTTTGGTGTACAAATCGTATTTTTTAGCGATCTGTCCCAAAGCGATTAATTTTTCAGGGGTAATTTCTCCTGCAGATAATCTAGGAACAACAGAATACGTACCGTTTCTTTGAATATTTCCAAGCATTCTGTCATTGGTCTCCTGTAAACCATGGAGATCCGAACTCAAGATGTGTCTGTTGAACAAGGTAGACAAGATCGAACCGATACATGGTTTACAGATTTCACAACCGAAAGCATCGGGATCGTTACCTAGATGCTGCATCACTTCCTTGAAAGATTGGTATCTTTTCACCATAATAAGTGTGAACAAATCTGACCTGGACTGCTTGAAATGAACACAAAGAGCATGAGAGACTGTTTTACCCATCTTGACCATCTCTGAGTCAAATATAGCCTTCACAGTTGGCATGCAACCACCACAAGCAGTACCTGCTTTTGTACAAGAGCTCAACTCTCCGACTGTACTTGCAGTACCGTCCCTGATTTTATCTACCAACAGACCTTTTGTGACATTATGACATGAACAGACTTGGGTATCATCAGACAATGCAGAAACATCGTCAGCTTCATTAGTTGTACCTAAAACGAGCTCAGAGACTTTTCCTGGGATGGGTTTTCTAGATTTCGTCAATGCAGAGAATTTGGTAAAGTTATTGGTATCACCAACTAAGATACCACCTAACAAGTATTTCCCGTCCTTAGTGACAATCAATTTGGTGTACATCCCTTCAATTGGATCTTCGAAGATCAATGATTTCACCAAACATTTACAATCTGACTTATCGTAACCCCTCGGAAGCCACTTTGGTCCATTCTTGTCAGCAAAGTAGTCTCCAAAAGAGGCTACATTTACTCCCATTAACTTCAAACGAGTACCAATGTCAGGTTCCGAGAACTCTTTCAGAGAATGGAATTTTGCCTGAGTCAAATTAAATGCTAAAGTATCCGCCATAACCACACCTGGAGCAATGAGACCAAATGTCTTGTCGTTCCAAGATGCACATTCACCAATTGCAAATGTAAAAGGGTCTGAAGTACGCAAAGAGTTATCAATGGAAACACCACCTCTATGAGATGTCGTGATACCCAGATCTATTGCAAGCTCATCTCTAGGTTTAATACCTATCGTGTAACAAAGTAATTGACAATCTTCGATTTCTCCATCGTTGTACTCGACCAGAAGTAATTTTTGATTATCGTCAAAAATTAATCTTTGAACTGTGGTATTTGTTCTTGCTGTAACACCCAACTCCCTGACTTTTTCTGTCAAGAGTAAACCTCCCTTTTCATCCATCTGCTGAGAGAGTAACCAAGCGGATCTATGCACCACAGTGACGTTGTCATAAATTCCCATGTCACTCAAAGCCTTTGCAGCTTCAAGACCGAGTAAACCACCACCAACAACAATGGCTCTCTTGATTTTCACACTGCTATTGACCAAGTTTTTGCTAAAAGATAACATGTGGTTCAAATCATCGATGGTACGGTATACAAACGCCCCCATTTTGCGGTAAGATTTGATATCAGTGGGGGAACCTTCAATTGGGGGTGGTAATAATTCCAAAGGTAAAAGAGCATTGGAACCAGTTGCAAGAACCAAGTAATCGTAAGAATATGTGTTTCCTTGCTTTGTGACTAACGTTTTACTCTCCCTATTGATCTTTGTCACTCTTTCATCGACTCTATAGTCCCATCTATCAAGATCTCTTGCCTCGTAAAAATCTCTAGGAGATAATAATAATTTATCAAAGTCACCATGCTCAAAGTACTCAGTCAAGCCTACTCTATTGTATGCCAAATGAGGTTCTTCACCTAAAATTGTAATTTTGTATTCATTTTGGGTCAGATCATTCGCGAGCATTTTATCAAGAAATGCAATAGAGACCATCCCTAATCCGACTACCACGAGTTGTTTTCTTTGTGTTCCACTCAAGGAATCAGGCAACGGAGGAATACCATGACCTGCTGGCTCTGTGACACTCATTTCCAGCAATGAAGGAGTCATTGCAAAAATCTACAATTACAAATCTACTCATCACTACTACAAACAAGCAGATAGTCCCCTTTTAAAGAAGAGACTTTTTTTACAGCCACACCAGAACTTTGAAACGGAGAATTTTGAGCACTCTCTTACGATGCTGTCTGTCTTATTGGAACAAGTTGCTCAAGTGATTGGAAAACAAAACAATTCTATTGGCCTCACATATTTTCCGCTTTTGAGCTTATCTTATCGAGATGTTCTCAAGCCTTTAGGCGGAGAACAAAACCGATTCTGAAACTTCCGGAGAAGTTTTTTTTTACATGTAGCTGGATCGACAAAAGAGGAAATTCATCTTGTAAGCGGACTTGCAGCAAGACCTGATTCTGTTTGGTTGCCATTGGCGTCTAAAGTGAAATTAAAGAGGCCCTCAATGCAAACATCGTGAGGTAGTTGATAATGAAGAGGAGTGAGAAACTAATTCAATTCGTATTTAGAAATAAAAAACAATACTCTGATTATACTATAAATAATTGGGGATACACAATTAAGCAACAGCCTTTACAGGATCTTCTGAAACCAGTTCAACCTCTTTCTTGGCAACGTAACCCTCTGGTCTATCTTCTCTAACCGGGATTAGACAAATAAGCAGATTCAATCCCATGGAAACAATTCCGATAATCCAGAAACCTTTGAAATATTGAGTGACACCGTTAACCACACTAAATCTGAAAACCAAGGAAAAGAAAATACCACCCATATTACCAAAGGCACCGGTGATACCAGCCACGATACCTGTGTGATGTGGGTTGATATGTGGGACGAGAGCAAAATTTGCACCGTTACCCATTTCCATAAAGATTTCCATGAAACACATGGCGACGATTAATCCCGCCATGGACAAGTTTGGTCTAAGACCAATCCAGAGTAAAAAGAGACCTTCCATAAAACCACAGAAACACATCCAAAATTTCTTCACCTTTGTAGTCTTAAAACGTCTGTACAAAATGTCTGCAATAATACCACCTGTAGGTCTAGTAACCACATTTAAAAGACCCAACATCGAAGCCCAATTACCAGCCAACTGTTGAGAGAAAGTTCCACCAGAGTGGGCCAAATAAACAGCTGACATTACAGCTTCGATAGCCAATTCACCACCGAAAGTGGTGATGTAACCTAGGGCAACGAGCATAGTTCTCCAATGGAAGCCGACTTTGAAGAAATCCATCAGTTTTGGATCCTCAATAATTTCACCCAAACTGACAACGTCACCCATCTTAGTAGTAACAGGTGCGAGGTCATCTGAAGTAGAATCCTGGTTGTAAGCATTTTGAATGTCTTCTTTGGAAAGAACAGTAGTGAGTCCTTCCTTCTCAGCGGTGTGAGAACGAGGTACAACGAGAACATCTGATTTGGTAACATCGATACCGATACCCAAGACATCGGTTCTGTTAGACCATTTCCCCTCTGGACAATCGACCCCAAAGAGGACAGTTAAAACAGCAACGAACAACAAGATGATCATAGGACCCACTACGAAGGCTAACCCCCAACTTCTATGCTCTGAATAACCATCACCAAGTAAATCCGTGACAATAGCAGGCATGATGAAAAAAGCTACACCACCACCAGCGTTACCCCAGCCACCAGCGAGGGCGTTGGCAGTACCAACGATGGACTTGTCGAAAAAGAGGGTTGTCCACACTTGACATGGGACAAAACTACCTCCTAATAAACCGATAAAGAATCTGATCAGGTGCAAACCTGCAACGTTGGTGACACAGGCAGCAAAACCTGTTGGTATAGCACCAACGACCAAGACACCAGCCATAACCCATTTAGGACCGAATCTGTCACAAAGAGGTCCCAAGATGACTCTGGCGATCAAAGTGGCCGACAACCCACAGATGTTGTTATTGGCGATATCTGTAGCGGTAAGATGCAAGTCAGCTCTGATCGAGTGGGACAATAAAGGAGGAAAAGCAAACCATGACAAGAAGGATACGAAGAATCCCAACCATGATAAATGGAAGACTCTTCCGTATTTGGATTTCAAATTGAAGATCGGGATGGTCATCGCCTTGTTAGTGCGTGGATTAACCTCCGGTTCTTTATAAAAGTCTGCAAACTTCATATTAGCGAGATTAGTATGGTAGTTGTGAATGTCTTGACCAGTGCAACTTGAACTTTGAAAGGGGATACACTGTTTTATATAATTTTAGTGGCATGCAAGAGAACCATAAATATCGCATGAAAAGTTTGTATGACGATGAGTTGAGAAGAGCTCGTGTAGTTTCTTATCTCTTTGCTGAGAAAAGAGTTCGAAACTATTCTCCTCCTTTGTTATCAGCTAGAGGCCTATGCGATACGTGTTCAAGCGGTACGACTTCTTCAACAAGCGATCTCTGTCTTTATTTTCCACCTATTTCTTATCAATTCTTCTCATCTTTCCGAACTAGGTCCTGCAATGTGAGTAAAGGAGAAGAAAAAATTTCAGAACCCTCAGAACTAGGGCTGTCCAAACATCCCTTTTTTCCAATAGTAAGAGATGGGCACGAAGAGAAATCTCCAGGGCAGAAGTGTAGGAAACAGTGCCGAAAACAGCAGAAACAGCAATAAGTAGCGGCAAGTAGCAGCCACTGTGGCATTGGTCAAGCCACTCAGCCCACTCTATACACTCGCCACAGCACGTTTTTTTGCAACTCTGGAGCTAGTTGCACCAGCCCATTGCATCAGCCCACACTCGCCACAGGTGAGCCCACCAACTGGGGCGGTTTGTGGTTTTTTTTTTGGGGCTGTCGCACTGAAATACTGGGGCTCTCTCAGAAAACAAGGGCTTCCTTCCCCTTAAAAAAGACTCAGAAAGCAGCAGATATCACCAAAATCTTTACAGATACACTTCAAGAGCACCGTACCCAGCAGATAGAATGGCTCCAAGTGGACGTCCTGCGACTTTGGCCTCGGTGGCGTGTAGTTTCTGTCGTAAGAGGAAGAGAAAATGTGATGGGCAACAGCCGTGTAGTACCTGTGTCAAGTACAATAACCTTCAAGGTTGTGAGTACTTAGCTGATAAAGATCGAAGGAAATGGAAGTACGATTCCTCCTTTGTCGACTTCCTCGAGGTGAAATCGGATTTGTTGGCCAACTTCGCCAACGAGTTGACCCGCTCGGATCCTGCAAAGGCAGCCGAGATCCGATCAAGGTTGAACTTATCCGAACCGACTCCCCCAGTAGGGTCAGTCGATGTTCTGGACCCTAAATTGCTGGAGATAGCCAACCCAAGCGCCTTAGAAGAAGTGCTATCAACTGCCTGGAGAGTGCGGCAGGACAGGCACGGTAGGACAGCCTTCTACGGCCCCATCTCCGGTAGGCAACAGGTTCTAGAAGATGAAGAGCTGGAATCGCTTATAGCGAAGGATCAGAATGGTAAGTTTGATGTCCTATTGATCTCCAAAGAGTTCAGGGCTCAACTTTTCCTGATTTTCGAAGAGAATTTCGCCAAATATTACTACATCTCACTGATCACGTTGAACGAGGTGAAAGAATGGGTATTTCCCAATAAAAACTCTGATAAACAGTTCCTTCTATGCTCCATATTTGCTTACGCCACGGTGTACACCAATATGAAACATGTTTCGAACTCTTTTTTAGCTGAACTGGAGGTGATAGCCTTGACAGCTTGTCGAAATTACTTGAACGAGTTTGTTCTTCAAGCGCTTTTGATCTTGTCCTGTTTTGAGCTTGGGATGGCTTTCGATTCTTCGTCGTGGCTATTCAACGCAATGTGCACATCACAGACACAATATTTGGGGCTTCATTTGGGTGATAGACCGGAATTCTTCTCCAGTCATAAGTCTCAGTCCATCATATCTTCATCACCTTTAAAGTCTGCAACTTTTTGGTCAGTGGTGATGCAAGACAGATTGATAACGAGTGTTTTGGGCAGAGGTGCCAGAATTCAGTATTTTAGAATCATGGCCTCTTTTTACTCACCCAAGATCAAAGACCAGAACAACCCCCATTACCTCTCTGAACTAGTTTTCACCTATCATTCGAGATTATGGTACATTCACGATAGATCGATGGGTCAGATTTACTCTTTTAAAGCACAATTTTTACACAATTCTCACAGATTGACATTACTTCGTCAAGGTGTCAAATCCTTAGAAGTACTACACAAATCTTTCCCAACAGCGATTCAACTCCAAAGCAATGGTTCAGACCCAAGAGTTTTGATGTTGCACCTTTCGTACTATGTGGTTCTTCTCCTACTTCATAGACCTTATCTTTCTACAAGCCCGGAGGTGGTGATGGAGGTGTCTGTACAACAGTGTATCAATGCTTCTCTTGTTGTTGATAAGTTCAACAGACTTCATGGGTTCAGTAGTGCACCTTATTTTGCCAGTTACTTGATACTATCGTGTGCAACTTTTGAACTTTTCATATTGTCTAACAAAGACGATCTCATGAAGAATGATGCATCTCACAGATTGGACATCTTCATTACTGCATTACTCGAGTTCGGTAAGGTATGGCGGAGGGGTTACAAGGATCTTCAAGTTTTGGCCTCCTTACTGGATAAGTGGGGCGTCAACCATTTCTTCTTACGAGAGCTGGCTAATATGGCCGAGTCCAGTAGCTCCAAGACATACATCGAAAACGTGGAAACAAACATGACAACCGATGGTTCAGTGAAGCTTGAACTGGATGAGTTCAACAAACAGTTTGAAGGAAATTACCAAAACGAAGGTTGGAACATCAACCAAACTTTCACTGCTCCCCAAAACGACAATAACCCCCAATCTGTAAATAATAACGATATCACCAACCTCCCAAACGTGCAACAGGTACTCCCCGATGATTTCAACGATTTCGATTTTGGATCAAACAATCCCGGAAATTTCAACGGCTGGAGTTGGTAACGCTCTATATTTATACACAAAAGGTGCATGTTTTTAACTATTTATATCTATAATATTAGAATTTATGAATGTTTTCTGGAGGTACTCCTGAAACTTGAGCCCATTCGATGATATTCTCCTCCATAGCTTTTGGTCCACATACCAATAGCATAAAATCGTCAACCTTCCCTCCTCTTCTTGAAACGTAGTTGTCTAATATTTTGGAGTCGATGTAACCTTTCAAACCTGTCCACCCTTGATCTGGTTGACTCAAGACATGCTGAAGCTGGAAATTGTCGAATGTAGTGAAAAGTTCATCCAACTCATCTCTTAACAATATGTCTCTTTCGGTTCTGTTACCAAAGATGAAATCCACCTTGATATGAGTCTCTTTCAATCTGGCTATCTCTTGGAAGATCTGGTACGGTGGAGTCAAACCTGAACCACCCCCAACCATGAGAAACGAGTCGATTTTTTGCTCTTTACCATGTTTTATACATTCTCCATTCCCTTTGTATTCAAACTCTCCAATTGGTCCCTTGATCTCCAAAAACTCACCAATTGCAACGTTTTCCATTGCCATAGTCAAGCGTCCTCCTGGAACACCATTCTGTGGGAAGTATACTTTGATCAAGATGTCCAAAGTCCCTTTTTGCAAATGGCTCGATTTGGGGGTGTACGCTCTCATGACATACCCATCTTTATCTTTCAATCTTAAATATAAATGCTGTCCTACAGGTAGTCCAGTAACCTGATCAGGATGATCTAATTCAAAAGTGAAGATTCGAGTATCTTTAGAGATCACCTTCTTACCGATCAATTTGGACTTTTTCCACTTCTTAGCATTTAAGAAAGTAGTAGAGACTTTTGGCGCTTGTTCGTTTGACTCTTTCACAATGATATCACTATCATCAAGATAACCAACATGATAATTAGCAAGCATTCTCTTTGCTGTATCTGAGTGGACTGCCATAAAATCTTCTGTGGCATCATCTCCCAGAACCAAAGTGATACTCTGAGCACCACCTGGGTGCTCATTTAAATATGGCAGTCCATCGTAAACCTGTCCACGGACGACAAACCATGGACTCTCATCTGTAGCATGCCTGGATAGTTCCTCTTTAGAGATCTTGACGTGCAACTTCTCAGGATTGGTCATCATCAGAAAGTCCAAGTCTTTTTGTGTCACTACCGTAGTCAGTTGTTCAGCTCTATCGAGATCCTTTTCTCCCCAATTCCTCGACAAGATGTCTCCTCCTTGATCTTTTACTCTGTCCATCCAACCTCCACTTTTATTAGCAATCACTGGATGCTCAAATCGTATATCACCGCTCAGATCATCTTTCACTATGGCTACACGGTACCACCAGTTATTCAACATCGAGGTCACATTCCAATACATATCTCTTGGTTGTGTCACCATGTTATCATCCATAGCTCTCACCAAGATCTCCTGAGAGTTGAACAACTCTGATTTGGGGATATCAACAGTCCAAAAGCACCAACAGAGGTAAGACATTCTGTCACATACATTGACTAACCCCCCAAAAAGCTCGAATTCTCCAGCTTCTCTATAACGGTCCTCAGGGTAGTCTATCTCCGTCAACCTCCAGGTCTTGCCCTTATCGAGGCTGACTTCAACTCTACCAACACGAATTCCACCTCCGTTATAAGCAAACCCTCTCACTGGATAAGTCTCTTCAATCGAGTTTTCAGAGAATTTCATAATTTCTTGATTTTCAGGATAAACCGTTACACTTTGAACGTTCAAGTTGTACAAAGTGTACCTCTCATCTTTCCACCATTTATCATCTTTCTTAGCCTCTTCTGGAGTCAAGAAGGTTGGCAATACTTTGTTATCGTAATAATGGTACCAGTTATCGGAAGGTTTATCAGATATAACAAGCCTTTTAAGCCATTTAACAGATCTACCGCCAATGACTCCAGGTATAACCACTCTTAAAGGTCTACCATGGTCAGGCTCGAGGAACTCACCATTTTGCTTATAAGCAAGCATGATACAGTGCTCTGGATCATTTACCCATGGCATTAAGATACATGTACCATAAGCGCCGTTTGCAGGATCATCACAACCTTCCATCCATACATATCTAGCTTTTTTAGAGGGGTTAGCCCTAGCGATGACATCTTTCAAGAAAGGTCCTGTCCAAAGCGAGTTAGACACACCAGCGGCCCCCCAATTGAAACCTGTACCTTTCTTTACCATGTTCTGTTCTTTTCTTCTGTTTCCTGCACAACAGATCGTCACAGGAACGGTATACTGTTGGAAATCTTCCATTATAGATTTCAAGTTTATAGTCATGGGGTTCTCCACCATACCCTCGATAGAAATTTCCCAGTCCAACATATCATCCATTTCACATCTAGGCACTGGACCATGGTTTCTGACGAAATGTAACGAAGATGGAGTCAAGAAACCTGTGTCATAGAGTAAAGTCAATGGACTCTCACAGTTGAATGGATGTGCCCCAGTTAACCTCAAGAGCCTTGGATCTCTTGGAACAAAATTGTCATCACCCCTTTTGTCGATTTCCAAGACATCTTCGATGCTCTTCTTGTGATCTCTGATCACTGGAAAAGGGAAGCTGCTTAAATCCAAGCCTCCTTTGAGTTGCACAATCTTACTGTTCTCTGTGTCAACGGTTACCAGAACGGACTCAGATCGACTCATCTTAAAAAACTATTACTTGTACCACACCTGGTTACCGGATAAAAGTTTCCTTTACGGGGATCTGACCCCCTTATATTTAAAATGGAATTCTCCCATGCTGCTCTGTGCATCTACAAAGATACCCAAACACAAAAATCATCTCAAGCGGACTTTGTGACCTGTGCATTCACCAGACGTCTTTACCATACAAAGGGCAGCGTTCTGAAATTTTTTTTCATGTCCTCATCAGGAAACTCGATTGTTCTTGTCGAAAATCTTGGCTGAACTTCTCCAGATCGGAGAAGTTCTGATGAATTATTCTCCGTCCCGCTTTTTCGTAGCAGATCTTTGATCTGGTTGGTGTTTATTTTCCGTCAGTAATCGGCTAACATACCTGATCGTGATAAGTTGCTCACTGATGATGCACACATGTTGTTTTCATGAATAGAGAAGAGTAAAAATTGCGATTTTTTGCTACTGCATTCAGCAGGCGATAACCTGTTGCGGTTTACAAGCTGAAATAGGGATAAACGCAATGCGTTTATCGACAAAATGAAGATGGGTAAAAAATTTTGGGAAGCAAGAATGGATACTTCCCATTACCGCGATTGCAGCTTTATTGGTTTACAATTCTTACAGAAAGTCAAATTACTTTAACGGAGGCACAATTGATGATTCTCAAGATTACAGCCAGTAATTAGATAGCGAAAATTCTGTCGTAATCAAGATAAGGGAGGGGTAAGCTAAGCGGGGAAGGGTTTATGCCACGGTTTTTTTTTTACAAATACTCCACTGTATTTAAATCAATCTATAAAGTAGTCAACAGTGTATATATAAGTCAAAAGCTATAACTGATCTAGAAAGCTTTTTGGATGTCAGTCAAGACGAATCTGTATCTGACGTCACCCTTGTCCAATCTGACCAAGGCTTCGGACAAGTTCTTCTCGTTCAACTTGACCTCTTCAACCCAAGGTTTAAGGTTGTGCTTGGAGACCAAGGCAAGCAATTCCTCCATCTCTTGAGCGGAACCCAACTTGGACATCTTAAGACCAGAACCAGAAGCAATGGAACTGAATGGGTTGTACTCGTAAGTGTCACCGATACATGGTAAACCAACGATGGTGAACAATTTGTCAACCTTCAAAGTACGCATGTACTTGTCCAAGGTAAGACCTGAAAGGTGAGAAGCACAGTTAAGGACAACGTCGAAAGTGTCAATGAGACCAGCTTCCCAGTCGTCACTCTCACCGGTAGCAACGAAATCATCGGCACCGATTTCGAGAGCTTCAGCCTTCTTAGCAGAAGATCTGGAGAAGGCAACGACTCTAGCGCCCATGGCCTTGGCGAGGAAGATGGCCATGTGACCCAAACCACCGATACCAACGACACCGACGGTTTTACCTGGACCGGTACCGGCTCTCTTCAATGGAGAGTAGACGGTCAAACCACCACAGAGCAATGGAGCAGCGTGAACGGACTCGATGTTTTCTGGGATGTTGAAGGCAAAGTGTTCGTGAACACGGTGGTGAGAAGCGTAACCACCTTGAGAGATGTAGTCGGAGTCCAGGTAACTACTGTTGTAAGTGGAGGTGTACTCTTTCAAACAGTAAGATTCGTTGTGCTCGTGACATCTGTTACATTTCAAACAGGCATGACATTGAGCACCGACACCGACTCTGTCACCAAGTTTGTGCTTGGTAACTTTTGGACCGACGGCAACGACTTTACCGATGATTTCGTGACCAACGACCAAATCTTCTCTGTCCAATTTACCCCAGTTACCCTGAATGGTGTGCAAATCAGAGGAGCAGATACCACAACATTCGATCTCGATATCGATGTCGAAGTCGGAGACCGGCTTAGGCTTGTAAGCAGCCTTGTGTGGAGTAGCCCATTTCTTTGGGTCGGTAACGGCAAAACCTTGGAATTCTTCTGGGTATGGCATTGTTCACAAACTACGAAATTGTCTCAATTGATTCAATTGTACACTTTAACTATGTTTGCGATCGATTGAAATTGCCAATCCTTTTTATATCATTCCTGGAATTTTTCAACTGTAAGCCGGGTGAAAAAAATTTCATCGGCAATTGTCCCAATCGGGAAAAACGGTTCTCGTCGATATGTCAGCAGCAAAGGTTAGCGAAAAAGGAAATTTTACCGCCAACGGTTGGATGAAGTAGGCGATGAGGTTGCAGTTGAAGTCATTTTTTTGCAAACGGTACCTAAAAAACCGAATCATAAAGAGATGGCCACAGGTTCCACCAAGATGATACTATCTTTTGAGCCTCGAGTGTAACTGATCAATTGGAGAAGCATCCCACTGATGACAAATTGTGAAACCCCCCAATCTCCATGTGCATACACCTCCGGTATTCTTTCGGATAGGGCTGGGAAAAGAAAGTTGTGTAGTTCGGCGTATGCGGCTTTGTCATCGGCACTAACTTTGACTTTGAGAGAAATTTCGTGGAATAATTTTGCGATCCATTCTGGAAGAAAATCTTGATCTTTCCTATTGGCACAGCGAATCAACCAGAGCAAAAAAAATTGGTCCTGCAATCCCAGTTCTTCAATTGCCGGTGCATCCACCATGCCAAACGTCAAGAGCAAAGATTTACCAAAAAGATCGTCTTTTTTCAAGATTTTTTTCAAATCCCAAAGCTTGGATTTCTGGTCTTTGAGTATACGTTTCTCTTGATCTTTCAGTTCCACCAACATCTTGGTGAAAAGTTTTGTTTGGTTTCTCTTGTAAACGAGTGCCTTGTTCAGAGCTGTATTGGAATCTGTGATCTTAGCAGCTGCTTTGATCACACTTAACTTCTGTTCAAGAGCGTTGCGCAACTGCGTTAGCCCCCCAAGTCTCATTCTCAATGACATCATCAGCTCGATCTCGTTTTTGACTAGGTACCCAAAAAGGTTCACTAAATTTCTTGGCAAGAGATCTTGCTCGTTGCAGTAGAACAACACTCCTTTTTCAAACTCTTTATAATCCGTTGATCTTTTGGAAGGTTTCAAGTTGAATTTAGACGTGGTGTAGTCCTCTAATCTAGGTAAATTGATACCGAATTTCTCAACTTGTGGGAGTACATCGAGGGGCAATTTGATACGTAAAGCCACCGAGTCGTTCTTGTTCTCTTCAATTACAAACCCGTACCCCAACAACAATTCCTCGTTACCTTTGCCTCCATAATTGTTGAAAAGCTCGTCTCCTATGTTTAAAATAGACGACAGGTTGTTGTTCAACAAGAAATTCTGCTTGGATTCGTCCAACATCCACGAAACATAGGAATTAGGGTCATGGTTCAAAAGGTCCACCACAGGAAGAAGCATAGAATATTTTGGGTCAGCGTCTTCATCTACTAAGAGAAATGGAAATGATCTAGACTTGAATATCATAGTGGCCCACAAGTAACATGGAAAGCTTGTCCATTTCAGTGAATCGTATTTTGTAATTGTCTCGAAAAGAGCATCCTCGTTCAAAGCGCCTTCTTTAAAACTTTGGTAAAAATTCAAATTCTCTTCATAATCAGCATCTCTCAAATTTGCCGGTATCAACTTCACAGAATCGAACCATTCTTCGACAAAACTGGAAAAGAATTCCGCAAGTGAAGCTCCCAAATTAGTTCCGTTCAAATACTTCTTCTCAGGGGCTGTCCAATATAAAGGTGATCCTATATCTCTTCCCTCTGGTAATAACTTGATGTACTGGTACCAAAAACTGTCTTCGCCTAAAAATCTCTGATAATTGAGAAAATGCTTGGTGATAGAATTGATATCTTCAGCTCCATCAAAACTAGTCTGGAAAAACTCCTTGGCCTGTTGAGGGTTTAATGTCAATTTGATAGGGATTGAAATGTTTGGTTTAGATGGGTCAATCTTCCCATTGACAAAAGCTCCTATACCACGCCCAGGGACCTCTTTGAACACTATGAACTCATTAATAGCAGCTCCATTCGTCTTAGCCCACTCGAGAAGTGGTTCTATATTCAGATCAGACATCTTAAAACACTCGTCGTTAGCTATATAAAGGGGTCTTGAAAAATTTCAAGATATTTTTTTTTTCTTTCACGAGATGAGTTTTTGTTTAGTGGAGATGAAGCTCTCAAGATAAAATTTATGATATTTACTAAAATTTTTGAATTATTTAAACAATTCCTTCGAAAACAGCCTCGACAAGCTCTTGGTTCTCACCTCTAACTTCAGCCTTCATCATGATGACATTTTCGTTGGCATTAAGAGCAAACCTTATATGAGCAGAGATCTTGGATCCATCGAGGATACATTTACCGAACAATTTCAATGCATGAGACGAGGCACCATCTTTGACAATGTCCGAGTTCAGAATAGGAAGCATGGACAACGATGTAACAATTCTCGATACCACTTCTGGCAAGTCGATGGAGTCTTTGATGGTGAAGACGGCAGAGTCTCTGACATCCAACTCATCCCATTGCTTGGTGAAATCCGAGACAAAAGTAGGAGTGATGAAATCACCTGGTGATATGATTAAATCTTCGATCTGGTATTCATCTTGGAACCCTTCATCATCCTCCTCAGAGGTACCAGTAGATGGATCAATCTCCTTAGAGATGAAAGTCAAATTATTGGTAAACGAGGATAATGTGATTGAATCATCTTTCTTGAAAGAAACGTAGACAACACCTTTAGAGTCTGGACTCAAGACATCAATGGACATCAAGAATTCCTCAGCATAAGCCTCAGACTCTGGTTGAGACACAACAGATACATCATGCAATTCAATGTCACTCAATGTGTTCTCAACGTTGAATTGTACAACCAAGTGCTCTTTGAATACATGCTTCACAGCAGTGATGACAAACTCGGTTCCTACCTCTGTCAACTCAACAACGTTGGAAGAGTGTAACAATGAACCGTACTCTGCCAATTCCGGAATGGCTGCCAACTCTTGAGAGTATTGCTGTTGCAACATACTTTGTTTGACCAAATAGTTGGTCTCTTCCTTCTCTTCCCCCAGAGCGGCAGCTGAAGAAGGAGAAGCTTCTTGTTCGCTTTCCAACAGAGCGATTTTCTGTTTCAAAACGTTTGATCTCTGTTCTTCCACAGTGATAGCTGGGATTGATGAGATATCAAACAGAGTCTCAAACGATTCTTTGTCACCGTTCAAATAGGCACTCAATTTCTGTTCCAAGACAGGTAACGAGTAAGTAGTGGAAGGAGCCAACAACTCTTTAACTTGCTTAGATTTAGCAGATTCATCGATCAACCTTAGAGATAAAGCGGCTCTGTCTCTAACTTCATCATCAACGTCACTCAAAGATCTGTTCAACAAGATCTTGATGCTGTTGGTGACAGATTCGTCTCCGATCAAGGCAAACTTGGATAAGGATATAACAGCAGATGATCTGACAATCGAATTCTCTAACACAACACGATTGTAGATGTGTCTTATGTAAAGGGTTGGGTTGGAAGTCTTTGGACCCTCGTTACCCAAGAGGTATAATATTCTAACTGTCAACTCGCTGTATTCACAATCTTCGATAAATTCACACAAGTTCTCCAAGGCGGAATCTCTTGATTTTGGAATGAAATTCACCATATCGAACAAAGCTTCGACAATGGCATTTTTGAAAGTGAATCCACCATCATCTCTCAAACAGTCGTTCAAGAATTTGAGCATCGATTCGTACTTCTCTGGGAAGTTCAAAGATAATGTTCTGACGGCATCGATGACGACGATCTTGAATTCGTCAGAGATTTCACCCATGAATTTGGAGATTGTCTTTATCAATCTGTCAACGTTATCGGTATTACCAGTCTTTAACAAAGTGGTGATGGCATAGGTGGAGATAGATCTGTTAGAATCGTTGATCAAACTCTCCAATTCTGGGTTACAGATAACTATCTTCTCTGGAGTCTTCATAGCGATTTTGTTCAAGACTCTTACAGCAGCAAATCTTGTCACGGTTCTTGGAACTGTTAACAAGACTTGAAGAGCGTTGATAGCACTGAGATGTTGTTCGTTGGACAAATATGGAATGCTCAAAATTGTCTTAGCTGCTTCCAACTCAACCATATCGGATTTATTTCTCAAGAAGTTGTGTAAAACGGGGAATAACAGAGGTACCATCTTGGAATCATCCTTGATGATTTGGCCTATGCAACGGATCAATTGTACAATGG
The DNA here is from genome assembly GCA_030569155.1 of Nakazawaea molendinolei. NCBI lineage: Eukaryota > Fungi > Ascomycota > Pichiomycetes > Alaninales > Pachysolenaceae > Nakazawaea > Nakazawaea molendinolei. The sequence goes on from JAJMKB010000002.1 coordinate 518,248, forward strand.
CTAATGGGTTCTTAAGAGGACTGCTCGAATTACTCAACGAGTTGATCAATTTGGTCAATGCCATTTTGTCGTGGTTTCTCAAGTGGTACAACAAACCCAAGGCATGGTATTGGTAGATATAGGTTGATGTCGGTAACTTGTTGGCTCCGTAGTTTTCATGGAGCAGAAATTGCTGTGGGGAGAAAGTCTTTGTAGCAGTAATTGCCTCCAGTGTCTCGTTGGTCCAACGTTTGACTACATCTTTGGAGACAGGCAACAAATGGTAAGAAGAGACCAACGCAGCAGACGAGACATTTGGGTTCTTGTCCACGACACAGTTCTTCATCAATCTCTCGGTGGCCTGAACTGTGGAAGCGTCCAAGATTCTGGCCAAAGTTCTAATAGCGTTTGGTTTGTATATGATCTCACCGTTCTGGACATCTTTCATGATAGAAGATGTGACCATCAAGACGTCATCACTGATAGCGGACAATTCTTTGATAGCCAAGTACACCAACTGTCTCAATGAGGAGTCCTTGTGTTGGAACAATTTAGAGATCGAGAAAAACAACGTTGTGGCTTCCTGTGAAGGGAAGGTCTCTCCGTGATAAATCAATCTCAACAATCTGGAAATAAGCAAACGGCATCTTTTAGCCTGGACTGGAGAGGCATTGAATGCCTGCAAACAGTCCTGGAACACCGTCATCTTGTCCGGCAAGGAACCGGAGTCGGCGTCTTCAAACTTCTTGTAAGTGTGAGTAGACATCGTATCGGGCCAGTTTCTTCTCAATTAGGGCACCACAAACACGACAGGGACAACAAAGGAGGAATGTGAATCGTTGATTCTCTACTCAAACTCCCTTTTAAACGACGAATTGACGCTACTTTAACCCTCTGTCTTGATTGACTGTTTACGTGTTTTTTCTTTGATTCCAACAGAGACCCAAAGAAAAAAAAATCGAGATCCTCGAGTCTGTCATTTTTCACGTGCAACTAATGCCTACTGGTTATAAGAGAAGTGTATCAATTCAAACCATTAGAAAGGTCAAGTCATATATAACAGGAAAGAAGTACAGGTGAGAAGATGGCATGCAAAAAGAGGTGAGAAAAATGAGATCAGTTTGGTTCGCTGATGTTGACCAACAATTGAGCTAAACATCTCTTTGTAGCATTATCGTCTCTAAGAGCCATACTGAAGGTGGCATCTTTAAGAGGCTCTGGGAGTGTTTCTCTGAGAGCTTTCCTGGCATCAGCGTTGTCAGACAATCTGAGGTAACATCTGACTACGTGCTTCAACAATCTCACCGTCTGTTGTTGAACCAATTGGTCAACCATTGATTTCAAGACACTGTTGACAGCGTTGAATCTCTCAAAAGTAGCACATACATGGCTAAGACCAGCGTCATCGACTAAGATTTTTTGAACGATGAAGATGGCAACGGTCTTGGACAATTCTGAGGAAGACTCCATGATACGCAAGCACAATGGAATGATCTCGGTGGTGAGCAAAAATGCAATAACCTCTGGGGTATCGTTTTTCACAAGAGCACCGATGACACCTAGGGATGTCAATCTCAAATACTCGAAAGGTCTTTGCTTCGAGGAGGTGCTCAAGAATGGATATAAATACAACGGAATGTACGCATTGAGAAATGCGTTTCTAGTCTCTTGATGTGATGCAACACACTGTAACAAAGCCAAAGCGTTACACACTCTGTTAGAAGCAGCTGCTCCCAATTGTGGTGGAGACAATAATGGGTAAACAGCGATGATCTCTTCCAAAAGCGAAGTCATCACACCGAATGAATGCCATAAGACCAATGCCAAATCATCGTACAATTCTCTTTTCTTCCCCAATTCCAAAAGTGCCTGCTCTCTACTAGAGGCAGAGCCATACACGAGCTCTACAATCCATTGATATACTTTATCATCATTAAGGGCCTTGTTGGCATTGGACAAAGGCATTGATTGACCCGACAGAGGCAATTGAGACATTCCAGATCCAGAGACAGCGGCTTGCTGATTAAGAGGAGAGCCCGATTTCATCAATCCTTGAGGAAGAGCCTGTTGAGAACCTTGGACCAGAGGAATCTGCTGTACTTGCAGCAGTTGTGCTTGTTGTTGTTGCTGTTGAGGCATCTGTTGTAGAAGATTAGGATTTTTCAAAAGATGTATGCTTGATGTGCTTTGCGGTGGAACCGAATGTTGCTGAGGTTGCTGAGATTGTTGCTGAGGTTGAAGAGGTCTAATTGGCTGTTGTTGTCCTTGATTCAGTATGCCAAACTGTTGTTGTTGTCTCTGTTGAAGAAGCTGAGCTGCTTGTGACAGAGGATCGTTATACATCGAACGATACATCTTGATGTCTGCTTGCTCAATAAGATGTTGTCAATTCAGATGGATTCTAAATGAGGTGATCAAAATAGCGGGTATCTACGCGTTCTTCAAATTAAACAGCCCTTGATCTGATAGACGGTTACTTTGGTCAAAGAGCCTTTCTTCGATTATGTGAAACTTTTTTTTCTGTACACGATCGAGAAATTTGAGCATATCTCACACGACCATTTGAAAAGCATCTATTCATCATTTGAGCAGTGTTGCTTGACGATCAAGAGGACAGGGAAGTGGTCTAACCTTGAATAAAAGGTTTGAAATCAAGATACTGATATTTACAAGAAGAAATCCCATCAATTTGAGAATTTTTAGCGCTTTATGAAATCATGAAATTTGGGGGTGTTGGCGAAGAAAGCGGGTATGGGTGAAAACAGGTGAAACAATAGAGAGCAGTAGCTCTAGTGATATGAAATCATAGTGGTTGAAAATTTTAGGGTTCGAAGCCTAAACACTCGATTCGGTGTTCTCGCCTCTGGATAGAGATTTGCCGAAACGGAAATTTTTTAGATTAGAACCTGTGCTAGAGAAAAGGAAGACTGTTCCAGAATCCCAAAGAGAAGACGCCTAAACAAGTTTCAAAGACATTTTTAGTAGCACACTACTGAGTTTATGAAATTTCAGGAAAGTTTCGGTTTGTCGCAAATATTCGCTTCTTTGCACGTTTTGTGCATTTTAGCAGACATTCGCTTTTGGCATTCCTAAGGGCACTCATTTTGGCATCCACATAATTTCCCATGGGATCGCAAGTCGACTGGATTAGGCGGATATGCTTTGTGGTATCCGAATCAGGAACCAAATAAGCGCTTTTTTTCTCAGCAGGTACCTCCCTTGTTATCAAAGGCATACTATTCCGTCTCGCATGGATTTGCATACAGGTTCGGCCAAAATATTATTATTGGAAATAACACTCTCTTTCACTCACTAAGCAACCATTTCCCACAGACCAAAGATATGTGGGAAGTAAGCCATCAAAATTAGGGGATCCAAACGTAATCCTTAATTATTATTCGATCAAAGATCCACTAGTTGTTAATTGCCTGAAAATTTTAGTGAGATTCTTTAGTAAATCAGAAACTCCTTGCGCAGAATTGAAACCGGAATTTCCTCTTTTGGAATTGTGTGAGATACAAAATTTAAGCGTTCGATGAATCTGTCACTTGTGACAGTTACACAGCAGAGATTGGCAAGATAAGCTTTTCTTAGAAAAGCTTATCAGGGGATGCGATTGTTTTTGCCGTTGGGGCTAAAAACCGATTGGGAAAGATCAGCTTTAAATGGGTTTTTGGGCAATTATCGTTTTGGGGGCGTCAGATAAGAGATCCATTGTCGATGATCGGCCTGGATTTTGGAGCCATGGGTGAAGTTTATATAAGAGTTTGATATTCGGGGAGAAGAAAGTGGTACGACATCATCGAGTCACTTTATTAAATCGAAATAATAATATGAGCGACATTGGTAAAGAAGAACTGAGCGTTCTGATCCAAGAGAGTTTCAACTCTTCTTTGGAGGATGAGGCCCAAGAAGTCTCTGTCATTAAGGTGCCATTTTCCAAGAAGAAGGAATTGTTCTTTTCCAAAGAGACACCACCAGCTGAACCAAAGAGAAAATTCTTCTTTTGGAATCCATCAGGTAGAAGTTCTTATGAAAAGAAATTGGTTTTCAAGATGGACTGTGTCATCTTGACCTACACCTGTTTGTCTTTCTTCGTCAAGTATCTTGATGTTTCCAACGTTGCCAATGCCTATGTCTCTGGTATGAAAGAGGACTACGGCTTGCACGGTGTCCAATATAATTGGTTGACCAGTGGTTTCTCTTTGATCTACGCTGTCTTCGGTTTGCCAGGTACCATCTTGATCACCAAGATTCCACCTCATATCTTGTTGCCATCTGCTGAATTACTTTGGGGTTTCTTGACCTTGATCACCATCGCTACTACCAACTACAACGGTCTTTTGGCTGTAAGATGTATCCAAGGTGCCGTTGAAGGTTTGTCTTATCCATGTATCAACTATATCTTGGGTTCCTGGTACACCAGTGAGGAGTTGACCAAGAGAACCGCTATTTTCTGTATCTCTGGTGAGCTTGGTACCATGTTCGGTGGTTACATTCAATCTGGTGTTTACAAGGATTTGAGAGGAAAGACCGGGTTGCCAGCTTGGAAATGGGCTTTCATCGTTGATTTCTTGATCACTTTGCCTGTTGCCGTTATTGGTTACTTCTTCTTGCCAGATAGTCCAAACGACCAACAACCAAACTACATTTTCAGTCAGGAAGAGCTTGAATTTGCCAGAAAGAGAGTTGCCTTGAAGCAAGACAACATCAAAGAAGGTAACTTGTTCGACTGGGCTCAAATCAAGAGAGGTTTGATGTCATGGCAATTTTACATCTTCCCATTGGCATACGCTTTGAATCAAATTGGTGAATACGTTGCTGAATACTGGGGTGTTGCCCTTAAAGCTGAAGGTTACAGTGTCTACCAATCCAACAACTATCCAACCATTCCACAAGCCGTTGGAATTGTCATCGCCTTTTTGGCAAGTATTTGGTGCGATTATAGACAGAACATCTGGGAACTGTACACAGTTGTCAACTTGTACTGGATCTTTTCTTTCGCAGTTATCGTCAAGTACGACGTCGGTAAAGCTTTCAGATTCTTTGCCTTCTGTACTTCTAAATTGAACAGTGCTATGGCAGCCATGATCTGTACTTGGGCTAACAGTATGTTGAGACACGATCGTCAATTGAGAGCTTTCACTCTTGGTTCCCTTAACGTCTTCTATGCAGCCATTTACACTCCTGTTCAAAACACTCTTTGGAACACCGACAACGCACCAAGATATCAAAAAGCTCACGATGCTCTGTTGATCTTCCAGTGTATTTCTACTGTCATGGTCATTCCACTTCTTTTGTTTGACAGATACCAGAGAAGATTGTTGCAATACATCAACAATGCCATTGGAAACAAAGGCTCTGTTGAGTACGAAGAATCTTCCGTTGAGATCTCTTCCAAAGACCTTGAGGAATCTTCCAGAGAGGGTGTTGCTACCAATTGAAGACAGACTAACATCTTTACCGGGTCGATGGTCCCATCTTTCTTAATTTTTTATTCTCGGTCCTTGTTGGCACTGGTGCCGGTACATAGATTGTCTCTATCTCTTTACAAATTATAATATTCGTTCAATCAATTTATTCTTGAAAAGCACCTTTAAGTATTCCAATGACTGCCGTGGTGGCTATTTTATCTGTTACACCTTTTGAAATTGCGTATTCAACGTCTGCGAACTGCGATAAGATCAGCGAGAGCTGTTTCGGGGTCAATTCGTAATTTTTCAAGATCTCGACAAAAGAGGTGATCATGTCTATTATAGCCAAACCTCTTGATTTTCTGATCTTTTCCAAACCTGAGAACAGAGTGGAGTATTCTTCTTTCAAAATGATATCCAACGCTGTTTCTATGTCTTCAGGGTGAGCTGCACCGATACAGTCATAGATCATCGATTTGGTGATCTCTTCTCCCTTGTCAACGGCTGCTGAACAAGATTGTAAAACGTTCAATGCTTTTCTCATATCACCTTGGGACAATTTCAATAGCGAGGCGAGAGCCTCGTCGGAGACTTTCAATTCTTCGTTCGCTATAACCTCATCGATTCTCTCTTTGATAGCAGTTTCTTGCAAAGGTTGAAATCTGAACCTCGTACAACGAGACAACAAAGCCGGATTCATCTTGTGCGAATAATTGGCCAAGATACAAAATCTCGTGTTTTTCGTATACTTCTCAATAACTCTTCTCAATGCGTTTTGTGCAACGTTTGTCATGGCATCGGCCTCATCCAAGATGATCAATTTGAAACCTCGACTGAAAATTTGCATTGTCGAGGCGAAATTCTTGATCTGGTCCCTCACGACATCGATTCCTCTATCGTCTGAGGCATTCAACTCCAACACCATGTTCTTATAATTCTTGCCATATATCTCTTTAGCCAATGCTATAATGGTAGAGGTCTTACCAGTACCTGGAGGCCCATAGAACAACAAATGAGGCAACTTGCCTTCTTCGACAAATTTTCTCACTGTATCAACTACACCTTGCTGCCCATGAACTTCACTCAAGTTTTCAGGTCTATATTTCTCGATCCATGGCAAATTGTCGTTCGACATCTTGGTTGACTAGTATATGATCTTAATCTTCACCACGCGTTATATTACTAGTTGCGCGATCCACACGACTTTTTTTTTCAGGTCTTTGAACGTTTGTGCACGACTTTTGGTATCAGATACACTACCGGATCGATCCAGAAAGTAAAACATCAATCAGAATTTAAATCTATATTGTAACTCTATATAGATAATTATCACTCCACACAATCTCAATTGAATTCTCACTTTTCAAACAGGCTTCAAGCATAGCATTTGGGAACAGAGCATGGGACAGTCATGGCAAATGAATGTGCTGTTGGTGATATTCACCATGCTTTGGAGCACAGTGGTGGCTTTAGAAGATGATATACAATTCATCCCTGTACATCCTCGTAGTCTATTGACCTCGTTAGAGAATGCTGATAGGTTGTCTGAATGGACTCCAATAGCGAATCAGATCAGTGCTAATGAGACTCAGTACTACGAGTTCTTGGTGAACACCACCCAGACTGGTCTAGGTGAGTACTATGAGATTTTGATCTTTTTATCAGGCAACATCTGTAGACTTCCAGAGGATATGGACACTTCAAGCTCGCCCATGAACCAGTTAGAGGTCTACTACAGTTACAATCAGACCGACTTGTTCAATTTATCCTCCACAGAGTTGTCCATAGCATCGTTTGAGTACGGCTACATGCAAGCTTTGGCATCTAATCCAACAGCTGACCCTTATTCCAACTTGTACATAGCGGTTAAAGTGCCGGATTCGGACTCGCAAATTACAGGGACTTGGAACTACGAAATGGGTATCTCTCAGAATGATTTGGTTTTTCAATGGGACGACAGATCTTGGGCCACTTTGATGGACTCTGATGATCATTCAGCACTCTTTATCACCGGTAATTTGAGCTCTTTACAAACAGGTGCTAATAATGACTCTTTGGACTCCACTTTTTACAAGATGCACATCTATAATTACGATGAGAGAAACTCTTTTGATGGGTTGAACAGAAGTTGGTGCGCTATAAGCAGCGGACCAGCCTTGATAAACCCGGAGAACGTGGAGACAGAGCTCACCTCCAGATACGGTAACTTGAAACAACAATTCTTCGTAGACGGCTTGAACAGTTCCACATCATACATAGCTTACCTTACCCAGGATTTTAGTGGGACAGACTATGGTGGAGCTATTTTCCAACAATTTGTATTTGAAACTCTTGAAGATAATGCCTGTGAGTTGATATACGATCTCGAATTCTGTGACCAGGTCGCTTACAGTGTTCCTGTATCAAGTGCTTTCCTAGATCCTACAAACGAATCTTTCTACCACGATAAAGGTTTGTTAGGTGCTATGTACGACAACCACACCGAAGAGCTTTACCAAAATTTCGCCAAAGCCATCCAGGTGGTCAATTGTGACGATGAGCTCGATGCTCGTTACTCACCTATCAGGACATGTGAAGATTGTATCTCTTCATATAAGAGATGGTTATGTGCTGTAAGTATACCCAGATGCTCAACTAGAAATGTCACTGGGTATAAATATAGAGAAGTGGGAGACAACAGAAACAGTTTCATCGACAACGTCGTTGTTCCTCCAGAGCCATATTTTGAAGTACTTCCTTGTGTCGAGACTTGTCATGCCATTGTGAGTGACTGCCCTTCGGATTTCGGATTCGTGTGTCCTACAAATAATGAGACCATCGCACTCAGTTATTTCTGGGATGAAAGGAATGATGAAGGTTTCCCAACTTGTAATCACTTAGACTCAAGCTCATTCTCGGATGAGAGAAACGTTGTGAGCTTGATTGTAGAAACCAGTGGAGCAAGTGTCACCAAGATCAGCCACTGGGTCATTTCATTTGTCTTAGTCAATCTCATATGGTTGTTCTGATCCACAATTGCTATTTATTTAATGTCTAATGTTTTAATGCTTATAAATGCATGTTAGGAGACCTAATTGGTCTTCGGTTTCGACGTGGAAGGTTCTGTAGATTCTTCACTTTTCTCAACCTCATCGATAGATCTTTTTGAGGCAGATATTCCATTATCTTGTATTTTGCCAGTTGTTTCATCTTCGATAACAGACTCAAATTTAGCTTCTTCCTTCAAGATCTCATCTTTTATAACAAAATCAGGCCCTTTGTCCAAGACATTTTTCAACACAGGTCCCCATACCCTTTCATCTTTTTCGAAATCTTGCATTTTGAAAACATTCTTGTTCAAATCCCACTCAGCCTGCTCCAATCTGATCAATTCTACCATATACAGCGAACTCGAAAGTGCCTTACCAAAATCACTGATCAAAGATCTTATATAAGTACCAGATGATACTTTTGAGATGAAATGCAAGACAGGCGCTCTAAAAGATTCCAACTCGTACTCAGATGCCAATTGTTCATCCACCAATTTTGGTGGTTCTACTTTCGTGTTCAATTCCTCTTTCTCTGCCTTTTCAATGAATTGCTTGGAGAAGAAAAGCTCATCATCGTTTAAGGTTGGATTTGAAGATAATTTCTTATCCAATGAAACGCCGTCTTCATCGATTTCAGGTTTTTTGAAGACAAACTCATGATCTCTAGTTAAGGTATCATCACATATCTTCATATCGTACACTTTGACTTCTCTCGATTTGATTTTCTTAGGCAATGGTAAACCTTTTCTGGCGTACTCATATAGAGGCATCCCATCCATCTTCAAAGCTGAGAAAAGAGGTGGAGTCTGGGTGATGTCGCCTACAAATTTCTCTCTGGTCTCATCTACGAGTTCCTTCGTTATATGGTCAAATCTTGTCCTCGTCAAGATCTCTCCCTCAGAGTCTCCAGTGGTTGTACTGGCTCCTAACAAAGCCCTTGTCTCGTACACTTTAACACCACCTACGAGGTAGTTTTGTAATCTCTTTGTTCCACTTCCAACCCCAACAACAAGCACTCCAGAGGCTAAGGGATCTAAGGTACCTCCATGGCCCATTTTCACCTTAATGTTGTTTAATTTACGTCTAGAACCTTTACCGCCTGCTTTATTATAATTGTCCAACCTGGTAGCCTTCATCTCGGCCAAATCGCTGGCAAAAATCTTGGAGTCTCTGAAAACATTCTGAAGCTTGTTCAAACAAGCAGCGGATGAGATGCCACTGGGCTTCTCAACAGCGAAAATTCCGTTCATCACCAATCTTGGAACTCGATGCATTCGAATCTAAACTCTAAATTTTTCAAGATGAGTTTCCTAAACGGTAAATCGAGAAGAGTTGGGACGCACACGACTTTTCGGTGCGGCTCAGACTTTGGGGGGTGATTCAACAGACCAAAACTACAACAACGATCAATACAGAGGAAGTTCAATTTGAAATTGTCCTGCTTTCATAGACAGAGTACATTGAAACTCAGAAGAATAGCGTATCGATGCAAATGTGTGAAATAAAAAAATGGAGTCGTTCAAACCGCTCCTTGAAGTGGTCACCAGAGACCTTGAGAAAGAAATCTTTCTATTGCAAATTTACTGATGTCCCAAGATTCCAGTGTCCAAACTGTCAGAGATTGGGACACCGGAGCACTGAATATGACTTCTATCACACTTACTTCCAAGAACCTAAATTTTTGAGTTGTTACGAGTCACAAGAAGCTATAAAGCTTTTCGAACAGACGTTTGAATTTGCAAATGAAGAGGAAATCGGAGAAGGTGGTAACGGTAAAGTTTTCAAAATCAAACACATTCCAACCGACTGTTTTATGGCTTTGAAGATCTTCTTCCCCAGGACACCTAGAAATACCTCACATCTGGCCACAGTGAGGAAACTGTACCTAAATATGAGAAGTGAGGTGAAAATAGGAATGTATCTAAACAAAAATGGTCTGAAGTTAGTTCCTAAATATTACCAAGCCACTCATGTTCCTCCTCAGTATGCCAAAGATTTATATACCTATGGGTTGGTAATGGAACTTATGGCGGACATTGATATGTACCAAGATATATATCATGCCCAATTTATCGCAGAAGAAAGAATTGTAGAGTTCGGATTAGCTCCAAGCAGAGAATCTTTGATATTGAACATTTTTATTCAAGCAGCTGAAGCTGTCAAAGAGATCCATTCTTTAGGGGTTCTGCACTGTGACTTGAAAGCTGAAAATTTCATGAGACCAAGAGGTGACTGTACAAGATACAAGTTGGTCGATTATGGTTACGCGGTAAAATTTGAAGATTACCCCCAAACAGGAATTGCATTGCACAACCAATTGGTTGGTACCATTGGGAGTGTGGCACCAGAGGCATTAATTCTGAACTCCTATTATGATCCCTTCAAAGCAGACATTTGGAGTCTAGGAATTATTTTGATGAGAACAGTTACCTTTCTCCAGTTTCAAGAAGGTGATTTCAATAACAATTTTGCAATCTACTTGCACATAAGAGATTTTTTCATTTCCAAGAGAGCAAGTGAATTAGATCCCATGGGTCAATACCGTTCTTTCGAGGCAAGGTACAAACGTTATACACCACACACTTTTCTGCCTCATAGAGGTTGGTTGAAAAGTAAAAATGTTGCCTATTTAATTTTCAGACTCTGTGATCCAAACCCAGATACCAGAATGACTATAGATGAGCTTTTTGACTTCTTAAAAGTTAAGAATTTATGTTCATTTCCTATTGATTCTGCAACTTTGGCCCTTTTCGAAAGGAAGCTTCTGACCAAAGACCCTGCCTGGGTTTGGAATCGCACAGTCATTTTGTAACTATATTTTCTCTACCTTTATCTTTGTCTAATTTAAGTGATTCCTATTGAAATTCCATAGTAGAAGATCAGAGAATAAATAAAATAAATTTAAACAACTAACAACTACAGATCAAATTTATTTTGATACCTAAGTTATGTCAGAAAAATATCTCTTATAGTATGTAATCTCAAATATGCTTCAAAAATCATTTGCTCAGCTCCCAACAATCAACTCCCTTTCATAAGTGTACAAATTCAGTTTTCTGAATACTCAGGTAATGCAGCAGTTGTTTCCTCGTAATCTGGAGCCGGGTAAAGGTCTTCATAATCAGGTGTAGAATTCAACAGCTCCAACTCTTCAGAAGAGATCCCATGGGAAACCTTTTTGGTTTTCTTGTGGTTAAAAGCCACTTCAGAGGAAGCTTCTGATTTCTTTGCAGAGGTCTCGGATTTTTTGTCCGACTTCTGATCAGATTTAGTTGCTGCTGCATTGGCTTCACTCTGTTTTCTCTTGAACAACTTTCTACATTTCCTCCAACGACTAATTTTTGGTTCTGGTTCTGGTCTTCGAAAGTATTTTGAAATACCAATACAACTCGAATTGACAGAGACATTGTCTTGATCTTTGGTCACTTTCTCAACTTTGATGGGAGGGATCGTCTGAACGTAAAGATTTGGTGTTTGTGCGTCATGTGCTCTTAAAGCAGATTCGGTCAATGGGATTTGGGTTCCGTTCATCTTAAATTGTCTCGTTGGTTTCCTTTCACCTTCTCTATAATTTTCAGGCTGCCTTTCTTGTGTTTGTTTTTTATTGTTTTGATAAAATCCAAAGGGGTCGTAGTAACCAAATGGCGATGTGTAAGGGTTGTAATAGTCAAACTGCGATCCGTCAAATAAATTGAACATGGTAACTTTTCCGATCAACAAATAAGAAATATATATATATAATTTCATGACAGACAACTTTTTTTGTTCTGGTATATTACACCTTTATGAAGAATCGCATTTTTGGAAACTTTAACGAGGCCCGAGCGTGAATGACTGTAAGATGTTAGTTTTTCGAATCATGCAGACCAAAAAATTCCCTATTCATTGCCGAAAACTTTTTCAACGTGTGGCTCATCAAGGGTGGATAGGCCAAAAATGCGAAATAAACATCAGCAAAGCTCTTTCGAACACCATAGATCAGTTCGATCCATCTCGGTGGGTCCCTTTAATCTCAGTAAATATTTTGTAGAATTAGGGATACCGCCAAGTGGGTAACAATTTGACACATTTTGATTTTTTGCTCTGCGCACTAAAGAGGAAATTATGAACTTTTTGGGACTATTTGGTAGTGAGAAATTCAGACTTATAAATGCAACTCTCTGTTCTCAACTTCTTGATACCAAAATCTTATACCGATTTCACCTTTCTGATTGTCGATTCTATTTTGTGTCAAAATTGACTCGAAAAGAATTTTTCTGAGAAGGATGAAGTCGTCTTCATCAGAGATCTGTCTCATCAAGTTATAACATGACTCCAAGCCCATTTGATATTTGTGAATTGGGCAGAATTCAAGAGTCAAAATTTGAAGCGAGACCAATGAGGCTCTCAATGTCTTCAACTCTTGGTCCGGAACCAAAATATCAGGACGGCAGTATATGATAGATCTGGTCAATTGGCTATCTAGATAGTCATATTGGGTCAGATTGTTCATCAAGATTCTTTTAACACAGATCGATATCTGAGATAAAGATAAGAATCTAGGATACTGCTCGAATATCAACAGAACATATTCTTTGAGTTTTTGTGCATTTAAATATTTCATATCGATATATTTCAAAATCACAGAGTGGGCAGACTCAAGTAAGACTTGAAACTCCTTGTTGAACTCCTTAAAGTACTCGTTGTGCTGGGTCGAGATGAGAGATTCAACAAAGATGAACAAATCGCCTTGCAAACGAGGTGACAACTTTGTGACAACGTTTTCGATAAGGATGAGTAAGAATTTCAAATTGGACGTTTGAATGATATTGGATTCGAGATGGGCAAAATCCAAGGCTGACATCAACGAAAGAACTAAAACCTCCAAAGCTCCAACATCGTGTGCCAACAAAACATCGATCGAGTAATAGTAGACAAAATTGTACGAATTGAAGCCACCTGTGCCGATTTGGTCGATGATGAAATTTGAGTTGGAGAACACTGTTAGAAAATTTCTTGCAATACCAACTTGGAAGGGTATATTAGGAAAAATCATGGATTGATTAATGATCGATTCAAAAATAACGATATTGGTGAAGACGATTGTCTTCAAAAGTTGTTGGTCAGTGTATGATTTTTGATTCAAATTCTTGCTGAACCAAACTAATTTCTCGACCAAGACTTTACATTTGAAGCTGTCGAAGTTGTTCGAGATCATGGCTTGAGTTAGCTTTGCCAATCTGCTCACATTCTTCAAAGCAGGATCTGTTTGCCAGTTGAGCTCAGGTATATAACCGTTGTTCAACTTATGGAGATAAATCAAATCCACAATGAAATGGCTGTAATCCGGGATTTTCGAAGGTAGATAGTCTATGGCGAAACTGGCAGCGAGTAAGCTGGTGGAAGTAACCTCGAAACTATCGATACAGGACCTGTCCCTAGTGAGTGTAGTTATAAGCAGTTTTTGCCAGATAGCGATAAGCTCTTCATCAGTTTTGGTCCAGTTACGGTCTTTTGTCGTAGAAAGTATACCAGCTATCACCGGTACCATTTTCCAATGATACTGAGGATCTCTGGCTATCGACATCTGAAACCCTTGTAACATTGCTTGAAAAAACCTCTGGAAAGAGAGATGTGGTAGTGAGATGCTGAATTTGTGTGAAATAATATAGTTGAAAAATTCAATGAGTTTGTAATTATCTTCAAATGAGATAACTTTGGACTCGTTGAAGAACAACGGACATCTCATGAAGGTGTAAGTGAGTAACTTGATGTTATCCTCATTCTTGATACTTGGATAATAATATGCTAAATATGAAAGAATTTTTGTTGTTGTGGTATCTTTTGAAGGGTGTACCAACTCATTGAGCACGAAATCTAACAGTTGTGGAACCAGATCAAACGTCGTCGACCCGTTCAGTCGTAGTTGACGTTGTTCATTTAATAGGCGTAACCCCTGTGGTCCCAATCTCATTGTTGTTATAGTATTGGACTTTATTTATGAGAACTTGCGTCTCTTGTACTTAGTTACCTTGATCTTGATCTTGATCTAGTGTTGTATTGCAACTGATTCTGACTTATAATCAAGTGGGCTTACTCTGATTTTTGATCTCTGCTTCCTGGATCTTGTATAACTGATTCAATTCACCTCTCTTTAACCCTTTACTGGCACCTAAGCTTTCAATTGGACTTGTACCTAATTCGAAGACAAATCAGTTCAAGCACTTGTTCAAGCACTTGTTCAAGTAAGTGTTCACTTGACTCGTTAATTGAGACCTGAATATATTCGAAAGATGAGGAAAGTTTCAATTTCCTCTATATTCTGATTGTATCAGACTTTTAACTCCTTAAAATACTGGCTGTTCAGCTGTATTTATACTTTTCAGTATTCCTCTGAAGTAGCGAGAAGATAAAGAAAGGCCTTTCAAATTGATAAAAAAAATATATGACAAAAATAATAACCAAATTAATAGCCAGAACTAATCACATATATAAACGATGATTCTACCCATCTCGAAAGGATTTGCTGTATTTACAGTGATGATGGCTATAGTGGTGTCGTTGTGTGATTTGAAGCATTTGTTCATATTGAAATACTCTCCCTTCTTGTCAGAGTGGAACCAATACTATAGAGTACTTCTACTGCAATTGAACTTCAACAATGAGTCGGAGATTTTGATATCGTTGGTGATCTTTTTAAGGATATTTAACGACATGGAACGTATATTGGGGTCATACAGATTTATCACGATCCTCGCAATGTCGTTTTTGTACAACATTGTACTCATATTTCTCAACATTTCCATTCCATATCAAACAGTTGGTCTCAATTTAAGAGTCAGTTCAGGTCCAATTGGGATTATTTTCACCATTCTTTCCTTCTACAACGATATGATCCCTACAACGTACCAATTTGCATTCAATTTCGGGAACTACAAGTTCACTTTTAACGATAAGGTGTTTGTGCTAATCATCGCTACATTGTTGCTAACTAACCAAGGATACTCCAGCGTGATACCATCGCTAAATGGATGGATTATCGGGAAGCTCATCCTCAACGACTTTTTGCCGGCCAAAAATTTCCAGTTGAACCTCGTCAAGAGGTATGTACGCAATTACAAGTTGAAAAGAAGACAGATCCAGATCAGACAAGAGCCAGAGGACGACGAGGAGGATACAACGTTCAACAACGAGGGTGCAGATCCAGTGAGACCACTTGGTGTACAGTTCTTAGACACTTTTAGAACTGCTTAAACACTGGATAGACTTTGGAGAAAGTGACAGATTCAGTTGGCTTTAAGTACAATGACGGATAGCAAGATCACGGATCACCAATGATCTACTTAGCACCTTCCTCCATTCTTCTCTTCACATCCCAATTATACACCCTTGCCACATTGACCTCCATTGTGGTGATGTTCTCTCTCAAATACTCCAAATCTTGTATCGTTGACTCTTTTGACTTGATTGCAACTTGCAATCTCTCGTCCAACATCGTCACAGCATCACTCAAAGGATATTCCAACATCACATCCGCTCCGAGCCATAAGAAAACGCTCTCAGCATCCTCTGGGATCTCTGCCTTGGTGTATAATGTTTCATTCAACTGATAATTCACGTCCTGTGCACTACCTTTGTTTTCCTGTATGTTCTTGATGATCTCGATGTTCTGTTGTAAATCGGGGATCTTGGTCTTTAGACTTTGCAATGACACCTTCTTGGACTCTTCCATGAACTTGAATTGGTTCAACAAATCTTGTAATTGTCTCAATTTCGAATCGATCAACTCTTTAGTTGGAGCTTTACTGTTGATGAACGTATCGATATCCTCGATAAACCTCGCTTGAGGAATCCCTCTCGGGTTCTTCTCTCCCGTTCTATCCCTGTTAGTAGCTGTCCTTTGCCATCAGCTCCACAAATACTCACGTCAATTCAAATGAACTCATCTGGTGCTCTTACCGAATCTACTGTTGGTGCCTTTTCACATTTGAAATGGTGAAATATTCCCAGAGACAGCCCTGGAAAATTGCCTAATTGGATACCTGATTGAATGTGGTAATATACATCATTACACCATTAGGGTTGAGACGCACGTGACCATTGCTAGGGCTTCACAGATTTTTTCCTATCACATTTCTACCCAAAGGGGAGCTTGAGAGATAGATGAACAAGCAAAGCAAAGACTGAAGGTACCTTTAATGACACCACGATGAGGCCCAACTGTAAACAATAATAATGGCAAGAAATCCCCTTAGAAATGAATTAAGGAATATGTTAAACAAGAATTAGTATGTGACCGGTGTTTGGACTGGAAACTTTTCCCTTAATGCACGACTTTTTATCTCGAATTTCCTGTAGTGAAAAAAAAATTTGTACATCTCAATTTTTCACTTCCCAATATCATCATCTAAAGAAGAAACAAAAATGGGTAGAGATCACTTCACTAAACAACACGCCAGATCTGGTCACAGAGAAGCTCCAAAATCAGACAACGTCTACTTGAAGTCATTGGTCAAGTTGTACGCTTTCTTGGCTCGTAAGTAACTGAACTGTAAACTGTGAAAATTCATCAAAGATCAAACAATATGTTTCCAATAACTTAACTAGATAACTCTCGCCTTCACCTTGCGTGCTTGCAGTGGGTTTCACGAATCTGAGTACAGGATTAAGGGGTATTTCCAGAGGAAGTTTGGTCGAGACACCAAACAATAATTCCTGAATTGATACCTCTTTTTGCCCGCCATAGCATCTGAATCTTGTACTTCCATTTCGTCGATTACCCGCTGAGTACAGGGGAAGCAGACATTCTGCGAGTACCACATTTGTCTCTCCATTTGGGGGCTGTTAGACATTTTTGGGTGCGATCTTTGAGCAGAATTTTCCAAGAGATGGTGAATTTTTCATTACTAACTCGTATTTAGGTCGTACCGATGCTCCATTCAACAAGGTTATCTTGAAATCTTTGTACTTGTCAAAGATCAACAGACCACCTGTATCCGTCTCTAGAATCAACAAGGCCTTGTCTCAAAAGGGTGCTGAATCTAAGACCATCGTTGTTGTTGGTACCGTCACTGACGACAACAGATTGTTGTCCTTCCCAAAAGCTACCATTGCTGCTTTGAGATTCACCGCTGGTGCCAAAGCCACCATCTTGAAGAACGGTGGTGAGGCCATCACTTTGGATCAATTAGCCTTGAGAGCTCCAAAAGGTCAAAACACTTTGATCGTCAGAGGTCCAAGAACTGCCAGAGAAGCTGTTAGACACTTCGGTATGGGTCCACACAAGGGTAAAGCTCCAAGAATTATGTCTAAGGGTAGAAAATTCGAAAGAGCCAGAGGTAGAAGAGCTTCTAGAGGTTTCAAAGTCTAAGCTTTTTAATCTTGTAGAATCTTTTGTATCATGCTTGTATGGAAACATAATAAAAATTTAATTTTTCATAAATTTATTGGGTTTAACGATTCAAGTAGTGTTTTTTAAAGATTTATTTATCTCTTTCTCTCTTTCCAGTGTACAAAAGGCTTTTCAATAAATAATTCAAATCACTGTTGAACGTCTATAAACTTTATAAATTAAACTCTCCACTCTTCCCACCTCTCTTGTGTAACACTTTCACGTCGTTGATGATCATATACTTGTCGACAGCTTTACACATATCGTAGATCGTCAACAAGCCAACGTTGGCTCCACAGAGCAGTTCCATTTCTACACCAGTTTTCCCATCACATTCGACAACACATCTAACGTTGATAGAAGTATCTAACACTTCGAAATCAACTTTGATCTTGGTGATCATGATCGGGTGACACAACGGAATCAATTCAGATGTCTTTTTAACAGCCATGATCAGTGAGATCCTGGCAACACTCAAGACATCACCTTTCTTGTTGCTGTTGGAATTTACGAGCTTGATAGCATCTTCGTTGGAGAACAGAATAGATCCTGATGCTACTGCTACCCTGTGAGTAATCGATTTTTCGTGAATATCAACCATATTAGCCTCTCCTTTGGAGTTAACGTGTGTCAATTTCTTGTTCCCCAACCTTGCGCTGGATGAGAAGTGTCTCTTCATATTCCAATTCCTGTTGTTTTGAAGCGATCTACGCCAATCATCTGTGAATGTTAGTAAATAAAAAACCTAAGAAACTAGTGGTCAACAATATAACCTACCCACCGATAAGAATCATTGGTCTATTTGGCATATTCTCCAATAGACCCAAGCCAGCATGTTTTTCCTTCTTGTTCTTCACTGCTCTTCCAATGACGTTTAAAAGCTGCTCATTATTGGCGCCTTCTCTAATCAAGTTTTTCAAAGATACTTCTTCGTTACCAAAGAGACAAACTTTCAAATTACCATCGTTGGTGATTCTCAACCTTGTACAAGTTGAACAGAAATGGTTTGTCATCGAGGTGATGAATCCAAGTTTGCCCAAGAAACCATCGATCTTGTAAACACTTGCAGTATCACCATGTTTTTGCTCTAATCTGTGCAACTTGTACTTGGTCTCAATGTTTGATATGATGTCTTGGTAAGACACCATCTTGTCATTTGACCATTTATTACCTCCAAAAGGCATGAACTCAATGAATCTGACTTCAATTGGTGAGTCTCTGGTCAATTCTACAAAATTTAAGATCTCATCTTCGTTGATACCTTTCATGATAACAACGTTGATCTTGATCTTGGGCACTTTCAACTCCAAAGCCTTATTTAAAGACTTCATTACAGCACTGAGCCCATTTCTTCTGGTGATCAAGGTGAACTTTCCCTCCACCAAGGTATCTAGGGAAAGATTCAACGAGGTCAACCCATTGGCAAATAATTCAGGTAATTTCCTGTGCAATGCAATACCGTTTGAAGTGATACAGATCTCTTTCAAACCGTCAATCTTGTTAAGTCTTGATACAAGCTCAACAACGTCTTTCCTTACAGTAGGCTCCCCGCCAGTGAGTCTGATCTTAGTGACTCCCTGTGATACAAAGAGTTCTGCTATTTTCACAATCTCATCGGTAGTGAGTAACTTCTCTGTAGGAGATAACTCGATACCTTCCTCTGGCATACAGTACAAACACCTCAAATTGCACCTTTCGGTGATGGAAATCCTCAAGTAATCATGCTGTCTGTTGAAATTATCCGTGAGGAATTCCGAGAAGGGCTTGACTGGCTTTTCTCTCAACCTTTGAAGCCTCGATGATTTGATCATCTCTGGAATTATCTCTTCTCCCTCCACCACACGCTCCTGGCGTGGTTGGAAACTTGTCAAGACACTGGAACTATGGCTACGAACCCACATTCTTCGCGCCACTGGCTCCACCCTTATAAACCTTCTCATTATACTGGATCGATCTAATCAATCACCAATTGCAAATCAGCCTTACTATCGACGACTAGTGTTTAGCTGACCAACTACAGCTTGTATCAACAACGTTTATTCGATTTAAATAATCCCAAAACCTCACAGGCAACCTCTGATAAAATAAAGCTCCAATACACTGCCTCTATTCAGTTTAGCTGGATAGTTTAAATACAAAGATAATCAAATCGGCTTCTCCTAGGAGCAAAAAAAAAACGGTACACCGTTAAAGTCGTGCAATGATAATACAAAAGCGGAAAAAGGTAACAAGGATCCAAAAATAGCAGCTACCCAATGCGGCAGTCATAATGCAAGAAGAATGAAATTTCGTCTGGAGTAAAACATCAACAAGAGATTGAAATTAACTGAAGGGAGGTGGTCAATTGGAATCTTTGGCAGATCAAGACTTGAGCCAAAGATGTTTTCTAGAAGAAAGAGTCGTCAGGTGAGAGATGCTCCCTACACTGGTGTCAGTGGGATTGTAAGTTATATTGTTATTTTGACAGGTACAGTTGCTGTCTAGAGGGAGTACTAACGAGATCAAATGGAATAGCCTGCCAATAGAGCATCTAACAACGCCCATGCTGCGGCTTCTGCTATAGCCAGTGCTTTGAAACAGTCGAACGGCTCGGCAGTGGACATGAAATTACCTCCAACTCAGCTGAGATCATCCAGTTTGCTTCGAAGCTCCAGCTCTCTACGTGGATCCTTAAGGGCAAACAGTTTTACCGGCTCTGTAGGGTCAAGATCCAACAGTGTCACGTACTCATCTTCGCCAATGCAACAGAGATCACTGTCCCTGCGTCAACCTTCGTTGACCTCACAATCGTTAAAGAAATTGGACGAACAGAACGCTTCTAAATACCAAGATGACGACTTTTTACCGGCTCCTAAGATGCCGAACAATCATATCAGACACAAAGTGTCATTCTCAGACGCTTCATCAGACTTTTCATCATCTGCTTTCCCGCACCACAGATCTCAGCCGTTGCCAAAGGCTTATTCGGCCCCGAAAACTATAAAGAAATACGTGCCTTCACCTAATGGGCTCGTGATGGTTGAAGTGCCGCTTGAAGAAGAACAGGCCAGAAACAGAGCAATTCTGCAACATTCTAGAAACTCATCTTTGAAAGGACGGAACCCAATCAGTAGAAATTCCTCGTTATCTGGCTTGAAGTCTCAAGAAAGACGTGATAGAGTGGTTTATTCTACGATCCAGGAAGAACCGAGAACTTCTGATACAATGCAAGAAAGATTGCAAAGAGAAAGAGAGGATCTGGAACTGAACTATATTGCTAAAGTGGAAGCAGAAAGATTGTACAAGGAACAACTTGAAAGAAAGAGAGCGGCACTGGAGAAACTGGAGAGAGAACGTATCAAAAGAGAGTACGAGGACGAACGTGTAAAGCAAGAACAACTCAAACAGGAGCTGATATTATTGGAGAAACTTGAACAAGAGAGACTCGCGCAGGATAAACTTGAACAGGAAAGAATTGAAGAAGAGAGACTCGAACTGGAAAAATCTGAAGTGGAAAGAATCGAGAAAGAGAGACACATTGAATTGGCAAAGATCGAGGAAAACAGACTTGCTGAGTTGGCAAAAATTGAAGAGGAGAAACAAGTTGAACTTGCGAGAATCGAAAAAGAGAAAACTGCAGAACTTGAAAGACTTGAAGTTGAAAAGTTAGCCGAGGCTACAAAATTGGAGGTTGAAGAAGGCAAGGAAGATACGCTCAGGTTACCTGAAGAGTCAAACGGTGTTGCTGAGATTCCGGAACAAACAGAAACTTTACCGGAACCGACCCTTGACAGCTCTGAGTTCAGCGATGTTAAACCTGTAGATTCCATCGTGACTGAAGAATCTGAAGACACCATCAAACATTCGATTACAAATGAGCTTCTGGATGAAAGTTTCGAAGACAACAAGTCCGACAATTCTGCTCAATTCAATGAAAAGATAAGTGATGATAAAATCAACGACTCATCGAGATCTGCACAGACTTCTGCTGGATTATCCGATGGTGTCAGCCCTGCTTCTACCTATATGACCGAGATCGATTCCAGCGAGGAAGTAACTGATGTTAACTACAATGTCAAGAGTCACGTTCCAATGAGTATGGCAAAACAGCTTAGACCTATTAAGCAACTGCCAGCCGTTCAGATCAACGATATCGTCGTCGATGTACCAAAGCCAACTGAAGAGATCCCTGCAAGAAGTGAAAGAAGATTATCCACTTCCTCGTTCAACGGTAACGGACTCACCAGAAAGAAATCCGCATTAAAACAATCTCAACGTTACGAAAGCGCCAAACAGAAAAACCCATCCAATGCTGCATCACAAGCATATTTATCCTTGACTACTGCCGAAAACACAAGATTAAATGCCTTGAACACTCTCTCTTCAACAAGTTTAGTCCAGTCCACATCGGAGAGCTCGAGAAAGTCATATGTGCCACCTCCACAACCTAAGCTGAAAAAGCAGAGTAAGCCAACGACAACTCCTAAAAGCAAAAGAACCACCATGAGCGAAGATCCATATGGGAGACCAAGACCGATCAGCATCAATCTTCCTCAACAAGTCTCACCAGGGAAGTTTGTAATGCCAAAGTCTGAGACCCAAAAAAGAGCCGAGGCTTTATTCAAAAAGGCAAACAGTAGAACCAGACCTACTGAGGAGGAATTGTCGAGGAACTTACCACCATTACAAAAGAGATCAAGTTTCGAAAAGAACAGAGAGCAACAGCCTCATGTTCAGAGATTCTCGATGAGAGTTGAGCTGGGTCCTAACCCTGAGTATGAGGAAAAACCTATAGTGCACCCATACCAACCTCCATCTAATTTTAATGGTTTCAAATCTCGGATTGCAGACTCTGATTCCGATGATGATATTCGTATGCCACCTGTGTCAGCGAATGCCAGAAAAGCGACGTTGGCACACGAACCACCACCGAAGCATCCTCGTAGACCGGAACTGAAGCAGGAGGTCGAGAAGAAGGAGAAGAAAAAATTGGGAGGTAAGTTGAAGAAACTTTTCGGAAAGAGCTCACTGTGATGTGTTTTTAGTAAGTATCAGTGACCCCACTGTGTGATTTATATCTATAATTTTCATCTGTCTAATATCTTGCTAAGCTTATATTAAATATATAGTCTTTTGTGATCTCTTAGTTTCAACAAGGGGTCAAGTAAAAATGACTTTAACTTTGGATAGTAGTACAAGCTAGTAAGTAAACTTGTATATGATTTGCTAATAAGCTTATTGAAATTTCACTTAGAATTTCTTATGTCATAAAATACTCATAAGATTTGTATATCTGTATCCCTTTTTTTAATGCGCTCGCTATCTCTGCTTTCACATCGCATTTAAAGTCTCTGTAGCAAGTGTAATTTTTTAATTCTTCAACAAACCACATCTTTGATAAAACACACTCTTTTCTAATAAGACCACCTGTTCACACGGAATCACTTCAAATCATCAAACCACAAATCGACTGCAAAACATCAAGCACTCACTGTACAAAGCCCCAATGCCGCATCTCAGATGCGGTGTGTAAATCAAGCGCACACGACCTGTATTGAGCCCTGCTGCACGACCTTTTTATCCGCTTAAGTTTTCCGCGATGCTGTCAAGAGGCTCAAGTGATGTATATAAAAAGGGCAGGGATCCCTTAGGATGCGTATTATACAAGTTGAAGAGACACATCGGTAGTAGGATCACGTTGTATATGAGGTTTTCGAAGAACAACTATCTTGAATACAGACAGACCACGAGTAACCACAAGTTGCACTAATTGGACTGGCATCGCACCCCCAATTGATAAGAGATTAGATAAGAGATGAGTCAGGTTGAAATATTGACCAAGAAGGACTACCAAAAGGCAGCACGTACATTGTACGAGTCATTTGATGACGATGATGTTGCAAGGTTCACATCGAACCATTTGAAAGATGACCCTGAGCTCAGGCTGAAGGTGGATTTGATGTTGTACGAGTGCTATGTGTACTCGTTTATGTTGAAAGGTTTAGTCGTTGGAATCCGTGGAGAGAACCATGAGAACGAAGACACGTTCGAGTCTGTGGCACTTTGGGCAACTCCAGACGGTGGAGATTTTTCAGCTGATCCGTTGTGTATGTTGAGAAGTGGATGGTTGAAGTTTGCCTGGATGACAGGTGCAGATGGTCGTAGACGTGTATTTAAAGAGATGTTTAGCGTCTTGCATGATAACGAGGTAGATATCTTAGGGCCAGAAACCCTGAATGTTTACACTTTGGTGTACCTTGGAAGTACTCCTAAGGCCAGAGGTAAAGGTAACGTGCGTAAGATCTTCGACTACATGTACACACAGTTCATCAACAAGGAGAACGCTTTGTGCTATTTGGAAAGTTCAAACACTGTCAACGTTCCAATATACAAAAAGTTCGGCTTTGAACCTGTTAGAGACATCTGGTTAGGTAGTCTGGAGGACAAGGAGGACTCTGCAATGATGACTGTTATGATCAGAGGAAGAAACGGTGCTCCATGGCCTCGAATTGAAGAGGTTCGTCAAAGTTCCAATTACAAGTTGTAAATCGTTGCCAGCTGAACACAGCTGTTGTATCATCCAATTTTTATATACATAATTATATACAAGTTAACTAACCGCTATGAACAAATTTTAACCCAAGGCTCTACCGTTTCTGAGCACTTTAGGTAACCCTTTATAATGCGACTTGTCTTTGTCTGTAACGATCATGAAAACACGACCACTCTGGTTCATCCGCCCAGTTCTACCAGCTCTATGGACCAAATCTACAGAAGTCTTTGGAACATCGTACAAGATGACGTTTCGTATCCCACTGAAGTTCAAACCTCTAGCCAACAAATCTGTGCACACCAAGACCTTCATCACTTTCTCTTCATCGTTTGTCTTTTGTGGTGGATTGATAAAATTCTGGATCTTCTCTTTCCTCACCTCTGGATCATCATCACCACTCAAATTGTAACATTCATGGTTATAGTTGTGTCTCAACTTACCAGTGACTTTGGCAACGTTCTCCTTCTCATTGACAAACACAATCACTCTCTTCTCGTATCCTCTCTCTGTGTTATCACAGTTAATAGCATATAACAGTTGCAGTAGAGCTTTTATCTTGGAACCTTTGTATGGAGAAAGAGAAGCATTTATCAACCTAAAATCGATCAGCTTGGGCAATCTATGCAAAGATGGAGTTGTCACAGGGATGTTTCCAGGGAAGAGCTTGTTCATAGTGGAATTGAACTCTGCTGGAATGGTCAGAGAAGCAAATACCAAGGTCTCAAGGTTTTGCATATGACTTATCGTCTTATAAGTGTCAGAGACCCACGATTTGTCCATCAAGGTGTCTGCTTCATCAACAACACAGTACCTAACTCCACTTAAAATACCTCTAAGACTCCCAATATCATCGTAATCACCAAGACTTAACAATTTAGCCGGAGTCGTTACCATAATATCAATTCTATTACCAAAAGCCTCTTTAAACACTTTGAAATTCGAGTTCAAGTCCCATTTGAAGATATTGAGGGGCATTTCCAACCTTTTCAACAACTCTTCAACTTGGTCTACCAATTCATGTGTTGGCACGAAAATGACAGATCTAATCGAACTTCTGGTCTTGAACCTTTCCCATTTTTCACCATCTTGCTCAAATCTTTTCAAATTGTCCAACAATGGGGCTAAATATGCCCAAGTCTTCCCTGAGCCTGTCTCGGCGGCTAATGTGAAAACAGCTATATCTCCCGGAGATCTTTTACCTTGAATCGATTTGATAGCTGCAGTTTGAATAGGAGTAGGTCTTATTATAAGCCCATTGAGCTCCGCTTCTGTCTTCACTTTCTTGGTTTCAGAGATGTTATTCTGATTACGTAGCACCGTGGACAGTTTCACCTCGTTGATCAAGCATTTTCTAACTTCAGGAAGTAATTTCAAAGCATCGAAATCGTGAATCTTACGAGTTAATTCATGAAGATTCTTTACTTTGTTCTCTGAAGGAAGCTTCAAGGATGGGTAATTTCCAAACTTGTAAGGAAGGTTTGTCGTTGGTTTCTCAAGCTTTTTATGTTTCCCAGCATACTGTTTGCCAGCATACACAGCGTAACGCCTTACTTGTTTAAACATGTCTTTTTATATGTTTGAACAGATGTCTTCTGGTGACGATGAAATAGGAAAAGTTATGCTCTGTTGAATAGAGAATCCTGTTACGTCAAATCGGTGTGACTGTTATTGTTCTCAAAATAAGATTCTTGCTGTTAAGTAGTTTTAACTAGTAAATGATAGTTTTTACTGTTAAAACCTCAAATGTATGTCAAAAGCAAGCAAATTCCTCGGACTTTCAACACAAAACTTTGGAGATGTAGTTACAAACGGGGTGAAGTATCAGTAAATATCACTTTTAAGTCTTTGCAATAGCAAGAAGAGCAAAATTTCACTTCCCGACTAATATCAACTTGATGAAGCGATGAGGTAGCTGACTTCTCAGTTATTAAAGCTAATTCCACCAAATTTTCGAGATAGTGCAACTTCACAGACTTGAACAGAAGCAGTTTGGTCCTACCTGAGCCTCTAACCTGCACTTTTCAGGTATTTTTCACTCCTTTTATGAATTTTCACTTTTAGAGATAAATTCACAACTAGCTAATCGCCTTATGAAGTTAATCTGTTCGTTCTTTTTTACCAGCTTCAGCTTAAACAAACTCGAGATAACAACGATATTCACTTGTCTCAGATCTATAACCCACCTAAGAGAAGATCACACCTCTATACCAAATATAGTTAACAGTTTGACTAGTGAAAAATCATATGTGAAAAATCTTTTAGGGCTGAAAAAAAAATCAACGAGCACTCAACGAAACCATTTGATACCAACACAGAATGTCGTCGTTAACACAGCTTTTCAACCAGTTGAAAGTGCTGCTGGAAGCTGAAGAGCACCAAAAGGTGTATGCAGCAGCCATGGAGATCTTAGAGAAAGAGTTCGATTTGGATGCCTTGAAGTTGTGTCTTGTGGCCTTGATCAATATGGAGAACTACCAGATGGCCTTCAGTGTGTTGAAAAAATACCCTAATCTCGACACAGAGCTTGTCTTGGAACGTGGATACGTGTACTATAAGTTGGAAAAGAAAGAACAGTTGCAAAAATTGCTCTCAAAAGGGTTCGATTCAAGAGGTTTGTTACACTTGAAAGCCCAGTTCTACTACCAACAAGGTATGAACGGGGAACTGTTGGACGTTTACCAGGAGTTGGTCCAGAACGCCCCTGAAAATGAGGAATTGGATCTCAGTGTCAATGAAAGAGCCGTATTGGCACAACTGTTGATGATGAACGATGATATTGTACCACATCCTTCGACTCCATCTGATGACAACTCTTATGATTTGTTATTCAACGAATCTTTGATCCTGTTAAACCAGGGCAATTTAAAGAAAGCTTTGATTCTTCTACAAAAGAGTCTTGAAATCTGCTCAGAGACCACTAGTACTTACCAGGAGGATGAAAAATTTATAGAGTTGTTCCCAATTCTCTTACAAACAAGTTTGGTACACCAATCCTTGGGTAACCACGAGGAGAGCGAACAAATCTTGACCACTTTGTTACAGGATTGTAACAGGTTCGAGAATGACGACAAGTTGGCCAAATTGCTTATTCTCAACAACTTGTATGCCTTGAAGTTGAAAGATACCAAGATCAACTCCAATTTGATCTACTCCAATTTGAAGTTCCCAAAAATTTTATCCCAGATCAGCTTGACCAAACCTCAGTTGACGAAATTCCAGTCCAATGAGAAGATCTTGAGTTTGGCTGTAGGAAAGACCAATTCGAAATTCTTTTCGTTGATCAACGAAATCGATTTCGATTCAGATGACTCGGCTGTCGCTAGAAAATTGTTCAGATTGGCCTCGAAGAACCAAGACTTAAAATTGACCTTGCTCGCCATACAGTACAATAACCAGATCCAAAACTATGACAATTCCTACATCTTGATCAACTCTTTGATCAACCAGGAAGTATTGTCAAGCTATCCATCTTTGATCTCTTTGCAATTGTTCATCTACGAGCATTTGAACAAAGACACCAACAAATTGTTAGAAGAGTTCTGTTCACAGGTCGATCATTACGATTTGTCCAGTCCACAGGTTTATAAAATTTTCAAGGAGATTTGTTTCAAGTTGTTGATCAACAAGCAAGAGCTGTTGACTTTGGAAATTGCATCCAAGTTGGACCAAGTCAAACAGGATCAGCTCATATCAGTGATATTAGGAAAAGCTGACACTTCCTCGTTGTCCCCTGTTGATGCTTTGGTTGCCGATATCGATGTCGATGAATTGATCAGTCAAGGTATCGAAGATGAAGTCTCGTTGAAGCGCTCTAAGGCTAAGCTGAAGCACTCCAGAGTCGTCAAACCAAAATACAAGAGAACAAAGAAGGTGCCTGAACACTTACTCAACAAGACCGTTGACCCTGAGAGATGGCTCCCAATGAAAGATAGATCTTATTACAAGCCTAAGAAGGGAAAGAAGTCTGGTGCTACTCAAGGTGGTTCCGCTGATAATAGTACCGAGATGAACATTACCGCTGCACCTACACCCACCACCACAGCTTCCACTAAGAGCAAAAATCAAAAGAAGAAAGGAAAGAAGCGCCATTAAAGTGTAATCTACAAAGAGATGTGCAACTATGAAAGATATCGATTCATTATGTATATATTACGTGAACAAAGTGTCTTCTTCTCTAAGGTACTCTCCGATGTCACCCTGTCTGAAGGCGGCTATACCGTTTGGTTGTAAATTTCTCAGTTCTCCTGTCGATTTGGCACTTACTCCGAATCCCAAAGGAATATCGTGCATAGAATATATTATCACACCTGCGTGCTCTGGGATGTCTTCACTCATCTTACCGATATGAGCTTTCAAGACATGGTTTCCGTATAAGAATGGCATTTCTCCGTTTGGTTTGATCCAAATCTTGTACTTTGCATGTTTTGCCATGACATCGAGAGCAGTGATATGAAGTCTAAATTTACCTGTCTTGGTGAACTTACCAAAACATATCCCTAAAGACATCAACTTCGATCTCTCTACAGAAGTTGCAAACTTCGCTACCCTCTCAGAGACATAGTATACTCTGTCTTTCTGAAGTCTGAACACATGAGGATCTTCCTTGTTGTCTATCAAATACACGATGTTTCTACCGATATAGTTGGCCAACTTCTCGAAGACCACCTTAGTCTCCTCCTGAGTTAAAGATCTCATTCTATGGGATGTGTGCTATTTAATCTTATTTTCAGCAGACTACACCAATTCAGTGATTCTGACTGTTGATAACCAAAAGAACTGCTTTAAAAAGGTACAAATGAACCCAACGAAGCTTTCTATCAATTAGACTACTTATATCTAAAGAATATCAAATATTTCAAAATTTTTCAGATGAGCTGTGAAAAATTTTATTTTTTTTTTTCCACTAAGGCATGTGAACCCCTCTAACGGTTTAACCAAGTGAGAAGAAGAATGTCAAAAGAGACCATTGTAAATGTTCCAGCTGTTGAAGAGAAGATTGACGGGACTCTGGAACGTAAGAGAGTTGCCGAAGGTGTCGACGAAGCCAACAAGAAGGCAAAGACTGCTCCTGTATGGAGAGATGAGAAAGACTCGTGGGTATGTTTTGGCGATGAGGTACAGCATTGTACAGTATATTAACTAAAGAACAGGCGTATTGTTGATGCTGAAGGAAATCCCGTTGTAGAAGAGAGAAGACCTAAGAGAAAAGTGGCTTGTTTGGTCGGATACTGTGGTACTGGGTACCATGGTATGCAATTGAATCCGCCATCCAAGACTATTGAAGGTGATTTGTTCGAAGCTTTTGTCAAGCTGGGTGCCATTTCCAAGAACAATTCTAACGATTTGAAGAAGAGTGGGTTCCAAAGAGCAGCAAGGACTGATAAAGGAGTGCACGCAGCAGGGAATGTTATCTCTTTAAAGATGATCATCGAAGATCCAGACATCATTGAAAAGATCAACGCTGAGCTTCCAGCTCAGATCAAAGTATGGGGCTTAGAGAGAACCAACAAGACGTTCGATTGTAGAAGAATGTGTTCATCAAGAATTTACGAGTACTTGATTCCAACGTTCTCGTTCTTACCTCCAAAGAGCACATCTCCATTGGGGAAATTGATTCTGGATGCCAAAGTGAAGTTCCCAGGTGTTACAAGAGACGATGTAGAGGGACAGAGCTGGTGGGATTCTGTAAATGCAAAGATCAAAGAGGAAGGTATAACCGATAAAGATCTCCAATTTGCCCTTCAAGCTTTGATCAACCACAACGATGATGGTGATAGTGAAGTTGGAAGATTGATCAGAGATATCAAGAAGATCGAGAACGAGTGCAGAAGATCTTACAGGATTAGTAAAGAGCGTGTGCTGCTCATCCAACAACTGTTGGATATCTACGTCGGACACCACAATTTCCACAACTTCACCTTGGGTAAATCTTTTAAAGACCCATCGGCTAACAGATATATGAAATCGTTGACCATCTCCGAACCTTTTGTCATCGAAGGTACAGAGTGGTGCTCGATCAAGATTCATGGACAGAGTTTCATGTTACACCAGATCAGAAAGATGATCGCCATGGTATCACTTGTGGTGAGAACTGGATGCCCATTGGAGAGAATATCACAACTGTTCAACGAGGAAAAAATCAACATTCCAAAACTGCCAGCCTTGGGATTACTCCTTGAACAACCTGTCTACGAAGGTTACAATTCGAGACTCAACAGTTTGGGTTACAACCCTATCTCTTTTGATAAGTACGAGAAAGAGATGCTCGAGTTCAAAATGAAGTTCATTTACGATAAGATCTACAAAGAAGAGGTACAAGAGAACATTTTCCACGGGTTTTTCAACTTCATTGACAGCTTCAACAACGGGGAAGTGTTCAGTTTCCTTACCGCTAGAGGTATCGAGAAAATTGACAACGACGGCAAAGAGATCGAGATCCCAAATGAAAAATGATCGCCTTATACCAAATCAGTTTTTCGTTATATAAAGGGGTGTTTTCCCCACCATTTAAGATAAGAAAAATAATTTTCACTGTTTCACTGACTAGTAAGAATTGGCCTAAAGACTCACTAGGCTATAAATAACTAACCAGGCTGTCAAGGACTAACAGAACTAAAACGAATACTCTTGTCTGGATAAAACAGTATACGCCAATCATCCATACTTACGCTTTATATAGTAAGAGTACATGTTCACAGAGAGGATTGAGCAAAGACTTACGCTTGACTACACTCCCAAAAGACATTGTACAATAATTAGAGGCAATCAGCTGATCAAATAGATACGCTTCACCACTTTTGAGATTTGAGATCGTTCTCTATCACTAACAACACTCAAGAGTCACAACGATATAAGTTTCAAGATACGACTCAGTATTAATACAGTACAGTATATTGAATTGAGTCAGTGAAGACACCAGATCTGACTATCAAAGGCCAGATTACAACAACTAGATCCATACTTCAAGACCAGAGACCATAAACTGAGACTTTTTGTTCGTTCATTTAACTGTTAAATCAATTATCAAATATGATTGAGACAATCGCTATCATAGGATCTGGTAAGATGGGGTCAGCCTTGGCTACAGCTTTCTACCAAAACAAATTACAACAACCACCAAAAAGGATCATCATGACCACTAGAAAGAAGGAGTCACTGCAAAAATTAGCCGATCATTTCAGTACTTTGGATGATGTCAATGGCACCGAGACTGTGTTCTCAAATGACAACGTCGAGCTGGCCTCGCAAGCTGATATGATAATCTTAGCTGTGGAACCATACTTGACCGTCCATGTTTTGGAGCAGATCAAAGACGTAATAGCAGACAAATTGTTAGTATCCATCATTGCAGGGTTTACCATCGATAAATTGGAGAAGTATGCATCTCTGTGTGCTATAATAATGACTAGTACTTTAATCAACTATACCAAGGTACCAATCGCATACACTCTTAACCTGTCTTCTGCTCAATATGAGAAGTATTTGATGCAATTGCTAGAACCTGTAGGTGATATGATCGAGATCGGTCCTGGCGATTTGGCCAGTACAGGGTCCGTTCTTGGTTGTTCTACCCTGTTCACTCTTATCTATCTCGACTCTGTTATTAAAGGTGGAGTATCAAGAGGACTAAGTGTTGAGCAGAGTAAAAAGATGATTCTAGGTGTCTTGAAAGGCACCCTGATCATGTTGGAGAAGTCGGGGAAATCTCCAGATGATGTCTTGAACAGTTTGTGTACTCCTGGGGGCACCACTATTGATGGAATGTTAACATTGGAGGAAGGTGGATTTAGATACACAGTAGCAAAGCTGGTGCAAGTCAGTACAGACAAGGCCAAGATCTTGGGTGGTGATTAAACGTTTACTGGTGTGTTATTGTGACCAATTGTATTAATTATAAGGAACTCTATAGATGACTTGTTCTTCGTGTGATAGACTGTGTAAAGGAGACAATAGGGTACAACGACTTCATTCTTGTTTTGAGTTATGACCAGCTGAAGTCTAAGTTTATGCCCAACTTCTAATCAGATACTCAGAGCTAGATAGCTAGAGATAGATAGATCACTAAAACTAGAGTAGTAGAAGCAGATCAGTCGAAAGAGATTACTCAAACTAGACACCCTAATCCGGAGAATAGATGATGGTAACAGCTTCCAGTCTAGTTAACTAAATCCCAAAACATAATGACCATATGTTTCAGTGTAGACATTATGTGAAGATGAATAGGTACACCACTATTGGCATTGTAGTCACGTGACCAAACGTGACAAGACAAGGCAAACTGATGGCTGAGGATTTGATCTAAAGAAATGCTCTCTTTACCAACTAAATGACACTAATTTTCTCTCCATTGATGACCACATTGACAACATTTATAAAAAGTGGTCATCGGCTCATCTGCACTTCTAATTTGTAACTGGAAGAAATAAGCTTTCGTTCCTCCACATGTATCTACTGGACACTGAGCTGTCGTTTGATCCACATTTTCCCAAGCCTGGTCTCCTCCTAGCACGTCATCAACCTGTTTTCTTTCCAAATTCTTTCTATCGAACACCTCAAGCCCGTTTATAGGGAATTCATAGGGACAGGTTGGGCATCTAAACCTATTTACATGGTCTTCACCTCGACTTATCTTATTTGGTTAGTACTTTCAGTTAATTTACCACTTATGTTGAAACCAGAATCAACTTACTAGAAGCATGTTTGAGCAATATGGACAGAAGGACAACATTATTTAAATCACTTGATCTTGTTAAATAGTGTGAAATTTTTCACATGCCAATTTTTCACTACTTTTCTTAAGAGTGAAAAAAAATCTAGTCAAAGGAATAATCGCGAAATGGATCAAAGCGATTTCAAATCACCCTCTAAGAGGAAAGATGGCGTAATTGAGGGCACTCCCTCGAGGAGAAGATCAACACGAAGTTCACCTACAAAGACGGGAGTGAGTCGCGGGATAATTACTGCAACACCGTTGAAGAATGGTAGAGCTGGTATGGTGTCACCTTTGAAGAGATCAAATACTGATCTCGATCGAAGTGCAAGGAAAAGAGCTATAACGACTAGTTATAACAGAATGATGGAGAGTGACTCAGACAGTGATTACGATGATGATATGAGTCTAGCTGAGAAGATCATTGAAGCATCGAAGAAAGATGGTGGTGCTCCAATTCTACACGAAAGTGAAGGTGAAGACGAAGACGACGAAAAGGAAAAGATGAAATTCGTCCCTACGCCTGTGCCGAAGAAAGGTGAGCCGGACTTTTTATTGGAAAAGAAGTTCGATGATAGAGCTTTGTTTTTAGACGGGTTTGAAGGGTTCTTTGAACAGCACAAGACTAAAGTGAAAACTTCAGGTAATACGATGAGTCAATTGGTCGAACTTGAATATGAAGAGTATTTGAGGAACGTGAAATTGTGTGATTTGATCCAGCAGACAGGTCAGTTGAAACTATGGCAAATGCATAGAGACATGTTCCCGCAATGGTATTATGAATTATTACAAGGCTTTAATTTGTGTTTCTATGGAGTTGGATCGAAAAGAGATCTCTGTCTTGAATTTGTCCAGGATTTTCTTCTACCGAGATTAGACGGTGTGGAATGTTGTGTTGTCAACGGTTACAACCCAGAGGTGTCTATTAAAGAGGTGTTATCGATGACAGTGCCCATTCTCTTACCCAACTACAAACAGCATAAGTTACCTAAGAATTCAAGAGAATTGGTGAATTACTTATCAAGAACGTTGCCTAAATCGTCACGTCCATTTTTAGATTTGACCAAACCGCCAAAGTTGATCTTGTTAGTCAACAACATTGACGGCAAACAGCTTAAAGAGCCATTATTCCAAAGCGTATTAGGCTCTTTAGCAGAAATAAATTCCGTGTGGGTGATCGCAACAATGGATAACGTGAACACCCCATTGATATGGGACTCTTCCAAAATAGCCAAGTTCAAGTTTGTATGGCACGATTTGACAACTTTCAAGCATTACAACACTGAGAACTCTTTCAAAGATGTACTCTCTCTCGGCAAATCAAGCAAATTCGCAGGCTCGAAAGGTGCTAAGTACGTCTTGTCCTCACTTACCGCTAATGCCAAATCGTTGTACAGAATTTTACTCTCACATCAGCTCTCGATAATGGAAGAGGACCCAGATTTAATCAAGAAACCAGAACTCAGAGGAACGTTGATCGGTTCTTTGAAGTATGCTTTAGAGTTGAAAAACCTTTTCCAATTATGTCTTGAAGAGTTTGTCGCCAGTAATGAAGTGAGTTTCAGAACTATGTTACATGAATTTGTCGAGCACAAGATGTGTAATTTAGTAAAAGACGACAGCGGTACAGAGATGGTTTTTATTCCGTTTAAAATGGATGAATTGACCAAACTTTTGGAGGAGGAGCTATTGGACTAGTATCTGAGCTTTGGCGATCAAGGGATTGGATTTGAAAAGAAATGTTCATTTAAGAACAAGTTATGATTTATGTTGGAATTAATACTCAAAACAAGCTAGCTTACACTCAAACCTATTGGAGAGCTCAACATATCAACTAAACAAGTCTTTATAAATTTTTAAATGATCAAATTTATTTCAATCCTTTCCATCCAACCTTTTAGACACCAAGTGATCTCTTCAATTCTCCTTTCTGATTTTTTCTCTTTATAGAACACCTCTTAGTTCATCGAAGTACCTTAGTCAAACACCCCTAAAGATAACCCCTTTTTCAACTAGAAAAAAAAAAAGAGGTAGTGTCACTCAAATCATATTTATTTCACACTACAAAGGAGGCGGAAGCTTTGAAGTGATCACTGAGTGCACTGTAAAAAGACATGGAGAAATTGGCTACAGGAACAGAATTGGTTGTTGGGGCTCATCATGTGAAGATCATTGACTACATTCTGGAAGGTGGGTTTGCCCATATATACTCAGTGGAGGTGACATCAGCATCGGGTGTCAAGGGCGATGATCTGGCAACATCAGTGGCGTGTTTGAAACGGGTGCTTGTTCCGGACAAGATGGGATTGACACAGTTGAGAACAGAGGTTGGTGTAATGCAGAAATTGAGCCATTGTGACTACGTGGTGAAGTATATCGACTCCAATGCCTCCAGACTGCCTCAAGGGCCAGGGTATGAGGTGCTAGTGTTGATGGAACTATGTTCGAACCTGTCCTTGTTGGATTATATGAACAAGAGAATCAAAACCAAGTTGACCATCGAGGAGATCTTGAAGATCATGCACGACGTGTCGAGACTGGTGTTGGAGATGCACAAGTTGAAGTTAATACATAGAGATATCAAGATCGAAAACGTGTTGATAGATGGTGAAGGTAATTTCAAATTGGCAGATTTCGGTTCCACTTGCACTTTTTTGAGACCTCCAAGGACGCATGAAGAGCTGCAGTATTTACACAATGACATCTTGCATCAAACTACACCTCAATACAGATGTCCCGAGATGATCGATCTCTATAGACTGCTCCCTATCGATAACAAATCGGATATCTGGGCTTTGGGGGTGTTTTTATACAAACTCTGCTACTATACTACACCTTTCGAGTCCACTGGTGAAATGGCTATCTTACATGCGCTGTACCAGTTCCCTTCAAAACCAGAGATCCCTCAAGAGTTGAAGAATTTGATCATCATCATGCTTCAAGAACAACCGCAGATGAGACCAAATATCGTCCAAGTGTTATACGAAGTTTTGAAAATGATGAAATTATCTAAGGACGGCATTGAAGATTTCTACGGGGAGGGAGAGTACAAATTCCCAGAGATCACCTACACGGTGCCAGTGGTATCGTCTAATGAAGTGCAATCACCAGAACAACAGCGGCAAATATTGGATAGTGAGATCTCCGGCGTAAAAGATGATTTCTACCAGTCTCAATATAATCCAAAATCAGGTGCTGTGACTCCAGATCCTTCGAGTATTCCATTGGTCACTTCTGGATCCACGGCAACTAGAGCTTCAGATACTGGGGTGAACGATGATTTGGATGACGTGGATGCTGAACTAGAAAATTTAGAGGACGTGGAGAAACGATTCCCTTCTTTGGATGATAATGATAATTTGCTAACAGAACCGAAGCCAGAACAAAAGATAGAGCCAAAAGTGGAACTAGACATTGAGCCTGAAGCTAAACAAGTGGTACGCACTTTAACACCTGAACAAGCTCAAAAACTTCAATTCCAAAACTATCAACAAAAATTGTATCAACAACAGATTCT
This sequence comes from Nakazawaea molendinolei, assembly GCA_030569155.1. NCBI lineage: Eukaryota > Fungi > Ascomycota > Pichiomycetes > Alaninales > Pachysolenaceae > Nakazawaea > Nakazawaea molendinolei. The sequence goes on from JAJMKB010000002.1 coordinate 554,799, forward strand.
GTACCAGCAGCAGTTGCTGTACCAACAACAAATACAGTATCAGCAACAACAACAACAGCAGCAACAACAACAGTACGAGCTTTATATGAAACAACAACAACAGCAGCAGAAACAGCAGCACCTTCTGCCGCAAGTGCAATCGCAAATACCATCACAGTTAGCATCACAAGTGCCATCACAGGCTTCATCACAAGTTTCCTCACAAATTCCATCACAAGTATCATCGCAAAATCTTACTAGAGCTCCCAGAGAGCAAGAATTAAATTTTGTCGATAACTTGATCCAGTCAAAAAGCTCATCTAGGTCTCCTGATAATCAGCTGTTCCTTCTGCAGCCTGGTATCAATGAGCCTGCAACAACATCACCAATGGTGATGAGTCCGTCCTTAGTTTCTCAATCATCTCAAGAACCAAGACAACCTCCGTTACCGGCCCGGAAACAACACAATCCCTTCCCACAAAGGACGCAAGAAGTTTCGCCTGTCCGTATGGAGAAGGATAAAAACCCGTTTGCAAAGAAAGTGGAGGCAGCTCTTAACGCTGTTGATAAGAATCCTTGGTCGCAGAGTAAATCATTTGAAAGCTCAGAATCTGAAAAGAAAGATGAATCGGAAGAAGTTACAAGAGATTTAGAGTCATCCACAAAAGAAGACTCGAGCAGTTTGATCGAGTTGGAAGACCCTGAAATCACAAAGAGATTTGCTCAGATGAAGATTGAACAGGAGAGCGCTGGAACTAAACTCACTGTTCCGACATCACAGTATTTGGAGCCTAAGAGCGAGAATTTGATAGATTTGGAAGATGGTAAACCTCAAAGTAGAAAGCCCTCATTGGATCTTAAAGAGGAAGTGATCGATTTCTATGACTACGATGATGAGGATACTAAAGACGAGAAGAAGAGATCAAGACTAGCGCTATTCCAGAAGAAAGAGCGCTCATCTAGACGTGAAAGCTCATCCAAACGCGAACAATCGTCCAAGCGTACTGATAAAGAACACTCCAAGCATGGCAGTAAAGAACAAAAACACGACACCAAAGAACACTCTTCCAAACGAGGTAAAGAGTCGTCTTCCACAAAGAGGAAGAGTACCAGCATACCGAGAAAACAAGAACTTGAAAAAAATACATGAACATATAACATCACGTTGATGGAAGTAAAATTGAATTCAAGTCTATATCCGAGAAAAACCCACAAAAAATCAAACAAAACACACCTTGTTGATACTAATTTTACAAGAAAGTTGAAACCATTTCATACGAAGTCATTGTCGACTTGACAAATGAGTATACAAATATCAGTGAAAGCATACCGCAGATGAGGTGTAACATGAGACTCTCACTCTTGGTCAACATGTAGTGAGGAAGTTGATAGTAGTAGTAGTTATACAGATTGAGGACACCCATCTTGACAACGTATCTCAAAGCTCTTCAACCTTTTGAACTATGGTGTTTATAATGGTATTATTTTTATGTTTTGACTCAGCCGGGTTATGCTTTTTTTTTCTTTTCCTCGAGATCCATTTTTTCAGGGGCTCCCATTTTATATTTTTTGGCGTATGGGCTGGTGATAGAAGAATATAAAATGGAAAAGCGATGGCTTTGAAGAAGATGTGGTTTAGACAGTGGAAGAGAGGGATGCAAGAATGGTACAAGAATGGAGTCTTATAGAGTTTGAATTTTTTGAATTTTGTTAATTAGTGATTGAATAAAATCATACCGTACAATTGGGGGTTATCACATCTTGAAAGTGATCTGAATAGATAGTTGTATTTTATTTACAAGTAGCTTTGATTACGGTCACTGGAATTATATGGAAATAGTTCAACTAAATATCATGAAAATTTATATAAATGTATTTTGAGGTGTTTGGACCGAATAATTCTAGATAGTCATTTTAGAGCCGTAGAGCCTAATGAGGTCTGAGTTTGTAAGAGTAAATGTTTGTAGGTCTTTTATGAGAAGTTTCAGTACCAACAACATCTTCAAACAGTTTGTACCAATTGACCATACCGTCCAAAAACCAGAGAGAACCATCTGTTTGAACATAGTTGAAATGTCCACCGATATCCGTTTGTGCTAAAAAGAGGTATGGGTTCAGCCTGACTTCAAGGTATGGCAATTTATTCGAAACCAGAGGGTCGTCCAAAGAGTTAATGATCAACATTGGAGTTGCAACATCAAGGATGAGATTCACAGGAGACAGATTTCTGTAATAATCACTCAGAGTTTCAAAACCGTGCAAAGGAGCAGTGAACATGGAATCGAATTGCCAGATCTTGTCGAATTTTCCGGCCTTAGCCTTCTCGATTCTGGCCTCGATCTCCAAGGAAGGATCCTCTGCTAGCATTTTACTGTGAATTTTCACGAAATTCAAGAGATACTTCGTCAACTGTGGAGCGAAAATTTTAGAGCCGAGAACCGACTCATGGATGTGATATCCACTTTCGAACAAATCCCAAGGACAACCCAAGGCAATTGCAGAGGTCAATTTGGAATTTTCCTTCTCTTCACCAACGTAGTTAGCCAATAATGCAGATCCGTACGAAAACCCGAGCAAATGAAGTTGTTGATCTGGATACTCCTTCAGAAGCTTGTCAATGAAAAATCTGACATCGTCTGTCGAGAGTGCAGTGAAGATGTGTGGAGTGGTGATTTTAGACCTGCAACAACCTCTATTGTTGAGTACTACCACGTTGAAATTTGCCTTTGTCAAGGCTTCCACAGAGGCTCTGATGTGATATTCGTTGGAACCACCGAGCAATCCATGAAGAATGACTATGATAGGTCTTTTGTTCAGTTTCCACGATTCTTTCAACGTTGCAGTTTCTTGCTCAGACATGTATCTGGTGCGTGGATGTAATTTTGGATATCCTTCTGGAAGGGTTTCCTCATAGTTAGCTTTGAATTCCTCGTCAGATGTATCCAACTTGACCAGATAGTCGAGAGCACATTCACCTGGTTCCAAGTGTGGATATTCTGCTGAATTTTCATACTGCAACAACTCTCTCCCGTAGAAAACTTTGTAAGCCTTCTGTTGGTCGATATTGGCCAAGTACATTGCTTGCAAGGCTCCATTGAAAAGATATGGCTTCAATCTGAACCTCGAGTTATTGCCGAAGCTTGGGACTCGAGTCTCGACTAACTGATCCAACGAAATCTGTTCAGAGTTTTTCAATTCCAATTTCACTGCATTCTCACTATGAAACGTCTTGACAGTACCATTAAACCCCCATTTGGTAATTCCGAACATGGTGCAACCGGTTCAACTTTGAGATTTAATGCCGACAACCTTTTTTTCTTAAGTATGTACGACCGTTGAAATTTTGGGGGTGTTGAGCCTCATCTGTAGGAAAAAAAGGGATACAACTTTTTCATTACCAGGTTTGGAAGTGAGGCTTAAAGTTGATGTGATTTGTGACATCAGATGATTAAGCGACAGAATGACAGTGCATATGACAGTTAGTGACGGTGACTACAATGTGTTTAGTGTATCTTGGCAGTGACAGTTGAGAATTTATCTATTCTTAATTGACGTAATTTGTTGAGCATTGTTCTCTTTATAGGTGGTGATTTTGTGTGTCATCATTCTGAATCAATTGAACGACAGAAAGTTGTCAAAGCTTATACAACAGAAGATTGGGTGTAGAGATGTTTTTCACTTGACAATTTCACAACCGTATAGAAATCTCACCATGCGAATTGCTCGTGGTCATTTGGCCACTTGGATTTGGTACGTCAAATCACAGTAGTTCAATCTAGAACACGTATCAGATCTTTGATGTATCAAAATATTTACCATCTCCTGACAAAACGAGACCTAATTCTGTACCGAATACAGCCTCGATATGACCCTATTTGGTGAGAAAAACAACTGACAAATCAATGGTCGTGTGGGCCATTTGGATCTTCATTGGACAGTGAGGAAAAAAAATGAGATTTCCCGATCTGGAAAGTGGTTTGAGATTTGTTAATTGAAGTCGTAAGACGAGAACAAAAGTAGATATATAAAAGAGGAGGAGAAGATGTCACAAATTTTGCATAGAAAGTCCAAGACAATGCACGAGGGAGTCCCACCGGTGGCCATGTCATCGAACTTGGATTTTTACTGGACCAAGCACAAAGAGCCACACGTCATTAGGCGTAAATTGATATTGGCCAAGTATCCACAGGTCACCAAACTCTGTGGTCACGAGCCTTTGACCAAGTATATCTGTCTTGGAGTGGTAGGTTTACAAGTGTTATGTGCCTATTTGTTGAGAAACACCTCTTTCTTCAGCATCAAATATCTCATGACTCTGTACGTCATTGGGGCTACGCTGAATCAGAACTGTTTCCTTGCAATTCATGAATTATCGCACAACTTACTGTTTAGGAAACCTCTTTTCAACAGACTCTTTGCCATATTTGTCAATCTCCCCATCGGAATCCCATACAGTGCATCGTTCCAACCATACCATCAGTTGCATCACAAATTCCTCGGTGATGAAAAATTCGACACCGATATTCCAACCAGTTTTGAGGCTTTGGTCTTGTCGAACATCTTGGGTAAATCTTTCTTTGCCACTTTCCAGATCTTCTTCTACGCCCTTAGACCAATGTTCATCACCCAGATCAAATTCACTTTGATCCATCTTCTCAACGTTGTCGTTCAAGTTGTCTTTGACTACGTTGTCATCACCAAATTCTCGACAAACGCTTACCTCTATTTCCTTTTGTCCTCGTTTTTGGCTGGATCCTTGCACCCATGCTCTGGTCATTTCATTGCAGAACACTACATTTTTGACCCACCGAAGAATTACCAACAAAATGTATCGATCCCACCTCTTGAGACCTATTCATACTATGGTATTTTGAACATTTTCACCTGGAACGTGGGTTACCATAATGAACACCACGATTTCCCTTTCGTCAGCTGGAGAAACCTTCCAAAGTTGAGAGAGATCCTGCACGAATTTTATGACGATTTACCCCGTCACGAGTCATGGTGTAAGGTTATCTATGACTTTATTCTCGATCCAAATGTGACTTTGTACAGCAGAGTTAAAAGAGTGCATGAGAATAAGGTGTACAAGATAGACTATAACGACAATACGAAATAGGTTGCCAAACGAACAGATAAACACTATGTAAATAGAGATTCATGATAGTCTGAGACCACGGACAGTTCAAGATTTGATAGGTTAAATGACAGAAGATCTTTTTGTGGCTAGTTCAAGAGAGCTGAATAAAAACACAACCTCAAATTGAAAGAGCTGACCTTGTCTTTGAAGAATATTGAAAAGATCCATAGCTGTTTCTTCCTAAAAAGTTTGTTTGTCTTGTTGCGAAGAACTTGGTCAAGCTCTTTCAAGCTGTAACATACGCAAAAAAAACACAGTCTATTTTACAAAAAGGTTCACCGCCTCTTCCAGTGAAGCAACACCCAAGGCTTTAGAGTGATCATTACCCTGTTCCTACACAATAACTGCACTATAACATCATCCATATACATTATCTATATACATCACCCCCAGATACATTAAAGTATACATTTCCCCATATGGCATATTTGTAGCATTGCACACGACCTCCGAGGACCCATGGTCAAAATTTTTTCTCGTGACGAAGTGGAGAAGAGGAGTAGGAGAAGCTTTTTCGGTATAAAAGGAGGGGATCCCTGTCGGCTAATAGATTTACGAAATATGTTAAGAGTGCAGTTGAGATCGAAGGCGAAGGTTAATGGTTTCTGGAAAAGGATGAGCTCTACAATCGCTGAAGAGGATGATGTTCTCTTCCACATTAAGAACCAGGCCAGAGTAATCACTTTGAACAGACCAGCCAAGTACAATGCTTTGAACACCTCAATGGTTGAGAAGATCACTCCAAGATTAATCGAATACAGTAAGAGTCTGCTGGCCAATTTGGTGATTTTGAACTCCAATTGCAAACCTAGTTTCTGTTCGGGAGGAGATGTAGTGGAGTGTGCCAAGCAGAACATTGCTGGTAAAGAGTACAACTCCATTGATTTCTTCAACAAGGAGTACAATTTGAACTATTTGCTCAGCACATACAACAAGCCAATTGTAGCCATGTTGAACGGTATCACCATGGGTGGAGGAGCAGGGTTATCGATTCACAATCCTTTCAGAGTTGCATGTGAAGAGACTAAATTTGCTATGCCAGAAGCTCATATCGGGTTCTTCACCGATGTAGGGATGTCTTTCTATATGAACAAGTTGGACTACAATTTGGGTTACTATCTCCTGTTAACTGGTGAGATTTTACAAGGTCTTGATCTGTTTGTCGCGGGTGTCGCTACCCATTACGTCCCATCTAGGAAATTCGATGAGTTGACTGCCAGACTTTCCCTGATCGACTACAATTTTGAAGAGAAGGACAGTGATATCAAGGAGATTTATGAGCAAATAAACGAGACTCTCGAAGAGTTCCAAGAGCCAATTCCAAAAAATTACAAGTTCAAGTACTCTGTTGAAGATCTCACCGTTATCGAGAGATGTTTCAACCCAGAGTTCACCATTGAGCAAGTTTTTAAACTGTTGACTGAAGATGGCTCTCCTTTTGCGCAACAAACTTTGGAACAACTCCGTTCCAAATCTCCAGTCTCTTTGCACTTGATCATGGAGATCTTGAAAAGGTCGAGATCTACCAACATCCAGGAGGCACTCCGTAACGAGCTCATCTTGGCCTCCAACATGATGTTCAAGCCACAGTTGAACGATTTCAACGAATGCATCACCAAGAGATTGATAAATAAGAAAGCCACCAACCCAGAAGACAAAGTACCAGTTTACAAGTACTCCTCTGTCTCTGAGATCCCAGTTTCCTTGATCAACGAAGAATTGTTGTCTCCATCTAAGGAAATGACCCAGATCGTTGATGTGGGCTCTCTTTCTCCATCCGAGAAGCTTGCATCTTCAGATACTGTGGTCGGTGGCTCTCCAACGTTGACCGCTTTGGCCAACTTGAAAATGGAGAACTTTTTCAACTACACTTTCAACGAATATCCTCACCACTATTCTCTTCCGACCGCCAATGATTTGAAACTGTACATCACAGGTAATGACAACTCAAACAGATCTTATGCTGTCAAAAGAGATGAGGTTTTGAAATACTTCAACAGAAAAACCAACGGTAAATTGGGTGTCGAATACAAAGTGGACTTGATCTTGAAAAAGAACACTAGGCCTTCGAAATTCGATGACCTGTACCTAGATTGGGTAGACTGAGTGGTTCGTTTCTTTGGAAGAGCCCTTGTTTTATATATGTAAATAGTTCTATAAACCATCTCCACCTTTAAGAGATAGAAAAAAAAAAAAGATGTACTGAAAAATTCTAAAAATTTTCAATTACAAATATACTTGTATATATAGCATCTACAACTCCTCTGAAATGTCTCTGGAGGCTGCTAATCCAAGGAAAAGACTCTCTTCAGGGTTGTCTGTCACATCGAAAGTGTTTGTCCGTTCTCGTAATGGTAACGCTACCAAGATTGTTCGTGAACATTATCTTCGAGATGACATCCCATGTTACTCCAAACTGTGCTCTCAATGTTTGCAAGTTGCAAAACCTGGTCCAGATGGAGACATCCCTCAGTTCGTGTTAAGTGAGGATCCTTTGAATTTGCCTGGTGTAGGACCTCATTACACAGTCATCGACACCAATATAGTGCTAAACGCTATTGATCTATTGGAGAACGACCAAGTCTTCTACGACGTTATTGTACCTCAAACGGTTTTAGAAGAGGTCAGAAACAAGAGTTTCCCGATTTATTTAAGATTGAGAAACCTTTGTAAAAGTGATTCAAAGAGATTTGTAGTGTTCCACAACGAATTCAGTGAGTACACCCACGTCGATAGACAGAGGGGCGAGATCATCAACGATTATAACGATAGATTGATTAGAAAGGTGGCAGAGTTTTACAACAAACATATTCCTGAAATCAGGACAATTTTGATCACCAACGACAAGGCCAACAGGGCTTTGAATGACGATATCAGTTTGAACTTGATCGACTACATCTCCAAATTGCCAAACAGTAACGCTTTACTCGACCTTATACCTCCACAGCAAGATTTCCACACAGTCAACGAGATCAAATACCCAGAGTATTACTCTACATCGAGAATCATGGGTGGTTTGGAAAATGGTACTCTTCATCAAGGTGTCATGTCCGTCTCATCGTACAACTTCTTACAAGGAACTATCCAAATACCTTCTTTGTCCAAACCTTTACTTATTCTTGGTAGAGACAACTTGAACCGTGCTTTCAACGGTGATGTTTGTGTCGTTGAAATACTACCAAAAAGTCAATGGAGAGCTTCGCTTACTGAAATCACAAATACTGAAGACGACGAAGAAGTCAATGAAGAGAACGATTTCGTGATGAGCGATTTGGAACGTAGACAACTATCTCTGGAACTGAAGAAGTCTCAGTCAGACTCCAAGATTCAACCTACCGGTCGTGTTGTTGGTGTTATTAAACGTAGTTGGAGACAGTATGTGGGTACTTTAGCAAGTTCGACTCTCAACTCAAGTGGTAACTCTTTGAAAAGTTGTTTCGTGAATTTGATGGATAGAACATTGCCAAAAGTACGTATCAGAACTCGTCGTTCTCTGGAGTTAGCTGGTCAAAGAATTGTCATCGCAATCGATTCATGGCCTTCGACTTCGAAATACCCAGAGGGCCATTTCGTCAGAGCTTTAGGTGAAGTCGAAGATGTTCAAGCAGAAACAGAGCTGTTATTGTTGGAACACGACGTTGAGTATAAACCGTTCACTGCTAATGTCTTGAAATGTTTACCACTGGAAGGTGCTGACTGGAAACCATCACAAGAAGAGATCAAGAGGAGATGGGATCTCCGTGAGAAGTTGATATGCTCTATAGATCCTCCTGGATGTGTTGATATCGATGACGCTTTGCATCTGTTACAATTACCCAATGGAAACTATGAAGTTGGGGTTCACATTGCCGATGTCACAAATTTTGTCAAGGCCGGCACTGCCATCGACAAAGAAGCTGCAAGTAGAGGTACATCTGTCTACCTTGTTGACAAGAGAATCGATATGTTGCCAGAATTATTGGGTACCGATCTTTGTTCTTTAAAACCATATGTTGAAAGATATGCCTTCAGTGTCTTGTGGGAATTGGACCAGGATGCCAACATCGTCAACGTCAAGTTCAACAAGAGTATTATTCTGTCAAAAGAACTGTTCAGTTATGAACAGGCTCAAAAGAGAATTAGTGACGACAAACAACAAGATGATTTGACCAAAGGTATGAGAATCTTGCTTCAATTATCAAAGAAGTTGAAACTGCAAAGAATAGCTGCTGGTGCATTGAACTTGGCCTCTCCTGAAGTAAAAGTTCATATGGACAGTGAGACTGCTGATCCTAATGAAGTTGAAATCAAGGAATTGTTCGAGACCAACTCTTTGGTGGAGGAATTCATGTTGTTAGCTAACATCTCAGTTCTGAGAAAGATCTTCGAGCTGTATCCTTTGACTGCTATGTTGAGAAGACATGCCGCACCACCTCTGACGAATTTTGAAGTCCTTAACGATATGCTTAGAGTTCGTAAAGGTTTGAACATCTCTTTAGAGAATTCCAAACTGTTGCTGGACTCCTTAGACCGTTGTATCGATCCAGCTGACCCGTACTTCAATACCTTGATCAGAATCGTATCGACTCGTTGTATGATGGCTGCTGAATATTTCCCATCTGGTTCATATTCGTATCCTGAATTTAGACATTACGGTTTAGCTGTTGATATCTACACACATTTCACCTCTCCTATCAGAAGATATTGTGACGTCGTTGCACACAGACAATTGGCAGGTGCTATTGGCTATGAAGATTTGGATGTCTCTCATCGTGACAAGGCCAAGATGGAGGTCATCGTTAAGAACATCAACAAGCGTCATAGAAATGCTCAGTTTGCTGGTAGAGCTTCAATTGAGTACTACGTTGGGCAAGTCATGAAGAACAATAAGGAAAATAGACAACAAGGTTATGTGATTAAAGTTTTCAGCAATGGTATTGTTGTTCTTGTACCTAAGTTTGGTATTGAAAGTTTGATCAAGCTCGAAGACGAGCATAATTTGGAATTTGATGAAGAGAATTACACTTTGACTTTGAACAGTAAAGATTCAAAGGTATCAAGATCTCTCAGTGTCTTTGACAAGTGTGAAGTTGAAATCAGATCTGTCTTGGATGAATTTAGTGGTAAAAGAAAGGCCTATTTGAGTCTTGTCTGATTCAAATCAAATATATAGGCATAGATTGCAATCAAGTTGAATGACCTTTTTATCTGTATTAGCTATTAGAACTGGCACCTTTGAAAAAAAGGGATACGCAAAAGGTCGTGTAAGGAAGAAAATTTTTTCACTAAAAGTTGAAAAGTTACAATACGAATTTTTGATTCAAAAGAGATCAGCTAGTGATAATGTCAAATATTGGACTTCAAGTGAGGCAAGCAGTGCCATCGATAGATCCTGTAGTAGCGGACTATGCTGTTGGATTTATTCAGCATGTATCTCAGTCCACTGAGGACTCTGTTTTGGCTCAACAATTGGATATTTCCAAAGAGATGACATTTGTCGAGCAGATATTAGAGAGTGCCGGTGGTGATAAGAGCAAAGTACATGCCCTCGTGGAAAAAGTGAGTGGCACTTTGAGCAAGAAGTTGCAAGAGAATATGGCCAAATTGTCGATCACCGGTGATACATCCAAGAGACTACTTGATATCAACTTGATCCACAACCAACAAAGAGATATCAACTCCTCATTACTGCTTTTACAATCGACCAACGGTATCGAGCATACTGGTAGAATGATGGAGACAAGAGTTGATAAGAAGAAATTGCAGAAAGCTGAGGCAAAAATCGCTAAGAAAGTTGCAAAGAGAGCCAATAAGTTTGTTCAGTATGAGGCTTCTAAATTGTTGAACGAACAAAGTGCAGAGGATTACGATTCTTTCTTCTTGAAGATCAACCCAATCGACTTTGGTTCAAGTGCTGGTAAATCTAAAGATATCAAAGTGGACAACTTTGATCTTTATGTCGGTCTGGGTCAGAGAATCTTGAGCGATGCCTCATTGACCTTGGCTCATGGTAGAAGATATGGTTTGGTAGGTCAAAACGGTATCGGTAAATCCACCTTGTTGAGAGCTTTAGCTAGAAGAGAATTGAACATTCCAAAACACATTACAATCTTGCATGTTGAGCAAGAGATAACAGGTGATGATAATTCAGCTTTACAGAGTGTCTTGGATGCCGATGTTTGGAGAAAACAATTGTTGTCGGAAGAGTCTAAGATCAATGAGAGAATCCTGGAAATTGATAGATTGAGAGAAGAGTTTGACGAGGAATCTCTTGAGATAAAGAAATTGGACAACGAAGCCGGTGACTTGGTTCAGCATTTGGAAGAAGTCCATAACAAGTTGAGTGAGATGGAGAGTGATAAGCTGGAGGCTAGAGCTGCCAGTATCTTGTACGGTTTGGGTTTCACCAAAGAGACTCAGCACAATCCTACCAAATCTTTCTCCGGTGGTTGGAGAATGAGATTGTCATTGGCAAGAGCTTTGTTCTGTAAACCAGATTTGTTGTTGTTGGATGAACCTTCCAATATGTTGGACGTTCCTTCCATCACATACTTGGCCAATTATTTACAAACATATCCTTCCACAGTGTTGGTGGTATCGCATGATCGTGCTTTCTTGAACGACGTTGCTACTGATATCATCCACCAACACTCTGAGAGATTGGATTACTATAGAGGTTCTAATTTCGACAATTTCTATGCTACAAGAGAGGAGAGATTGAAGAATCAAAAGAGAGAATACGAGAACCAAATGGCCTACAGACAGCATTTACAGCAGTTTATTGATAAATTCAGATATAATGCTGCCAAATCTACAGAAGCACAGTCGAGAATCAAAAAATTGGAGAAATTGCCAGTATTGGAACCTCCAGAAGAGGAAAAGACTGTCACGTTCAAATTCCCAGACCCAGAGAAGTTGTCTCCACCAATCTTACAATTGCAAGGTGTCACATTTGGTTATAATCCAGACAACCTTCTTTTGAAGAACGTCGACTTGGATGTTCAGATGGACAGCCGTATCGCATTGGTCGGTGCCAATGGTTGTGGTAAGACAACCTTGTTGAAATTGTTGATGGAACAATTGACACCTTTGGCTGGTAGTATATCTAGAAACGGTAGATTGAGAATCGGATACTTTGCCCAACATCATGTCGACTCCATGGATTTGACCTTGGACGCAGTTTCCTGGATGCTGAAGACTTTCCCTGGTAAGTCGGACCAGGAATATAGGGGTCATTTGGGATCGTTCGGTATTACTGGGTCGTTAGGTTTGCAAAGAATGCAGTTGTTGTCCGGTGGTCAAAAATCCAGAGTGGCATTTGCAGCTCTTTGTTTGACAAATCCACATGTCTTGATCTTGGATGAACCTTCGAATCATTTGGATACTTCTGGTTTGGATGCCTTGACTGATGCTTTGAAAAACTTCAAGGGTGGTGTTTTGATGGTTTCGCATGATGTCTCCATGATTCACAACTTGTGTAACGAGATCTGGGTCAGTGAAGATGGAACTGTTAAGAAGTTCGATGGTGACATCAACGCCTATAAGAAGTACATCTTGGAGAAGGCTGGTGCCACTGGTGTTGTGAAAACCCATTAGTTAAATATTGGCAACTCAGTGAAATCAATAAAATAGTCAAAGTTAGAAAACACCAACCTGTAGCTAAACACGTTTATTTCCATTAAGAGTCTACCCTCATAGTATCTCAGGTAACCCCCCAAATAACCCCAATTTGAGCCGCACGTAACAAAAAAAAAACGTTTTGGCGTCTGTTTGTTTTTGTTAAAACAAAGCTCATCTCGTCGGTACATGTCAGAGTAAGGTGCCTATGAGATGTATAGGAGATCAGCACCTAGTAGAAATGGTTTCACACCTTTTAAGTCACCAATGCTTGTTAAAAGAGCAACAATAGAGGATCAAGTGGCGAGTACTACTGATAGCCTGTTACAGAAGAGAGCTCTTACACCCACAGTAGCCAATGTTCAAAAGAAGGCGAAAACTGACCATGAAAACAAGTCCGGGGAACCAATGCAAAAGTCTTATGTCGTCCTCTGGAGAAAGAAGACCACTAAAAAACATAAGTCATGGGATGGGGAGGGTTTGATGATTGTTCATGAGAATGGAACTGCAACCTTCAGATGTGACACAACAGGTGGAGATAATTATCGTGAGGAAGGAAGATCTTTATCTAAGGTGAACGTAGATGGGATTATCTCACTTGGAGGTTTTGATCTCGAGGTTGATTACGAAGTCACCGATCCTACGGAACTTGCCAAATTTGCCAAATATACCCAAAAAAGCTCTTCATCCAGATCTGTCGTTAGTGTAATACCTGCCGAGCCCAGAACTATAATTAAAAAGCTGGAGATACCCGCTAAGAGAGAGTCCATCCCATTGTACACTAATTTCAAACCTGTGGTGCCCAAAGGATCCAATTTAAAAAGGTCAAATCGTGAACCCCTCTATGATCCAGGCGCTGAAGGTGCGCTTGTTATGCCACGCCCACCTTCAATAGATGAACTGAAGATTAGAGATGTAGTTGTAGATCCTGTCATTTCTCGAACTCTTAGAGAACACCAAAGAGAAGGTTTGATTTTTTTATACGAGTGTGTGATGGGTTTCAGAGATTTTGGGGGTAATGGGGCCTTACTAGCAGACGAAATGGGTCTTGGTAAGACTTTAATGACAATTGCATTGATATGGACATTACTCAGGCAGACTCCATTGGAAGATACACCACCAGTGAAAAAAGTTTTGATAGCATGTCCTGTCACATTGATAGGGAATTGGAGAAAAGAGTTCAAGAAATGGTTAGGTACTCAAAAAGTGAGTGTTCTCACAATTAATGGTAAAAACACTGTGAAACAGGATAAATCAGCCATATTGAGCTTTGGAAAGACTAGAGTTTACCAAGTGTTGATTATGGGTTATGAAAAAATTCAGAGCATGTCTACTGAGTTGGAAACTGTCAATTTTGATCTCTTGGTTTGTGATGAAGGCCATAGATTGAAAAGCGGTCTGAGTAAAACTATGAAAATTCTCAATTCATTGGATATTGAAAAACGTGTACTTTTAACTGGTACACCCATTCAGAATGACTTGAATGAGTTCTACAATATCATCAACTTTATCAATCCAGGTGTTTTGGGGACTCTTTCGAAATTTCAAAGAGATTTTATCAAACCAATTTTACGAGCCAGAGAAATCAATTGCAAAAGCAAATCTGTCATAGAAATGGGAGATGAGAAATCGAACGAGCTTATTGAGATCACTCGAAACTTCGTGTTAAGAAGAACTAACGATCTTCTACATGATTTCTTACCTCCAAAAACTGATATCATTCTCTTTACTCCACCCACAAAATTACAGCTATCATTGTTTAACGTGATAACACACTCAAAACAATATAATTTGGCATTGACAAAGAGTGGCTACAATGAATCTTTAAGTCTCATAATGACCATGAGAAAGATTTGTAACTCTCCCTCTTTAGTCTCTGATGAGAATTTGTTTAAAGAAGTCACTGCAGCTGGAGGTAACCCCTTAGATTTATCTAAAAAGGTTGCAAGTGGAAAAATCAAAATACTTATACATCTTTTATCACAGATCAGGAAGTTGGATGAGAAAGTTGTCTTGATATCAAATTTCACACAAACGTTGGATGTCTTAGAAGCGATTATCAAGCCTCAAGGGTTCTCTTTTTTAAGATTAGATGGTTCGACTCCTAACAAGAGTCGAGACAAAATTGTTTCGGACTTCAACAACTCATCAGTGGACTCATCTTTCATCTTTCTCCTCTCTGCTAAATCTGGTGGTGTGGGTTTAAACTTGATTGGAGCCTCTAGATTAATTTTGTTTGACAACGACTGGAACCCTGCCATTGATCTTCAAGCCATGGCTAGAATTCATAGAGACGGTCAAAAGAAACCTGTTTTCATTTACAGATTGTTAACAACGGGGACAATTGATGAAAAGATATTCCAAAGACAATTGATGAAGAACAATTTGAGCGATAAGTTCTTGGATGGTAAGAACGACTCTAAAGATGACCTTTTCGACTACAATGACCTCAAGGATCTATTCAGTATCGATGTCAGTACGAAAAGTAACACCCATGGCCTTTTGGAATGTGATTGTCCAGGGATCGGAGACATCATGGAAGACACCACTGAGGAGGAAGAGGAAGAAGTACCAACTGAGAATGAAGAAGAGAGCTGGATGTCAGCTTTAGATTTCAAACAACTATCGCAAGACCCGACCAAGAAGAGAAACGCTATAAAGCATTGTCTTGTTGACTACAAACATATCGATCCTTTAAATTGTGACAGTTATGAAGATGACGTCCTCTCGAACATTTTACAAGAGGACAAGAACAAGGAGTTGGTCAGTTATATGTTTTCAAAAGTGAACAAGAGACTAGAAATGATATAGATCCAAATTATTGTTGTTGCATTCTCTTCATACGCTCTTCGGCAGCTCTAGCCCTTTGTTCTCTCATCAATCTGGCCTTTTGCAGATCGGATAACTCAGTCATGTTCGTCGGTATCGAAGTGATGATACCGAGATTTCTTGCAGGACCAAATTTCTTCTCTCTCTCTTGGGCGGTCTCTTCTTTGTGTTTGGCCAATTCCTTCTCTATCAGTGTTTTCTTTGCATTCTCTTCTTCTAATTTTGCATCCGTCTCTTGTCTCTGAATCTCTTCTTTTGACTTGGGTTGACCTACATGTGCACTTTCCCAATCACAGAAATCTTCACCAAGGTTGTGTCTAGATACTTGGAATATCTGTTTCACTTGTCTGGATGATGATACATCACATGGAGTCTTGCCCAAGTGATTCTTCAGACACGGGTCGCATTTGATGTTGATCATCAACACTTGTGTCATATGTGTGTGGCCGTTGGCAGCTGCATAATGCAATAAGGTAGGAGTGCTCATGAATTCGGATTCCGGTTGAAGCTTGAAATCAGATGGAATGTTGTTCTTCTTTATGTAAGACATCAAAGCTGGCGCTCTGGATTTTTTGATCAAAGATATCAACTCTTGACTCACTTTCTCATCTTCTGATTTCTCATCAGAAGGTTTACCCTGCGATTTTAAAGAGTTTGCCAACGATTCTTGTTGTTTCAATAGCCTTTGTCTCAGTTTCTCGTCACTCTTAGGAATATCCATCACTTTGAGATACGATAAACTTACCCAAGCTTTCTTCAACTCGGTTGCAGTTGCACGTTTTGTCGTGAATGGGAAAGATTTGATTCTTGGATCTCCATTTTTCAACACTGCATCTTCGTAACCGATCAATATATTTCTATTGGCACTACCGTTGGCTCTGACAAAGATCGAATCACAGTTGACAAGGTATTTCTTCCACGATGCCAACAACTCTCTCACCTCTTTCTCCAAAGCTGCCTCATTATATCTTCTCAAGCTGGAACCAGCTGATTTCGCTTTACCTCTAGCGTTATCACTAGCACTTTGCGAACCACCTTGCTTTCTTCTCGTGGTATATCTATGAAACGTCTTATGCTCCAAGACATCAACTGATTGTTCAAGAAGGGTCTGAGCAGAGCCTGTGTTACCTTTCACATTTTTGGGCTTATGTGATATTATGGCACCTGCAAAATGGCCACCTCCAATCATCAAAAGAGCAGAGTATTTGGTGCTTTGGTCAGTGGCGTTCCATGATTTTAATTGTTGCAAGGGGTCTAGCTTTGTGGCTTCAAAGTTGAATTGGGATTTGAAAATTCCAAAGCAACTCGAAGACGGTAACAAACCTGATTTGAACAATATAAATGGAGATTTGGTGTTCATATAGCTGATGGTGCCTTGGTCTTCCAAAGAGATATCGGCTAGCGATTGAGTAGATTTCTCATAGATCGTTTGTAAAGGTTCCTGATCTTCGGAGTCAGTGGACTCGGAGCCACTAATACTCTCATCCAAATCTTCGATCAACTTCTCGAATTCTGGTTCCGATACCGGAGGCAACGAGTTCATCATCCTCTTCATATTGAACCTGTGGAAATCTGACTTGAAATGATCCCTCACTGTTTCCAGATCTTCTTCTTCCCATTGGCATGTTTTACAACCTTTCAATTGAGACTCTTTGATTTCTTTCAGTTGGAGCTTCTCTTCATTGGCTTTCAAAGCTTGAGCAGTGATGGGCAGCTCTGACGGCACCAGTTCAATGGTGAGGGAGTCAAAGTACAACAATTCCAAAGAGTCCACTACTCTTTGACTAAGCTTATACACATACAACTCATTGGTAGACACCTCTACGTTACTTACCGCCATCGTTGACTAATGTTAAAGAGAGTTGAAAAATTACCAAAAAGTGAAATTTTTCAGTGCGGCTCATCGCCTTGCTTTATATATGAAAAGAGCTATAAATCACTAGATACAAGTTTAAGCGGATCCGACACGATGGCATTCTTGTAAAAACCATCTGATCTGCTCAGGGTCCATGAAAGGATGAGTTCCATGGCCGAAATTGATTATATAGTTCTGTTTTCCACCTCCGAAACCTTTGATCATCTGTTCCACTTTCTTGGTGATAACCTCTTTGGACCCATACATGGTGCCTGGGTCCAAGTTACCTTGTAAAGTGACTCTCCCGTTGGCTACTTTAACAGCGTCTTCAGGTTTATAGAGCCAGTCCAAAGACACAGCATTGTAACCGGATTCACATAATTTGTCCAAGGCGTACCAGGAACCTTTGGCAAAGATGGTGATTGGGATCTGCTCCTCGATACCCAATTCTTTCAATTTAGCAGGCAACTTAGCAGTGATCTGTCTAATGTATGGCAATGAAAACTCATCGAACTCATTTGGTCCCAATTCACCTCCCCATGACTCAAACACTTGTAACATCTGAGCACCAGCTTTAACCTGATGAGCTAAGAAATCAATAGCTACATCGGTGATTCTTTGCAAAAGTTCGTGAGAGGCTTCAGGGTACTTGTAGATCCACTCTTTGGCGTGGTTGAACAATCTTGATCCACCACCTTCGATCATGTACACTAAAAGAGTCCAAGGACCACCACAGAACCCAAGTAAAGGCACTCTACCGTTCAACTTCTTACGAGTGACAGTGATGGCTTTGAATGCCCAACCCAACTCTTTCTGAATGTCCACCTCCTTGTGCAACTTCAACAAATCCTCCGGACGTCTCAAAGGGTCCACAAAGTGAGGCCCTTGCTTCTCGATCATCTTCACCTCCATACCCATAGCCTGGGGAACCACCAAGATATCACTGAAGATGATAGCGGCGTCGATCAACCCATCGAAATGGTCAATTGGTTGGATCGTGATCTCAGAGGCAATCTCAGCATCACGACAAGTCTCAAAGAAATCACGACCACCTTTAACTTCATGGTACTCTGGCAAATATCTCCCAGCTTGTCTCATGATCCATACTGGAGGTCTCTCGACCTTTTCTCCACGAGCGGCTCTAAGAATCAAGTCGTTCTTGAGCGGCACAAATTCCTCTATATCGGTCATGTTGGTATTCGGTTTGGTGTCTTGGTCAAGTAAGATTTATGCTTCAACTCCTCAAACCAACTTTTCCTCGTTTAAACAGAGATCGTCAACTTCTAATCCTCTTTCAGCAAAAATAAGCCTGGCGAGTGAAAAAAAAAAAAAACCAAATCTGGTATATTGCTTCCAAAATCCAAATTGGGTAGTCTATCTAGTCATCTGCTTATTTGGGAAACTGGGGGCTGGATGTGTCATTTAGATATTAAAAACCAAACATCACTTTGCATTTCACACAATTATCAAGAGGAAGTGAGATGTCTGACGGGGAACCAGGGATCATCAAAGCGTTTTTCAGATCCACATTTGGGTTCCGGAAGACGACTTTGTCGTTATTGGTACTCTTATCGTATTTCGGTTCTATCGTTCTCACTGGATACTATGAAAACAGAGCCTTGTCTGTACCGCAACCAGAGCCGTCCTTGTTGAGCTCTTCATGGTTAGATTTGCAGATAATAACTAGGACGCCTCATCCTTACGACTCACATGCCAATGACCTGGTCCATGATTATATCCTTCAAAGAGTGAAGAAATTGGCCAAATTGCAAGACTACATTGAAATTTCAGATGGGTTTGGTGAACAGTATATTTTCAAGCAGAAGGATGTCTTTGACCCAGATAGCACAGCAAACAGAATTCTTTATTTTGAAGGTGGCAACGTCTTGGTTAAGATAGCTGGAAAGAAACCAAGTCTTGAAGGTGTCTTGATAAGTGCTCATTATGATAGTGTACCAACTGCTTATGGAGTTACAGACGATGGTATGGGGATTGCCTCAATGCTTGGTATATTGGAACACTACGCCACTACAGGTGAACAACCTTTGAGAAATATTATATTCAATTTCAACAACGACGAAGAATTTGGTCTTCTTGGTGCCACAGTGTTTCTCGAACATGAGTGGTCTAAATTGGTGGAATATTTCATCAACCTCGAAGGAACTGGTGCTGGAGGCAGAGCTATCTTGTTCAGAGCAACTGACAATGGAATCACCTCTTACTATAACAATGTGAGATCTCCCTTCGGTAACTCCATCTTCCAACAAGGCTTCCAAAGCGGACTCATCAGAAGTGAGACTGACTACAAAGTGTACGCTCAAAACGGTATGAGAGGTGTCGATATTGCCTTTTACAAACCAAGAAATCTTTATCATACCAAGTTCGATAACATTCAAGGCTCTTCAAAAGGTTCTCTTTGGCATATGCTTTCCAATTCTTTGGACTTGTTGACCAGCTTGAGTAATTCCGAAGGTATCAGTACTGATACTTCTCCTTCAGCCTTTTTCGATGTGCTTGGATTAGTCTTCTTCAGCGTATCAGTAGACACTTTATACGTCTTGAACATTCTTGTCTTGACTCTTTCACCAGTCATCAATATTGTGCTTTTGATGATCGTTGGGAAGAGAGGTACATGGCATGTGAGCTTCGGTAAAGGTTGGTTGAGATTACCAGTAAGTATCGTTGCCTCATCATTGGGTGCTCTGACATTGTCAAACTTCATAAGCAGTTATAATCCTTTGGTGTTAGGTAGTGACTGGTTGTCAGTCTTGATTTCAATCACTTCATTCTTCATCTTGATCAATTACTTGATCATTAATTTTGTCAGTTGGTTGAGACCTGTTCATGATCAAAAATTGATCTTCCTCTTGGAACTCAGTTTCTTCTTATGGGTTCTGTTGATTGTCTCCACCGTTAGAGTTCATTTGTATGGTATGTCTGGAGAGTATGGAATCACCTTGATTTATTCTTTGGTATCACTTGCAACTATCTTTGGATTATTGACATTAGTCTTCAAACCAAAGCAAAAATTCAAGAGAGTGTCCAGAATCTCATATGGAGCCACATCAGTCGAAAACAACACACCATCAATTCTGTCTCCTGGTACTTCGAAGTCTGCACAAAATAATCACAGTGCTGATGAAGATGAGAATCTGGATGAAAGAGACTCGCTTCTCCAGTCAACCAGCCATGATGCTGAGACTAGAGCAGAGGAGCCTGATCAAGTGGAAGAACCTATTGATGAAGGATACGGTGAATCTGAAGAGAGTTTCAACTATAAAATCAAGTCAGCTGCTCTCAAGTCGTTTTCATACGATTGGTCGATCCAATTTTTGTTGTTTGTGCCATTATCGATATTTATCTCTTACAGTCTTGGTGAATTGGTGATGCAGGGTTTGAATTACACTGGCCAGGAGTCGAATTCACTGGTTATTTCTACATTCAAGTTGCTTTCATATTTCCTGATATCGCTCGGGTTACCCTTGTTGCCTTTCATCCACAAATTGAACTTCTTCTTATTCAATGTGGTTCTGTTTGGATTTTTAATTGGAGCTGCGATCTCGCTCTATCAAGATCCTTTCAACTCTCACAGTCCTTTGAAGATATCGTTTGTTCAAACTATTGATCTTTCGTCAGGGTCTTCTGAACCGTTGGCTAGGGTCTCTGGTAAAGGTGATTATGTGGAGCAGATACTCAAGGATATTCCCTCAATTTCAGGATCAAGCAATGCACCAATTTGCAATACCAATCTCCAAGGAAGAACTGAATGCTCATATGACTCTCTTAGACCATGGTTGATCGATGGTACAGTTGATGATAACGATTTGGAGAGTTATTTGAAGATCGAGGTCACCCATAATGATAACAATAAAACTGGAGACACACCTTCGTCTCCGTTTGCACCATTATCGGCTGATATCAAGATTTGGGCCCCGGATAACAGAAACTGTGTGATAAACTTCAACTCTACCAAATACGACTCTTCTAAGAAATCTACGGATAAGTCGTTGAGTTCGCCTGTCAAGACTTTGAAGATCTATCACGACGGTGATGAATACGTAATGCCTAATGCAACCATTCTGAGGCGAAGTCAAAATATCGTCTCCACAGATGCTCTTGGAGTAAGAATACCCTCGGGACCATCTTACGACCCTGTTGAAGGTGTTCATTATTTCAAGATTCTGGGGGGTGTTGATGATTTCCAGCTTCATAAGGTAAATTTTACATCTCCCTTCTATCATATTGGTCTTGAATGGTTTCCTGAATTCGAGTTCGTCTCGGATATTGAACAAGATGAGTCTCTTTCGAACAATCTCGGTGTCACAGTGACATGCTACTGGGGTGAGTATGAAGCTGAATCGATCATCTCTGATGCATCTGGAGTACCTACTTCTCAGAGAAAAATTCCAGCATTTGACGAATTATTGCATTTTGCTCCAGACTATGTCGCTGTTTCTAATTACGGTAAAGGGCTCGTGGTGGTGAAGAATTATGTAGAGCTTTAATGTTGAATTTGTATTATTATTTAATCTTCAGTTCCACTAGTGAGTCCGCTCAGCTCAAGCTCATCGCCTGAAAAAAAAAAAAAATTCTAGGTGAAAAATTTCAGAAAGTCAAGAAGGCAGATCTAATTGAATCAAGATGGGTTCTAAGAAGAAGAAGACCCAGAAGCAAAAAGATTTTGTTGTATGTTATAGATATCAAGCAAGAAGTTAATAAATTACTAACAAAGACCCTTTCAGAAACCCAAATTGAAGGTCGGTAAGACCGCACCTAAAGCGTCTAATCATACAGACACATCGTTTGTGGCTAGGACGATCTCAGTGCCGCACCAGTCGCTCAACAACCGAGGCGACGTCTCTAAACATCATGTTGGTTTACCTGGAGAACTGAAAGATGTCAATTTGACCCGTCAACTTTCCTTGACAAAGCACCACTCTCCTATCACGAGAAAAGAAGTGCTCATATACATCGAACAACACCTTCCCTCGAACCCTTCCTCATATAATGGCATATTGAACAGCATCACCCCTTTGATCATCGACCAATCGCAGTCCGTGCGAGCCACTTTGGTATCGCTTTTGAACTCCATTGGTGAGAAACATCCTGGTTTCATCGAATTACATGCAAGATCTCTTGTATTGTTCATCCACTCAGCTATGACCCATATTCAGGTGCCTATAAGAAATGACTCCACAAAGTTTTTACAAGTCTTGATAGACTACGGCCATGAATCTTTGGTAAAGAGTTCTTTTGTGAAGACTCTTAGAGCTTTTTGTCAGATTTTGAACTGGCAGTTGGATGTCGATAGTAAAAAATCTTTGAGTCTTGCAGTGAGCACTTCGTCTCTTGTTGGAGGATCTGCTAAGCTGGCAAGAGTATCTCATTTGAAAGTGCTACACAAGTTTTTGAATGCTGGTGTTTTCACTGCTGAATCTAATGGAGAGGAAGAAGTTTACGATGC
Organism: Nakazawaea molendinolei; assembly: GCA_030569155.1. Taxonomy (NCBI): domain Eukaryota; kingdom Fungi; phylum Ascomycota; class Pichiomycetes; order Alaninales; family Pachysolenaceae; genus Nakazawaea; species Nakazawaea molendinolei. Next base: position 577,662 of record JAJMKB010000002.1, read on the forward strand.
CATACATCCTTTGACAAGTGTTTACATGATTCCTACAGTTCCTCAACCGTATGCTCATTTGAAACTTTTTGTAAACGAGATGACTTCCAATATTGTCACCACGTCACAGAATGTTGATTTGAATTCCATCAATACAGAGGATGTGGAGACAAGAAGAAGAGCACTTGTAGAATACTTTGGGAAACCAATCTCAAAAGGTTTGAATGATTTCATCAAAGAAGGAGGAGAGGTTGGTCAGGAACTGAAGAGTGTTTTGGTGACATTGGAGAGGGCTATAAAGGAAGATCAAGAGGTTGCTGAGTAATTTAGCTTTCGTTATGTTCATGATGATAAAGAACTAGAAGTGATTAGTGAGGTGTTTACCTTTCAATTGAATGTTGTGAAGTTGATAAGCGAGGGATATTTGATGAGTTTCGGATAATAAGAAACTTTCAGTAAGGTTGTGTCACTTATTTTAATTTGAATTGGAATAGGTGATAAAGCTTCAAGAGCTAAATTCAAGAGCTCAAGAGTAGATCGAGATTTACAAAACGAACAAATTGGTTTTCACTGAGACTTCATGATGTGACAAAAATTAAAAGCTCAACAACCTGTCCAATATAGCAAGTTGCTAATTGAGACAACACTCTCTGACTCCTTCTTCACAACTAACTGAACCACTTAGACTCCGATACATAGACATAAAGATTGGTCATATTTACACGACCTTTTCAGCAAAAGATATTTTGACATCTTTGATAGTAAAAATCAATTCTTCGCTATATCAAGAGATGAGTTTGAGAGCGTTGAAAAAGCTCAACAAGCAGTCATTGCTGGATGATTTGGAACGATATGTTGCACCAGTCTCTGAAGATGAAGAGTCGGAGGAGGAAGAACAGGTGCAACCAAGAAAAGTGAATGCTTTCGCTCTTCTAGGAATGGACGATGAAGAGGATGAAGATGAAGCAGAGAATGATGATGAAAATATTGAAAAGGATACAAATGAAGCTGAAATTGAAGTCCAAAGCGAGCCAGAAGTGTCACCAGTACCTGTTTCTGCCCCTAAGACTACTAAAAAGAAAAAGAAGAAGGGTAAGAAGAAGAAAAGTACACCTAAAATGGATCAAGTCGAAGAGAACAGTGATGATGAATTGGATAGAATATTGAACGAGCTCAAGATCAAGGAGCAAGGAGCATCTCTGCCACAAGGATTAGAGATTGTAGAAGACGAAGATATGGTGGAGGACAGAGACCGTGTAGAGACGGTCGATGACTCTTTCATGTACTTCACAGTGGGTAAATTCGAGAAATGCTTGAAACTAATCCAAGTGGACCCCATCAATTTGGACCCTGACACTGAGTTCAAAAATTTGTTCGGGGCGGATCTTTCGAATTCGGCGATTGAGGATGCAGACACGACCTCTTCCACCTCGATGCCTCCAGAGTTACTTCTGCAGATCAAAGAACTTGCAAAGAGGATGAAGAATTGGGGAGGTAAAGATCGTAGAACTGTGCCTGGATCGGCCAGAAAGTTGACTTTTGCCAAAATTAGAGATGATTGGATTCCTTCGAGGCATCGTGTTCTCACGATGGATGAGCTTGACACTCGAGAAGTGGTTCAGATGAAGTGTGAAAACTCTGAAGATTGGACTGGAGTTGTTTCCAGTGAAGTTCAAAGAGAACACAATCTAGGTGTAAGATATTTCGGGTTCAAGAGAAACATCGAGAACAAAGAGTTGAATACAAGAGTTTATCTCTCTCTTACTCGAATGCCCGACCATGAGGGGATGATCAGGTTGTTACAACAGAATCCTTACAATGTAGAGATCATTTTACTGGTTGCAAGTATTTTGTTCAGACAAGGTGATAAATCCAACTCTAACGGTCTTTTGGAGAGAGCCCTCTTCGTTTTTGATTGGGGTTTGAAACAGAACTTCAAGATTGGTAGTGGATTGATGAGATTACCGTACGAGTTCTTCTTGAACAGACAATTCTATTTGAGTTGTTTCAGGTACATCGAATTACTCACTCAGAGATCAACTTTCTACACCGCATTACAGTATTGTATCTTCATGTTATCTTTGAACCCAACTGAGGATCCAATTGGTGTCAGATATTTCATCGATTTCTACGCCATTATGAGTGGTGAGTACAGATACTTGATCAATTTCACCGAATCACCGTTGACAACAACTTATATCGATTGGATGACTCCAGGACTCTGTTACTCCAAAGTGTTAGCTTATCTTCTCTGGGATTACGAAAAAAACGAGGACAAGGCCAAATTGGCCTTGAAAGAAGCTTTCCAATTATACCCTTACACGGGTCTTCGCTTACTTGAAGTCGTTGGCTTGGACGATACAAAATCCCTGGACCAGTTGGACGAAGAACCTTCAATTTTCGACAAGGTAGCAGCCGAGGCTTATGTAATCAGAGCCCCAGTGATGTGGGGACAGAATCCAAAAGTGCAGGCCTTCGTAAGAAACGAGTTGACTCAATTGATGGCTCAAAAAGGTAGTGGACAGCAAAAGGGTTCTTTCTTCTCTTCTTTCTTCGGACGTAAACCCGCTGTTGAGGAGAGAAGTGTCCCTGTTAACTTGATCAGACATGTGATCTTGTCTGGAGAGTCAAAGGTGATGGCCAAGTTACCACAAAACTTCTGGGATGAGCACAAAGAGAGTACCTATGAGTTTGATGTGTTGCCTCCTACAACGAGCCACTCTACGCATTTCGAAGATGAGATCAATGAACAGTTGATGGAACAGTTGATCGCTTTCCAAGGAATGGATGAAGATGAGATAGCAGATCTCTTGGGAGATATGATAGCATAAATACATTAATAGAGTCAGAACTTTCTACTCTGTAGCTGTACTATAACTAAACTGTATCTACATTTCACTTATTGTAAAGCGTGGAAGTATTTTCTATTTAGTAAATGAATTGAAAGATTAGGCATTGATGTGCAACTCCGTTGTTGGTTTAGTGACAGCACCTAACAAAAGATCGACAACAGCACTTTCCTTGGACTTTGCTGTCTTTACAATCTCTTCAATCTCACTCTCGACAGCTTTTTCAGCGTTGGAGTCAGCAGCTTTGTTCTCACCAGAATGCTATAATGGTTAGTATATATCTAAGCCGGTATTCCAAGTGTTTAACTTACTTCAGCTTCAAATTGTTTCAATTCAGCTTCTTTCTTGGCCTTGTATGCTTCAATTTCCTTAGCAGCATCAGCCTTAGCAGCCTTCAACTTCTGAGTACGATCTGATCGGGTTTATTAGTATCACTGCTCTTCTCACTTGATAACGGTATACGTACATTGTCTGGCCTCAGAGACAATCTCATGGGCGTTCTTCTCAGCTTTTAAAAGGGTTTGAATTCCAGACTGTTTCCAATGTTAGTATTATCACTGGTGTGCAATGATATCGGTAGCTACTCACCATTTTGGTGTATTGCAATAGGTTAATTGATGTCAACTTGTCAAGCAGCCAATTTCTTTCAACTACAAAAAAGCTGTTCTTGATCTACGATGCACGACTTTTTCGAGGTAGTGCATTGAGGGCGGTGTTTTTCTGAGTTTGATATGCAGTACACGACTATTTTGATCGTGCAGGTTTTTTTATAAATTTTTAAGTTGACAAGAGATGAGATCGAATAAAAGTGACTAGTTATTAAATGGAGGCAAATGAGAATACAACTGTACTTACAAGAGCCGAAGACACTGTGACTCAGGATATTTCAGTGGTGCTATGTGAGGTATGCGGATCGAACGCTTTTAAGTATAAATGTCCAGCTTGTAACACTCGTAGTTGTTCCTTGGAGTGTGTGAAGAAACACAAAGTTACAAACAATTGTACCGGTGTCGTTGATCTGACCGCCTACCTTCGAAAGAATGAGATCTCAGAGATAGAAGTTAACAGAGACTACAACTTCCTATTAAATGTGAATAGAAGGCTCGATCTCGCTAAGAGCGATGCTCGCAGATCGAAACCTATGAGTCTGAATTATGTCCAGCAGAGAAACAATAGAAGAGTGTTCACAAATGCATTTGAAGACGACAATGTCTCTGTTAAAAGAGGTGTCAATGTGAAGCATCTCCCGAAAGGTATGAGTAGATCGAATCAGAATAAGACAGGTTTCGATAAGAAGAAGAATTGTTTTAATTGGACCATTGAGTGGTTGCTCGTGGATAATGATATTTCTAAAGTGTTAAGAAGCTTCACAAGTTATAAATGTAACGAAGCTTCCAAATTGATAGAATGCTTTCCAAACAAAAATTTCACAAAATTCATCCAGGCATTAAACAACGAAGAATCTTCAGAGGAGTCTATGAAATTTTACTTCTATCTTAAGAATTACACCAAAAAGAGAAACGAACAATTGATCAGTTTGGATGAGACCCATTTGATAGCTGATATCTTAAGAGGTAAAACTGTCTTGGAATTTCCAAGCATATACGTTTCTACACAGAGCGACCACAAGGTGAATAATGATGGTTCAGATACGAGTTCCGATTCAAGTTCACAGTCAAGCTCTGATTCGGATTCGGATTCCAGTTCTGATTCTGAATCTGATTCGAATTCTGAGTCGGATATTGATGAATCAGATGCACCTGAGGAAAGCTCAACACTGGCACCTCCTTCTGAACCACAGCCGTTACAAAATGACTCTCTCCTGCAGTCAGCAGCTGTAGTTGAATTCGCAGAATCTGGTGAACTCTCGAGTCAACCAAGTGCATAGAATACTCACTCACATTAGCATTTCACACTGTCATATAGCTTTCTCATCGAGCTTAGATATAAACTCTCAGCAAGAAATAAGTATAGCGAAAAGCACTAATACTTTCGAAATCTCCTTCAAAGAACTTCAAAGAAGTGAAATTATGTGAATCTTTATTTGCTAACCACTTTCAACCCTTGTGATCCATGTGATCCTGTCTGATCAAAGAACAACACCCCCAATATAGTCGTGCACCACGTCATCAATTCCAAAAGAGGAAACCAGATCTTATCGAGCATTTTACGAAAAAAGACCAAAAGTGAAAAATTTCAACTATTTGTCGAACACTTCACCAAAGACAAGATGAGTTTAAGACAATCTGTATGGCGTTTCTCTGTTTTCAGAGCCGTTCCTCAACGTTCCTTTAATACCTCTGTTCCATTATTGCTGAAAAAACAAAAAGGAGGTAAAAAATCTGAAGCTGTTGAACCTGAAGTCGAGATCATCGATACCAAGAAACTCTTAGAAGAAGCTACCAAAAAATTCGATGAAGTTGTTGAATTACATCAGAAGAAGATCAATGAGATCAGATTGGGCAAATCCAATCCTAAGATTTTTGACAAATTGCAAGCAAAAATAGATGGTGAATTATTACCTTTCACCTCTATAGCTCAAACCACTATAAAAGGTGGTCGATTCTTAAACGTTACAGTCTTCGACCCATCCCATACCAAAACTATAGTAAGCACCATTCTTGCCTCTGGTCTCAATATGACCCCAGAGGTGGATAAAGGCAATCCTCAATTGTTAAAAGTGTCTTTACCCCCACCAACGCTGGAGACCAAGAAGCTGACTTTAAAGCAGTTGAAAGAAAATTTCGAAAATTTCAAGAGTAACCCCCACAACAAACACTGTTTAGCACATGTGAGAACTCAGTACCTCAAACACACCAAGAAGGGTAAAGTAGATGAATCTATAAAAAAATTTGCTGCAGACTTCGACAAGATGCAGAAGAAATACACAGATGCTTTGAACGATCAGTTCAAGACCGCTGAAAAGAACTTACTTAAGTAGTCACATGTAAATAGGTAATGCAAAAGATTAACTAATCTATAAGCTTGTATGTAATTTTGATGCTTAGCGGTTAGCTAGCGTTTTTGGCCAACGTGAAAGTGGCTTTCAACAGTTCCCATTTACTGTTGTGATATCCTGAAGTGTTCAAAGATCTTACAAACCTCCATGCTTTTTTCTCGTCCTTGATGGGGTAATCAACAGGTGCCGGAATCTTTGTCAGGATAAATGGGAATTTGTCGTAACAGACTGACTTAGCAGCACAGAGTCCTTGCAAACCTTCTTCACCTCCAAATTTACCGTATCCAGATTTCTTGACACCCCCAAATGGTAATTGACACACATAGAAAGTTGCAAAATCGTTGATGGCAACGTTTCCCGACTTCAACTTATTTGCAATGTAATTACCAGTCTTGAAATCTTTGGTGAATACAGAGGATCCTAATCCGTAATCTGTAGAGTTGGCAATCTGTATAGCATCTTTGATGCTTTCAGCTTTGATCATAGTTAACACTGGACCAAAGACTTCATTTTGAGCTATATTCATCGATGGTGTGACATCACACAACAAAGTTGGAAGGAAGTAATGTCCTTGAGGATAGTTTGGGTGTTGATATTTGTGTCCTCCATAGAGTAATCTAGCACCTTGCTTGACCGCATCTTGTATAGTGTTTTCCAATTGGCCAAATCTGGCATCTGTGATAATAGCTCCCATATCGAGATCTTCTAACTGATCAATATCAGATCCTAGTCTCAATTCAGTGATTCTTTTAGACAAGATCTCTACCAATTGATCGTAAACTTTAGGCAAGGCGATAACTCTCTCGATACCGATACAGTTCTGACCAGAACTCTGGAAAGTACCTCTCAATATGATAGAAGAGATAGCATCGACATCTTTGATATCATCACAGATAATAACCGAGTCTTTACCTCCCAATTCTACAACTACTGGTGTCAAAGACTTACCAGCTGCCTCCAACACTTTGTGTGCAACAGGTTCAGAGCCAATAAATGTGATATGAGACAACCCACTATGAGAAGTCAAATAATCTGCATCTTCTGGCCAACAACACACCAATTGAACTAAATTAGGGTCGTGTCCACAGGCACCAAGAGCTTCTTGAACAATTGACATGAAGAATTGAGAACTCCATAACACTTGCTCCGAGCATTTGATTATACAACCGTTACCGGTGTATAAACTGGCAATGACAGGACCCATCAAGTTATGGAATGGATAATTCCAAGACACTAAAGCTGCAACGACACCCAAAGGTTCGTATCTCACTTCAGCTTTCTTATATTTCATGAACAAATTGGAAGGACCTGGTCTCGGAGAGATACTCAACAGTTTCTCACCATTTTTCAAGATCCAGTTGATCTTCTCCAAAGTTACCAAGATCTCACCCAAAGAGGCATCCACCATAGTCTTACCGGAATCTCTACAGGCTACTCTCACTATTCCCTCCTGATTGTCACAGATGAACTCGTTCAAAGTCTTCAACACTTGACGACGTTGAGCAAAAGATGTCTTTGACCACTGTCTTTGAGCGGTCTTGGAGTTAAGAATAGCATTGTCGATATCTTCTCTTGAAGATGATTTGAATTTACCCAAGAATTGACCTGTAGCTGGACAGTAGCATTGGATGAAAGAGGGTTCCTCTGGGTTCCTGAGATCAACTGGGAATAAACGCTTACCCTTCCAATGGGGCTTTGATTGTTCTGGGAATTCGATCTTCAACTTCACAGGTCTCTCAATGTTGTCCTGCTTAAGAATTCTGGAGTATAAGAATATCACCAAGGGTAAAACGGTGATAAAGAACGAGATCGATATCTCAACTGGAAGATACTGAGACGTTGTCAAATGGTTGGATATGGAGTCGAACAAATCCATATTAGACACGAACAGAGAATGATCGAAGAACGAAGAGTTCAACTGGGAGAACATCACTGCAAGTTCAGAGTAATCTAGAGTCATTTAAACGACTCAATTCTCAAATGGTCTGATGAATTGTGAAACCCTCCAAGGTGACATTTTTCAGCTTCGTATAAAAACATGATTCTAGCCTTCCGTATTGGGAAATTCTAATTTTGGTTTTTGCGGTGTGAGAGCGATGACTTCCCTTTTGAGCTGCTTTTACTCTTTTGTGTCTTTGTGTATCCCTTTTTTTCAAAGTTGGTGATGTTTCACAATAACTTTTAAAAAGACCAATGGCTATTGAAGGAATGGCTAAAGATGTTGAAAGAAGAAGCCAGCTATCAGCTGACTTATTTTCTGTGAAATCTTTGAAGGGTCCAACTTATCAGAATCCATTTTTAAACAGTCAACTGCCCTATGGAAGAGCGGGCACACTGAGAGGTTCTGTCTTCAAGATGAGAAATGGGTCCAGAAATATGGTAGCGAATATTTTGCAAAGCAAACTGATTCTGAGAAGTGCGGGTAGTGATACCATTAATTGGAGAAGCCAAACAAAGGGGTTGACTTTATCAACATCACCGATTCAACTATCAACCATTACATCACCAAAACTAAGCATCAACTTCCAGCTGAATTCTGACAGAGCTGCTTTTCAAATTTACAACATAGTGGAAGAACTCATCGACAGTGAGAGAAACTATTTGAACTCCCTCTTTTTGTTGGAAAACAATTACATCGAACCCTTGCTCGAAGCGTACCAAAAAAACTTGGGGGTTCCTATAGTCTTGATAGATGGATACATTCAGATCTTGATCCAGATACATTTTGAATTTTACAACCGACTTCAAAGCGAATATCTTGTGATGGCTCATTTTGAGTTTAACGAGCAATCAGAAGAACATGATTCTCTTATTAGCTTTGCGGACAACATCGCTCAATTGATAGCCAAATATGCTATAAGCCCATACATTTATGAGCAATACTGTTTTCTCAATCGTCAAATAGTTGATCTAATGACCACTTCAGATGCGAAAGCGGACCTCTTCCAGAACTATTCTAAAGCTAAGAATGCATGCGAACTTTTCACCGAATCGTCTCAAGATCAAAATCAGAAAATGGATCTCTCATTCATATCTCTCTTCCAAAAACCAATTGCTAGAATTGCAAAATACAAATTGATTTTAGAGAACTTGAGCAAGTCAATTGAAACTCCGGCAAATGAGTTAGCCGTTTCTGGTGTCAATCATGGTTTGCAAATTGTGAAGGAAAAATTGACCGAAATCAATATGAATGTACGAAAACATGATCAAGACTTGTCAAGATTTAAAACAATTTTCGAGTCCTTGGACTGCTACCCTCCCAATATACAAATTTTGAAGAGCTTCTTTAGAGACGATCGTCTCAGTGACAACTTTGGTTTTGAATGTTTTGGCAATCCAATTCTCTGTGGTTGTTTAGGCTTGATAGTCATGTCATCAAACTGTGTGCCAAATTTCAATTTTACAGGATGCCTTCTATTCAAATCCCACATCATCGTTTTCGATTGCAAATCACAAGAGCATCAATTTGAAATCAAATTTATGATTCCATTGTGTTGTTGTAAATTAATCGATGAAAACGATTTTGAGGGGTTAGTATGCCCTAATGAGCCATCATTCAAATTGATCTTCGAAGATAATTTTCTGCTATATGAGTTGTTGTTTATCACGTCCAATCAGTTTGAAAGAGATATTTGGACTGAAAAATTCAACCTCTTGATCAACGAAGTGAATGGTCCTTACATTTTTGACTATAGTATGAGTGAAGAGCGCTTACTCATATACTATTTTGGAAAATTAACTCCTTATGATGTTTGTCTTGAAAAGTTTGGAGCCAAGAAACTCGGTTCCTTCAAGACAAATTTCAATAACTGTTATTTCAAAGAATTGTTCATTTTGAATATTGATTGGACCAATGATGTTGCATTTGTGCAGGAAGTCTCACAAAATCAGTTCATTTTATCAACAAAAAGAAGAGACAAAATTGGTTTACACAACCAAATGGCAATCTACTGGTCTGACGAGTTAAAAGTAAAGCCTGAAGCTAAAACTAAGGAAGAACTGACACATATCAAAATTAACAGAGAACGGAGCTTGTTCAGACGAGCTAGTCTGGTTTTGAAACATATACTTTAGTTTTCTTCTGGAAAATTATTATTAACTCTGTGTATTGTCAAGTGTTTTCATCAATTCGAGATAGCTTATCAAGTTATTAATGAAACTCCTATGTAATTAAAATGAGTGTAACCATTTTGGTGAATCAGTAAACCATTTAAGCGATTATGACCGAAAAAAAAATTATATATTATATAATATATAAATTTATAGTTCGATTCAAAAATATCACGTAGGTTGACTAACTAATTGGGTACCGAAGACAATAGGACAATAAGGCAAATGGACTACAGGTAAAAAACAAAAAGTTAATGTTTTATTCTATATTAAAAGATACAAATCACAGACCATTGGCATCGTTGGTGTCGGCATAACCTGAACCAAGGGCACGAACAGATGATTTATCTTCTCCGTTTTTCAAAATCTCCAAGATGACATCTTCCACGTTACTGGTACCGAATTGGTTGGATAATTCCAATTTACTGGCCTCTTCCAAAACACCCTCTGAACCACGGGTTCTATTTGTGAAAACTTTGAAAACGGAAACCACGTCCGATAATGGGACAGTGGAATCTTTCTTGTACTCTTCTAACGACTTTGGAGAATCGACAAAGGCAATGAAATCGGAATCATCTCCCTTGAGGAAAACTTTATGGCTACCTTGGGCACTGGCTTTGTTTGACATTTTTGATTTGTTTTATTGTTTTGATTTTCAACTGTGAATTAATACACTTGTTAACTAATGAGTTGTTAATCGGTAGAATCAAGTGATATTTCTCGGTATTTATACCGTCACTTTCGCAAACATCTCGGAACTTCTTAGAAGGTAGCAAGTTTCCTTAGCAAACCTCTTGCGTCATCGCAACCAATTTGGGTATTGCGCAATCAGGAAGGCATCGAAACCCGGGGTAGGTCGTGTATCGCAGATCAAAAAGAGATGTCTCTTGAAGAAAAGGGATACACGGCGGTTGATCGACATGATGTGAGGATATTGTTCCGTTTTCAAAAGATCATTTGATGGAAAGATGAGACTCACAAGTTTATTCAGTTTATTCTTGTTATTAGTATGTGGATATTCAATTGGGCTTTCGAGCATAGTCGGTGGATCTTGTTTAAACGCTGTAAACACTTATGGATTATCACAATTCCAGTGTACCTCAAACGATCTCGACTTGAATTGTCGCTGTTCTAATACAATATTCATGGCCTCTGTTCTCTCCTGTATTGAAGACCATTCTGAAAATTTTGTCCAGTTAACGGAAGCCTACATCTATCTCAAGGACATATGTACTGCTCAGTCAGGTAAGAAGATCTCCGTAGCAGAACTACGACGATTATTTGAGAACTCAACCCAATTGAGCACTGTTCAAACTACCTGGAATGAATCATCATCCGATCTCCAGCTTTTAAACGTCAACATTGAATCATACGACACATCGTTGAAATCTGTCACACAATTAGTGAATCACAGACGATGGAGTACCCATTTTGGACTGGCTCTTCTAGGATACTGGCTGCTAGTGGTGTCGATGGAGATCATATCCAATGTCATAGCCTGTTGCTTCCCCAATTTTAAAATGAGGGTTAACGGCAAAATAGTTGGCTGGATTCGAAAACATTTACTTATTCCTCATTTGATCACTTCACCCTTGAACACAAATGATAAAAATTTCCTACTGAGGTTTTTTATAAATTGGGCAAAAGCCCTCCCCCCAAGAATTGAAGCTATTGTTGTTCTCATTTATTTCTTGCTCACTGTGGTGTTCTCCGTTCTTTGTTATCAACGACAATCACCAAATACCATTTTCCCCACTAGAGAGAGCGAATTGTTGATCTTGATAGCAGATCGATGCGGAATAATAGCTATTTTGCAAATACCATTATTATTCGCATTCGCTGCAAGAAACAATCTTCTCATCTACTTCACTGGCAAAAATTATAGAAATTTCAATTTGTATCACAGGTTAGTTTCAAGAATCGTCTGGATCATGCTTCTTGTACATGCAGCCTTATATGTCCGCTATGCAATAGTGAATCATAATTATAAAGAAAGATGGGGACTCAAGAAATGGAGGTGGGCAAACGTTTCAATCATTTGTTGCAGTTTTGCAATATTGGTCTCGTTCCGTCCATTGAGAAAGAGGTTCTATGAATTTTTCAAAGCATCACATCAACTCTTTGCATTATTGTTTCTAATTGGTGCTTGGAATCATTGTAAAACGCTTGGTTGGATGCAACCACTCTATGCAACAGTTGCACTATGGGCATACGATCATCTGGTAAGGTGTTTGAAAATTATATTAAGTGGTGGAGTCATGATGGCCAACTGCGAGCTGATACTGGACAGAAAGGCGTTGGACAACAAAGTCCACTCAATCAGGATAACCATCACTCATTCTGGGGCTTGGAGATGCTTCCCTGGTTGTTATGTGTACCTCTATTTTTTGAGAGCATCTATGTTTTGGCAATCACATCCGTTTACCTTGTTGGAACCCACCAAAATTGAAAATGGAAATCAACTTGTAATGCTAGTCAAAGTCAAAAAGGGAATAACTGAAAAGCTAGCACAGGTCTTAAATCAGTTTCCTGAGAGAACTTTGGCAATTCCAGTGCTAGTTGAAGGTCCTTACAACACCCCCATTCCCTTCAGGTCTTATCAGAACTCTATATTTGTTGCAGGTGGAATTGGTATCACTGTGATCTACACTCTTGCACTGGATTTGATCAAACAGTACAGAGCTGAAATGATCCGAGGGGAAGGGAACCGGAGAATAGATATTATTTGGATAACAACAACCGCGGAGAATGTCGAATGCTTTGCCAATGAAATGAAGGCGTTGAGCGAGACTTTGTTTGCCAATATCACGATTTATGTCACCAGAGAGTTAAGCTATTCTAAATCTGTTGTCGACGAGGCAACTGTTGACAAAACTAGTGGGGATATTGAACTTGGTAGTCTCACACCATGCGATCACCTGCAATCTCCAGCAGGGTCAGAATTATCAGCCAGACAAATTCTAACCACCGATATCTTTGATGGTATTCTTCCCAAAATCGACGTCATTTTTGACAGACCAAATATATTAAGTTTGGTGACAGGAATGATAGAGGAGATAGATGGCACATTAGCAATTGTAACATGCGGTCCCGAAAGAATGAACAGAGATATGAGGAAAATAGCAGCAACAGCTGTCGGTGCTCCTGACAACTCCAGGGTGGACTACTTTGAAGAGCAATTACTTTGGTAGTTTGTGTATCACTTCCAGTTCAAAAACTTCTTCAATTCCTTATTGAACTCGTCCCAATTGTCAAAGTATAAATTATGACCACTCTTTGATATTATTTTGAAATCTGAATTAATTCCATGCGACTGCATCTTTGCACTGGAAAGAGATCCAATTGAGTTGTACATGAAATCAAATTCACCGAAAAGCCATAAATTTTTTTGAGTTTTCAAATTTTGGATTCTATCAAACATCGGATATTTACCAGTGACGTTAGATGCGAAAATTTTCATAATCAAATGCTCCAGATTTGATTTCAACATAATTGAGTTGTATAGGTAATCAATAACTAACTTGAGGTCCTCTGTACTGTCAAAGTTGGACAAATTTCTCGATAATTTTTTGAAAAGATCTGTGTAGACTAATTTGTAACTGTAAGGACCCGCCAACCTCAAGAAATGAAAAGGTGAGATTTGCCAGATCCATAATTTTCTGAAAAATTCGGACATGATGGGATACCTTCCTAGAAAGTCGTAACTTTCACAGCTTATGCTTGGTTTGGCAATTATTCTCTGCTCGTTGGGATCGATATTTTTGAGTATAGGATTCGTTATAGCAAAAGGACCCCTTTCGACACCTCCTGGACTGACAATAACCAATTTTGAGACTCTTGTAGGGTACTTCAAAGCATACAGAATGGAAAGATACCCACCTAGTGAATGACCAAACAAGGTGAAGTTTTCGAGTTTGTTCTCAATTCTCCACAGCTCAAGCGAGTCTATGTAATAATCTTCGACTTTGGTGATCAACTTGAGCTGGTTATCAATATTATAATTAAGTAGATCTTTCGTGGAGATCTCGAAACTACTAGGCAATTTCAAAGATTTGTGAACATGTTTAGCATGGTCTAAATGAGATTTATCAAATTTGATCGGGAACTCCTTTGTACCGGGTAAATACCGAGAACAATCCAAATGAGACTTCGATGAAAGCCCAAACCCAGGGAGATCGAGAGCAAAAATACGGGCATCCTTCTGATTGCAAATCAAGTTGTCGAAATTTTTGTAGAATAAACCGGAAGCTGAAGCGTATCCGTGAATCATCACCAAATTTTTGGTGGTCTCCGCATCTTCAACATTACCCAGATCACCGTTCTCTATTCTGATCTCATTGAGATAGTTGCCTTTTCCATCGATTGAGACCTTGTTGTTACTGGCTTTCAAGTCTCCTACTTGCGACTTATAATAGCCGGGGAGTGTCTTGTTCAACAATGCATCTTGCTTCAATTGTAAATTGTGTAATGGTCTATAGATCAAATTGATCCACTGTTTAACAGCTTCGAGCAGTGTAATCTTTGGTTTCAAGTTCTTCTTCTGTAAAAGGTGCAATTTCGTCTCATCTGTAACAACTTTGGACGATTGAGATGCTTTTCTACTGGCATTGGCGTGGAATTGCCTCACAATGATCCGACAGTTCATCTTCCCCAGAATTTTGAAAACTTTTAAAATATGTCAAATATATCTTTTTTTTTATATATAATAGGGAGAAAGCTTAAGATTTGCAAACACCCCTAAAAAACACACCCACAGAATAACTTTAGTTAGATATGACAGTAGTGAAATTACAACGATAAGCTAAAAGCTCAATTGACAATTAATGAGACTAAACTATACTGTAAGAGACAAAAAGGAAATAAGAATAATAATAATAGAATGAAAGGTCTTGTTTTTAATGTGGGAATCAGATCTGGACAACTCCGTTTTCTTCGAAGTTGGCTCCGTTGATGACAAAGTCGATTTTCCATTTGATCTTAGGCAGTTTGTTTGATTCCGATCTCTTGGTAAGGTTGATGAATTGAGAGACACCATCATTGGTGAGAGGAGCGATGTAATTTCCCGATTGTGGTAACAATTGCAAATCCCATGATTTTGGTACTGCCAACATAATTTGCAAAGAGGTGACCGGTGAGGTGGACAAGTTTGAAAATAACGACTTTAAAGCAATCTTGGAGTCATTTTGAGAGATTTTTTCGAATTCAAATCTCAAGTGTGAGCTCTGGTTGACCAAAATCTTATTATTCGAACTTGTCAGCTGCAGTTGTGGAGGTGGGGACGACATCGAGTTGAAATCGAACTGGAATGGATCTAGTTGAGGTAATTGTGGCAGTGGAGGTTGTGGCAGAGCATTGATAAGACCACCAAATTGAGTGTTAGTAGGAGAGCCTAACAAAGAGTCTGTCAGTGGAGGTGGAGAGGACTCCAATGCTATGGAACCACCTAAACCAAAGAGAGGTTGTTGTGAGGACCCACCGTTTGAAGAGAAGTTCAAATCTCCCAACAAGTCGACCAAATCGTCTCCGCTGGACAGAGGCTTTGACGAGGCTGGTCCACTTGGAGCTGGAGACTCGTTGTCGTCGTCGTCACCGAAATCGATAAGATTCAAAGCAGAGGTAGTGGTAGAGCTAGCCATTGGATCACCACCTTTCAAAGCAATGTACTGGTTGATCAACGTGTTGATCTGGTCGTTCAAGTGTAACAAATCTGTGACAGTGTCGGCATCGTCACTTTCCTCTTCGATGATTTTCTGGATCTTTGGTTGGGCCACTTTCAAAGCGTAGTAAAGATCGTTTATTGTCGAATCATTGGCATCGATTTGACCAGTGTTAGAGGCATTACCAATCATATCGGTGAAGATCTCCACTTTCCTCTTCAACTTGTTGATATCTTCGGCCACTTTCAGTTTTGTCTGTTCCAACTGTTCTTCGTCTTTGAAACCTGACATGATCTTCATCAACTTGTTGGCTTCTTTCAAATCCTGTGGTCTACCACGTCTGATCAATTCTTGTAATTTGGCACTCTGAGCAATCTTTTCTTCTTTCTGGATCTCCTCGATAGATTTCAAATTATCACTTGGGTTGAGAACTGCTGCGTCCTCTTTCTTCAACTCGGGGAAGATGTATCCTTTATGGTCGAGCAATCTCCGCATGTCTCTGATGAATCCGAGATCCAGCTTATATCTGGAAGTCTTACAAAGGGTCTGAGTCCATTCCTCGATTAATCCCAAGATCAATCTTTGAGATCTCGAGTATCTAGGCGGAGGTCTCTCTGGGAATCTCTTCACCAATTCGTTGAGGAACTCCTTTCTGGAGATCTGAAGATGGAACGGATACCCACAGTTCTTGACAAGGATGTCGAGAAGTTGGATAGCGAGTTCCGAGACTTGCGGGTCTTTAGAATTGACCAACTTGACACAAACGACGGCGGCATGACGAGGGAGGGCACCTTGTTTCTCGTTGATCAAGTCACAGATCTCCAAGTTCAAGGCAAGGTCCGGTTGAGATAACGTTGGTCTACAAGCTCTTTCTATAACGATATGATTGATGCTTTTAAGGGTTAACAAACAGATGAGTCCCTGATCCATCGTCCAGCCCTTTGGACATCAATCGTTTTATCAATTGTTAGTAAGGTCCCATCAATTGGTTGTCTTATATATACTCACGAATACGTCTAAGAAGCTTGGGATTCGCATTTTGCAAATCCGAGGAGAACGAGGACATCGTTTTTATCTCTTGAGCTCTCTAATTGCAACGATCTACTCGATATCTTCAGTGACTTGTTCCAAAATATCTCCGTGTCCTGAGACTCAGCTTTTTCACCGTAAACCGGGGCTGTTTCTTGTCTCACCAGACTGGGGCTGCCGATTGGCACACGATCTGATCTAGTCTTTTGATCTCAGTTGCACGATTTATAAATTAATTGATGAGATCAATTTCAGTTGAAGAACAGCAACAAGTCGATTAGTGGCATCTTCATCAAGCAGTAATAATTCATCATTAGAAGATATCTATCTATCAGTTATCTCAGTATTAGCTAGACACCTTACCCTTAAACAGAGTGCGCCCCTCCCCAAAAGAAAAATTTTCTTCCTGGGGAATAAAATCAAACGACGAAAAGATCAAAAGATGGGTGACCACCTTGGTTTGAAGAGTAATTACGAGATGAAGGAGAAAGAGAGGGACAGCGGGAAGAGTACAAAGTCATTGTTGTCATCGAGTATTGCGCTGGCGCAGTTAAAGCAGGCACAAACAACAGGGTTGACGTCTCAACCGATAATGATAAAGGGTGCCAACGATGATACCCCGGAGGAGCCGCTGTTATTCGCTACATCTGTTGGCGATAATTACAGCGGGAGACTCGTACCTTCATCATCAACTATTTCCTTGTTCAGTTTGTCCAACGAGTCCACTGAAAATACCGAATCAACACTCCCGTTACAGAACCAACACAGCTTACAACAACAACAACAACAACAACAACAACAACAACAACAAGTGGTGCCCCCTCCTATCGCCTTTGAGAGGAAAAACTCCGCAGTATCACAACACAACTATACCTTACACAAACAAAGACATCAGCATTATATGACCTCGCTTACACCATTGTCGTCGAACTCCCTGACACCCAACGTTAAAAAATTCAGCATATCAGGGTTCGAGAAATCAACTTCTCCAAAACAGATCCCAAATTCTAATACCTTCCCACCGGAACCATACATCGAGCCTACCAGTCTTGGAGGTTCACCATCGATGTTCTACTTATCTTCGAAGACACCTCCAGCTTCTTTGAGCAGTCTGTCAAATTTGCAGAACTATGTCAAATTACAACTGCAACAAGTGGCTATACCGATAAGAGCTAGTGATAAATCTCCAGATTTAATCCCTATGGGCACTCCAAATGACATGCCTCCAATGACTCCATTGTTGTTGAACAACAATTTGGAAGATTTTAAGTTCACAACCACTTCCGAGAGAGAATGGGAATAGACATATGGTACACACTATGGGGTAGAAAGCTATCTATGAAAGAGTAAGATATCTATAGGACTCCAATCTCATCAACTTTGGAGACAAAAGCTATGCATAGAAGTTGATTAGACGAAGAAACTGGTATTTACGCTAAAGTACATTTTGTTGAACTGTTCCATGTGATGAGATTCTCACGCTACTCCATTTTTAGTAAATAAATACCGAGATGGTTTTGGATAAGATATCAGGGTCTGCGCAGCACTAGTGAGATATTGCATATTGAGATAGCTACAAAAAGAAGATTAGAAATACTGAGGTATCAGTTGAGAAAACTCAGAAGATTCTGTTAGCTCATCGGGGTTTCCATGAACAGATTACTAATGTTCGGGTGCTAGTTCCGTAGGCGATATGTTCCAAGTATGATATCAGATTTTAGTCGATTTGAGGTTACTAGCAGAGTTTGAATAAAGTACTGCAGAATAGTGAGACAACATCTACAATTACGATTGAGTTCAACAGATGGAAACTCTTTGCCAGCAGGGCGGTTGCAGAAGACTTATCAGGTATCAAGAGCGGTTACCAATCACTTATCTAGATCCCGAGTGTGTCAAGAGCATACGAGCGGTTGATAACCGGATCAGTGTAACCAATCATGGTAAAAAAGCGTTAGACGCTAATATGGGAAGGTTTAGGTTGAATTTTATTTATATAACAGTAATGGCGTTTACTAATCACATGTCTTATCGTAAAGCCGTGGCGTCTTTTTCTCCTAGCTCATCGCCGTCAATGCGATGTTTATCGGAGTCAGCGTTCGGCTGTCGTTTCCAAAAAGCTTGTCAGTTTCCGCAGAAAACGGTTGTCACGCGAAATCGCGTGGGAAACTTCTCCAGATTGGTGAGCCGCTAAAAAGCCGCCAGTATAAAAAAATTTGCATCGGAATCTTTCCCAATAAGCGTTAACAGTGCGCAGGGGTATCGATGGGATCTAATCGCAGTATTGTCGCTATTTGATTCGAGATCAGGCAATGATAGAGATAGTGATCGATAGATGTATAAATAAGTGATAGATTCGTTTTTGTGTATAGCAGTTATAATCGTAGATTCCACAAGGTAGAATATAGAGATCATACACATATTTAGAGATGGATTCGAGTATCTCCAAAAACGATGTCATCATCGATGAGTCAGCACAACCAAACAACGAGAAGGGAACACAACAGTTGGAACAGTTTGGTTACAAGCAAGAGTTGACCAGATCTTTCTCGATGCTTCAGTTGATAGCGATGGGTATTGTCACTTTGACACCATGTTCTGCTATTGCTAACACTTTGCAAGCTCCATTGGAAACAGGTGGGTCTCAGCTGTTGGTGTGGGGGTACATCATCGTCAGTGTCTTCACCATGATCGTCGCTGTCTGTTTGGCAGAGATCGGGGCTGTCTTCCCTTTGGCAGGTGGTCCTTTGTCCTGGAGTTATCAGTTGTCCTCACCAAGATATAGAGCTTTGACCAGTTGGTACACCGGTTACTTCAACATCTTTGCCCAAATCGCTTTCGCTGCTAGTGCCTCTTTCCAAGGTACCGTGATGATTTTGGGTATGTCCACATTGAAAAACCCAGAGTTCATGCCTGATAGATTTGTCTATGTTTTGGTATCGATGGGGTTCATCATCTTCTTCACCCTTACCAACATCTTCTTCAACAAGTACCATTCTGATTGGTCCCTTGGTTTGCTTATTTACAACGTCCTCACCGTCTTGGTCACTCTTATCACATTGTTGGCCACTCTGGACTACAGACACGATGGTAAATACATTTTCACCCATTACACAAATGAGACTGGTTTCTCATCTCACGGTTACGTCTTCATCTTGGGTTTATTGCAATCTGCTTACACTTTCACCGGTTACGATGGTGTTACCCATTTGGCTGAAGAAAGTACTGGTGATGCTTCTAAGTTGATTCCAAAAGCCCTTGTCACCGTTGTCGGTTCCGGTATCATCTACGGTTTCGTCTTTGTCATCATCATTTGTGCCGTCCTTGGTGATGCCGAATCATTGACTTCATCTCCAACTGGTTCCGCTTACATCCAGTTGGTCTTGAACTGTACCAAGAATGACGCTGCTCTGATCATCCTTTCTTTGATTCCAACTTTAGCTGCTCTTATTGCTGCAGAGATGATGACTTTGGCCAACTCAAGAACCATTTATGCATTCGCCAGAGACGGTGCTTTCATCTTCCCATCATTTTTCAGCAAAGTCTCTCCAAGATTCAATGTCCCAATCCCTGCATTGTTGTTTTCCATGGCTGTTCAAATCATCATTGTTATCTTGTACTTTTCATCCGATGTCGTTTTCAACACCATCATCTCGCTTTGTACCATTGGTCATGAATTGTGCTACTTGATTCCAATCATCTGTATGGCTGTTCACGGCCGTAGCAAGTTGCCAGCCAAGAGACCATGGAATTTGGGTAAATTGGGTTTGCCTTTGAACTTGATTGCCATCGTTTGGTTGTTGTTCATCTCCATCACCATGTTGTTCCCAACTCTTAATCCAGTCGATGCCGGTAACATGAATTACACCGTTGTCATCATGTTCATCGTTATTTTTTACGCCACCATCTTGTGGATCTTCCAAGGTCGTAAGACTTTTAAGGGTCCAAGTGATGTCATCGACATTGCCGAGTTATACGAGGAAGACGTTGATGTTATTGTCGGCTCTTCTTCGGCTGTCGAGACTACCACTGTCACCTCAGAAAAGACCCACAAATTTTAGTTGTTATGCCCAGTCATGTGTATTTTTCATTTTGTTAATCTAATCTACTTCTTCTGTTATTTCATACTAGTAGTGAAACCTCTTTAATTCTCTGTTTGAATTCAGCCATTAATGCTGCCGGTAACCCCCTTTTATTTAGCGTTAAACGCACGACCTTCCATGTCAGCAAAAAAAAAAAAACTGAACGAATAAGAGAAAAAAAATTAGCCGGAACGGACGCCAACAACAAAGCGTCATATAAGCTGGTACAGGAGCCGATTTAGAGCAGCTTTCCGGAAGAGCTCAGTTCGCGATCCATCAGATTTCCACCATGGCAGTTTCAGACGCCACTCGTTCCAACCAAGGAGGTGGCGTAGTGCCCCTGTCACTGGATTTGGTAAGTGTTCTTCTTACTCAGCTGTGCACCGTAGAAAGGTCGTGTGCAGAGGAGCCAATGTTCGGTGATGAGGACATACTAACCCTATACCAGCCACCAGTGGATAAGATAAGTAAGGAAGTCACCCTGAGAAGAAAGCAGCGGGCTGTGTAAGTATTCATATCAAGCTTTTTCGAGGGTAATTTAGTACTAACAATATAAAGCGACATCATCAAACTCAGAAAGAGAAAGTTATCAGAGTTGTACTTTGTGACCAAATCCCCATACATACCTATATCGGATCAAAAGATCTTAGAGTCACAGGGAGAACTCTTCAATTTCTTGAGTAAGAATGATCTTGAAGCAGGATACACCTTTGACGCTTCTAGCCTACCGCAATCGGTATCGAGAACACCATCAACTTCTGCTCCTGTAAGAAATAACAACACTCCACAGAGACAAGTAAATGCCAGGACACAACCAGTTCAAATGGCTTCCAGGAAAACTTCTAGCACAAGTATCTCTGTGTCCCCAGTACTGCAAAAAGTTTCTCCACCATTACAGCAAAGCACATCACCACAGAAATCTTCGGTTCCTTCATCATCTCCGCAACTGCAATCTGTGCAGTTACAAAACACGGAAGGTCCACCAAGAAAATTGCAAAGAACTGAATCCCCTATAGAGGTCAAAGAAGAGACACCCATGGAGTCAAGTTCGCAGCTTGAGGCTAAGATCGAATCAGATACGGAAAACAGAGAACAACAACACAGAGAACCTCCAAATAACATATCAAGAGTGCCCGGAGAATCTCAGCGTGATTCTGAGCCTCCGTTCCCTGTGCCTCCTATCTCTGCAGATTATAAGCCACTACCAACTCTCTCATCTTTGATCAAAGCATACGCAGACTCTACACCATCGAAGTTGACCGAAAGGGAGAAGCTTCTGAAGAAGAGAGAGTTAGATATAAGTGATATTGATATAAACAAGTTATCAGTGTCATTAATACCGGGGAACCTTCCCTCACAGATTCCTGAATCTTCTCCGCTTGCTGAGTTGTATTATTTGACACAGACATGTCCGTTATCCAAATTAATTCCAACAACAAATAAGACAATGACAACAGAGACTTATGAGAGTGCATTACTTGAAGGTAAACTTGCAGTAGTGTATTCCAGAATTGAAGAGTTAAAGAGACAGAAAAAGTGGTCTCTCAGACAACCGCAAAGATTCCACGAGCCATTTATCCAATACAGCAGTCATAAATCTCAATGGAGTAATTTATTAGACGAAGGAAAGTGGATGGCTACAGATTTCAAAGAAGGGCGGAAGTTTAAATTGGTTCA